>JARHVA010000618.1:1177500-2377500 GCA_037957365.1 Torreya grandis
TCCCTTAAGGAAGTCTTCATACTTATGGGATCAAGCTTTCGCTTGGCAACCCACCATCTCCTCATCTAACGCCCTCTTTTGTCCAAGTCTCTTTTCTTTGCAGGTGTCATTCCTCCACAGCCAAAGAGGAATTCTCACAGCATCTGGATTACGGTGCACACGACTACATCCAGGTACACACAAGCCTCAAACCATCTCTTAGTTTCTTAATTCTCTCTTGAATGTAGAAAGCGAAATTAGCATAGAAACATTCTAGCACGCCCGGTGGGACCCTTAGGGCCTTCCTTGGGTTCCTTTTCTTCTTTTTTCATATAGGGTGCATTAGGATCCTCCCTTTTCACCTCTTTCTTTTCTTCCAAATGACATTATAAGCAGGAATAAAAAGAACTTTTCCTTTCTTTTCTTGCATTTCTAGACTAGCCAAAACTCATATTCTTCAACCCTTTCTCAACCTGTTTTCATCCGAACTTAACATTTCGACTTGGGCTTAAAACTTATTGCATTGCATTTCTGCTTGTGCTTGCATTTCTTAGTCCACACTTAGTAATTAATAAACCGCATATTGAATTAATCTAGTCCACTTTATGTTACACGACCTAAACCACTTGCACTAAATTAAACATCAAACTTACCTGAGACAAGGCCCGACTGGGATTTCATCCCCCAGCGGATACCTTACCCGTCCCGGCGATCCTACTTGGATTTCATCACCAAGGGGAAAGCCCACTCTGTTCTCTAGCAGAGTCTAATCTCTATGGAAAGTATATTTTGGCTAAGCGAGACCAGCTTACCACTGGAATCGTGAAGTGAGGGGAGCTTGCTCCTTAGCACCAGGCCATGTACGGAACCTAACCCAGACTCTTGAGCACCTAAACAAAACCTGAAACCATCCATAGACTACCTCTTTTAGGACCCTTCTAACAGCCAACCTCCCAAACATCACTTTAAGGCATAAGCCACAGGATTCTAAAAAGTTGATTCTTAGGATTTAACGCTTAGGGCCTGTCTGTCTCCATCTCTATTTTTCTATTCCTATCTAGTTTTTTGAGCTATTGAGGACGTTCTTCTTCCTTTTTTCCAAGAATCTTCAAATTTTTTGAGTTTTTGGAAACCACAGTCACCGGCATCGGCTTTACCACCAACATCGGCCACCTTCCTCCACCAGCATCGGTCACTGTCACAGTCCTTTTTTCAAAATAGCAACTTAAAACTTGACCCTTTTTTCTGCCAAAACCTCATTCTGAGTTTCTGAAACTGAAAAAACATAGTTTCTGAAACCTGACCCTCTTCTTGACCACGCTCCCTCGTCCCTACCCAGTCCTATAATGCAGTTCCACTCAGAGACTGAAAGAACTCCTACAGGACCGACTCCGACTCAAACTCCCATCATCCCTGAAGGGGACCAAGATTTTAAAAGATTCTTGGACCTCAATGCCGCAACCCTCCAAAACTATCTCGCGAGAAACCCAACGCGAGACCTTTCAGGTGAAGTGGCGATGACATCGACACCATTCGCTACCCAACCTTTTATGACCCAGCCTTTTGCCTCAACCATTAACCCGACCATGGCCAATACGTAAATTTTGGCCTCTACATCTATTTTTAGACCGACCTCCATCGGGGTTCCATTACCCCCTCAACCACATGCAATTCAACCAAGTTCTACATCATACCAAAACTTGATTGTCTCGACCCCTCACACTCTTGCGCCCATAAATGCAGGAATGCCAACCTATCCTTCTACCAGTGCTGCCATTCAACCACCTTTGGCGATATCTAGTCAACTTATACCTTCTACTTCCATAACCCAACCACACCTGGTCTTTACATCTATCTCTGCGACTAGTCATCCATACGTTGCGCCCCCACAAGCGCAACCGACTACGTCGTATGCCTCTTCTAGCCTCTTTCAAGCGCCCTACAACTTAGGGGGTGCCCCGTCCACCAATCCGTCAGCAGATGTCATCAAAATGTTGATGGATAAAATGTCCAGTCTCGAGACCTCTATCTCTGGTTCACGCAATGCTCTCTCGTATGAGCAAATTTGCAACGAGCCCATTCATCCTTCCATCCCTATCCGACCATACCCCAACCAATGGGAGCTTCCTAAATTCACTCGCTTCCAGAGTAAGGAGGACTCACAACAACATCTACGGGCATTCAAACATGCCTGTTATCTTATTGCCCATGATGATGCGTTACTTCTACGCACGTTCCCTATGTCCCTTTCTGGCCCTGCCCTTGACTGGTATAGCTCTCTTGCCAGACATTCTATCTTTTCATTCACTCAACTCACCCAATTATTTTTCGACCATTTTTCTATCAATATCACCAAACAAGTCTCAATCACAGACCTCTACTCTATCAGGCAATTCGACGATGAATCAATAGTCGGTTTTGTCGCCCGTTGGAGAGGCCTAATTAACCAGCTCTCCTTCTCCTTGCCTTAACTTGAGCTCATCGAGCTCTTTTCTCGAGCATGTGCTAGACACATCTCTTCTACCTTGCAGATTCAGACATTTCGCACTTTCGATGAAGCTTTCACCATGGCTCGAAAGCTTGAACTCCGCGCCATTGAAGAGGATAAGGTCAAATTACGTAATACCAACGCAAAAACCAATGACCCTTCTTCTTCCAGACCTTCTTCTTCTGCCAACTCCAAACCCAAAGGAGTGGGCAACACTGTGGTCATTAGATCACCATCCTCGACGACAACTAATTACTCTCAACCTTCTACATCTTCAAGCATCACCAAACAATTCCAACAACAGTACATCCAGCGTTCATACACTCCACTTGGAGAATCATACGCTTCTGTTTTGGAAAAACTTGTCAAGCAGGGGGTTCTCAATCTCCCTCCAATCCGACCACCTCAATTTGACCCTTCAAAAGCCATCCCTACATGGTATAGGGAGGTCAATTTCTGTCACTTTCACCGCATCCACGACCATGACATCGACAATTGCCGAACCTTCAAGAACATCATCCAAGACATGATCGACAAGGGGGATCTTATTTTAGATAACCCGAATGCGCCACCCAACCAACATATCGACATCTTCAAACAACCATTCCCAAACCACCCACCTACTCAAAATAATGTCCAAACCATGATCAATGACCCTCAAGACCATAACATTCACACAATCAACACTATCTTGCCTCTTGTCCCTGACCAACCTCCTCCATCACAGGATGAAGAACTTTCTTCTCCTATTAGTCCTCCATCTACCTCTCTTATACTGGAGGACGCCTTGACCATGCCCACGCCATTAGACCTACCTTCATCCAAAGACCCTACCTTGCCTACTCCTCAAGCACAAGCAGAAGGCATGATCATCCCTGCCTCCTGCCCTCTTGAGGAGCTGCACTCTCTTATTTCTTCTCCAATAGGAGAAGAACCAGTCTCTCTGCCCATTTCGACCGAGGAAGACCCAGTCACGATTTCCTCTTGCCTTTTGCCTGAGATTGCTACATCGCACTCACCTCCGTCCACATCCAAACCCAAACCCGCATCTAACCTCGCCTCGCACAAAGGTGGTCCTCAACCCAAACCAAAGAAGGCCACTAGACCACATCGGAGAATTCCTCCCCCACCTTCTTCATTACCTTCAATCTTGGGCCCGCATCCGTACACTTTAATAGGGGTGCTGCCCACTCCCATACTTCACAGAGGCAAGTCGCCTCCATTACTCCCTCGACCCATCAGACATATATCTCCTCCAATCCATCGACCTATACCTCTTATGCCTCCTAAACCAAAGTCATCAACCCACACTGTAACAAAATATCCAGACCCGTTAGCAGGTTCTTATGCCTTGCTCTTACGGCAATTATTACAGTCCTCTCGCATCAATCTCCCGCCTCTTAGACCATATCAATCTCTCAGACCAAAACCGCCTTGGTTCGATGACACTCGCATTTGTGTGTATCATCGCACGCCTGGGCATGACACTGAGCATTGTTGTGCCCTCAAGGTTGCCATTCGCCAATGTCTGGGGAATGACACCTTTCTTCACGACCACATCATCAATAAGCCTTCAACACCACCCCACTCATCAACTCTCGGATCAAGGCCATCTTGGTTCGACAACTCTAAATTCTGTCATTATCATCACACTCCGGGACATGACACTGAGCGTTGTTGCGCTCTCAAAGCTGTCACTCGTCAGCACCAGAAAAAGGATTTCCTTCTCATCAAGGATCCTCTCGACCTCCTCTTTGACAAATCATCAACACCGACCCATGCTTTTCAAACCTCATCACCTAAATCAGGATCTCCACGCCAGACTATGGTCCCTTTACCACCTTTGACCCCATTATTCGACATCAACACAATCCATTTGACCACCAAGCCTCAACCGACCTTGACCAATCTATCCAACATTCTCCCTAAGCGACTGGGGGAATCCAACCTTATCCTAACCTCGACCAAACATTCAACCATGCTTTCGACCAAACATTCGACCAACTTTGACCAGACATTCGACCAAACCTTGACCAAGTCTCGACCAACCATCAATCAACCTTCCTATCATAACCTTGACCAAACTTCAATCATCAAACATCAACCAACCAAACACCTATCACTTCTTCAAACCGTCACCAATCATCATGACCAATTTGGAAAGAGGCAAATGGGGTAAGTCCACTCCTAATTGACTCAGACCTTTTATCATAACGCACTAGCATGGCCCAAGGACTTATCAAAACCTGAGCTTCTTTTATGCCTTGCGTCCACAACCATTCTTCTGTTAGTTGAGTATTCATCACTTGACGTTTTACTTGAGCTCGTCCCTTGAGCAACCCCTTGTCATTGTCATTCCTATTCCTTTCAAACCCTATTTCTTGATATTCGTCAACCCTTTTTGTCAAGCATGAATGCTTCGTCCTAATAAAAGGGAACCCTTAAACCTCTACAGGCTCGTCCATGGCTAAACTTCAGTCAACACATATATCAAAAATTTCAATACCTATCATATCAAAGGTCATAAAACACTCTAAATGTAGACTGCTCCCTCGAAGGACAGCTAGGCCAAGTCATTATCAAACATATAAAGCAATATATAGACCACTCCCTCGAAGGATGGCTATGACTAACTCTTGCTACAGACAACACTCTTTTTGAAGCTTCCCGCATCGATCAGCTTCACATATATGACCACCACTCAAGACAACATCACTATGTGGACTTCCCGCATCGATCAGTTCACCGTAAAAAAAAAAAAGACTGACAAGCTATCAAGTCATGGACATGCCTATAGTCGTTATCGGGTCACCTATATAAGGGGCAAGGTTATTCCTGCCACAAAATGGGTTACCCCCTCCTCTCCTATCATATCACCTGCTCAAGGGACTTCGAGCTCACTTATTGTCAAGTGATTTGATTACTTATCTAGCACAACACTGGTCCACGACGTAATGCATAAACAGGACTTTTGTTCTAACAACCCCTACCTATGCTTTCATTTTGGTCCTTGTCAATGAAAGAGCAATTTGCCTTTCACTTTTTCTCTACACTTTGGTCACATTCAACCAAGCCTTTTTACCAACCCAACATTTTCAGACCAGCAACTTGGCAACATGACATCATCATCATCCTAGTCCATTTCACATAGTTTCTATGGACACCAATACACATGAAAACTATCGACCCGACACAATTTATGTTAAGCATAAACCAATACTTGCTGAAGCATAAATAGACCTCAATTCATTTTTTAGCATAAATCCATCACGAATATGGAAAATTGCTAGGGACGAAAGACCCCTCACCAATGTTACAGAATACACCATTGGAAAAGGCTGTAACATCTTCTTCTCCTCATCATTTCGACCTTGACCTCGACCAAGACCAACCTATCGACCTCTTTGACCCTCTCTCCGAACTACATTGGTCTGAGGCCCTTCACACAAGGGCTATGTAGGCAGCACTCAGTCTTCTGAGGTTAGCTCGGCCATTCCTTCGTCCACCCATCTGCTCGTTCGTCTCTCTCAAGACGTCGACCTTTCATCTTCCATCATGACCAATCAACTAGCCCTACCAATGTCGAAGTTATTTTTGACTCCTCATGGGGCACATTTGATATCACTTATATCTCAACCCGACCAGCGATCATGGAGATCACGCCTATCTCCGCAAACTTTGACTACTTTCGAGACAACTCTGTCTTGGTTTTGTTTGCACGCATGTTACCTCATGAATATATAGCAAAATTGTTCGCAGACCATATTTTTAGACCCTCACAAGTATAGGATCGCAAGCCGGTTGATCCCCACTACTTGTGACATTTTCGTGTTTCTAGGAGCACTTCCTAAGCCCGAGATACCTGAAACATGATGACCATTTAGAGCTACAGCTTAGATTGAATAACCTGATCAGCTACGACTAATGCTGGGGCCCGATTATTTCAATTTTAGCACTCCTCAACCCTTGACTGTGACCATTTGACCTACTTGTCCTGTGAAGTGGTATGCGCGCAATCACACCTATTGCAGCGTTTTCACTCACTCTTCTCTCCATCTATCCACCTTTTGTCAAATCGGCACCCGACATCAGGTTCCCTTCCCTCGACTCCCGCTTTGAGGGGGAATACCTCATCCATACCTTGGGGCAATCCACATCATCCCACACTTGGGGCAACCAACTCCTATTTTTGTCTTGCAGTTCGTCTAGAACAACCAACAAGACAAAAAGGGGCAAATGTAGACACCGAAATCGTGTCTAACCCTTGTTTCCTCCCCCTTGGTCCATTCCTAACCCATTCTTAACCCATACAATTACTAATTTAAAATAATAAACTTATTTTGAATTAACCCCCCCTCCTTGGACACCTCGCCTAGGACACCTCGCCTTGGACCATTTCCCACCCTATGACTCACCCAATACCTATTCTTACTCCTTTCCAACCGCCTAACCAACTCTCGTGCGTATTTAGCTTAACCTTCGACAATTCTTCCACTAATTATGCACTTGGCAGATGTAGAACGGGCTTGTTGGCCCTTTTACGCATTCTGCACCCGCCGACGTCGGTTTACTTAAACCAGCTTCTGACCCTATCCACAGCTAATCACAAATCAAGAATCACAAATCAGGGATCAATCTCTGAATCTTGGGAGCCAATCACGACTCTTGACTCCGCTACTCTGCCAATCTTCAAACCAAGCCTTTCACTCTCTCTCTCAGGTGCAGCAACAAGGATTCTGCCTTCATCAACTCCATCAGCAACAGGGCTTTCACACCAGCAGCACCAACAACAGGGACACCAGTCTGCAACATTCCTTCAGCCAGCCACAGGTAAGTATTTTGTTTGTACCTTCATTGTGTTTTATAGTCATTTGCTTCTAAGTATTGTGAACTAGATTCAACACTTCCTATCCCCAGACCAAACCGAACTCGAATCTTTACTTTTCCATCTCCCTATTGCCTCCGTCCTCTGTCGGACCATACACTCTGCCCATACAACCAAGCCCAAAACTTTGTCTCAGACCACTCAAACAGACCCAGACCCTTCTTTGACCCTGTCCACAAACCAAAGCCCTGACCAAACCCAGACCATTCTGCACGACCAGACCCTGTCCACAGACCAAAGACCTGACCAGACCCCGTCCAAGCTTACTGCCCCGACCGACGCCGACCATTTCCCCAACCGACGTCGGCAGCCTAACCGACGTCGGCAGACCTTGACCAACCGACGCCGGTAGGATCACCGACGCCGGTGACTGTGACTAGTCCGACAGCATCTTTCAGGTAAGCTTTTGCTTCCATTTCATTTCCATCTTTTATCATTTTAGTTCTTTATTATTCTGTTATTTATCAGACACTTCTTTTTATTGACTAGTGGGTTGATATCCCTTAAAGAAGTCTTCATACTTCTGGGATCAAGCTTTCGCTTGGCAACCCACCATCTCCTCATCTAACGCCCTCTTTTGTCCAAGTCTCTTTTCTTTGCAGGTGTCATTCCTCCACAGCCAAAGAGGAGTTCTCATATCGTCTAGATTACGGTGCGCACGACTACATCCAAGTACACACAAGCCTCAGACCATCTCTTAGTTTCTTAAATCTCTCTTGAATGTAGAAAGCGAAATTAGCATAGAAACAAGGTGCCCATCCCATTTATGTTATTTAGACGTTCAAGGGTCGGTCCTAGTCTAGTCCTAGTCCCAACTATATAGAGTTTTAAATTTTGTTGGCGGGGGGGGGGGGTCCTTATACTATCTGGAGGGGGAGGGGGCTACTTTAGATAGGCATTCCCATGATGACCTAATCTATATAGCGATAAGGAGGCTCCCCTCTCTCCCCCTCTCTATATGGGGGGTTATATCCCCATATATAGATAAGAGGCCAATGACCTCCACTCTATAGCTATAGATGGGCCCTATATATAAATATGGCAATGGGATGACCCTATATTTATATATGTCACCTGACCGATGCCCTCTCCCCATAGAGAGATAGGAGATAGGGCCCCATATTATAAATAGAGAGGGGGGTCAAGTGGGAAGTATCTAGATTCTACTTGAAACCCCCCTATCTAACTCTATAACGCCCCTATCTATATAGAGGTTGAGGGTCTCACATCAATGGAGGAGGAAAGTAATTATATATAGATTTAGGTTTAAAATGGGAAAGTGTTATGACCATTTGATGGCCTTGGTCACTAGTAGGACTACATAAACAATCTTAGTTAGAATTTATAACTGAGTAAGCGAGCTTCTAGTCATGTTCACTTGAAACCAATATATCGATTCCTATTGTAAATTTGTACATCTAACATCTAAATTTATAAAATGATGGTCACCTTGAGCAAGTATTGTAAAAATGAAATTGGGGAGGGTTTATTTTGGGAGCCCAAGTATGCTAAGATCAGTTGTTGCCCTCCATATTTGTCAGAACCCTCAAAGTGTTCACAAATTAATCATAGAGTCATAATTCAAAATAATTGAATATGCAAAAATTATGTACTCAAAACATGTCACATATGTGCCAAATGATCAAACGAGTTTAATCATTTGTCTATTTATAGATGAAAAAATTCAATTTTTAACAAAATTGATATGAATGACTAATTATTTTAACAAAAATGCACACAATGATAATTACACTATGTACAATCTATTAAAGATGTCATAATAGAGATCTAAGATAATATAATAAATAACAATAATCATATCTAACGTAGTACCTAAAATATGGGATAAAAGAAGATCATGACACTATAAAATATCAATAATAATAGAGAGAGTTCAACAAGTAATTGAAACATATACACCTAAATTATATATTTAACTTCTAACATTGTAAACAAGGTTTTGAGACTGATTAGACTGAAACCATGGAAAATGATTGCAATCTAGAAGATAAAATAATTTTGGAACCCATAAACATGGTTGACCATAATTGTACAATTGAATGTGGTACTTTTATGTCGAATGTAGTTCCCTACTATGAATGTGGAAATTTGGCACTTCCGATGATACTTTAGTAGAGGCGATTGACTTGGAATTTGGCTTTGCTTTGTTGAATTGTTGTTCGATGTCCTCCAAATTGGCTCTTCTTTGATTTATCCCCAATTCACCACAATGTCGTAAGAAAAAGAGAATATATACAAGATTAGTGGCCCAAGCTCATGTGAGGGTTATAACTACATAACGTGAATGCTCAAAATGAAGACTCAATGTAGTTGTAGTACTTTGTGAGTGTTCCTAATTATTAAAATAACATAGTTGTGATGCCATATTAGAAATAATGAGGGGCCAAGAAAACTCTGCAATGCAATCATCTACACATAAGTACTTAGAAGAGAGAAAGAGATTCACCAATAAAAATGCATTATATTAACTGAGTAGAGTAATATATAATGTATGTGTGTAATCAACAATATTTGCACTAAAACACGACTCTCCAAAAGACATCATCTCCACCAACTTAGGGGATGGATCTAAACTCCATTGTAACTTTGTACAAGGACACAAAGGGTCCTTATATAGAAAAATCAAGAGGTGCTCATAAAATATTGATATTAATAGAGTGAAATGTGGGATCATTCCTTAAGTTACACCTAACCTTCTCATACATGTGAGGATAACTACCAACATTCAATGCACATATTAAACAAAGTTGTACACATTTTAAATCACACATAGTAACAACACTACTTAAGGTGGACTTCACAAAAAGTGTAAATATGACACACACCACTCCCCTTGAAGACCAACTTAGGTGATGTGGTAAAATAAAAAATTTATTAAGCTTATAAGTATGGGTCATGACAATTAGGCTTGATGAGGTACCCATGTATAATGATAGAGTAAAAAAGAATAATGAATCAAACAACGTGTAAAAGAATACTAAATCTGATGAAACCTTCAAAGAAATGAATCATAATTAGCTTTCATGAATTTCGCTGTGTAAACAAGAGTACGTATTCCATCTAACTAGAATGAATGCGTAAAATATACCAGAGAGGGTTGGCATAGAAATCATTTTGAATTTCGATACCACTAAAGAATGTTGGCTTGGAGACAATGTTCTGAATTTTGATACCACCAAATATGGCTCAAAAATAATATTAAAAAATTTGATACCAATCTTTGCATCCACATAGTATACATGAACAAACACAAGGTACATAACATACTCAAACAACCAAATAAGCATTAGTAGTACACAACACACCCCATAATATTAACTAGGGAGTGAAGACAAAATAACACAATCTTTCCAAAAATGTCAATGTGGCAGGTGTGTAGAAATAACAACAAAAATCCTCACGTGAGGGTTCCCAATATGCCACATGAATAAAAAAGCAAGGTTAAAAAAACCCTCCAAATAGACCTAGATCCAATATGTAGCCAAATATAAGAGCTAAAGCTCATCGCAATGTACCACAAAACTCAAAATCTCATCCTGAAAACATCCCAGATTAAATGAAAATGCCATTTTCCTTGCCACTGGATCTTCATTACTCTTGTGAATTATACAAATCTAAATGGAATGCAATCTTCATGGCTTTACAAACCAGTTCACTGTGTCAGATTTAGGTGAAATAAAAGCCAAAACAACTTTCTCTGGTACACTAAATGTAATGAAAATGTATGAATCATACCAAACACACTCACAAGTAAAAGATGATAGAAATATCTTCAATGAAACTCCTTCATAAGTAGATATACAAACAACATGAATATAACCGAAGAAAGAACTAGATTTGAAACAGTGTGAGATAGAAATTATGGATCCAACTAACATAGTTGTGATGCCATATTATAAATGGGGAGGGGCCAGTAATACTCTACAATATAATAATCCACACATAAATACTCAGAAGAGATAAAAAATTCAACAATAAAAAGACATATTAATTAAACAAAGTAATATACAATGTATGTGTGCAACCAACATTGATTGCATTAGAATAAGGCTCTAAAAATACATCTCCACCAATTTAGGAGATGATTCTAAGCTCCATTCTAACTTTTCACAAGGACACAAGGGGTCCAATAAATTTGAGAGGTAAGTCAAAGATTGTTATTGGTGGAGTGAAAGGTGAGATCATTCCCCAAGTTTCACATAACCTTCTCACACATGTTAGAATAACTCCCAACATTAAAAGTGCATTGAACAAAGTTGTGCATATATTAAAACACACATTTGGAACAACACTACCCAAGGTGTACTTCTTAACAAGTGTAAATATGACACACACCAACATCAATATAATGAGAGAAATGAGTTCATCTCATTTATCTAAATAATCAAATACAACTATATACTTCGTTATGACCTTTTTTTGGCAAAAGTGTGATGGCACAAGATAGACAAGGGTGAAATTGGATCAATATGTTGATTCTTTTTACAAATGTGACCTCTTGATAAAAATAGATTAATGTGCATGAGAGACTTGGTTGGTAATATATTTAGATGATAGGAATCGATCATAATTGGCTTAAGTTACATTTGTATAAATTAGCTTCACAAGGATAAATTTTCACATAGGTTAACCATGAAAAGTAGTAAAAACTGACAACCAAGGCCTGAGAAATCAACTTGGGATGAAAAGAGTTACAAAAAGTAATCGACCATAATTGTTATTAGATATTTTGATAAGATCTAAAATCATTGAAACTACTTTAAGATAAATACCCACATGTATGCAATAAATAAACCTACGGAAGCTTTAAAAAGACAAGACACAAATTTATCTAGGTAACATTACTAACCTTTTAGATTAAGAGCTTTGGTATAAATTTGATAGTAGATAATAAGTCTCATCCATAAAAACACCTTACCCACTAGCCCTCCATGCTCTCATATAGGAAGGTGTCTAGTGTTAGAGTTTTGAGAAATCATAGAACAAGTTTTCTTAGAGATAAAGCTTTCTTATTATTTTTAGATTGATACTAGTTTTTGACTGAAACTATGATCAGTTTTGGGTCACAAGCCGAGAGCCCAGTCCCCATGAAAAAATAAAACTAAATAAACTGCTAACATTTGAAAGACCAATAGTAAGTTGAGTTTCAAATCAAACACAAAACATTTGCAAAAACCTCAACAAAAATAAGGATAACACAAAGATAAAAAACTCTAAAACTATCTCGAAAATCAAAACAAAAGAAAACATTGAAAGACCAAATTTATAACTTCTCAACACAAAGCTTGAAAGCCCAGCTAGTGAATCAACCTTTCACTGCCAATAGACCCCTGCCCCTACTAGAGAGTAAAGACTCCATTGTCCATTACGTACCACCATTAATGGAGTTCATTGCATCAAGTTGTAGCCTTTATGCTTTCGATTTCCTACCTCTTTTCCCTTTCTTGCTGCAATTAGGAGTCTTCAGATCACTAGGTTGCTATGTAATAGAAAAAATCGCTCTACTAACTCTTCTTCTTCATCATCCCAATCTTCACCAATTTCTATTAAGGCTTCCTTCTACTGAAAGTGATCCGTTGAGTGTGGAGAGTGGTTAACACCCTCTAGCCTGGAATTTACAAAGATAGTTTCCCTATCTCGAAGGGAAGAGGAAGGCTATCCAACCTCCCTTTCTATCTGAATTGCTATTATCGCCAAAACCTCACCCTTTTGAGGGTTGTCCTGAATCTCCTGAAAAATCGCTACAGACAGAAGCTCAAAGAAAATGGATTTTGATGGACATTGCATTATGTGAACCAAGTCTTGGTTCGGACAACCAATCTTTCTGACCTATTTCTTCAAAAACATTATATGAGAACCTTTAAAACTCTTCTTGAGATAAGAAACACTCTTATGATTAGCTTGATTACATTTGAAACATCTGAAGGGACGACCTTCAAAGTTAACAAACTGGGGCCATACACCAAGTGAAGATGAGATTTAAATAGAATGATGTAGAGGTTTGACAAGATCTATCAAAACACACAACCTGACATAGCTTATATTAGCCTTAATGGATTCATCAAATTTGACAAAAACTCCCAGCTTGTTAACTAGCTTCTTGAGGAGATCAATACCCTGCATGGCTAAGGGGAGATTATAAAGTTTGACCCAAACCAAGGCTTGAGAGATCACCAAAGAAACTAGGTCAAAAAAAGGAGCCCAAGGGCATAGAAACACCCCCTTCTTACCCACAAATCATGGCCCATTTGCCCAAACAAATTCTCTATTAGTCGAGGATTGAAACGAGAGCAAAAAAAACCATGTGTCAACGTTGAGAGAGAAGGCGCTTTAAAAGGGTGCCAGGGTCTTTGCGACCATTCTGAGAGGGTTTCCCAAGAAGGTCATTGCCCAACGCACTTGCCAATTAAAGATCTCTAACCTCTTTCCATGTCTAGCACTGAAAGCTCTGTATTAGAAATTTCAAGTAATGGAGGAGAGTCAAAAAAACCAAATGAATATCACTTAAGAATGTCGTTTCCAGGATTTTTTGCTGAGATGCTTCAGTTTGTCCCTTAGAGTCCTCCACACTTGTTTTAGCCTCTTCAGAGATCTGATCCTTTAGAATCTGGCTTTTGGGAATCAAAATAGAGTTTAAGCCAGGTTGATTTCTGAGGATAAGTTCTTTACAGAAAGCTCCATAGGAATGAAAGGCATTTGAGATATTAATGCAACTTGAAAATACTGAAGCCTTTGCAGAAACCCTAACCGTTTCAGTTGTAGTTTCCTTTACCCACTTCCCTGGAGAGGGGCCTCCATCAGACAGGCCTCTATCCACATCCATCTACTCCAACCCTAAAAAATCTTCATCTGCTTGGACAAACTGTGAAGCAGAAAGACTAGTATAGTTTTTGAAAATTATCTACTTCCTTCCTGTACCCAGTTTTGATCTTTCTGCTGTCCCCTATGAGAATCCAACATCAACTTCAACTCCGCTTGCTTTACCTTTTCGTTTCCTATTCTTTATTGTAACCTGCATCAAGGATCTTCATTTTCTTTGCTCGCTCGGACCCACAACCACCGCTGTTGCTGCCGCTGCTGTTGCTGGTGGCGATCTCCATCTCTCTACCTGCGTTTGATCTTCCCCTAAAACCTGAGCACCACCTAAAACCACCGTCGTTGTCTGCCCTTTGGAATCTGTCATCACTGTCTACCTATTTACAGTCACTCTCGCCATTTGACCATCCGTAAGTGCCATTGCCGTCCTCATCCGCCTTGGCTCCGTTCCAACTTTTTTACTTGCCCTCAAAATCGATCAAACTTTCTTATTATTAACGAAAGAAAATTAAATAATTAATTAATCGATAATTTTCTCTAATAAAAAACATTTATATATCCATTAATTATATTACAAATAAATAATAAAAGTGTATTTTAAACTATTTAAGAAAAAAGGTATACATTATTAAATGCACTAATCCTGGGATTTACGAATATGGTTGACTCATGTATAATTAGGTTTTAAAATAGGCTAAAAAAGGGATCAAGCTTCCTAGAAGTTGAATAGATGGACCTTGTTTAGACAACTAAGAGATTTGAAATATTTATGAAGAAATTTTAATAAAAATTGTCAGGGATCTAATATAAATAAAAAAACATTCGAAACATATTAACAAATAGTCTTATATCAAAATTTTACTTAGATATGTAGTCTGATTTCTAACGATTAAAAACACGAAAAACAAAAATAACAAAGAGACCGTACTAACAGGGATTAAGATCGTACAAACAATCCGTTTACATTTGGCCGATTCCTCTTCCTATAGATAGAAAACATGTAAACAATTGCGAAACAAACGTGGCTATTTTTGACTAAATCTATCAACCGAATTATCTTCTCAGCCCTCCACACGTTTTATGACACACAAAACCTATTGATTTCTCCTCCTCTCCCAATTTGCCAAAATCAATCACTGAAGCTTTCCCAAGACCTTTCTATGTTTAAACAATCATTGCATGAAAAACCCATCTGCTGCATTGCTCGAGAATTGAAGTTCTTGATGCATTCTTTCACCCTACTGACAATTGTTAATCGTAAAAAATCATCACGGCTTTGCAAAAGGAACCACGTTTTTCTCTGAGCAAATCAGAAAATTCATGCAATATCAAAGGCATATCTAAATATTGGCTGTCTTCTCCGAAATTTCACGGCGGTCGCGGTGCGCTGCCTTCTGCGGGTGGGCATCCGGCTGATCTCACCTTTTTGGCCGGCGGCGGTCTATTTTTTGGAGGGTATTTTTTCTCTGGCTAAATATGGTGGAGAAAAGAGCTCTTTCTGACAAATTAGCCGGAGAGAACAAGCACAGAGAGAAGCTCAGAGGTTGGGACTTTTTCTTATTTTATAGCGAATTTGCTGCAATTGAATTTGACTTTTTAAATACCCTATTTGATTTAATGGCGAGTTTAAGGAAATTGAAATTGTTTTATTTTGTACGCAATTTGGTTTTATAGCGAATTTGGTTAAATTCAATTATTTGATTTTATGGTGAATTTGGTGTGATTCATTTTATACCCCAGTTGATTTTATGGCGAGTTTGGTGAAATTATGTTTGATTTATTAATTGGCGAATTTGGTGATATTTTAGTTGATTGTTTTTAATTTTCAATTTGATTTTATGGCGAATTTGGGGAGATTGAAGAAGTGCTTATTTTCAATCAAGTGAGATTGAATTTGATTTATTTTGTACTCAAATTGATTATATGGCCAATCTAGTGAAATTCTTTTTGATTTATTATTACCAATTAGATTTTATGGCGAATTCAGTGAAATTCTTTTTGATTTATTATTACCAATTTGATTTTATGGTGACATTGTAGACATTGAAGTCGATTTTTCAATACCCAATTTGATTTTATGGCGACATTGAAGACATTGAAGTCGATTTTTCAATACCCAATTTGATTTTATGGCGAATGTGGTAAAATTTAGATTGATTAATAATCTACCCCACCTCATGGCGAGTTTGGTCAAATTGAATTCTTGTAAATATTCTCAGATGGTCGCTTGTCTCTTTACATTTTTTTTTTAAAAAAAAAATTTAGTTTTGATTTTAGAAGAAACTGTAGTGGCATTCAGTACACTGATTTGGAGAAAGGCTAATCGAAGAGAATTTAATGTCTATTTAAAGGAAATCTTTTGCAAGCCCCATTTGTTTTTGGTTTTTATTTTATACCCAATTTAATTTTATGCCGAATTTAATGAAATTGTAGTTGACTAGATCGTTTCTATTTTATACCCAATTTCATCTTATGGAGAATTTAGTGAAAACAAATTTGATTTTGATGTTCTCAGGGCACTGCTTCTTCCTTTACAAGTTTTTTAATTTTTAATTTCAATTTAAGGAGACACTGTAATTGCATTCTCAGAACGTAGATTTGCGAAAACACTAATTAATAAGAATTTAATGGTTCAAATGAAATTATTGTAAACCCAAATTTATTGCATCATATTTGGGGGGTTTTGGTTTTTTAAGCTAACGGTCATGGTAGCAAAAAACAACATCCAAATGGAAAAAAAACCACATTTTTCCTTCTTTTCAGCTGTAAACACTAGTTTATTTTATTTTGTAATTTTGTTTATTTCTCTAGCCTTTAGCTGACCCTAAATCTAAAAATATTATATGAAGGAAGTCCTTCGACTATTGTTTGATGAAACTGTAAACAGAAAATGCCGGCCATGATCAAGTTGAGAGGTAAACAGAAGGAAAAAACCAGTTATATCGAGAAAGGAAGGGAGATGATTGTCTAGAAATCCCCTACAGTTTTCCTTATTCCCTCAGTCCCATCCATCAAATGCATCGTCTCTTCAAGTGTGTGAACAGGGGACGTGGTGGTAGTAGTCCTTGTCACTTCATGCCATCTATTTTGGATAGAAGGGAGAAGTGAAGGGCTTCTAGAGCCTTCTTAATCCAAATTAACCAAAGTTTCAAACAAATGATGTAAAGGTAGGGGGCTCCTAGATGTAGGTATGCATAGTGGTGCAAACATGAGGAGTTGAGGTCCAATCAAGGACAGCCATTAATACCTGTGTTGCAGGAATCAACAAATTGAATAGACACACTTGGACATTTTGTTGAACAATTGATGTTTATTCAAAACAGAGATCAATTTGCATAAATATGCATCAGAATTCGAATTCAACAATGCCACTATTGGGCTTATTAGATTACAAAATCATGGAGGAAACAACTACAATGCATCCACAGGTCATACACAGAGCTCTGCCCACACATTGGCAACATAACCAGACCTCTTTAGACTTCCCAGACCAAGAAAAAAACAAAAACAATCTAATTCTGGTTTTCCCATTTGAGCACCAATCCCCTACAAAATCTGAGCCATTTCGCTTATACCCACGAGAGTGGATGACCCATGGTCTTCTCCTGATGTCCCTTTGCCTTCCACCGACGCTTCCCATCCAACACAGACGTTTTCCTATTATAACAGCATCAAGAAAGGACCAAATCCCGTTTCTGCATATACAGGTGGCTCTAATCGGCTTGTGACAGAGTATGTTAAAAGAAGAGAATGTCTTTTGCATTCTGCCTGACTTTGTCGGGTTTTGGACTGTGTAATTAAAAGAAATGAAACATTGTAAGCATTATCCCAGAACCTGTCGGTTCCGATGAAGTCGCTTTGCATTAGAGAGACGTAATCGGGCTTCTTGGGCGCTTAGAAACCATTGTTCGAATTCCTTAAGACCCCTTTTGGGCTTTGTATTCCCGGATTCGACTGCAGGCTACTATGTTGGAGGCTCAGTTTTGTTTAAGTCCTGTGCTAGCATAATCCACCGTAAAGCATTGTTTGAGAATGGTGACCACAATCCCTACCAAGTCTAAATTTCTTTAGACCCTTTCGGAAATATATTGATGAGTAACAAAGGCATGTTCCATAAGAAGCATGTCAAGATCAATCTCGGGGAGAAAACTTCAAAGAATACTATGTGAAGACAATGAGATACGTTTGACCCAGTCAGGTTATTGAACCCACAGAGAACTACTGGGCAACGTTTTGAATCCAATGAGACCAATCAGAACTGTAAACCCAATTAGCAAGCTTGAGTCATAATACTCCATCTGAGACCCAATCGGGCCTGTTTAGGCCGATTCACAATGCAAGGAGACTTGTCTGGCACAAAGACAAAATCGGATTATCTTCCCTGGAAAACAGAGTTGGGGACAACAAAAATAAAATGCAGTCACAGGTCAGGTTTTGAGTCCCGTTTCACACCATCTAAACACCATGATGATAACCACAACCCAGTTGGGCAATTAACTCAAAAAACCAAATAAGCATTAAGGCTTCCACTCCACATTCTAATTGACAAAAGAAGTACGCATACCAAAGCCCAAAGCCAACATGATGCAGGACTTAGTTCATTTCGGGTGATATGACCCAAAAGGCAAAGGAATGAAGGCAAGATGTAAGCCAAGACCAATGCAAGATGAATGATGAGTTCACAAGATGATGCCATCGAAGAACTCCGTCAAGTACAAGTATAACTCGACACAAAAACTGAGACAACTACCTTTAAATGAAACATACCAAACGAAAGCGAAAGCAAATCAATTAACAAAAGGAAGAATGCACTCTGTTTTTGGCAATGCAAGATTACTAAGAACATTAGAGCAGAGCTTAGATAGAGACCCGAGTTTAGCTTAGAGAGAGAGAGAGAGAGAGAAAAGCAAAGCCAAGAGCTTGCTAGAGTGATGTATGTTCATACAATGCAGTCATTGGACTGAGTGTATGTCTTCTTCATAGTCAGTTGGGGAAGGGTTGTGTATGTGTGTGTGTAAATCTTTGTAATACTGCTGAGTTAGTGAATAAAGAGTGTTTGGTTTCCATTTCTGAGTTCTTATGTTTGCACGTGTCCTTGAGAGTGAGTATAACACATGTTGGGGAGTAAGGCAGCCATTTGCTTGGTCCCCTCTTTATTGTCTTTATCAATTGGTAATTAGAGCAAGGTTTGTCTTATTGGACTGAGTGTGTGTGAGGCGCTTGTTGAGTCATTTGCAGGTTGTGAAAGAGAAGCTTTCATTTTGGTGAAGATATGTCATGTCAAATAAATCCTCTTAGAGGAGGAAGGGCACTGAGAGTTGAAGACTTGGGAAAATATGTTGAAAGGAATCCAGATGAGGTTGGATGCAATAGAGTCTGCAAAAAGAAGAGGAACTACTATTACTGATGCAAGTGATGATAAAGAAGGAGAAACTCAAGAGATTCAAGTGGAAGAGATAGTATACAAATTTGAGTATAGAATTCTAAAAGCTATTGCAAAGATGGGAAGCAAATCAAAGTTGGACACCCTTTGCTATGGAGGAAGCTTGAGCCTTGAGGAGCTTATGGATTGGATCACGGAGATGGATTACTGTTTTGACTATGAGTCAATAGAAGTCCCCAAGAAAGTAAAGTTTGCCTGCACCAAGCTGAAAGGTCATGCATCCTTGTGGTTGGATCATGTGCAGCTGAAAAGGGAGAGAAGTGGCAAAGATAGTATTAAATCTTGGGATAGAATGGTCACAAAGCTGAAAGGTAAGTTCCTACCTTCTGATTATCATTTAAGTTTGTTTAAAAAGTTAAATTTTTTGAGACAATGGGAGTTGAGTGTGAAAGACGACGCAGAAGTTCTACAAGCTCACCATTAGAGCTGGTCATATAGAAGATGATCAAGAAAAGATATCAAAGTATGTAAATAGACTTTGTATTTCCATTCTGTAGAGAGCCCCAAAATTGGGACTCCAATTTTTTTTCCTTTTTCCAAATAATCAAGGCATTGTTGTTTGATGCGCATGTTTTCTTGCTGATATAACACATATAGTTTAGTTTGGACTGTGTTCTTCAACGCTCCAATTTTATTCCAATGCATTTAAATATTAGTGTTGCAACAAATGTTGTCTTTATTTTTACTAACCTTGTAGTCTTTGTATTCGACGAGGATGGCTATTTTGTCCATCTTAATTGACACAAACAGTCAGGTTTTCTCATGTGTTCAATAAATTATGTTTGCTGTGACCATGTTTTGGTTCTTTTTTTTTTACACAGGGGTCTAAGCCCATTGACCCCATCTCGTGATTATAAGCAAGCTTTTGCTTATCAGGGGAGGAGTGAATAACATCACTAAGACCAAATCCATGAGGGCATGCATTCTTGCCCTCATATGCCTATAAGCTCATCAATAGGCCTTTCATTAGTATATTAAAATTCTATTACTTGGGTAGTTGACCCAATAAAGCATATTTGATGCCCTTGTCTCAGTTCATGAAGACAATGATTTGAGTTTATCAAAGTGCCAAATTCCTAATGCTCTATTCGATATTATCTTTTATTGTTAAGATTATTAAGAGTCATTTTCTGTTTCCCACATAAAACATAGACCCGAAGGCAAAGCCCTTTGTTAAGGTCCCCTCTATAACCATTAAGACAAGGCCTTCTAATTGAATTGTTTTTGTTTTCTTATTGAAGCTTATTATCATCTTATTGATTAGTGTAAGTTAATAAAAAGAGCTAATATTAATTTAATGTTATTTTGTATCATTCCTAGCCCCAAACGGTTCTTCATCTATTCTAAACAATGTAAGTTCTAAGGGGAAGTTACCCCTTCCATTTGCTTATATGTTTATTGGCAACGATCATAGACCAGAGATTATGTAAATTAGAGTTAAATTGGTTCAAAACTTGTTACAAACGACAATAGGAAAGTCACATGAAAACATTAAATCATCTTTTATTCGTTTCAAGAGCTAGCCCACAATTTTCCATTCTTATGCATACAATGCCATCTTAGAATTTATAACATTAGAGTATCAATCACGTTATTATACAAAATAAATGCCATTATTTGACACACTCATGAAACTCATTCTATCATTTACAATTCCATTTCTTCTATTGACAAGCAACTTACTCAAGAAGGTATGCAATGCATAAGATCCCAAGAAGTTGAAATACAATGATACCGCGTGATTTATTTGTCTACAAGCTTATAGCCCTATACATATTATCAAGCAAGTTGTCAAATAAATACAATTTCGAGGATAATCAACATTGCATGCTCGTTTACAAGAAATACAAATTTAACTCAAGCATCGATTCAAAGGCCGTTAGCAACATTTAAAATCTACAAATCAACCTTGCAAAACTCTTCCACATACATCAAGTACAATCAACAATTAAAAATGATTTACAAACAACTCAGAGTTTTACCAACTTAAAACAAGAGTCCTTGCGAATAGTGTTTTTAAGCCCGCCCCTGTGAAATATGTTGCCATACATACCCACTGCAACATGGGATAAGGGCCTGATGTAGTTTTGAATAACTATAATATTAAATAAATGGAGAATTCATTTCTTTGCGTTCCATCTTTCTTCTTTACAAACAACACCATGTGCTCCCTAAGGAAACACACTACGCATTATGAACCCTTTATCAAGCAACCCTTGTAGCTGCATTTTTAACTCTTGTAGGTCTACCGTGTTCATGCGATATGATGTCGGGGTTGATGTAGGACGTATGTTGATTGCAAAATCGAACTCCCATACAAGTGGCTGTTCTTTTTTGGATAGCTCATTAATCTGTATTGAATCTTTGCTGCCTTTTCTAGCTACATGGCTGTTACCAAACGAATATTAATGGGTCTTTTTGTACCTTGCAGTACCACTTTTCGTTTTTCCTCATCTAGGCAATGGATTGTTTTAATGAAACAATTTAGTCTTGCCTCGTGCTGCTGTAATGAGTTCATGCCCAAAATTGTGTCATAAGATCCTAAGGGAATTATATACAGATTTCATTTTGTGACCATTTCTCCTAAATCTACTTCAGCTTGCCTAATCATTTCCATGATATGGCAACATTTCCCAATGCCGAGCTCTACCTCCCAGTTCTCTTTCAATTTTTCAGTTTTGCATCCACAATTATTTATAACAGTAGGGGAAATAAAATTGTGTTTAGATCAAAAAAGAAATTTGCTGGTTCGAAAAGTTACCTTTCAACTCCACGAGAGTAGACTGCTGTTCTGTCGGTTTGTTGTCCAAGGTTGCATAAATCTGCCCTGTTCTTTGCTTCTCAATGGGGGACAATCTCGCTTATAGTGGTCACCGCTACAAATCTAGCAGCCTCCAATAGGTCCCTTGGTCACAATAGGTACCTTATTGGCCCCCCCATAGAAAGTGTATTAGTAAGTTCGACATCTTTCTGAAAATGTTGGGTTTATACCCAACTTTTGTTTCCGAAACTTAGAGGAATTATTCACAGATATGCCATACTTCTTGTATGGCTCAACATATTTCTATAATTTTTAAGAGAGCACGAAATACTTCCATTGCTTACTTTTTTGTTTAAATTCCTTCCTGGCCTTAAAATGAGCATTTTCCTTTTCTTCAACTTTGTGGGTAGATTCCACTGCTTTATACAAGGTGGAAGTGTTTGTCAGATTAACATCAAACCTGATGTTGTCCGTTAAGCCTAATTTAAATTTAGGGACCTTTGCCTCCTTGTCACGAATGTGCGGTGCATGATGCAACAAGTTTATAAATTTTACCTCATAGGCTGCTATAGAAGAAGATCCTTGTGCTAGTAGTTGAATTTTAGACCTCCCTCTCTCTATGGCCAACTGAGAGGTACTTGTTGTAAAATTCAGTTTCAAAAAATTTCCGTGTGTTTGTAGCGTCAAAATAGCCCTTCTGGTTGCTCAAGTTCTTCCATCAAAGAGCTGGTTCGGCATTGAACTAAGAAACAACAATCCTTGCATTCTCATTGAAGGTCATCATAGGCTGTAACCTGGAGTACCTTTACAAGGCCACCAACCATTCTTTTGCAACATCCTCAACTCCTTCACCAGAGAAATGGGGTGCTAGTTACTTTTTCAGATCACGAAGAAAGGGACTTATGACTGATCCCCTTCCTTGTTGGGCTTTAGGGTTACTCTCCCCCTATTGGTTATTTTCATCTTTTTTGTTTTGATTGTTGTTTTGGCCAAAATGCTGGGCCATATGATCTTCTTGCACGAGCATCCTTGCTGTAAGGTTGTCCAGGGATGTGAGAATGCCCTAGGAAACTTTTCTTGTATCAAGAGCATTCTCAATCCTTTGTTCCTAATTATTTATAGGGTTGTTATCAGCATTCTGATCTTGTAGATTCTTGGAATTATCCCTCTCCCTACAACATCCACGGTTGTTTGCTCTATTGCTGCCACCTTCTAACTAAGTTCTCACCATCTTGACCATTTATAGAATCAACATTAGTCATAGGCGCAACATACAAAACAATTTTTTATTAAAATCACCCAGAGTTCCTTAGTGTCACAACCTAGGGTCTGATACTAGATGTAGAGACCCCAAAAATTTGGATTCCAATTTTTTTTTTCCTTTTTTCAAATAATCAGGTCATTGTTGTTTGACTGTTTGACACACAAGTTTTCTTGTTAATATTAAACATATAGTTTAGTTTGGACTTCATTCTTCAATGCTCGAGTTTTATTCCAATGCATTTAAATCTTAGTGTTGCGACACATGTTGTCTTTATTTTGACTAAGCCCGTAGTCTTTGTATCGGATGAGGATGGGCTAGTCCTTACGTCCATCTTAATTGACACAAGCCGACAGCATTTCTCACGTGTTCAATTAATTATGTTTGCTTTGACCATGTTTTGGTTCTTTTTATTTACATTGGGGTCCAAGTCCACTAACCCCATCATGTGATTATAAGCAAGCTTTTTTCTTATCAGGGCATGAGTGAATAACATCACTAAGACCAATGTGACTCCATGAGGTCATGCATTCCTGCCCTCATATGCCTATAAGCTCACCACTTGGCTTTTTATTAGTATATTAAAATTGCATTACTTGGGTAGTTGGCCCAATAAAGCATCTTTGATAGGCTTGTCTCAATTCATTAAGACTATGATTTGAGTGTATCAAAGTGCACAATTCTTAATGCTCTATTCAATATTATCTTTTATTGTTAAGATTAGTTAGAGTAATTTTCCATTTCCCACATAAAACATAGACCCGAAAGGCAAAGTCCTCCATGAAGGTCCCCACCATAACCATTAAGACACACCCTCTTCTAATTGAACTGCCTTTGTTTCCTTAGTGAAGCTGATGTTATCTTATTGATCATTGCAAGTTAATTAAAATGAGCTAATATTAATTTAATATTGTTTTGTATCATACGCAGCCCCATACGGTTCTTTGTCTATTCTAAACAACATCATTTCCAAGGGGAAATTACCTCTTCCATTCTCTTATATATTTACTAGCAACAATCATAGACTAGTTATTATGTCAATTTGAGTTAAAATGGTTTAAAACTTGTTACAATGACAATAGGAAAGTCACATGCAAATATCAAATCATTTTTTATTTGTTTCAGGAGCCAGCTCACAATTTTCCATTCTCATGCATACAATGCCATCTTAGAATTCATGATATGAGAGAATCAATCACATTATTATACAAAAGAAATGCCATTATTTTACACACTCACAAAAACACATTTGATCTATTACAATTCGATTTCTTCTTTTGATAAACAACTTACTCAAAAAGGTATGCAATGCATCAGATTCCAATAAGTTGAAATGCAATAATGCCACATGATGTATCAATCTACGAGCATCTAGCCCCATACATATTATCATACAAGTTGTCAAATAAATACAATCTTGAGTATAATCAGCATTTCATGCTCTTTTACAAGAAATACAAATTAAAGTCAGGCATCAGCACCAAGGTTGTTAACAACATTTAAAATCTACAAATCAATTCTGCAAAAATATTCAACATACATAAAGTACAATCAACAATCAGAAATAGTTTACAAACAACTCAGACTTTTACTAACTTAAAAGAAGAGGCCCCATCAAATAGTAATTTTAAGCTTGCGTCCATGAAATGGGTTGCTATATATATCCAATGTGACATGGGATCAGTTCCTGATTTAGTTTTGTGGAATAATAAAATTAAATAAATGGAGATAACTCCTCTCTTTGCACTTCATATTAAGTGCATTTGTCAACCTTGATGAGAATATGTCAAGAGTTTGCTTGGCATGTTTTCGTCAATTTTGATGAATCATTTACCTGCGACAAATGATACAAACATTCCTACTCATTTCCCGTGTATGATTGAATTGCATATAATGCTCTAATAATCAAATGCAAAAGATATAATGATCTAAGCGTCTATAGATCTATTAAATCTTACTTGTACATAATTATTACAGGAACAGTCCAATAATTTAGAACATCGTCCAAAACTCTGTACAATTCATACAGTTAACATTAAATGCATGATTATTATGAACAACTTCCAAATTAACGTTCAACTACTAATATTCTTCATCAATATGGAATAACCAGATGCATGCCTGAAGATGACTGCCTCTGCAAGTATGAATTCAACCATTCAATGTTGCTTACCAATATTAAGATTACTTAACTGAGCAATAGCACGAAGGAAAGTGCAACATGGCAGAATATTTGATTAATGCAATGGATCTCCTTTCATGCTTTCCAACATGCTTAACCACTCAAAATAATCCATCTTGAGCAATCAATGTCATAATTGAGAAAACAATTAACTAAATCAAATACTTCCAAATAAGACAAGATTTTACTATATGCATACTATCATTTCTCATTTTTTTAATACCACGTGTAACTTACAAAAGAGAGATAGATTGAATCAATGCCTTCCTGACCACTAATTTTTCTTGCAGGTAGAATGACAAAAATGCAAGCCAGGTTTACTGAATAATGTAATTTCCTTTCTTCTTACTATCATGCAAACAAAAATGGATACTTCGATCTGAATTGAAAAAATAGCCTCTCTGAAACTTCTCAATAAATGAAGGGTTAGATCATTTGCATTTAAAGCTTGGATTACAGCCACTCAGTTACCTTTATTGCCTTTTATACAAGTCAATTATAAAAACAAGAATAACTAAGCCATGGTAAACTTCAACTCATCAAATATATAGGTAGGTCGATATTAAAAACAAGAATAACTCAGCCATGGTGAACTTCAATGCATCAACACAAAAATCAAATACCAATATTCCTCAGAGTTTTGCATTGAAACCAAATGTAGGTAGCCATATACAATCTTTCCCACTCTCTTATAGATTCCAGGCATAAAAAACTTGCAGGTTGAGCCAACAACTACAGCCTTCCTAATACTTTCTCGTTAAAACAAACCCTTAAAGCTTACAGAAATAATGTTCATTCACCTTATCACTTCTAACATAGATTTATGCAAAAAATCGCTTTTCCACTCATTCCAAACATAACCCAAAATATATAACATACCCTTCTTTAAAAAATCAGTTTACAGTCAAAAAAAAAAAAAACTTGCTTGAAGGAGATGTCAAATCAAATAGTAGAGATGGGGTCGACACCTTCAACCAAGTCTCCAACCTTCTCTCCTAGAATACTCCCAACAACCTTTTCAGGCATGGCCGTGGGCCAAAAATCATGTCCATTTTCTTCTTTGTTCATTCGTGGCATGCAAGTGTCGGATCAAATTCCAAGTAAAATTCAGTTCCAGTTCTATCAAATGCAAATTTGAACTCAAAATTCTACCCATTATCCTTTACATGATGTGTTTTACATGCAATAAGAAATTGAAATCAATCAAAACAATAAATTCTTGCTACAACCAATCAAAATACTAGATTGGAATACGTAGTGGACTTACCTGGAAGCCTTTCAACAAAAATGATGACAATAATATTGCAAAGTTGCTAGATACATGCACACCAAGTCGGAAATTTTGCAGGGCTTCGCCTAGGATGTGTTGGCCATGCCCCTCAATGATGGCTTGATAGGGCAACCAAGCCCTTTTCCTTTCTCCCTCGGCACTGCGGATTTGCCTCTCGTTGGCTTGGCTCTGCGCCTTCCTGACAACATGGACCTACTACTTACTGGTTACCCCCTAGACCACATGGACAAACCCACATTACCAATTTCCTTTATGCTATGGGAAGTACCTTGGCCTTGGATGCTATGGGAGATTCTAGAGGAAGTGCTTTGCTTCCCCCTAGGATCGCCCAATTGGGCCCCTCCGACATTGGGTACTCTCGACAAACACTATCAAATATTCTCATAGTGATTGATGATGGTCAGATAGCCCCTCCAAATTGAGCTTAAATGCTCCAATTCTGCATGCTCCTGAAATCACAAAACGTCAACAACATTTGTATGTTCCAAGTATCCAAATTTATTCAACAACAAAATTAAAAGAAAACAAAATACAAAGCATGTCATTTGCAGAAGTTTTATAGTCCAACACAAATTGCAACTGTTTTTAAAAATAATCATAAGCAAGTAAAATTATTACAATAATCCAATTTCAAAGTTCCCTTTACCACAAACAACAAAAATATGACTAGGTGTTCATCAACTAACATTAAAACACAAAAGTCATAGTTCTCAAATTTGGGATATGACACATTAAAAGTGAGTTTGGAGTGTTTAAGTTGAAGTCGGTAGAGGAAGCCTATCAATGTGCATTGAAGGTGGAGGAAAAGTTGTTTAGAAGGCAACAAATTAACTCTAAAGGTAGAGGAAGGTTCTCAAGAGGAAGAGGACAAACAAATGGTGGTAGAGGACAACATACTCATGAAGGTTATGCAAACACTTCACAAAATCAGAATTAGACCCAAAGAGGAAGAGGGGTTTTTTTTATAGAGGAAGAGGTAGAGAATTGATGGGTAAGTGCTTTGAGTGTGGAGACATTGAGCATAGAGCTTTTGAATGTCCAAAAGCATTTTAGAATAACGGTAGGAGAAATGAAGCAAGAAATCATTTTGCTCATGTGGACAAAGAAAATGTTGCATCCCCAAGTCACATGGAAGAACCGGAGTGTGGTGAAGTCCTTATGATGAAGAGAGCGATGTTGAAACCAACCAAGGAAGAAGACGAACCGGTGCAAATAAAAACTTACTTTGGACTATTTGCAAAGCGGGAGGTAAGTGTTGTAAGGTTGTTATAGCGGGAGTACAAATAATTTGGTTTCAAAGGAAATGGTAGAAAGTCTTGGATTGAAATGAGTGCATCCCAATCCATACAAGGTTTCTTGGTTGCTTAAGGGTCATCAAGTGTTGGTAAATGAACAATGTATATTTAGTTTTCAAATTGGGCCTTGTAAGGATGAAGTGTTGTGTGACATAATGCCCATACATGTATGTCATGTGTTGTTGGGAAGACCATGATAGTTTGATAGAGAGGCCGTGGATGGTAGAGCAAATACCTACACACTTGTGAAAGATGGTAGAAGGTTCACATTTAGCCCATCAAAGGAAAGAGGAGAAAAGGCGAACAATAGTCCTAAGGCTTTGTTGGTTTCTGGTAAGCAATTAGTGAAGGAAACAAAGGAGAAGGCGTGTTTTGCTTTCATCCCCAAATCGATGCAAGTTGTGATCGCAAACAAAGTGAGTGATATTATGTTTGAAGTTCATAATTTGTTAGAAGAGTTTGCAAATATAATATCAAAATATTTGCCGGATGGATTGCCACCTATGAGAAACATTAGTCATCATATCGATCTAGTGTCTGGATCTAGTTTGCCAAACAAGGCAGCATTAAAGCTAACACCTATGGAGAACGAGGAATTGAAGAGGTAGGGAAATGAGATGTTGAAGAAGGGTTTAATAAGAGAGAGTTTAAGTCTATGCATAGTTCCAACAATATTGGTACCTAAGAAGGATGGAGATTGGAGGATATTTACAGATTCTAGATGGATTTGAAGAGTGGGTATCACCAAATCAAAATTAGTGAAGGTGATGAATGGAAAACCGCATCCAAGACGAAGGATGGGTTGTATGAGTGGCTTGTTGTGCCATTTGGGTTGTCAAATGCACCTAGTACATTCATGTGACTCATGAGTGAAGTGCTGAAACCTTATTTGGATAAGTTTGTCATTGTTTATCTTGATGACACTTTGATTTCCAGTCATTCAAAGGAAGAGCATTTGTTGCATTTGAGGTTGGTTTTGCGAAGGTTGAAGGAGAAGTTGGATACATTGAAGAAGTGTAGCTTCATGAAGGAAGAGCTGATTTACTTGGGATGTGTAATTTCACGTGAAGGGTTGAAAATGGAGCCCGAAAAGGTAAGAGCAATAGTTGAATGGCTATCACCTAGAAGCATGGTTGAGGAATTTTTTATGGGTTAGCAAGCTTCTATAGGAAATTTATTAGAAACTTTAGTGGTATATGTGCAACTGTTACCGTAACATTGAAAGGTGATAAAAATAAGTTTGAGTGGACTGTTGTAGTAGAAGAAAAATTATAGTTTTTGAAGAAAAGAGTGACGGAACAGCGGTTGTTGACATTGTCAGATTTCATTAAGGTTTTTCAGGCTGATTGTGATGCTAGTGGGACAGCCATAGGATCAGTTTTGAGTGAAGAAAGTAAGCCCATTACTTTCTTTAGTGGGAAGTTAAATAAAGCATATTAGAAGTGTTTAGTCTATGATCAAGAGTTAGACACTATGGTACAAGCACCCAAGAAGAGGAGGCAATATTTGATACTCGAGGAGTTTGTATTGTACATGGTTCAAGTTGAAATTCATTAACAGCCAAGGTAAGTTGAATGAAAAGCATTTGAAGTGGGTTGAATTTTTTAGAAGTTATTTATTTGTTTTGAAGCATAGGAGTGGTCAATCAAACAAGGTTGTGGATGCTTTGAGTAGAAGAGTTTTTGTTGTGAATGAGATGAGAGTAGAAGTATTTAGGTTTGACTCAATGAAGGATTTGTATGAAGAGGCTTTGGATTTCCGAGATGCACGGGTCACGTGCATGAATCCATTCAACATGGATAGGACTCCATGACCGGAGTATTTATTACAAGATGGTTTGTTGTTCAAGGGACATTGATTGTGTATATCTCAAGGTACAATGAGAGATAATTTGTTTAAGGAGAAACATCATGGAGGCCTAGCTGGTTATTTTGGTGTGGATAGAATGTTTGCGCAACTGAGTGAGAGTTACTATTCGCTAAGGTTGGGTATGGATGTCAAGAAGTTTGTGCAAGGATGCTGAGTTTGCCTATATGTTAAGGGCAAAAGTCAGAATTTAGGTTTTTATTAGTGTTTACCATGGGAAGAGATAAGCATGGATTTCATTCTTAGGCTTCGAAGAACTCAAAGTGATAATGATTATTTTTTTGTTGTGGATAGATTTTCCAAGATGACACACTTCATAGCACATGAGAAGACAAGTGATGCCACACATGTTGCAAATTTGTTTTTCAAGTAAGTAGTAAGACTACAAAGGTTGCTTAGGAGCATAGTAAAGGACAAAGATACAAGATTTGTGGCAGTCTTAAAGGAGTTTGTGAGTTGAAAAGTGTAGTAAGTGCTGAAGTGGAATACTATGTAGCTAGTTTGCATGATGAGCATATAGAGGTGAAGAGAAGGTTGGAAGAAAGTAGCATGAAGTACAAGAAGCATGCTGATCATACAAGAAGAGAGCAGCATTTTCTAGTTGGTGATTTGGTTTTGGTGCATTTGTGTAAGGCAAGGTTCTCTAAAGAAAAATAGAAGAAGCTCAAGTGGAAGAAGATTGGGCCGTGCAGATTTTTGAAGAAATTTTTAGTGATCGCATATGAGATAGAGCTATTGGATGGGGTTGATGTATCACCAATTTTCAACTTAGTAGATTGGTACCTTTACATTGAGGGACAAGGTAGTGGTGAATGTTCAAGTTTAGATTCTTTTGGTGCGGATTGGAGACATTAATTTCCTAAGAAGGCAAAAGAAGTAGAGGCAATATCGGATACAAGAATTAGCAATAAGATAGAAGACAAAATGTACACGAAGTACTTGGTTAAGTGGAAGCACAAAACAACTGAAGATGCAACTTGGATGAGTGCATCCAAGTTGCAAGGTACGAAAAAACCATTGAGGAGCTCATGAGAGGTTCATCTTGCTCAAGGACAATTTCATATACTTGGTTGTCTAATGCAAGAGCATCCAGGGTCATGAACAATCTTACATCAACCAAAAACATGGGATCAGGGCCTTGTGCACACTTGTACCTATTTGTTTGTGTCGGGTGACTTGTTGACTTTTGTGACAATGTTGCATGTGTGAAGGAAGATCAACAACAATTTGGCAAACATTGTCAAGAGTTTGACATGTCAGAAAAGGAATGAAGAGACGGTTTTAGTGATCTTCCAGAGGTCAAATGATCCTTTCTGGGATGGGGATGAAACTGCTGCTTAATGCAAAGCTGCCTTCACATAACCGCCAATTTGCATAAACTTGCAGTTTCACGTGCAGTGAAGGCATGGGTAAAGTAACTACCTAGAACAATGAAGCATGATGCGTGGACTGTTTTCTAAGATAGAGGGAGCTTGAAGAGTCCTATAGGATGTTAGTGTTAGGCGGGCAAGATTCGGATCTGTTTTGGAGAAGAGTTGGGAGTTAGTTGTGATCAATCAAGCATGTTGGGAGTAGAGTTTTGTGTGTGTGTGTGTGTGTGTGTGTGTGAGAGAGAGAGAGAGAGAGAGAGAGAGAGAGAGAGAGAGACTGCTAGAGTGATGTATGTCCATGCAAGCCTGTCATTGGACTGTGTGTGTCTTTTTAATAGTTAGTAGGGGAAGAGATGCCTATGTGTGTGTGAATATCTGTAACATTGCTGAATCAGTCAATAAAGGGAGCATTTGGTTTCCATTTTTATGTTCTGGTGTTTTTGTGTCCTTGAGAGAGTGAGTGTAACACCCGTTGGGGCGTAAGAGAGCCATTCACTTGGCCCCTTGATTCCCGTCTGCATCAAAGGTGGTTGACCACTTCATTTTTCTTCATGAGGTTGTTAACTAACTTTGATATGCTGAAAGCTTCCTATGAGGCGATAGGTTCCTTTAATAATGACTTGCAATAGCCAATTTTATTTCACCGTGGATGTGCCCTCAAGAGTTTGCTTACATTTGCTAGTCAGTTTCCACTATGAGGTTTTCAAGGCATTGCTTCCTGGTTCTTATCATACCATACAAAATTTTTATGGGCTGACCTTATTGTTTGTAGAGACTTCTAAGCCCAATAGGTACCAAAAGATGGAAACCCATTGGTTATTGACAGATAAACCCGGTCCTTGGTGGGCTAGGATTTGCCTTTGATGCGCTTTTGGTCTTCAAATCTTGAGCCACTTATCTAGGGAATGGGACCATTTGACCATTTGACCTTATGATTATCTTGTTTATCAATCCCATCATTGTAGGTATTATTATTATAATTATGATAAAATTCCATATATAGTAGGAAAAACACACTTTGTACTCCGTTAAAGAGCATTTAATGTTTATTTAATTGAATTTCATGCAAAGACTAATTTATTGCACTGATTCTCGAGGGTTTGTATATTTTAACCTAAACATGGAAAATGTCAGGGGAGAACTTATATGCCAATAGTGGTGTTTGACGCATCTGGTTTTAACCCAAGGGTCCTTTTCTTTTTAATTTGTATTGTGCATGTTCTGATCTCAAAACTATAAGTAGAATGATAGGCCCTTTATTTTTCCAAAAAACGGACTGTGCACCTTTCTTGCTATTTTCAAAAGCCTTCCTACTTTTTTCTTTGTTACTGTTATTTGTTTTTATTTTAAAGAATAAAAGAACTTATCTTTCCATTAATGAAATACATACAAGTTTCACATAAACTTCCACGATTCAGCACCAAAATTAATACTGTAGCTTCCCTCTGAAAACTATAAGTAGAATGGTAGGCCTTTTATTTTTCCAAAAAATGGACTGTGCACCTTTCTTGCTTCTTTCAAAAGCCTTTATACTTTGTTACTCTTATTTGTTTTTATCGTAAAGAATAAAACAACTTATCTTTCCATTAATGAAATACATACAAGTTTTACAGAAACTTCCACGATTCAGCAACAAACTAATACTGTAGCTTCCCTCTGTAAACACTACTACTCTGGAAATGATTGCCATTTCTACTATTCAACATGGCAACTGCCTTTTACAGCCTGTGGAGTCACTTGATTCGAACACCAATATCAGTTGCATTTGAATGCAAAAGTATATCCATTTAGGGCCCTGTACAAGTGCTCCTTCACAATTTTGGAGCTTCAAAAAGAAGTCTATAAGGGCCTGGACAAGCACCCTGTATATTCCAGAGACAGTGGACTGATAAAAACTTGCTTCAAGGCTCTGTTTGGGCGTGCTTTCCAAGAAAAGTCAAAATATTTAACTGTAGTCTTAGGACTTGCACCATCACCCTGGGGTATTTTAACACTAACAACTGATAATCAAGAGACCAAGAGAGGGAATGGTTAGAGTTTTGCCTTGATAGGATTTCCATCATTGCCATGTTCTATCACTACTTCGCTATCCTTCCAAAGGTTGTCACCATTATTTAACAAGTTCATTCTCATCAAGATATAGCCGATCTTGGTAGCCAAAAGTTGACTTGGAATTTTTGTGTTGAAGCCCATTGAAATTGCCCACTTGGTTTTGAGTCCCAAGTAGACTGCTTGCAGCCACCGTCTTTTTTGGTGCAAATTCCCCATTGTGAAACTGCTGTGATTCTGCTTTGTACCTGGTCCAACACCCCATCCATCTTCTCCAAGACCAAGAGCACCTTTGAAATGGCATTTTTGTTGTGACCTTAGATACAACAATCTTATCCCATTTGAGAACTAGGTTTGTAGTGCCGAAGCAGCATGATCTAACAATGCTATAGGCATGATGCCTTGCCATTGAATTTAAAGGTTTTGGGGGAAATCATGAATTCATGATCTAACAATGCTGTTGGCATGATGCCTTGCCATTTAATTCAAAGGTTGAAGTCCATGGCTACTCTCATAGAGGCTCGCAAATTCTTTCCGTTGATAGTCCCTTTTTAGAGGAGTTTATGCTCATTAAGCAAGGACTTATACTTCTCCTTTCTTAAAAATTTGCCACCTGCCCTGCGAAGAACATTCTCTCCCATCCTTTTGAGTTGCTTCCATCACCATTATTTATGGTGTAATCCTATACCATGTTTCTAGTGGCTCACTCTGATACAGCCAGACATTGATAGAGGCTGCTGAAAACAATTATTGATGTTACTTCAGATCATAATTTTGTGCGAAAACTGATTTTATCCATTGCAAACTATTTTCTAAGCTGGGAGTGCATCCTTTTTTTTTATTGAAAAGCTTATCCCATATATTAATAATAGTTAAAACACTATGTTACAAAGCTAATCATACAAAAAAATGAGTGGATGTGTCACACACTGAAGCAGTTACATCAGCCAAGGCTGAAAAGCATTAACAAGTTAGAGTAATACATGATAAAATTTTCAACCAAAAAAGGCGAAAATACAGTTAACTAGAGCCTTATAACGGCAACAACATAACACAAAAGAATATTAAGCAATGGGAGCAACAACAAGCAGCGGTGGCCTGTGAGGTCTGCTGGTGGTGGTTGAGTGGTCAGCACCTCGGTTAGTGCTTGCCATTTCTCCCTCCAGTCAGGATACTGTTGATGATAAAGATAAAGAGAAAGAAACTGATGGTTGGGAGCCTATACCTGATACGGCAGATCTGCCTGTTGGAAGTGGCTTGGGTGGGGTGGCGGGGGTTTGGATTGCATCCTTTTGAATAACAGTTGTTTCTCTTTAATATTTCCTGACCCTTGGTGGCAATTTTAAGGTTTGTACTATGACCCAATTAGATACACTAGCCATTCTGAGAGGTAACTGAAACCTCCTGATGTAACTGCACATCGCTGCTATAGAAATAGAGTCTATGAAAAATGGCAACAATTTCCAAGCTTTAAACCTGAGATTGTCCAATCATGTAGTGGCATTCAAGAATTCTTATTGGTGTTGAGCTTTGTGCTTTGTCTTTTCTTTCAACTTTTTGGGTTTTTATGATTTCCAACCCCCACCCAGCCTTCCCTCCCCTAAAAACAGTTTTGAATTTCTAGCTCAAATATGCACTGTAGTCGATTGAGGCAGGTGCACTGTAATCTTCTCTGCTGCCTTTCAATCTGAAATTTGATCCACTTTTTCTCTAAAGAGAGTTGCAAAGATCTATTTGAGAACATCAAATGGATTTAAAATTTAGTTAAATAGAATGACTTCAAGTTAATAGTGTAGCTTATTAACAGATCACACACCTGCAACTTGCTTTGTTGTGTTGACTTCATTTGCTGAGAAAGGTTAAATTTAGAAACATTTGTTGTAGTTTCTCATACTGGTTTTTACGGCGAGTTTTCCTCTCGTAACCTGTTTTCTTGAGCTAATCAAATCTTCAGGTTGTGTTATCACAAATAAATATTTATACATTGCTGTTTTTCTATCTACTGTTGATGCATCTGCAGATCTTGAGCTTCCTCTCTACAAAATTAAGAAAAGACTATTTGCTAATCTACGAAGTGTTCGGATTGAATCTTCATGTCATGTTCATGAGAATCAGAATGATTTGGACATGCTCCTCCTTGCTCAGGTTGTTACACTTCATATGTTGTAGGTGGCACAGATATTCTATTGTTATTAGCATGTTCTCTTTGAGCTTTAATCTTCAGATCACATTGTTTTTAAAACGTCATTACAAATCACAGTGGGAAGATCGAGCAAGCAAAGGTCTGTTGAAATATGATGTCACTGCATGTGAAACAAAGGTGATATATTCTACTGAGTTGATCCTTCTCCTTTTTAGACATCTACTTCACATTTTTTTTATGTTTCTGTGAGTGGTTAATGAGGATTGTGTATTCTGTGCCGAGCGTGTATATCTGCATCTTGTCAGATCATACCAGGTAGCTATGGGTTCATTACTCAATTGAATGCAGAACGGCATTTAAAGAAACAGCCTATAGAATGTCAAGCTAAGCAGGTGCTCCAGCCTTTTGATCCTTCAAAATTTAATTTTACCAAAGTTGGGCAGGATGAGCTGCTGTTCTGCATCAAAATGAGTGAAGATGAGAGTTGTGAACTTATTCCCAAAGCTTCTGTCCGTAATGGTGATAATCTGATTATCATCAATGTAAGTTTATCTTTATAATATTGTTAGTGGATTTTCTAAACTAAGTCCATAGTTACAATATTGATAGTGATTATTCTATGCTTTCAGCTTAAACTAGATGCTTTTTCGTTCCAAATCTTCACCATGCTTAATGCTTTGTCACTGTTAATGATCAACAGGTACGTCCCACTGAATATGGACACGTGCTTTTGGTACCTCGTGCATTCTGTTGCCTTCCACAGATGATTGACGTAAACTCTTTGGAATTGGCTATAAACATGGCTGCTGCTGTGAATAATTGCTTCTTTCGTATTGGTTATAATAGTCTTGGTGCTTTTGCAACTGTGAATCATTTACATTTCCAGGTGAGATATAGCAGATAGTTTTTTCTAGCCGTTTAGTTTTTTCTAGCAGTTTTTTAGGTTTTTTAGCTAATATGCAAATTTTTGGATATGATTGTCGATTTTATCGAAGATGGTATAGCTTTTCTCATAAAACTAGAAATTGACATTGGCAAATTATTCACAGGCATATTATTTGGCAAATCCTCTTCCCGTTGAAGTTGCTGGTACCCAGTTCATTCCTGGTGATTGGCAGAAAAGTGGGCTGAGGATCTTTGAGATTGTGGACTATCCTGTCAAGGGTTTACTATTTGAAGTAGGGCAAAACTTCGGAAAAATGGCTGAAGTAGTTGCAACTTTTTGCTGCTCATTACAAAATAAAAACATGCCTTTCAATCTACTGATCTCTGATTGTGGAGCTCGGATTTTTCTTTTTCCCCAGGTGAGGATCTTTTGATAAATTTTGCATCTCTCAGCATTTCAAAAACTAGATACATTTTCAAAATAGTAATTTAGCATGCTCTTTTTCTTTCCCTTCAGTGCTTTGCAGATAGGCATGCACGTGGTATGATTGAGGAGGATTTTCTGCAGACAAAGGTTAATCCGGCTGTCTGGGAAATTGGTGGACATGTAGTGTTTAACAGGAATCTTGATTATGACCAAGCAACTGAACAGTTTGTAAGAGATCTTCTTGCAGTTGCCTCTCTTAATCATGAAGACTTTGAGGGAGTGAAACGCCTGTGCACTCACATTGCAGAAACAATTTGCTGCCAGTATTGATTCTCGCTTTGGGAAAATCATTTGTTGCAAATGTTGATACTTTTTTAGGGAAAGTCATTTCCCATAATACCTAATGAGAAATGAAGTGGGAATAAATTTGTGCGGATCATTTAACAATTTTTTTTAATCTTTGTTTGGTGGACCTGTGATCCTTTGAGAAATCTATTCTTGTAATGAGCTTTTTAGATAGATTTATCAGGTATATATTCTGTATGGGTTTTGATTCTTGACTGTCTAAGTAACTTGCTTGGTGTGTAATTAGAAAATTTGCATGGCAGGAAATTCAAGGAAAGAAAGATAAAAGAAGAGAAATGCATATAGACTAAAATTAGACAAACTCTTGTGTTCTATGGAGCTTCCTTCTAATGCATTTTTATTCTCTCTGCATGTGTAGAGGTGTTTGACATTTAAAGTCTATGCCTACTAACTTGTGAAGTACGTGCAGATCATCAATATATCAATGCATGCCCTAAACTTGGAATCTGTGATTATTCACATTGAATTTTATCTCATGCAGACATGGTCTAGCCTATTTTTCTATCTACTGATTTTGGTTTCAAAGTATGAGCTACAACCTTATCCCGACAATCTTTTCCTTGGATTACTCCAATTCCTTCTCTGAATTGATTGTGCTTCTCCATTTCTGAGCTCTTTGTAAGGATATTTGTAGTCACCTCACATGTTCCACAGAATTCAAGCTCAATATAAAATGATATTGTATACCGATATGTTTGTTTTAGTAGTACATATAGTGTTGTCGGTAAAGTGCTACACAGCTCTAATTTGCTAGCAAAAATGGTGTGGAGTTTCTTGTGCATAGGCTGTACTGACACTCTAATATAAATGGTTTCATTTTCTTCTTGTGTGCGCTATCTTAATATACATTGGATACAACTACCGTTGTATGAAAATTGTTGCTCCAGCTATTGTAGATGGAAAGTAGAGCCAGAAGTTGACTATCTATCATCCGTATTTTTAGTTATATGTGCACTGTCAAAACCAAGCGATCCCAATCTCGATATAGGTCTTGCTGCAAGCATAGACAAGGAATGGTCTCCTATACCATGGATGCACTTATAATTCTCCTAGAAGCAATTTAAATCTGAGTTGCACAATTAGTCACGAGCTGGCACTATTTTTTTGCAAAAGCAATGTTTGGCCTCCTTCCGACTATGACATATGTTATTCCTCCAAAATTATTATGATATGGTTACCTTGGGCATGTTCTAGCTGTTCTGTAGCTATAAGTGCCATTTCTTTGCATTGTTTTTGGTTGGCATCCTTTGGGACAGTGATTAGCGAATTTTTGTAATTATCAATGTATTTAGCAATTGCATGCTTGATATTCATTGACTAATCTCAATCTGAATATTTTCACGACCTTTTCTCTATCTCACAGCTTAAATCTAAGGGAGATACTAGACTGATACTAGACTTCTTCAAAACCTATGATCTTGGATATACATTAAACACCACACATAATGTTTCTTAGTTCCTCAAAGTTATCATTTATTCCTAAGTTGCCGATATGGGAACAGGTACGGGTACAAGTATATGGGACGTGGATACGGGGGATTTTTTTGGGGGGGGAGTTTGGGTATAGTTGGGTATGGCTGTATATATATATATATATATATAAAATTAAAAATATAAAAATATAGCCATATAACCACATAATATGTATAGAGGAAACAAAATAAGTTAAATAACCACAAACATACTCATAATTTCAATGCCAAAGGTCAAACTTTGAATAGTTTTATAAATTATAAATAAGTACATAGTGCAAATGTTACAAATTACAATTTTTATTCAAATATTTTCATCTTCATCTCCCATGGCTTCCTCATGATATGGTTCATTAGAACCACAAGCAATAGTGCCACTCCCACTAGCTCCACTATGCAGGCCCTGTGAAGTAAACCCCAAATCCATATCAAGCAAGGAAAGATAGGCAATGAAGGCATCCAATTCGGGAGTCTCTGGGTCCATATCCTAACACTTTGTTGCCCCTTTTGTGTATTCATGTTGCTTGTGTGATAGAAGATGTAAGTTGGAATGGGCATAGACTAAGTCCTCTGCGTTTTTTGCCGCCAATTTGTTGCGCTTCACTGAGTGGATAAAATTGTAGGTACCCTAATTTTGCTTGGTGAAGGAGGAACTTGCAACTTATCGAAACAAGCCACAAAGTCAATTTATATTAGAATTTATAAAAATAAAAAAGATTAAAGTTAAAACAAAACATAGAAATAAACAAGAGGGGTAAAGAGTTTTTTTTTTTTTTTTTAAAATCTTAATTGTGATAGAATTCTAATAGCAAGTGGTTGGAGGTAGGTGTATGCTTGCCTATGGAGTTACTACCAAAATTGAGCTTCTTTCTTGTACTTGTCACGGATGGTAGCAAGGAAGTGACCCGCGGAAGATATGAAATGTGCAAACTCTTTCCTAACTTGGTCTTCAATTTCTGGATCAAGGAAGAGTCTAGAGAATGCCATTTTATATCCCTCGTTAACTTCAACATCCTTATATGGTGCGACCCTCTTAGACCAAAAAAAAAGATCTTTGTACTGTAGTATTTGGACGTCAAGGCAAAAGCAAGAAGATGCAATGGGGTGGTCATTTTGTTTCACTTTTCAATGAAATGCGATTGCACTTCCTTGAAGAACCTCTCCGTGGGATTTTGTTCTTTGACATTTATAATGGATCTAATGTTCTCAATCATTGAGTCTATTTCATTATAAACTTCACTTACATATGGATGATCTTTATCCACATATTTCAATATGCTGACAATGGGCTCAGTAAAACTCAGCAAATACTCCACACGTTTTCACTATGCATCATCAAGAATCCACTCTTTCACTTTTGTGGCTCTCTCAGTGTTTCCTAGTTTTCATATGTTCTAAAGGTTGTTAATGACCATGGTACTCAATGCCTCACGCACCTGAACAAGTCATCTCAAGATGAGGGTGTGTGAGGCAAATCAAGTCTCAACAACCTAACACCAAATCAAAACAAATTAAAATTAAAAAAAAAGTTTAAATTACAAATTTTAAAATTTACAAACTTACAGAATTAAAAATCAAATTAAAAATAAAAATATACATGATTCATGAATAAAATTTAAAAATTTAAATAGAATGTTACTTTCAACAACTTCAACTTCGAGAAGGTCCCGAAGATGCCTTGGGACAAATGATGGTTAGATATGAACATTTGGATCTTGCTTGCCTCCTCATAGACTTGTTTGATCCAATCAATTTTTGTGCCCAATTTTTGTAACATAATGTTGAGGGAATGAACGACACAAGGTATCCAAAATATGTGTCCATACTTCTCCTCAACCAACATGCCTGCAGCGTTACAATTTTTAGCATTGTCCGTTATAACTTGGACAACGTTTTGAGGCCCCACCGCCTCAATGGACTGTATCAGGATGTTCGCAATGAATTGTGCATCCTTCATTTGCCCCTCACAATCAACGACTCTCAAAAACATTGGCCCTTCAGGGCTCACTGCAACCACATTAATCAATGGTATATTTGCTATATCTTTCCATCCATTGGAGATGATGGACACCCCTGTCTTGACCTATGAATACCTGATAGGCTGTAATGCATTTTCAAATTTTTTCTTTTCTTTTGTCAACAAAGTGGTTCGTATTTTTTCATATCTTGGGCTCACGAACCCTTTAGGAGTAGCGTTGATAGATCTCACCATATCTTGTCAAAATGGTGATCTAACATCACTAAATGGAAACCCACATGCATAGAGGCAACGTGCAATACCATGCAATGTGCAATACCCTGCTCTACTATGTCTTTTGACTCAATCTAGAATGACCTTTCCAATGGGCCCAAATATTTTGTTCTATTGCGAGCAAGAGGTGAATCCTCTTCCTCTATGATCACATTAGGGGTAGCAAGAAATGGCTGTGATGGGGCAACCATACTAGGATGATATTGATCAATATCCACACTGGTGGATCCTTTCTTGCTCAAAAGATGGTTATGTCTTCTATCAAAAAGGGCATATGCTTCTTCTTGCTCTTTGAAGTATGCAAGAACCTTTTCATGTGCTAAGCCCTTTCCTGGGTTTCCATTTATACTTGGCCCACCACAAATTTTGATTCATCCCCCTAGAATTGCACACAAATGGGCTTTCACTCGTTTATATGAGCTCTTGAAATGACAACCACATTCTGAACATTGCCAAAGGAAACACCCTCCACCAAAAGAATATAATGTTAATACATATTATGACTATCACCAAGGCCCTAGGCATTCTACAAATAGATGTTATACCTTAAAACATAAGATCCAAGACCTTATTGATAATCATGAAATTACCTTTCATGATCCTCCAAAAGATTCAGGGTCACAACCTAGTGAGCATCAAAACCAAAAGATATTTAACAATCCATTACAAGACCATTCTAAGAATGATCCAGAAGTATGAATAGCATATAATGCACATACTCCTCCATCACATTATGGTCACCCATTATATGGGAATATTGGCACTTATACACACATATCACCTTTTATGATTCAAATACCTATTACATTCGATAATAGTGAAATAGTTGATGATGACTCAAATATTTATTTGTTATTTATTTGAGCATATCTTGATCATCAGTTATACATAGTGTTATGATTGATAATGATGCTAGTGATAACATGTGTACCATGATGTTACTTAAAATTTTGGGATATACACATGATGATTTATACATGTCAACTAAAATGTCAGAGCATTCAATGTGATATTACAGCAAGTTATTGGTGAGATTGATTTACCTTTACAAGTTGGTCCAACACATGTGGTTACTATATTTTCATTTATAATATATACATAAATATTTTATATTTTATTAAAACAAACTTGGATACATAAAATTCATGTAATACATTCCATAGTGCATGGGTGTATTAAATACATGCATACCAATAGGGTAGTCATAGTTTTTAGAATACCATATGAACATCCAATTAAACAAGAGAAGTTTATTCCCAAATAGCTAAGTATACAACCTACCAAGGTTAATCATATGTGAAAGGGTAAGCAATAGGAAATACCCTTTCCTAGGTATCCCATACTTAAGATATCATTGCACTAGAGATACACATTTGATTCTATAGAATCGTCATCTACACCTATATGATCTACCAAGTTGTTAAGAGCACATAAACATGATCCAATTACAGTTGTACCAAGGAAACCACAAAGAAATAAAATATGGGTTCCATGAACCCCTAATCATTTTATTATTTCTTCACAACCACATAATAGTGTGAGATATCCATAAATTACCACAAATTCTATAGTTCCATATATGACACCCATCCTTGCTCTTTGGCAATCTCACTAGTTTGATATACCATATTCTGAGTTTGAAGTTATCTATGAGCATCCCTTAGATGGGATCATAGGTTAACCTTTTGTTTTTCAAATATTCCAAAAATAATACAAAAATAAAATATCACAAAATTCAAACAAAATCAAATATTCAAGAAAATACAATAACATTCAAATAAATTCAAAAATATGAAAATATTCAGTGTACACATGTTTACTAGCTCCTTGACATCTATGTTATTTACTTTGTGTTAGTTGATAGCATATCATTTATTTTCTATATACACATATGTTTCACACATATTTGAATGTGATATAGACATACACCATATACATGATGCATGCACATACATATGTTGGACCTTTCCTCTTCCCATGTGATACACTATGTTGGCAGCATCTACTTCCTTGATCATGATTAATACAAGTTATATTATTTTATGATCACTTTTTCATTATCATATTGGGCTTATATAATAATGCTTACACATATTTATGCTTATTATTATATCTTTCACAAAGTACTTGATATGTTATGTTACATGACATTTTTTGCTAACATGTATATGTAGGGACTAGTATGATATGCTTATGTTGGTTGCTTATACTTCATGTATTCACATTGTCATTTTTTTAGTGGCTTTTTCATATTTTTTACTGTATGGCTTGTGTAACATTTGACTATGTTCCTTGCTTGTTGACCCATGCACCATTACATGTTCTTTTCTTTTATTATTATAATACTAATTAATACTGTTATATTTAACATTTGTTGAAAGAATATTTAAAATTTATTAAAAAACAACAAAAAAAATTAAAACTAATTACAAACATATATCTAAAATTTAAATTTAAAAACTAGAAAAAAAAATTTAAAAAAAAAATTAAAAGTAAAACCCTACAAAACTGAAAAAAACTTACCTTGAATGAAGAATCCTACTTGTTGCAAGCTCCTCAAGATCTTTGGTGCCAAATAGGTAGATGCAATGGCATAGATTTAACACAAAGGAGATTCAAGCTTTGTCAACTAAAAAAATGAGCAAGAGTGAACAAATATGCAATGGGAGGTAAAAAAGCAATAAAAGCTAAGCGTGTTGTTAGTTTTTGATAAAGTGAGTGTGATTCATGCTTTTAGGGTTGCAAATGCACTTTAAAATGTTTTTAAATTTTTTTTTAGGTCCACATTTTGACTTTGATTGGCGAAATTGGAAGGAGAAAAAAATGCCTTTTCGTGGGGGATACGACATCCCTACGCCTAGGGTACACTGCAACCCCTACAGGTACACTTGAGTACATCTACGAGAACATCCTCAGACGTACCCAGGTGTATCCGCAAGGGCTACGACATACTCTGGGCGTAGGGACGTTGTATCCCCTGCTGTACTCGTAACTTTGTCGCCCACCCTGTATCGGCAGGGGCTTTTAGCCGTATCCAATAATGTAGATTTATTCCTATGAAACCATCCACACAAATAATTGGTATAATTTTTTTAAAAAATGGACCTTGATTCTTGCTAGAGACACTGTGATTAGCAACACTCTTTTGGAAACCTTATTGAAGTAGAAATTGATCTTGCGTTGTTACCATACGAAGTCATTTTAGATGGCATGCCAATACTATCTTGTTAGGGACTTTGATGAATATCAAGTCTTCTCTCTTCCATTTCATGTTACAAAAATGATATTTCACATTCTTCTCGTAATTCTCTATTGACGAGGAGGCGGTCCTCATTTTAGTTCTTTATCCACAAGGAATAGAACCTTATCTCAATTTTGCATTAAGCTAGCATTTCTACCAGTAGTATGACTTACTGTAACAATATTAGATGTTCAAAAATTTACAGGTATTCTAGATTATTCATAGCTCCTATGCTTCGTCTTTTATGTATACCTTCAAATACTAGTCAGAATGGAAACTTTTTCCTTTCTCAATTTCCTGTTAGCTCAGAATTAGATTGGTTTGTAATACTGTCTTTAACAAAGTTTTGAACTTGCCATGCCTATCTTTGTCATTTTCAACAAAGAGGGGTTTTGAGGGCTCTAAGAAGCAGAGATGGTGGGTCATGTTTGTCCTTGGAGGATCATTTCATTATATTTCATTGTTCTTATGCTAAGTCTTTATTATATCTAATGAGGGAGTCATGGTTTATGCAAATGCCGTGAAGCCACAGGAGTGAAGAGGTGTTGTACTAGCATCTGCTATTTTTTCTAAAAGTTCTAATCAATTGGAAATTTTACTAGAGTTTGCCCCTTACCAAAATGGACTCTTGTTCATATTGAGTAGTTCAACTGCAGGCTAGGAGTTTGAAAAAAGGGCATGATATTCCAAGCCCTTTTGACAAGCATATTTTTTTTTAGGTCACAACTCAGCGAGATGCCAACTTGGAATATGAGACTCCCCTCGGGAAAGGTCATGAGGTAATTTTTTCCCATTTACCTTAAATATTGTTCAAATTTTGTGCCCATAGGTTTTGATCTCAATGGAAGATTATGTGATGGATTGATGCCTCAAGTATGGGTGGAATAAGTATAAGTACTGCATTCAATAGGTTTTTTTAGGTCACAAGGTGGTTACACTTTGAAAAAGTTGCCCCTTTTACCTATAATTGTCAATAAATGTGGTTAACTTGCGATCCCACTTTAAAAACAATTTAAGATAATTTAGGGTGTGTATCTTCTATTTAAGATATTTTAAGTGAATTGTCGTATAGTTGAGAATAGATAGGTTCCATCCTGCTTTATGCATATTTCCCACTACATCAACCTTTTTATACAATTTCGTTGACATATTAAGCTTCTCAAGCCATGATATAATTCTATAAAAGACCATGTAAAGGACTTAACCTTTTGTTGGGGATACATCTTCACCTTGTTTGATCCACCTTGCCTTCTTCTTTCTCCTTGAAGCATATTAAGGATGATAGGGGGGCGGAAGGGGGGCAGGCTGCGCATTTAGGAGATTGGTATCATAAAACATAGTTCAAAATAGGATGGGGCAGGAATCAAATCTAGGGTACATGGTGAGTTGGTTAATTTAAGGAGGGGAGGTATATTGTGAGAGAACTTTTTCTAATCAAAGAGCATTTATTTTGATGAAGACTTGAAATTATCACTTGCCAAACTCCCTTTCTCCTATTGAGGGAAAATATCGTAGCTAAAGATGCATGGAATGGAATGGGTGGATTGATATGAACTCACTTAAAATAATAGTTGTATCAAGAAGATCTGAAAATGATGGGGCATGATCAAAGTGGTTGGTACTTGAGAGGGGTTGGAGTGTTGAGTCCTCTGCTTATAAACTGTCACAAGTTATGTGTGAAGTTGTTTATGAGTAGGAATTACGCGAGAAGAGATAAAAGAATGTCCTTGTATGGGAAAACTTCATGATGAACTATTTGAAAGGTGTCTTTAGTGCTGATTTTAAGCTCATTTTGAAAAAAGTCATAGAATTTTGTTCAACAACTACTTGATGGGAGTGAGGAGCTTGATTATTTAAAATTATTATAGATGTATGCATGGAAACATGTAGAATGCTATACTTAATACAATTTTAAGATGTTGGGGAGGAACTATGGGTGTTTCTTTTAAACAAGATCATTAATTAAAATAGATGCTTCATGTTTTTTCTGAGATTATAATGAATACCATATTATGTTTCATTCATTTTTGTTGTGTGATAAGACTTTTCAAGAAATTTAATTGGCTCTAATGTGGTCATCTTCAATTGCTTTTAGTAAATTTATTTAGGAGTATTGTTGGTACATGGAGGCTTAGCAGTAGATGCTCTTGTCTATTGAATTTGAGAAGGGTCGTTCCTACCATGAGCTGCAATCACATACCCTTGTATAATAATGTTTGCCATTGCCTGAGTGGTTTATGATTGTATGCCTTTGTATGATTCATAATTTGAAAATATAAATGAGAAACTGGTACATAAGTTTCATTGATAAACAACTAAATACATGTGATTCATTGAATTTGGATGTAGAATGAAAATGTTATGAATATTTAAGTTCTTTTTACTTATCTTAAGCCTTGGTTGGCAAACCTATGAGCATTGACACCAAGATTAGGGGATGAAGAGAGAGGTTTGTACTTAAAATTATGCTTGGTTGGTTTTAAACTCATGACCTTCCATTTCAAGCCTTAGAACACCCAATTTTTATTTTGCAAAAAGAACACTTTAGCACGTCATATGCTAGAATACATATGATACAAGTATATATGAAAAATATTTTTCTTCAATTTTGGACTTGAAAGAACATTTGAAAATAATTGATATTACTCTTTGATTCATAAGGATCTAGAAAAATAATCCATATATCAAACAAGAAGCTCAAAACCTTGGCTTTGATCATCAATAGAGCTTTAGAGAGAGAATTCCAAAATTGGTAACAAAACTGCCACTTCATGTAGGTGGCGATTTTGACACCATCAGTTTACATTAATTGTTGGTTTCACTTGTGGTAACCATACATCTATGAAGAAGACAAAATGTCTCTTTAAATTCTTAGATGATTGGAGATCCTTTAGTGCATGAAAAGACGTATTTGAGGATGATAAGGAGGAGGCATGCATACTAAGGGTCAGTGAATAAAGTTGGTGATCAATTGTTTGTAGAAAGGATTAGAGAAAGGAACAATGATAGAACAATGAGAAAGATATCAGTCTATGTATTTGTTCTAATATTCTCATTGGAATCCGCCTTTGGTCATAAGAAGATAGGAAGTAGAGCAATTGTCTCTTTCAACTGGGTTTTCTCCATCACGGAGTTTTTCAGACCAAAATATTTGTATCTTTGCATCTCCATGTTCTATGTGTCCTATCCATGTTTCTTTACGTTCACATTTCAGTTCTGAAGTACTATTTATATCTTCGAACAACACATTGCATTATTTTTAAGTCATTTGAGTAAACTAAACTATTATTTTAAAGTATATTCGAAGGAGTACAATTAATTGTGATTTATGAATTCTAGCAAGTCTATACGTGAGAGTCTATATATCATTTTGGTATAAGAGCATATTTATCTTTGGGTTCTTGTTTAAAGTTTGAATGATTTGTATATTAGTGACAAGATCTCAAGAAGGAGAATTGTTGCCTTGCAATAAAGAGATATCCACAAAAAGGTGGAATCAACAGACGATAGAGATGGCTCAAGAAGGCGAAGAGAATCTTCTCAAGAGAGTAGCTACTCTTGAATCATGAAGGGAAGGTGTGATGAAGTCCCAAAACAAGCGCTCAAAGCAAGAAACCAAGGATCCATAGACGTGATGGTTCGCGTGATAGCCAAGAAGCTTGGCAAAGAAAAGCCCCGTGAAGAAGAAGATGAAGGGGAAGGAGAGTCTATGGATGAGCATGAAGAACCTTCCAAGAGTAAAGTTAAAGTTGAGGTAAAACCTAAACATACTCCTTTCAAAGTTGAGACTAAATTCTTTGAAGGACAATTAGATGTTGAAATATTAGACAAATGGAGGTATATTTTACTGTTCACAAAGTAAATGAGGCTCAAGATATTTCTTTTGTGTATCTCAGGATGGAAGGTCATGCTTTAATTTTGTGGGAAGCTTACCTAACACCTTCTATAACAAAAGATGAAGAAGTCGATTGTAGATAAGTGTAATGGATTTAAATAATTATTAAATAAGAATTCGTATCTTATTGATTAGAAAATTAGGTGGCAATAATATAGGAAAAGAGCAGGACAGAGTGTGCCAGATTATACCATGGATTTTCATAGAAAAGCGATGCTCATGGGCTTGGAATTAGAAGATGAAGACATTTTGACCAAGTATTTAGGAGGTCTCCATACACACTTGAGGAGATGGGTCATCTCAAGTAAGCCACAAGACCTTGATAAGACATGCGTACAAGCATACTCCATTGAAGAAGAGAAGAAACAAGGAAAGAGAGAGAGAACCCTCAAATAAAAATTAGTCCATGAATCAGTTCAATAAAGAGCAAAACCAATATTATAAAGCCTTCGAGAAGGGTAAGCGGAAAGGTAAGAAGAATGCTACAATGTTGCATAGTTGTAAGGATAATAAGAACCATTGTAGCCCTTGTGTCATAGATGAACATATTGGCACTAAGTGTTGGAATTTACACTCAAAATTTCATCCAAAGATTCATTCCAAGGACTTTAAGAGGTCCTCGACATATTTGAAAGAGCAATTGTAGGTGGAGATAGAGGATAATTTTGATGTTGATGAGAAGCTAGGTTGAACCGCCACCAACATGAACAACAAAGAATGAAAAAGAGAAGAGATGAGTAAGCTATTCCAAATCAAGATTTAGATCAGGAAAATTGTTAGAGTAGGGATTTTATTTTTTTCCCATATTTATTTATTGTGAGATTTTTTTCCCTCACTTGGAGTTTTCCTACTTTCATGGAGAAGCTTGTTTAGGTATACAGATTGACCGAATGACTAGGAAGTAACTCTCTTGATTGACTATTCTAAGTATGTGAATTACTCCTCTATTCGTGGCTATGTTGACCATTTTTTGTGGAGTAGTTACTATTCTATTTCGGATGTCTGTTGACCACCCTTTATGGAGGAGTTACTCAACACTCTCCTATTCATACTTCTTACATTTGTGAGCTTCGTTAATGGAAGATTGGTTTTGCTCTATGCTTGTTTGTGCAATATTCTCATATTATTGATTATATTTTGCTTTCAGCTACATTATGGTGTGCACTTACTTGGTTTGTGTCATCATTCAATTGGTGCATTCATTCTATCCAGAGACTTTAGATTCAACCTCGATATGGTATTAGAGTCCTGGTAATCTGTCTATTTATGCTATTAAGTTTATTTGAAATTTGAGTTTTATTATATTAGTTTTCATCTCGGATTGGCAAACTTGCCGTGTGGAATCTGTTCTTTTATTGGCACAGTTCTCTCCTTTTGTGTAGGTTTCTTCCTCTCCACATGACATAGTAGTCCAACATTGATTAGTGCCTTGGAGAACTTTTGAGCTTTCTTTGAAGCTCCCACAGCCTGGTTCTTGGTATTCAACAACTTGGTCCTTGTTTCAAACGACCTAGTTTCCTGGTTTCAACGTCCAGCTCTTTCCAAGGTTTGGCCCGTGCTTTGTTTTGCTGAGTGGTATTCAAAACCAACTCTTGGCGGCCTGCATATACCTCCAATGTGGCTCTCCATTCATGTGATACATCATCGGCTGGCATTTGCTTCCAACGTGGCTCAAAGGGTCTCCATTCACTCTCATGACCTTCTATGACTCCTTTGGTCTGCTTCTTTCCCAGCTTAAGGCCAATGCCTTCCATTGTTTTGCCCTACATGATCTTCTACGATGCCTTCCAAAGCTGGTTCGCCCTACCTGATCTTCTACAATGCCTTCCAAAGTTGGTTCGCCCTACCTGGTTTATAACGTTACGTGGCTCTTAGATGGTGTCATGGCCTTCCTCAGATCTGCACACTATCCACTCGAGCTTCCCCAGCCGACCGTCAAACTAGTAGGGCTGTTCTTGCATGAAAGCCACTTTTTTGCATGCAAATGGTTTTCAAAACCACTCTTATTTGAAATTTGTGGTTTCTCTTTTGGAGGGAAAGTCTCTTTGAAAATAAACCACCTTTGCTGTAATGTTACATTATAATGTTAAAAAAATTAAAAGTCAAATAGTTCTTTGACATTAAATATTATAAACAATATGTTTGTAAAGGTAGATCTTTTAAAAAAAAAGAAAAGGGGGCAAAATTTCTCATGGAAGGGTTTAATATAGGTGGAAGGAATTATATTGTTTTTGATTGTTTGTTCATAAAAACAATATTATATTGTGGAAGGGACATTTTTTGATTTTTTTAATTATAAAAAATATATATTGTGGCTTATTAAGATGGGAGGCTTTTTTGGTATATCTTTTATATTTTCGTCAGTCGAAGATTGAAAGGTGAGGTTTGATTTGACAAGTGACCAAACTCTCTCACATTTAAATAAATATTTCTCTATTTCTCTTATGTTCACTTTGTGTACTCGTCTTGGACGTATTTTTGGCTGAGCCCAACGTCCTTATTAAATCATGTAAATCATGTCTTTTTTGACATTTGAAGTGGTTGCTTTAGATGTATTCTTGGTCGTGCTTGATGTATTTTGAGCGTACATTGTTTATAATATTCAAAGGGGAGAGGTTCACCATTTCATAGTTCAAAGGAGGTGTATTGTGTTTCTGAGTCACTTTCCATTCTATTTTGTACTTCTATTTCTGTAACAAACAACTTTGACTACAACCACTGCATTTTATTTTTGCACAATGGATACAAGTTCAGTTAATCCTCTAACGCCATTTAACTACTATGATTGGAAAACCAAAATGCAATTTATATTAAAGAGTAAGGGTTTACTTGGTATTACAACGGGTAATGATACTGAACCTAATACAAAAGCATAAAAAGTTAAGTGGTACAACTGTTGTGACGAAGCTTACGGGTTGTGCCTTTCTATGTTTCCCGATCTTTTTTTCACTTAGAACCTGCTAAATCACCCAATGAAGTGGGGACCATCTTGGAAACACTTTCTGGGAAGCTAGATGTGATGAGAGGTCACGAACTTGAAAATGATCTTATCAACGTAAGTCATAGCAACTTTGACACCCTTCAGGATTTCTTCACCAAGTTCAAGTCTTTGAGATTGCAATTAAAAGAATGTCGAATAGAGAAGAAAGATAACCAACTTATTCTTTTTATACTCTCTAAGCTAGGTCATGATTACTCAATCTTTTTCTCTACTTTCTGTTATGACCAAATTTTGCACTCTAAGAGGAGGTTTTTCAGACCTCTCCAAATTTAGCTAACATAGAATCACCTCTAGCCCTGTGGGTTGCCTATAGCAGAGGTAAACCTCTAGGTTAAAGGGCTAGCTCCCTTGATTTATCTTTTAGGCTCACACACTACACTAGACTAATCACTATTGAGGGTGAAAAGGGAAAAAAGAAACATAAATTAACCTAAACTAATGAAGGTGATACACCAAAGATAAGTCCATAAAACACACTTACATCTGGACTAAGAAAGAATGTTGCTAAAATTGACCTCAACTCAATGTTCTTCTAGCATAAGTGTTTCTACATGGAGATAGATTGCTATTCATATCCAGAGGTGGGTGAAAAGGAGGTTTGATATTAGACACTACTAGTCTCTCTCACACTTAAAGACACACTTAACAAACACATACACTTCATAAGACCTGTTAGAAGAGATGATACTAATCACACAATGCATACAAGAGTAGAATGGAAGCAAGGAGAAAACATTCATCACTTAACATCCAAGTACACTACTTGACATACTTAGGCAAGAATTATAGAGACAAAAACAAACTTAAGAATCTTTATTCAAATGCAAATCAAGATGTCAAACCAGCAGGGCTTCACCATAGCAATTGTGGATCCCTTACAATGTCAAAATGGCTTGCATATATAACATAAGAGAGGAGAGAGAAGAAGTGAAGTTGGATAGTTACAAGGAAAAGTGTCAAGATTTGGAAACCAATGTTAGGAACCCACGGAAGCACCATTGATTACCATGTACAAGCAACTTAATATGAGGAAATTAACCAGAATCACAAGTAACTAGAATTCAAAAATAACACAGAATATGAGAGACAATACACAACTTGTATTAATACTCTTCCAGAAAAGAATTACAACAAAGAGACGCCACACTCTTCTACCTTACAGGTTCACCACACCAAGTGTTCAGTAATTCACCTTCAAGAGCTCACTCTCTCAATTACGGTCCCAACACACAACTCAAACACAGAGTTGGTGTTCACCTCCACCAGCCAGTAACAACACCGCCAGTCAACCAGTCAATAACTATACTACCAGTACACCGAGTATACAAACATACTCAACCGAGTACACAACGCACTCCAAGTAGATCTCCCATGAACTTGCAACAACCTACAACTCAAATGATCTTACTTTGGAAGGAACTACCTTGCCTTCCTCTTTGCTCTCTAATAGAGTACACACCGTACTCCAAGTAGATCCCACCTGATCTTGCTCCCTGTTGTGTTGCTGTCACCTTGATCCTGCTGCCACCTGCAGATCAACCTGGTTCTGCACACCTACAAACCTAGACCTCGTACACACATACACCTGCAGATCAATGATCTTACTTACCATGCAGATCTCCAAACGTGGCCTTGCACACCTGCTGACCAAGATCCTACATACATGAAGAATCCTTCTGATTCTCTAAACCAGCACCCACACTTAGCACTGTGGCACTAGGAGGAACACACCTTGCTCTCTTCACTCTGAAGGAGCTAATATTTGCTCTCTTACTCTCTAGCACAAATTACAATATAGCCCATGAGTCTATTATATAGATCTCATGCAAACAATAATTAGACATCTAATCATAATAATTAGATCCGCAACTCAAGTCTATAATTGGCCTCTTAACATGCAAACACCCGGTTCGTTAACTAACTGTTCATGAATTGGCAGTTTTGGAACTGCATAGGTGACCGACGTCGGTCCCTGTCTGGATAGAGATGACCGACGTTGGCTGATACCTGACTGATGTTGGTTGTTGTCTTCACTGTATATGACCGATGTCGGTAGCCCTGCAACTCAGCAACCTCTCAACAACAACCTCCATGTCTGCATCAGTGAAGCTTTTAGCTCCACAACCTAACAACTAGTTATAATGCAAGATAATGAAATGGAAAATAGGTTATGAAGTTGTCTTGGATAAGTGTCCATCAAAAATGCATCATTCTCTTGAAGTTGGCATAGAGATCTCCATGTCCTTCTTGAAACTACCCTCCTGATGATTAGTCCACTTGATTGTATAAAAATACCATAGAAGTCTTTGACACATGTTCTCTAACTTAGGAAGTTTAAAATGAGATGGCAATAGTCATATACATCTCTTCAACTGAGGATCCTCTCTTTGGCAATTGTCACTCACTTTCTTGTAAGTGTTCACTAACCCTCTAGGCTTGATTCATACACTTGTCACTTAGGTGACCTACACATGTTCATGGAAGCTCAGTGCAAGGATGTAGGACATCTTTTGAAGACCTATTTTTCCTCTGGTCTATCAAATAGACCTTAAGAGACTCAATATCACTCTTCTCACTAGCACAATTAGTCAGTCACTTTGCCTTCTCACTATCATATTCAGATTGGTTGTAATTAATAGTCTAATAAATAGGTTTTCATGCTTAAATAAGATAATAATGGTATATGAGGAGTTATAAAACATCCATACACACCTTCCTCAATGGATTTCATTCACTTATTCCCTTCTTTACTTGTGAAAAACATCAAAACTTGCAGAAAACCCATAATTAGATCTGTCTATACAAGTGACAGTATGGAAAAATTAGATGTCAAGGAGCCTGGAAGAGTTATAAATATGTCCAAAGCACATTCAATTCCAATTGGACACTTCAAGATGCATATCCCTTCATGTTTTCTCCATCGGGTTCATACAAGGGTTTTAGGAGGGTTTTAAGTCATATGGGTTCTTAATGTTGATTCATAAAACTTAGATGCTAAACCCTTGAAAAAATTCCACTGAGTCAAGTTAAGGACTCCCCTTAACTATCCCTAGCTACTTTAGGCACCATGCACACCATCTGTACATATATGAGCAAAGGAAGTTGGCTCTCGAGCTTCTACTTAGCATTCTAGACACCCCTAAGACTAAATTAGGCCAAAATGACCAATTTGAGCTATTTATATAAAAATCAATGGGTCTTAACAACCCTCCATTCTCCCTTGAAGACTCTAAAACTTATTAGGAAGATCATGTGGTTATATGAATCAAGTTAGGCACCTTGAGGGTTTTAGGTCTAGTTTTAGACCTAATAGACTTGGATTGTGTATGTGGGTATTTGACCACTTCTGAGTGGTATTAGTAATTTTAGGTACTCATTTACATTTATTTACATTCAATTCAACCTTGTATATCTTTATACAATCCTTTAAGACTCTCCATTACATCCTCTTACCATTCATGTACTAAACCTACATGTTTGCCTTGACCATGGAGTGCCCTTTGTGTGAGACAAAACAAAGAACATATCCTCTATTGATACAACCAAAAAAATACCATGGAGGTTTATTTTAGGTCATTATGACCTTATGTAATTATTTTTAATCCTTGACTATATCTTTAGAAGTCTTAATACCTCAAATCCTCTAGACTAGTTTTTAGGTCTGATGACTATGCACAAGATTTTGCTTGGGCTTGAGAACTCTGAGTTATGACTGTATGTTGAGGTTATTACTTCTTGAAAACACCTGGGAATGTGTCATTACCATTATTAGAGTGGTTTCAACATGATACATCCATCCTACACCTCTGCATACTTTCTTAAACCTGCACTCTACATATGCTTAGGCTAGTCTGTGACTGTGGTAAATCGTAGATGTGCATATTAGGGAAACCAAAAGGATTCTTGTAGGTGATGATTAGGTCTAAGGACTATGTTCCACTCATTTATTCCTATTTAAATCACTAAAGGACATCTCACATCTGGATGTACCATTATCTTCCTGCAGACCATGCTCTCATCTCTCACCATAAATGCATTACTGAGTATTTTCAAGTGGAAACTTGACTAGGTTGGAAACCCACTTAGCCATCAGTCTCTTGATCTAAAAAATTACTATTTTGCTTAGATGTGATATCTAAGGCCTAGGTTGATTTTTTTAATTCATTAGGCTTACTCGGATCTTATCAATCATCACTACAAGATGACACTTTGTGAGGAAAAAACTTCTTTTGGAGAAACTAAGGTAAGTTATCCCATTAACAACTTTTCTCAACTCTGACTGATTGTAGATGTTTCTTGAGAGTCTCTTGAATATGTTAATGAAACCTAAATGAATTGAGAACTCCTTTCAAGTCATGAAATTGTATACAACATATCCCTTCAGTTTTAAATAATCCTATCATTATCCATACAAACCTCAAGTGGATGTAGGTGACTGTTTTAGGATTTCTTGAGTGCATCAAATATCCTAGGCCCTGTATTTTATCAATGAAACTTTTCATACCAAATATTCCATGAATAATATGATCAAACATGCTCTATGAGGTTACAAACAAACATATTAGCCTTGTCTTGAATCCATTTATAGGAGGGTGAAACACTATAACCACCACAACATATCTTGCAAACCAATTAGTGTTCATGTATGGCTCAATGACATGGTTTTGCCTATTCATCCATGTTTCACACATGCCAAATAGATTAAAAACCACATGCAAATTATAAACATACTTTTCAAGTCCATAGATAACACTTGGTTCACACAGACTAATACATTCAGATGAGGAAATTAAGGTGCTAGGGTTATGCAAGCAATTTTGAGATGGTAAAAATTTTAGTGATTGTTCATGAAGCACATACCACCATTATTATAACTATGACCATGAAATGGGAGTAAACATAGACTACTTTCATCCACCAAGTACATTCCCTTCAACTCTGCTTACTCTATCTGTACTGAAGGAAAACCATTTGACTTCTGTGACCTACCCAAGAGAGCGATGAGAGAGAGATTAGTTTTCACCATTTTTGGAGCTATCAAAACCACTTGATCTTGGAGATGACTTGTGGGGATCTCAAGAGACTTCCTTGAATCCTTCACACATGCTATAACTGTTATACAGTCCATACAACAACTGAAACTCCCATTATTTTTAGATGATCTCCTTCTTTGCACGTTAAACCTGCATCATGTCAATTTCAAAACTGAATCTGACACTTTATTGATATCAGACATATTAGATAACTTCTTGACACAATTGTCCTTTCATGGAAAACCATATAGTTTCATTAAAATGACCCAAAATGACATAAAATGACATGAGACATCATGGAAAAGAATTATCAGAGATCTCATTCATGGGGACATCATTGATTTGATCTATTATTAGATGACATAGCAGATTACAGACATATTCACCAAACCTTTCATGGAGAGAGAGTATCTTCACTTGTAGGCTCTTATTGAGGTTAATGACACTATAACATAATCTTTTGGGGGGGCTTCTATCCTTGTCTTTATGTACTTATTTTGGGGGGAGTTTTTCCTACAGGTTTTCTCCTTTTCTCTACTTTATGAGAGATTGCTTTGTACATGGGTTTCTCATCATGCCTAGTTGTTGGGACCTATTTTTTTTACACTGCCCACCTAAGTTATGCTAATGGGAGGTGTTAGAGCAGGATTTTTATTTTTTTTCATATTTATTTATTGCAATTTTTTCCCCTCACTTGGATTTTTCCTACTTTTATAGAGAATCTTGCTTAGGTGTATAGGTTGACTAGATGACTACAAAATAACTCCCTTGACCTACTATTTTGAGTATGAGAGTTACTCCTCTATTCTTGGCTATGTTGACAACCTTTTATGGAGGAGTTACTATTCTATTTTGGGGGCCTATTGACCACTTTTTATGGAGGAACTACTCAACACTATCCTATTTATACTTCTCACATTTGTGAGCATCATTGATAGAAGATTGGTTTTTTCTATGTTTGTTTGTGCAATATTATTATATTATTGATTTAATTTTGATTTCATCTACATTATGGTGTGCACTTAATTGGTTCGTGTGATCACTCAACTAGTTCATTCGTTCTATCTGAAGACTTTGGATTCAACTCCAATGAAAACCAAAGGAAATGCACTCATTGATACTGGGTCTCAATCTAATTTGATTTTAGATGAAGTTATTACGAAACTTGGTTTACAAACATATGATCATCATCATCTCTATCCTTTGGGTTGGGTGAATAAGGGTCTAAAGATTCATGTGACTAATAAATATAAATTCCAATTTATGATTAACATTTAATACATTGATGAGGAAGAAACGAATATGATTTATTTTGATGTATTTGATGTGGTGTTCAGAAGTCCTTGCTTGCATTTTTGAGATGTTATTTTCACGATGAGGGAAAACATATATCAATGGGTCAAGGATGGGATCAACTATAGTATCAAGGCACAATAAATCAAGCCCAAGCTTGCCTTAGTAAGTGCCAACCAAGTAAAAAGACTCATTTAAGCAAATAATCCTTTTTTTTAAAGGATAAGTAAGATAATGGGTTCGAAATATATGATATTTGAAATTTATAATGCTAAAAAGGGATTGGATGAGTTGTTTTATTATTTAAAATATGTTCCAAACCCCTCAAAGTTTTCCTCCAAAATGGGAAGTAGAACATGAGATTCAATTATTGTCCAGATCTCCTTTACCTAACATTGGCTTGTATAAGCAATTACTTTTAGAGAAATTAATAAGGTTAAGAAATAAATATAAAAGTTGTTGAAACAGGACATAAAATGCCCAAGTAATTCACCATATGGGTCACCCATTGTGATGATACAAAATAAATATGACTCTTGGAGGATGTGCATAGAGTATAGAGCATTGAACAAGATCACCATAAAGAATAAATATCCATTTTCACAGATTGATGACTTGCTGAACCAACTTCAAAATACTAACTGATTTATAAAGTTGGATCTCAAATAAGGTTATCATCAAGTTCGTATGGACGAGGATGTATGGAAGACAACCTTAAAGACAAAACAAGGTTTATACGAATGGTTTTTACTTCCATTTGTTTTATGTAATGCACCTGCTACATTCATGAGAATAATTAAGATGTATTAAGACCTTTTATAGATACACGTGTCATAGTGTATCTAGATGATATAATGATTTTCAATGCTAAATGGGAAGAACAACTCATTTTAAACAAGTATTGCAAGTGTTGAAATAAAAAAACAACTATTCTCCAATACAAATAAATATGAGTTTGTAAAACAATCACTCATCTACAAGGGACATGTGGTTGGAGGAGGAGAACTAAGAGTGGCTATAACAAAGTTTGAGGCTATCACTAGTTGAACTACATGGTCTAGGAGTGCCATCGATAGTAGAGTCTTTCTCAAAATGATACAATGCACAAGGAAGTTTATTCTAGCTTTATCCATAATTACAATAACTCTACATAAATTTACAAAAATGAGTAATAGTTTTCATTGGGGTAAGAAACATGATAGTGCTTTTAATTCATTGAAATATACGACCAACCATGCACTGGCCCTTACTCTTCTTAATTTTGAAAAGCCATTCGAAGTTGAAATATATGCAAGTGAGTATGATATGGGGGAAATTTTATCGCAAGAAGGTAAGGCAATTAGTTATCATTTAAAGGTATTTTTTTCAGTAGTAAGGGGGTATTTTGTTTATGATAAATAAATGTACACACTAGTTTATACAATAAATAAATGGAAATATAATTTTTTGGGTAATGAAACTATTGTGTATATCGACCCAACCCACTTCAATATTTGCAAGCACAAAAAAAATGCAACAAGTAAGACATTACAAATGGATATGATTCCTTAAAAAACTCTATTTGGTGATTAAGTACAAGAAGGGTAACACAAATGCAGTGGAAAATATGTTATCTATGCCACCAATAAAGCAAGTTTTAGCTTTGAAAATAATATCAAAACTTGAACCTTTCACGAAAGAGGATTATGAGGAAGCACATGCACAAGATGCAGACTTTGGAGAGATATTCCAACAATTGTAGGCCAAAAAGATTGATAATGAAGGCAAGGATGGGTCCTACTTCGATGATGGGCTACTCTACAAGTAAGATAAGTTATGTGTGTTAAAGAAGGAAAGGCTTCTATAGATGAGGGAAATACATACTTCAAAGGTATCAAGACGCTTTGGTGTTGGTAAGATGATGGCTCATTTGCAAAGGTATGTGTATTGGCCCAATATGAAAGAAGAAGTATCTAAATTTATTAGAGGATGTAAGTTATGTTGTACAAACAAGTTTAAAGTTATAAAAAAAAAATGTACATGCCACTACGTGTACCTACTAGACTATTAAAAAGTATTTCTATGGATTTTTTAGGAGGTACCAATGCCCAAGTATGACCATGACTATCTATGTGATGTTGTAGATAGGTTGTGTTTTGATTGCATGTAAGAAATAGTGAAAGGGCATGAAGTACCCGAACTTTTATTTTATAATGTTTGGGTGCATTATGAATTTCCTAAGTATATTATTTCATATTAATATTCCTTATTTTTGGGAAAGTTTTGGACTGCTTTGTTGTGCAAGATGGTTACCAAGCTCCAACGGAGCACAATTTTCCATCCCAAAACTGAGGTGTAGTGACCATCTACTTGAAAGATCATTCAAATATCTCAGAAAGGTTGTTTACAAAGGCCATCACACATTCTTGCCAATGGACCATGAATACCATGTTAGAAATAAAACTAAGTTTGATGGAAAACATGATACTAGAGAACATCCAAAGTTTATGTCACATGAGGACTAGTAGAAAGTCTTCATAGAAGCATGTAAAACATCAAATGTTGACATTCCTCAATATTGGTGGAGATATTGGTTATAATTATTAGAAATTAATCCAAATATTGAAATACTAGTAGGAGTGAAAAAACTATCTATTTTCTACAGTCTCCCATATTAGGAGAAATTATTACTTGGACATCTTTTCAATCCAGTGCATATTTTGAAGAATGTGGTAGTTTCTATATGGAATCACATCTCTAATAAAGAGAAAGACACAAAGTTTTAGAACAATTTTAAAATCCATTGGGACAAAGAGGAGTTTATTAAATTAAGAAGGTGCTCCATGGAGACCAAGCCAATTTGGTGAATCAAACAATGCGAAAGAGTCACACACTAAATGGCTATGGGTCTTCTATGAAATGTGAATTCACTATTGATAGGCACATAATAGGCATCAAAACACATGATTGGCATAACATTTTGAAGGTAAAAATATCGACTTTAATTCACATGTTTTTTAGCCTTACATGAAAGATGTAATTTAGTAACTTTGCATTTGAATTTTTCATTAATGCAACATATATTTCCCTTAGCGTTAAGGGGGGCATCTTCTAATCTTCCCCTTGATCTACTAAGGGCACTATATTGACTTTCAATTTTTTCGAGGTAATATGAATTTTATTTTCAAATATAAGCACTCAACAAATATTGTGAGAAATACTAGAGTAACTTGAATAACTTTCTTACTCATAACTAATAATCTCTCTCCTGAAGATAGATCCAATAGTGCAATACAAAACATTGAAAAATAATTTTATATAGTTAAATATAGAAATTTATTACTCATAATGAACATTGTTTATAAAATATGTGGCTATCTTCAAAAGAGATATCCAAAGCAAATATTAAGTGGGAGAAGATCAATATTGCAGACATAGTTTGCAAAATGGAAAAAGAACTTCCTATCTTTTTCATTGACTCTTAGATCTATCTAATTGTGCATTTGATCAATGATCTTGAAATGGAAGATGTAGTAAAAACACAATGGATGTATTGGCCATAGAGGTACATGAAGATCTTGAAGGGATTTGTAAAGCAATTAGCACTTTTAGAGGGATCCATGGCTGAATGATACATTATTTAGGAATTTTTTTTCTACATGTCAAAATATCTTGGAGAGAAGTTTCCAGGGATGCCACAATTAGGATGTTAATCATGGAAAAGATAGATTTGAGGAAAACCTTCTTAGAAAATGGAAACATATGAAGCTTGGCATGTCTATTTATATTCAAAAAAATATTATAACATATGAGATCAATATGAATTTATAATAATAATTATTTTTATTTATGTTTGATTATTTGGGTTTGATTAGAGAGATGCCATAAATTGTGAAGCACATTTTGTGCACATGTTGGAGTTATTTTTGTTATACAATTTATGTTTATTGACATTTTATTTCTAATCCAAGGAGTTAGACTATTAGAGGGTTAGTTAGTTCATACTAGCCACTCAAACCCTAATGCAAGTCCCAGACTTTTTATTCCTTAATGTTCTAAATTCAGCATATTTAGCTTATTATATGAAGACATGAGACATAGTGTATGAAATTCGAGTAAAACATTAAAAGGCATAAACAAATTAATGTCTGCGACATTATTTTGCAGGTGGTAATTATTGATTAGGAGCATTTGTATAGTGTTAATAACATGTCATGAATGTTTGTACGACCTTCACAACAATCTTAGTTTATTTCTAAAATTGTGTGACAGTGATGACAAATAAAGATACATGTTTCTAAGTTCTAATTAAAATTTAAAAAAATACATAAACAAGATAAAAACCTTTTTATTTTCCTGTTTCCTTATATATTTAATTGAACTAAACAATTAATTAAACACTATCATTCTATTTTAACATTTATTATGGTAATTAAAACGAATTAATTTTTTACATTACAATTGAAATCTCTTTATTTAAATTTTATATTCTAAATTAAAAATATATATAATTATACCTAATATTATCATTAATAAATATACTACTTCATCTGAATTATATATCATCTATTTTTTTTGGGTTAGTCCTAACTTTATTATTTTAGACCTGTTTTAGTTTAGGGTTATATCACCATTTATTTAGATATTCATGGAAGACTTCACTTCCAGGGAAAAGCATATACCTACTTCAAAGAGAATATATTATTTTTTATTTTAAAATTTAATTATATAATTTTTTTTTACCATTGATGTTGATGACAATGTTAATTTTTTATATAATATTGGGCAGGCTGATTACAACGCTATCACTTTTAAATTTTAGTACAACGATTACCTCTACTGGAAGTCTACTATAGACAATAAACACACATTGGATTCTCCCCCAATACAATTCCAACACACAAAACGGCAAAACAAAGCGATTAAACCAAAAACTCATATACCATAAATTCAGATTCAAGTGATTCAGGTGCAAGGACTAACAGTATTGTAATCTGGTTTCTTGTTTTCAAAATTGAGATGGTGAGCTTCAAGGTTCAAATCTAATTAAATTTTATTTCAGTTCGCAATTTTTAATAGGTATATATCTATTAAGATAATTTACAAGAGTTTGAGGTTTTTAATTTTGGGTTGTGAAGTTCAGGGTTTAAATGCAAGTCTATACGTGGATTTAGAGTATCATTTTTAATATGCATATATCTATCAAGATAATTTAGAAGAGTTGGAGTTTTTAATTTTGAGTCGGTAAGGTTCTAGGTTTAAATGCACCTCTATAAATGTATTCAGAGTATTGCTCTTAATAAACATCTATCTATCAAAACAATTCAGAAGAGTTGGGTTTTTGAATTTTAGGTCCGTGAAGTTCAAGGTTTAAATACACTTCTATAAATATATTCAGATTATTGCTTTTAATAAGCACATATCTATTGAGACAATCCAAAAGAGTTGGGGTTTTTAATTTTAAGTTCACGAGGTTCAGGGTATAATGCATGTCTATATGTGTATTCAGAGTATTGCTTCCATCATTAGAGCCACTTAGTTAACTCTTGTTTCAGTTTGCAATATCTAATACGTACATATCCATCAAGCAATTCAGAAGAGTTGGAGAACACACCAAATCACAAGAGTAATCGCTTCAGTTCGAAGATTGGGTAACACTCCGAATCATAAGAACAATCACTTCAGCGTTGCAAGTGGTAAAAGCCCAATAGTCTCAGAAATAGTGTTCATGGCGCAAGATCTAGTTCATGTTATAATCATAACAGCTCTCCTTCTGCTTGCATCCATTGCTAAATCTCAAGCGCCTGGACCTGCACCCAATTCTGATGTTACAAAGGACCCTCCTCCAAAATTATCTCCTTCTCCTTCGTCTGACCCTTCTCCAAAATTATCTCCTCCTCCTTCGTCTGCCCCTTCTCCATTTGGGGATAATAATGATTCAGACAATTCTAATAATCATTCTTCTTCTTCGTCATCAAAGGGAATGAGTGCTGGTCAAAAGGCTGGAGTTGTTATTGGTGTTATGTTAGGGGTGGCCGTAGGTGGATTTGTGTTTGTGATTTACAGAAAGAGGAAGAAAAACAGGCGAAGAGCTCGGTATAGTTATGGAGCTCGTCGAATGGAGCTTTGATGGTCTACAAATTGTATTTTTGTTTTTGTTAGAGCTTAATCCTTCTGAGTTGTCTCTCATTGGAAAAATATTGAATAAAGATGTGTCTGTTATCTTTGAAATTGAAGAGAAAATGGTGAATGAGCATGTTCATGTGATTGTTCATTCAATAAATGCCATATTATTTCACCTTTTCATAGTCTTTCGTTTATTGCAGGGTATTGATTTATGATGACAATGATAATACTAGTGTTTACAAAAATACGATAGGAAGTGAAACATAACTCTACCAAACCAAAAAGAGAACATAAAATTCATAGTTGTCCTCGGAAGGTTTTTGATTAGGCCTTCTGTTCTGTGAATTAACAAGGCAAACAAAAGCTTAAAAAAAGACATAGCAACACATGACCTGTCAATAAGGCAAACAAAACTTGAAAAAAGAAGAAGAATGAATTGATATTGCTCCCCACAATCATTAGTGCACTCTTTCGTAAGAGTAGGTCCATTTTTAGAAGAGTAGGGTCATTTTAAACGAAGTGCTAATGCACGAAATTGAGTTAAAAATCATGTATGTTTATTTAAGGGCTGTGAAAACCTTGTTTATTTTTCTAAAGTTATGTATCAATTTTTAGGAAATTAATTTTCATTCCAAAATTGTAATAAAATATTATATTAAAAAAAAAAAATGTGATACATATTCGAGGGTATGTGTTATCTTTCAATTGTTATCAAGTCCATTCATTGGGGAATAAATTCGGTAAGTAACATTCAATGCATGTCATTATGTAGTCTAGTGAATTCAAAATTTAATCCATATAATTTTTTTTTTACAAAATTGAATGCATGGCAAAGAAATAAATGCTTCAAACCTTACCTTAAATGCATGAATTAATTTTTCTTACACTTTCACAGTATATTCCTTTATTTAAATCATGTCCACTCATTATCTTATATGCATTAATGTGCACGCGCGCGCACACACACACACACACTTCTTAAATTGAATTAAGACTCTATTAATGTGCAAGTTGAACAAGGCATTGAGGAACCATAACAAGGGTCACAAGGGTCCACCTTAGAACCATACAATGTACGGTTCTAGACAAAGGCCTAGAAACCAAGGAAAACAAGGTTGGGAGGATAGATAAAGAGGAGAGAGAAGAATGGGGAGAAAAAATGACAAATAAAAGTACCCTGGAATAATGTAGTTCTATAACTAGTAACTACCTAAATACTAAACTTATGTGTCTACATAATGCCCCACTCTGAAATGTGTATGTGTGCACGCATATTTATCAAATTAAAACAAACAAAAAAGAGTGAACACATTCAAGATTCTACACCTCTGAAGCTCCTGCAACAACTTCAATGCTCTAGTAACAACTCCAACACTCTTGTAGACCTATAAAAGGACATATGCATGTGGATAAGTGCCCAAACAATTAATGACTTGGTGAAATCCATAAGAGAAGAAGTGTAACTGATACACTTGGTTTTGCATGGTGGTTTGGTAGCAACCCCATTATAAGTCCCTAACATATTTGAGTCTATGTGAACATCATATGAGTTTTATGAGAAAAACATATGCAAGGTTAATTGCTTATAATAATAACTTGTTGAAATATAAAAAGAATGAATTGGAAATGGTGCAGTTGGTTTTATTGGAAAATGTGACAACACCCTTATATGAGTTCCCTACATCTTCAAATTTTTTTTAAGCAAGAATGGCCCTACATAGAAATCCAAGTTTCATAATCTGTACTAAATCCTACATGCATTTCTAAGTATAACTTTTAGTGAAAAAAAACAAAGCTTAATTAATATGATATAATGTAAAAGAGGTTGTGGATAATAAATTGTTGATGTGGGTTTCATGCACATCACAAAATCTTACGAAGTAGCCTCTAACATTTTAGGATAGGTGAAAATATTCACTCCAAGGCACGAGTTACGGGATATTTGGTTTTGTATATAACTTGGTGGTGGAATAATAGTAAGCAATGAGTTATTTACCTAGAATGGTTCAAATGTATAGAGTCAGAAAGAAACCAAATTATACTTAAGATAGATGGGTGGATTTTAACCTAAGGTGGACTAGATCAAAAAAGTATAAAAGGAGGGAAAGATAAATAAAAAAAGAGGGTATGTAAACCAAAGATAGATGAAACCTTTCCAAACTGGATCTTTCACTATGGGCTGGAAAAGTGGTAGGGAACTAAAGTCTGTTGTAGGTTTCTATCAATACATAAAACACAAAAACATTATTAGGAGTCCAAGGAAACAAATACAATAAACTCCATTGTTCATAACCAGATATTGTTGTCAATGTATGATTGTAATTGCACATCTTCAAAGAGAGATTATGATTAATAAACAAAAAATATTCAAATGAACTATAATATGTATTATGAATAACTGTATTGAAAACACTTATACACAACCCAAATATTAACAATTCCACAATGATGGAACTTCTTCAATAGATCACATGGTTTGTAGAAGAAAAAAAAATACACATCAAGACAAACTTCTAGAACAATCCATAAAATTTATTATTCACCTTGATTTTCAAATTTATCTTTTCTTTGGAATGTAGAGGATACAAGTATATATAGCTTGGGATGGGGACGCCTCATCCTCTAATCAAAGTCTAAATTTACATCCTATAATTTAAGAACTAAGTGTCAAAACTTATGTAGACTATGCATGTTTACAATATAATCATAAATAATACTCCACCAAAAGAACTCTTAGATACATATAATAGCATAGCCAAAAATAGATTCAAGTTACAACTTAGACATGAAACTATATCAAAAGACTACATATGGTGCTGATGTGGCACCACTCAGAAATGAAGCTTGCATGCTCTTAGAAGTCATTATAGTTAAAGTTCTAATTGGAGTAGTTATTGTGGTGGATGGAGGTATTGGTGGAACCATGATTGGAAGTGTTGCATGACCTATGGTGGCCAAAAAATTAACTAAAGTAGTTGGCGATGTAGCTGTAACAATGAAAATAAGAAGTGGGACATAGGTATGCCCTGTTAGAGTTTGCACCAACATGTATTTTGGCACTTGGGGCTGAGTACCTAGGGGAGGTACTGATGATGTTCCTACTATAGAAGTTGTTTGCTTTGATACTTCCATTTGTAAATACAAGGCATGAATAGCATCAAAATCTACATTGATGGTTTCATAATCAAGCATGGATATTTTGAACAATTGTGGAAGCTTATCCATCAACTTTCGATACATAACCATTGTAACTCTAACTTCCACATAATGAGATTATGTCTTTGCCACATTGTCCCTAGAAAAAATGATCAATTGTACAATCTCTTCATTAGTCTTATATATTGGCCCTTTTATTTCAACCCGAAAGCTAATAGCTTCAGCTCAGGGTAGGCCTTAAAAAATGGGCATAACAACCAATTGCCCGAGAGGGGTACTCACACTAGTGACTCTTGTGTATTTTAAAATAGAGTTAGATTTTCCCTCTTGATTGATAAATTGTTTTACTAAAGCTCGCATCTCTTGATGCCTGTCAAGTAAGATATCTCTCTTAGTAGCCATATGATTTTGACCCCATGCAACTTATGGTGATATTATTAAATTCAAATGAGAATAAGCTTTATTTCTTGTAGCTTGGTTCAGGAAATAGATCCTATCTTCTGTATCTTTCATTCTATTGTATACTTTGGATACATCCCCCCACTTAGGCTAGGATTCAATTTTTGTATACCTTATTAAACTAATGAGATCAAACAATTTTTTGGCTACACTTTGCACATCATCCACAACTTTCATTAGGAGACTGAATAATATTTCCTTCTTGTGACCTCTATTTGGATTGGTCATAGCTCCTAAACATTTATTTAATTACTCCATCAATTACATTCACAAACCTGTAGGGGTCTTCTCTGTATTCATCCATGTCTAAAGGATTGACTTTTCTCTTTTTAATTAAGGAGAATATGTCTTCTCTTTGTTCTAGCTCAACATTTTCATCTTCTATCACCATAGTCTTCCTTTTGACTTTCTTCAAGGTGTTAGTTTATCTATCAAAATAGAATCCTACTTTTGATTGCTTGGTAATGACCAAACATACCTACTTTCCTCCTCTTTTTTCAACTTCTGAATCCATGAAGGAATGTTCATTATGGTTTGCTCTCCTAAAAGTTGTGTAGATGCAGATGTGGAAGGAGGGGACTGTTCTGGTGGGTGCATTGAGGCCGAAGTAGGCTGAGATGTATCCAACTCATGGAAAGAAGGAATGGTCTTCCTCCATGGAGTAACCTTCTTCTGTGGATGTGTATCAATAATATATTTGGTCTTCCTTGTCACCTTATGCACTAAGATTGTAGAAGCATATGCCTAGGTAGTTTGAGAAATGGGCATACCTAATTGTGTAGATGCTTGGAAGATGTAGCTCGCGTAACCAAAATAGAAGTAAACACTAGATACTCAAAATGTACATGCTTCTTTGGTCTAGGGGACAATGAATTTTCTTCACTAAAGAATGAATAAGCCACCGAGGTTTGAAACAAATTATGCATATAATCTACAACTGATGTATAAGTAACCCCAATAGAAATAATAGTGGTAGGACCCTCAGTGGGTTAGCGAATAGGAGGAAAAAACCAAATCACTAGGCTCTTTGCTATGGTTGGAAAAATTGGCATTGTAAATGCATGAGGCTTCTTGAGTGGGGTTGGAGAGTAAAAAATGTAAGAATACAAAGAATGGGTGTTCCTACTATGCTAGTTACAATAGTGATAATAACAAAAAACACCAAAGAATTAAGAACTTGTGTACTTACATTAGCTGGTTGGCCACCAATCTGGGTAGTCATGGAAATGGTAGTTATTGTTTTAATTGTTGCTACTACAAATTGTGTAGTGTTTGCCACTTGTGTTATTGTAACCTCTATATTAATTTAAACTTGGGGACTTGTACCAACCTTTACAAAATCTTTATCAACTAGGGCCTCATTAGGACTTAGCTTCCTGAAATTTTCTTGAGTAGAGACTAATGTGACATATATGTTAGGGATTAGTTTATTACATTAGCTTTTACATTGGATATTTACCGAGATGTAAATATAATATTGGTGAGTTAGTTATTAGACTGGTTATTTGAATATATTGTGGTAACAATATATTCATTTATATTTGAATATATTGTGGTAACAATATATTCATTTATAGTCAGTTTGTTAGTGTGAGTTATTATAGGGTTGTGAGAGATATTGGTGGAGATTTGATCTCCCCAATTATAGGAAATAGTTTTGCTATATATATTTGTAATATCTCGTATATATTTAATCAGAGTGAATGAAATAATATTATGTGTTTTTAAAATATTCTGGTTTTTGACTCTTTGTGCAGACTCTATTTTTACCAATATCTGGTATCAGAGCAGGAGATCTTTGTGATGGATTATTAAATTTGTTTGTAGGGGCAACCACAATATTTGTCTTAGCTCCATTTGATGTTAATCCTAAAGTTTAGGTAGTGAGACATATTTTCAATTTGAGTTATGTGTAATAATTTTAGTTTCTAATATTTTGAAAGATAGAGTTGAACTTTCTGTGAGAAAAGTGTGAGGCTTTACATAGAAGAAACATGTTGTAAAGGTCAAAAGGTATAATTTTATTGCACTTATTTTGCATTGGGTTTCACATCAAATCTCGTGGTGAAGTTATTCAACTCAACACTTGGTGTCACTACAATCTTGAGTGTAGCCAACCAACAAAGAGGGCGAGAAGAGGAACAATGCATATTCAACACTATATTATGTTAAAGTTCTGTCAAGATTTGTCATTTTTCAATGCATTCATAATACCTCTAAAAATGAGTATTTATTGCTATCAATTTTGATTGTGATCTTGTTCAAGCCTTTTGTATTGTGAGCTTTCCAGATTTGAATTCAACCTAAACTCCCACCTCAAAATCATCATCAACAGTCACATTGGTTTAGCCAACAACATTCTACTCACTGCAATCTTCTTATTTGAACTCCTTATCGACGTTTATTTGACACTAGTCTCTACGAGTGACATAGTGGTAGACTCACCAGACCGCACTTATTTGGTGAAATACATTAAAATATACCAAGCATATTATATCTATCTCAACGTGTTGCGTGGAGATTCATACTGCATTCAATGCAAATACCTGTACATAGACCTACAAATTTTGTTGGAATTAATTTTCACATTGTGTTACTTTGAGTATTAATGGAGAGGTAAATAGTAAGGTTCAGTATTTATAGGTTGATATTTACCAAGAGGTAAATATAATTAGTTTGTTTGTTAATAAGAATATTATTATATAAACAATATTACGATATTAGGTAGTATATAGTTGTTGAAATATATTGTTAAACAGTTAAAACAATATATTGTAAATAATAGTTTACTTAATTATAGGATTTCGGGTGAGAGAAATTAGTGGAGAGATTATAGGAATCATATTCCTATATATTTGTAATGTGTCCCGAATAATTATTAATCAGAGTGGAAGAAATAATATTAGAATGGGTTAAAAAACAGTTCATGTATTCATCTCTATTATCTCTATTATCAACTTCATCATTTGGTATCAGAGCAGTGTTTGGTCCTATGGATTTGTAAAATCTGTCAAGGTGAATTGCTATAGCCTATATTGATTCCCCAAATACATGATTCATATATAAATTTAGATGAGTTTTGTGAGACCATGAGAAGGAGTGCACTTATTTAGTGTCATTATTCACAATTCTATACGCAGTCTGTGCATCAATCTGATCTGCTTTCAATCATTTCTGGTATCATGAATATTTTTGGAGTCAACATTGAGTTTGTCATCATTATGTGGGGCGTGGCCCAGGCATTCAATAACTGCGTTCAACCTCTGATGACCTTGGTTCTGATCATTACAAATTCTTAAGTCGTGGAAGCATTTTCAACTACAATTTCATGTGTTTGGTTCACACATCATGACTTCTCCTGCATATCAACATCTTGCATGTTCTCAAAGGCAATTATAATGAGCATGTGTTAGTTTTGTTTGTGACAGCCAGCTGAGTCATTAAGTATTTGCATTGGAATTCCACATTGACAGGGAAAATCATTGGAATGATCTTCTCGAGCATACCCTAACTCAACCTTTTGTGCATTAACAATGTACTTAGCCACATAACAGTAAGGATCTATTTATTTTTCCAGCGCCAAATTGATGCCAAAAAAAACATCTTCCAACTCGCTATTCTGTTAGGTTACAAATCTATCGATCTAAAATTTTTACTTGATGTTCACTATCAATAAAATATTTCTATAGATCTATATCGGCGATGGAAAAACTATTCAATGTTTGACTCTCCAATCAGTACCATTTTTGTTTTTTGAAGGGTTAGTGCTAATTCATCATTTGTTTCAAACCTGAATGGTAGCTCATTAAGGTCCACGATTTAGGTATTAGTTAGTCTTTTATTTAGTCCTTTCATGTCAATTATAAGTTTAGCTAAGTATACGTGTCATTTACTTTTTAATATTAAGTTTTGGTCATAGTTATTTTTTTTAATATAGATTGTATAGTTTATATTTGGTAAATTCAAAAGTTCGTACAAATGTTTATAAACCATAATATGTTATAGTTTTGTATTGGTAAAGTCTATAAGATATGGGGTTTTATTGGTTATGTGTTTTATAATTTTGGCATTGTCAAATTAATTAAAGTGAGTATGGAGTTAAAAGTTGTTTGTGAGTCATTTTTAACAAATCTTTTTATTGAGTCATTTTTATTTAATAGTTTTTATTGTATGTCAAAGTTATATTGTCAAAATAAAAAATGTCAAAAGAGTCATTTTTAAAGTGTATCATCAAGAGAGTCAAAAGATTAATAGTTGGTGTCCAAATTCAAAATTGTAAAAAAATTACCTTACAAATGTATTTTTGGGTGAACCCGACGTCCTGAGTCAAATGTCAAAAATATCAATCTTGTGGGGGGGACTCTATTCCCTTCAAAGCAACATGCATATGAGCTTCATCAAGATATTGGTTGAGTGAACAGATTCTTCAACTAAAGGTTGGAGGATACACAAAGGATAGAGGTCTTTCAATGGCCTCTCGTTAGTCACCAATGATAGGGTTGCACTAATGATATGGTGACATTTTGCATGGTGTGTTTTCTTAGTTTTTTCAGTGTGGTAGTTACATTTGTTTTTTAGAATGTATGAAAAATAAGAATAATTGTACCTATTCACTTGTGAATGTTCCCATGCAATCCCTTTTATTTATATACATTGAAAAATGTTGATCTTGTTGGGTGAATATTTTGTCGTCAACTAATTCTAAAACACATTGTAGCAATCATGATGAAATGTTAGTGGTAAACCTATGAAAACCATTCTGTAAGGTTAGTGGTGAACCTGAGAAAACCATTTTATAAGGTTATTGGTGAAGCTGTGAAAACTATTTTTGGAATGTTATTGGTGAACCTGTGAAAAATAATTACAGATGAGTGTGAAGGAAGAGATGTGTGATGGCACATGTATGTAGCAAAGATCATGAGCACACGGTGGGACTCTACAATCAGAAAATGAGATATATTGTACCATGTAAAAACTATGGGGGGGGGGAATGTTGGGATTAATTTTCACATTGTTTAACTTTGGGTATTTACGGAAAGGTAAATAGAAAGGTTGAGTTTTTACAGGTTGATATTTATTGAGAGGTAAATATAATTAGTTAGTCTGTTAATCAAAATATTGTTATATAAATAATATTATGCTATTAGATGGTATATAGTTACTGATATATATTGTTAAAGAGTTATAACAATATATCATAAATAGTATTTTACTTAATTTTAGGATTTCAGGTGAGATAAATTAGTGGAGAGATTATAGGAATCATATTCCTATATATTTTTAATATGTCCTGAATGATTATTAATCAAAGTGAAAGAAATAATATTAGAGTGTGCTTAAATATATTTCCTGTGTTCATCTCTATTATCCTTGTGTATGCTTCAATATTTTGGCATGAATTTGTGAAGACTCTAATCAACCTCATCAAATTTTTGGTCTCAATTCATCCAACTACATGGCCTGATCTCTATAAATAATGCTCGTTAAATGGCTGGATCCTTGACTCCACTTGATTTGCGTGTCTTGCCTAGTGTATTCCTTCCAGCTCCCCTGTAATTTTGTAAAACAAGCTTCAATCTATAATTGTCAGATACTTTAGGTTTGTTTTTCATTATAGTTATTTCTCTTTGCATCTAAGTTTGATTTAATCTTATCTATCCAGTCAAGTCATTGTAAAAATTTTAGATTAGTCATTTTTTATTTGATGTAAAGTTAAAAATGTAATGATGTGTCAAATAGTTTTAGTCGAGTCATAATTTGGTTCAAATAGTATATTCATATGAGTATTCTTGAGTCCATTATTAGGATTAGCGAGCTTAAACAACATTTCAAGTCATTTTAATATTATGGTGAGTCAAGTTATAGTTATAGTCATATTATTTTATCAAAATAAAATAATGAGTCTTGTATGTTATAAAATAATTTTGTCATTTGTAAAAAGTATTTTATGTCTTTTTAATGAGTCATTATTGTCAAAAATTTCAAAAATAAAAACAATTTTAAAAATAAAAATAATTTGCCTTACGGACACATTTTTAGGTGATCCTGACATCCTGAGTTAAATGTCAAAAGTATCAATCTTGTGGGGGGGACTCTATTCCATTCAAAGTGACATGCATATGAGATTTATCGACACTTCAACTGAGTGAAGTAGCTTCATTTACCAAAGGAAGGAATAAATAGAGGCTGGAGGTTTCAGAGCCTCTCGTCAGTCACCAATGATGGCATTCAGAATGATTTGGTGACATATTATGTGTGGTGTGTTTTTATAGTTTTCATTGTATGTTTGTGAATAAAAATAAAAGTACATGCCTATTCAAGTAATGCAATTTGTGTGCAATTCTAAACATAATTTTTTGATGTGAAAACATAGTGAAAGGATAGGAAGCACCAATTTAAGTCAATTCATGGATCTTGAAAAGCTTTATGGTAGATCCAGAAAACCATCAGAGGTGGGTAGTTGATGGAAGGAGGTTCCTATTCATGTCAATATTTGTGGTAAACCTAATTAAAACCATGGAAGGAGTGAGTCTTTTTTTGTATCAAGGTCATCAGCCAAATAGGGCATGCCATGTAAGGGAATCCAAGAACAAACACACTTGTTCTGATCCCACTTGTTAGGATCTTGCTCCTCAGAAAGAGCACAATATGATTACCAAATATAAACAATTAAATATGCGGAAATAACCAGAAGCACAAGTAACGAGAATTCACCAATAGCACAAAATATGAGAGACAATACACTATCTTGTATTAACACTTTACAAAAAAGAATACAATAAAGAGCCACCACACTCTTCCACCTTACAGAGGCTTTCCACACCTCAAGTGTACAATAATTATTCTTCAAAACACTCTCTTACCAAAAACGGTCCCAACACACAACTCACAAACAGAATTGGTGTTCACCTCTCCAACCAGTCAGTAATAACCCTGCCAGTACACCAAGCACTCTATAGTACTTCAAGTTGATCTCCCATGAACCTGCAACCTGCAATTCAATAGACCATACTCACACATGTAGATCTCTTATGAGCTTGCAACAACCTGCAACTCAATGATCTTATAATGGAAGGAACTTCCTTGCCTTCCTTATCAGCTCATACATTACAATACATGCCAATTGGTCTATAAATAGATCCCAGACTTAAACAATAACTTAGACTCTTAATTTAGACAATTATCCACACAGCTCAAAACTCTAACTGGCCTTTACATGCAAACACTTCGTTCACTTAACTAACTGTTCGTGCAACGAATAGTTCTGGAACACACAGGCGATCGACGCTGGTCCCTGCTTGCCTGGTGTTGTCGACGTCAGCCGACTTCCTGCCATCGCCGGTTGCCTTTTGCACTGGTCATGACTGACGTTGGTCATGCTGCTGACACCGGTGCTTCTGGTTCTTCAGCAACCTTCAGTTTCTGTTTGCAAAGTTGAAGCTTTTAGCTCCATAACCTAACAATCTCCCACTTAGAGATAAACAGCTGCAACTTGTACCTATACCTGTACTTTGTCTAGTTTGTTCCCTTGGCTTTGTATCCCTCCTCAAGATCACTCTTGAAGACCAACCACCACACACCTTGTGATGCAACTCATGTCATCCAAATCACCTGTCACATCCACATCTACAAACCATGTAGAAAATAAATTGAACTTGCATAGCATGTGCACCTGCTGTTGGTCCCTCTAAGAATCCACTGAACTGCCCTCCAATGCTTCTCTCCCGAATTGGTTCCAAACTTGTGACAACTCCCACTGCTTGGGAAAACTCAGGCTTAGTACATACCATGCACTTAACCTCATTATGTGAATCAAGACACCTGTTCTGTGAACTGTCCAACCATCGGCGTGCTAATCGGTCTCACACAATCATCCTGAAACAAAGTCAACATGTGACCTTCCATGTCTCTTAGAATAATAAATATCAAATTTAGAGGATATATAGAAAAAAGAGAAAACATATCACACATAGAGGAAACAAAGGCAACAATGAAGTCATACATATTAAACAATTAATAATATGTCAAATATAAACAACATAGAGCTTACAAAAACAAGCAAGGAACACATATCAAGCATGGAGAAAACACGAAAGGCATGCCAAACAATAAATATATAGTAAAAACTCATCAAACATACTAGAATCATAGCAACACATAACAAAATAGTACCTATATAACCAAATATAAATCAATAATGAAGGTAGAAACAAGACCAATAGATAGCAAAACATTACACATAAAAAGTATATGAAATAGACAAGATAGACTAGGATATGTAAGATCACATGAAAGCTATATATAATAAAGGAAACCATGAAAGATAGAACTTGAAGTGATGATAGGAGATGTTCCAGAAATTCCCCTAGATCCAGCATGAAAGGTGCCCTCAACTTATTGTGAATCCACAATCACAAGTATTTTCATAGCCTATTTTTTTAAATATTAATCAAAAATATATTTATTTGAATAAATGGACCTTATTTAGATTTTTTTAAAATTATTATTTGATCATGTTATTTTGTATTGAGCTAATTATTTTATTAACTGTATTTCATTTATATCACATCAACTTAATTCAGTCATTCATTAGCAATGATGGTACTTATATTAAAAATTTGTTAAATGCAAGTATTTATTAGAGTTTATCTTTCTTTAGCATGTTAGTTATATTTATTATTTATTTTGTTTATTTATATGACATGGATTAATTACCGGTCATATACTAAGGTGGATTGAGGACCAATCAGCTCCCCCATCCTCCCCACAGTTTTGAGGCCATAAGGAAAGTATCATTAAGGAAAGGTAAAATGGATATCGGATAGGAATCTCAAGGAGAGATGAAGAGAAATCACATATGACATTTTCATATCTTTAGGTGATTGGTTACATGGTTTATTACTTATAGCATTCAAATTTTGTGCTTATATATGTGTGTGCTTGCTTGTTTTTGACATTTTTTTTTTTGCTACTTTTGTATAGTCATGTATTGTATCTAATTATCTTGACATGCTTCCTTACATCATATAGAATGTTGTGATGTTGAGCATGTTATTTTTGTATCATGACTTAGCTATGGTTGGTCGATATGGTCATAAGTTGATTTATATATGGTTTTGATTATTATGATGGCAATGATAAAACCTTATATATTTCAAATAAAATTTGAAGCTTGGAGTTAGATAAACTTCACCCACTAATTTTTTGAACCCATTTTGAATTCTCTAATGATTCTTGCTCAAGGTGTGCTTTCACACCACCCACCTTTTTGTTTTGGCATGTATTGGGTTTTTATCTTAAGAAATATATTGCATGCTTTTAATAAATAAAAAATCACCTACTAATTACAATGGGGGAGGGAGTTAGTAATTATGTCATTTGACCTAATTTCTTAATCATTTTTATGGTAAGTTTGTGGGAAAGGTTTTTGGAGTTGCTTTAATTGATAACTCTTACTATTTTGAGAACCAAAAGACATAAATCCATGGTTTTAGGTATTTTTGTTGACTTTGAATTTGGTCAAATAAAAACTTGTAGGATTCAATGGTGAGTTTCCATTCTTGGATTGGCATGACCATTTCTCATCAATGTTTTGGAAATCACAAGGTGGTTTTAGGTTTTTTTGAGAGAGGTTACTTGTAATTCTTTCCAGCTTAGTCAAGGGTGATCTTCTTAGGAAGTTTAGGGACTAAATTATTAATATAAGTTGTTAGAACTTGCATGAGAGCCTTGGGTGTTTTGTTCTTGTGAAGGACTAAGTTCAAAGCTTACAACTAATATTTTTTATAGGTGATAGTGCTCAAATTAGGGTCATTGTGTTCTATTATTTTCCTTTATAAAACACATTTTGATATCTTCTAACCATACTCTATCCTATGGATGTGAAATAGATGGTCTTTTTGATATCTTTCTTGAAATGGGAAAAGCCTAATCTAGGCATAAGATTCTATAGTGAAACTATTTGTTCATTTCATATTTGGAACAAGGGATTTTAAAAATAGATAATGAAATTAAATTAATTATTAGTAACATATATACATTCTATTGGTATTTTTTTTTAAATCATCAGATCATTCATTGCATTGAAGGCCCCAAAGCTTGGAAAAATCTATTTAACATTGCATTGCCTCATGTTTGCCTTATGGTAAGCCCAATTGGAAGAATATTTGGATATATAATTTGCTCATCGCCCTCACCCATATTAAAATTTAGGGATCCTCCATGGAAAAAAATATTAGGAAAGCCTTTGAAATGGATAATCCATTTCTCAAATGGTTTGGCAATGGATTTAGGTTTTGTCTTTCCTTCAATGACCAAAACATCTAGTGGTATACCATTTATTCTATTAGCAAGCCTTTTTCTCACTAAAAATATTGGTATTAAAGCTCTTTGAGTGTTCAATTAAGGTATTTACATTGTAAAATATTTTAACTCTTCTCATTATTAGACTACTTGGTCCATTATATAATAAAAACATAAGTTAATAGCTTTTGATAAGCACTATATACTACATGTACATGAGTGTATTCCTAATGCTATGATGTATAAAATATAACTTCACCTACCAGTTTGATGGTGGAAATATTTAATTTGGAATTGTGAGACACCTTTCAATAATTTCTCTCGAGGCTTGTTATATCAAATCATAAGTCTTTTCTCATTAGCTCTTGTAAAGTTACAAATTTGGTGGAGTATTAAATATTCACCTCAAATGTGGCATGCCCATCTTATCTAGATATGGGATTCTAAGATTTAACACAAAATTTATCATTTGCTATGGTGCTTAATATATCAAGGTTTTCCACTTGGTGATTAATTCATTCATATTGGATTTTTTCATCCCAAGTTCCCTACATGCAACAAACTCAAGACCTTTAAGCATATGTCTTGGACTTGCCCTCATGCCCATGAGGCACAATATTGGATTCATAGCCTTTTCAAGCCTTTCTATCTAAAGTTCATCGATTATAGGATGGCATTGTTTAGAGATCCTGCTCAGTGGCCACCATATACTTATTTTATTTGGATTTTTTTTAAAAATTTCTATTCTCTTCAAGATTTATAAATCTAGAAATGTTGTTATCTTAATTCTTAGCAATTTTCCATCAAAGATAAATTTTATGTGCTCACCACTTCCTTCTTTCAGATCTAAGCACTTATTAAGAAAGTGGCCTTGGAGTTCTATCAATTGCAAGAGATTCTTAATCATGGGGGGATTTCCCCATGAACCATGAGTAGGGGTCCATAAAAATTCACTTTCATAGGGTTATTCATTTCCATTACCCAAATGATTCAATCATGTAATTATTTATCCAACCCTCCCCTTTAGTGGAGAGTTTAGAATCCTCAACCATGTGGAAAAACTTTTGTTGGGTTGTCTCATTAGACTTACTTATTGTGTGATGGTGATCATATTGATTTCTTATTCCTCTATTGTTGTGGTGGGGAGTGTTTGTAGCTTTTGATCTACAAGATAATGTTTAGGAAGGGTTGGTGACATATTATCCATCCTTAGGATAGCCTTCTACTTGGGCTACTTTTCCTGCTAAGGATGATCCACCACTCCTTTTGATGTTACAACATGTACTTGATGTTTCATACTTGTTATTATTCTTCGTTAACATATTATTTTAAGATTCTTGGTATATAGTCATTTTTCTACTGACATTGTTTTATGTAAGTTGGTATATAACTATGTTTTTCTTGCCATTGGTTTTAGGTTTTTAATACTAACCAAACACGTTTTTATTGTAAGCCAACCTTGTACTTTTTTATTGTAAGACAAACTTGTACTTTATCTTCCTAGTCTTTTATTAATACATATACCAATGCATTTCTAATAAAAATCACTAGGATTTGTGTATATTAATATGGGATGGACAAGCATGGAGCTCACTCTTGCATCATTTTACTCCCTATATAAATGAAGATCTAATTCATGGTATGATATCTAAGAGGTTATTACTCACTAAATGAGATGTTTGATAACTTATAAAACTCTAACATGTTGAGATTTTTTTATGGTGATTAGGCATAAGTATCTAAGTCTATGTTATAAACCCTAGAACCAAGGTTGACATATATGGATCTTGTAGTTTGTGATTTGTTTTATTTTGGAAAACTATTATCATGCAAAAAAATGCCCCTAAAGCCTTAACTTATTCTCTTATTTATTACATTTATATGTTTTATATTGTTTAAGAATGAGCTCTGTGATTATAAATATAAGCCAATTATGTAGTAATATCTATGGGATGTCTAAATACAAAATAATTTGAACTTGAGTATCCCTCCTCCATTATGTAAATCAGTCTACCTCTTATGGTCACATTCAATTGCTAAATGACCAGGATGGCATGCATAGGGTCTTTAATGAAGAGATGAACTATCTTTGTATACACATAATATTTTTCACTGTCATTTAATGACACTTTATCTTATAAAAACTTGTCAAACATTGATATCCCTAAGTGCACACCTTAAAGGGTATACTAGAAATGGGTGGGAAAGGCTCATGGTGAGTTTTGAGAGATGTTACTACTATATCATGATTACACCATTCATATTATAAGTATATCTTCCTCAGAGTGTCTTGTCATTTACCTCTTCCATCATATCCTTATTCAATTGTGGCACTTTACCTATATCCTACCACATTGACCAGGACAATATTATATATTTAATGCCTTTTCCTTTTTTGTACTATATCAGTTAGATCGATATAATTTTGATCATGTCTCCCAAAATATATAATGTATCAAATAACCTGGTATAGTTATATGGCATCAACCTAGCTAAGATTTTTCTATGTCAACTGAATTCTTTCAACTATATGGGTTGAGCTGATACTATTGGATTAGAGTTTAGGGGCAGTTTTTGGTATTGGATAAATATATATCAGGATAATATTTAATTCTAATCATATCATATACACTATATTTATTCTAATTTTTCTCCCACTTCTTCCCTAAGTCATATTTGGATGATTTTGTGGTCTAAAACCTTATCTTGAAGAAGTTTGTCTTGTGGTGTCTTTGGAGATCAATAGGAGGATTCATTGGGAGTCCTATGCAAGGATTTCTTAGGTATTTTTCAAACCATTTAAAGTGTTAAACCCAAAACATCTCTTGTAAATATCCACTTGATCCAAGGGAGAGATTGATGCTCGATAGGGCCACCCCAAGGTAAGTATTTCTAATCATATACTCTTTCATTTACCTACATAGTAGATAGATGTTTCTTATTGATTAGTGAATGAATGTGTGTGTATCCTCATCTAGGTTCTTTATAAACTAAATAAAATGGTGTGGATATATGATTTCTTAGACTTTCCATATTTCACTTTAGATTTCCTATATCCCCATTTAGTTGACCATACACATTATCCTTAGTTTAGCTTACTTTACTTGCATAACTACTTTTATTTACTTACACATTTACTTTCATAGAGTATAGTGAGAAATACATCCTTGTGTAATAAACATAGGATTTAGAACACTTTCCTACTGACATTCACATTGTAGGTTACCCTATGATATATATGCAAAATTCATCGATCATTACTTGAGCAACTAAGTATCATAGGCTCTGTTTGATTAGCCTTACTTGAGTTCGTGTCTATTGAGATAAGATATTTGTAGGTTAATCCTAGCCTATGTATAAATTATAGTGAACCTAACATAAATCTTATCCCACATTTGGTTGGATTAAATTCATGTTCTTATTTCTTGTAACTTAGTAAAGCATTTCAAATTAGTATAACTTTTATAGTCTAATTGAATAATCCAAACCGATAATTAAATTTATTTGTTGTCAATAGTATTGGCCAACTCGATTATGTTCAGGTTATTTCCAAATAATATTAGCCAAACCGATATAGTTATATTTTTTTAAAATGCAACATCCATGATGATACAATTATTTTTCCTCAACTGCCATCTTATGTCACCTTTTTGCTAAACTATATCGAGTTGGTCAATATAGTCTATTTTCTATACTCATTAATAGACTGCATTGGCCAACCTAATACCATATGTTTCTTTTAATCACCCTTTTTTCCCTATCAATATTACAACCCACTTCTTATCATGAATCTGTCATTAGATATAACACAAGTCATTACAATATTTATTTAATAAATGACCCTTGTGCAAGCTTCTATTAGCAATCAAATGCTTTAAATGCAAATTCACATTTTGAAAATGTCTAGTCAACCTCCTCTAGTCATCATGACTCAACCAAATCATCTTATAATTTTTATCATCGCTGAGAATCCCAATGATAATATCCCCACCTATGATAATACTTCTAGTGAGAGTGAAAATTATTAATATGGTCCTCCCCTTGATCAATATCAAAAAAAAACCCAAATAATGACACTTGTAGTGAGATTAAAAATTATCAATATCATCCTAAAATCACCTTTGACACCTCCAACATTAGTGAAGATCCCCATGATGATCATCCTCTTTATTACCTTGATGATCCTTATTACCAGGGTAAAGACCCAAATGATTATCTATGTGATTATCCATTTTGTGATGATGAATAAGAAGACCCTTTTTATCCCAAATTCACCACTTTTTACATGGTTGAAATAAATACCATGATTTTCCCATCTATGATGATGATTTTAATAAAGGTGAAGACCCTATAATGTTAGTATATCTTCCCATTGATGATTCCTATTATGAATTTCCCAAAAAATCAAGCAATGACAAGCATAATTTCCTTGATGTCTATCCACCCTCTACCCTACCCTTGGAAGGCCTTAGGAGAATGATTCATCAAACCTATGCTCACATTCAATGAATTTTTTCAATTCATTAGTTTATGAAGAACACCCAATTAAAATGCCTACCACATTACACATTATATATGATTATGATCCTCAATCTTATATGAACATTCACAAGTATCATATGTAAATTTATTCTAAATTATCACCAAAATTAGTTCTTTCCAATGATATTAGCCAGCATGATACCATTTAATTTCACCCACCTATAGATAGCTACATTAACCATGACATAAAATGTGTCGATATTTTTTCTCTGTAGACAACTACATTGGCCATGACACAAAATGTGATGATGCAATTTTTTTCCTCTAGCCAACTACATTGGCCATAACATAGAATGTGCTGATAATTATTTTTCTTCCAGCCATTTGCATCGACCATGACACAAAATATGTCGATACAGTTCTCTGTGTTTCACCCAATTGTATTGGCCATGACCTAGAATGTGTCATTATAGTTAAATTTATTTCACTTGACTATATTGACCTAATTGATTTTAGTCTTGTTTTACCAGACTGTATCGATTTGGATGATACAATCAATTTTAATATTTCATCATATTGTATCGACCTTACCAATACAATTCATTTCAATCCTGTTTCTATAGATTATATTGGCCTGATCGATACCATGCATCATAATTTTATATCACCTCCAAAAGGTCCTAACATGCCTTATATTTCACATTCCTTGTTGTAACATAGATATACATATATTTTGACATCACTCCTAGTATTTTCAATCTTGAGGTTATTCCAATCCACCTATATCCCATAGGTTAGGCCATCTTGTGATGTTCATCCTCTTATTATCACACATATTGGGGCATCTTGTGATGCCCATCTTTTTTTGACTACAACGATTGGGGCACCTTGCACTTCCCATATTTTAGCCTTTGGTACATCTTTTGATGCCCATCCTTGATCTTACACATGCTTTTGGGGTATCTTATGATGCCCATCACAATTATTTTGGCTTCTTGATTTATCATCCTTACCATGAGGTAGTAATCAAGAGGCTTTCACATATTACAAACAAACAAATTCAACTTCAATAATTTATTTGAGACACATATGCTTGCATTTGACATGCTCTTCTTTGATATAGTCATTAGCATATATTTTGTTTGTCACCTTGTCTCATATTTCTTTAATTTTCTCCATTTTTTACTTCCCCCCTCCTCTGATATGATTATTTACTTTCCCCCTCTTTTAGGATGACCATTTACTTTCCCCATATTTTTGGAATGATTGCTTACAACATTGTTTCCTTTTTGGTTTTTTGGTATTTTTAATTTTGACCTTTATTTCCCTTATGGTTCTTAGGTATTACCTTTTGGTTTTATATCATTTTTACTAACATCATTGTTTCCTTTTTGGTTCTTTGATATTTTTACTTTCGACCATAGATTCCCTTGTGGTTCTTAGGTATCACCCTCAAGTTTTATATCATGATCTACTTACACCTTTGCTTCTTTTTTGGTTCTTTGGTATTTTTACTTTCAAGCTTATATTCACCCAAGGATCTTACGTATCACCTTTAAGTTTTATTTCATTTTAATTTCAACATTTATTTCTCTTGTAAATCTTAGGTAACACTTCAAGTTTTCATTGTTATCACATTTTTGTGTTATTCTCTTTGTGATTATTTGGCATTTATTTACTTTCTTCCTCTTTTGGGATGATTATTTACTTTCCCACTCATTTGGGATGACTAATAATTTCACTAGTGTTTGTGTTAGATCCTTTGTAGGGTAGTATGAATTCCCTCACGACAAATATTCATAGCATAGCCCAATCACTTTTTAAGCATTATTTTCCCTCCTCATGATCAAATATAAACATATTCCTCATTGTATCCTTTTTATTACATGGATAGGTCTTCCATGATACCCATATATCCCTTCTTTCCTTTCACTTGAGGTACATGAAGGTTGGTTATGAGATTGCACACTTACATGTTTGACAAGTTTAGGAGTATGTAAGCACCATGGTATTTAGGTTCTCTTCTTTGGAATCTGAGTGTAAGCTCTCTTGTGTTAGCTACTATTACACTCATGTTTGGTTTTCCAAATCCATATGGAAGAGGAACAAAAAATATAAAATAATTACTAGTAAAATAATATCAAAAGGAAAATTATACCACAAAAGATAGATCATACCAAAATACATTATCTTTATTTGGCACATATCCTATATTAGTCGAAGGTCAAACTCCACATTTGGCCTCATAATAGAGTTGAGGACATGTCACTCAAACCTTGTACCTGTTGAATTGGAAGAATTGGTTCAGTGAGATAATGGGAACATCTCCAAGGTTTTGGGACCCTTTCACTCCTTGGGATGAACTTCTAGAGTAGGCCAGATTCCTTTTATTCTAGGTGCACCAGTTTAAGACCAATGCATAGACCTAAAGAGCAAAAAGGTAAATCTATCGCTAATATAAACTTAAGATTTTGAAGGAAAGGGAGGGACACAGTAAGAAATGCTAAAACATAAAGAGGCGATGCACCCAAAATAGAGCGAGCATTCCTACTATCATAAATATAATACAGACCTTTGAGGACAAGATAAAATCACATAAATTACACCAAGGATACTCCAAGTGCATACGTGTTTCACATAAAAGTATGGGAATGTAGTGCAACACTAAGAGGGATGACAAATGGTCCATAGATAGTATCAACACAGACCTGAGTGTGTACAAAATATGACCTAAAAGTGATTTTCAAGTTCAATGAGGAGGTGTTGGGAATGGACAATGGTGAAAGGGGAGAGCATTACCCACATTCAAGTATCAACAAATGAAAATAACACACAGATCATTAAAATAATAGGAGGTAAACTTAATTCTCATTAGTCTACAAAATTTAGATAATATAAGTGATCATGGAGGGAAAATTTCAGCAATGTAAGGTTGTTGGAAATGTGTTGACCATTTTACAAGTGAAAAACTAGGCTTTTATAGTGAGCAAACTTGTTTTACAATAAATGCACCATTTGGGGAGGTAGGTGCATATTTTAATTCTTTTGTGGTACCATGGCCATGCTTCTCAAAGTTTAGTAATTTGGATTTGGGAGGTGATAGCAAAATCTTGTTAGGGTACATGTGTTCATCAATGGGTGGAAGGTTTCCCTAGAATAGTTAGAGGGTGGTGTGCACTCATATTCTGATGTCTGATAGTTGATTCTACATTTAATATCTCTAACACATCTTAGGCCTTGCTCAACTACCTCCAACTACCTCTTTACTTCTCCCCACCACTTGGAAATTATTATGCTAACCTCCCTTTTAGATTGCCATGTCATCACTATGCATGGTGTGAAATTTGGTGTGTGCTCCTTTATTTTTACATTATATGTGCACGCAACTAGGTATGTGCCCCTAATTTATAAGTACTCTTGAACTAATGGTGCATGTGAGATTTCTTTGAAATTATGAGTCTACATAAGAGGTGACGTGTGGCTTTAAGTTTGCATCTGATGATATTCAAGGGCATGAGAGTAGGATCTTGTGCTTTGGCATAAAAATGTGCTAGATAGGAACATGGAGATCTTTGACCAAAAGTGCACATGAAGACTAAAGGTCATCAATGCACTCTTCATGATATATAACTATTCCTTGCACACCCTCCTTATTTGGCCATCTAAAACCTAAGAACCTATATCTTCAGACCTGTGTGCTTTTTAGACTATGTACTAAAGAATCTTATGCTATGGTGCACAACCCTTTCTTATAATAGGTGTGAACCTTCATTCTATTATTGTATAGACCTGTACTTTACTACTTGGGTGTGGGTGTGAATGTTAAGAATCTGCACACATCTTATTTTGATTGAAGTACTTAGGATCTCATAGGTGTGCAACTTCTCTTATGGTCTCAACAATTCCTATACTGATTGAGGGGGTGACTTAGAAATTCAATACTTTTAGTGACCTATGTGGGCTGCTTGCCTACTAAGATAGAACCTAGTGGCCTTTAAAGTGATCCATTGGGCAAGGAATCATTAAACTATAACCTACTTGGCCTTGCACCTGAGTAAACTAAACTGAGTCCAACCCTCAACAAAGAAAAAAAGAGAAAAATAAGCAACAGATGTATAAAATACACTTAGAGGAAAACAAAACTAAACTAAGACTATAATATATATATGTAACCACTTAGAAAAATGTAATACGAGCTAATATTATCTACTATATACAACCTACAAACATGGACCTTTATCCTCCTAAATAAAAATAGAAACCTATTAGGTACTTTGTATTGTGCACCTCTATATTATTGATATGTGGTGGATGGAGGCAAGGTGGTGTCTATTTACTATGAAGAAGGAGTGCCCTAGTTACTTATAAGGAGTGCTCAAGGAATCTAGTTTGTCTAGGCTTCTTTTCGATGAATGACTCCACCATACTATGTATAAGCTTTCCTCCTAGATTACTAATGTCCTCAAAGTTAAACCAATCCCTATTAGATTTATTGATGCCTAGATACACTCTTTATTTAGACTAAGCCTTCTAGAGTTCAAGAGGCCTATGATTGATAATTAAGAAGCTCATGAACTCAATATGATTCCCTTGTTCATTTCACAGCTACTACCCCAAGTCTAATATGTCTTTTGTGAACCCTTCTACAACATGCCTAGGTGTATAAAGATTGAGAGCACTCATCACCATAGCTTATTTTGCATTTTAATATTACCCTTCAATATTTATTGGTTGACATATCTTGCTTAGTTTGAACAATCCTTTTGGTGACTCATTCATTCTTGGATGTGCACCTAGATCTATGTAGGTCTCTACCATCTGTGAAGTTGTGACTTTATCTATATGTACACCTTGCCTTCTTTTGATATGTGATTGAAACTTGTCACTGGTGTGGAATTGAGCACATGTATGCTCTTAGGAGGATGTTGATTGTTCATCCAGACTCAAACAAAATTTGTCTAGCTCATCCCAAAAGGAATCCTCCTTTTGTGCTTGTGATTACACTTATGGGCTCACCCTGAGGTGATCACATTCATTTTATTTAAGTGTGCACTCCCCTTAAAGGTTGGATTCCTCTTTTAGGTCTCTCTCCATAGTACCAAATAGTATCCCATCTACCCAAGAGAGGTCTAGATCAAGATTTTTAATAAATTTTGGAGTAGTGCAAACCGACTCTTCATCATCAAGATCCTCCCCTTATACCACCACTTTGATCATTTGCTCATCAACCTAGTCTTCCATCTAGTTGTATTTATCTTCTTCTTATAGTAGGGTTGATTTTTTTGGTGCGGTAGTGTATAAGGGATTGCCAATGATGATATATTCTTCACTTGAGACACCTTCTTCTTTTGCACAAGCCTCATTTGTGCTCCATTAGATGGGACATCCTTTTAAAATGGATATGGTGGGTGGGAAAGGAGTCTCCATTGACACAGTAGGATTCGTATTGACCAAGGCAGGCTATTTGAAGTTGGAGTGTTGGGTCCAAGAAGGATATCATGACTACACTTGAGGCTCTTGAGGAGGGATGGGTTCTTGAGCTAGCACAGGCACAAGATTTATAAATCTTGCTACTTTAAAAATAGAGTATTTACTTGGAGATGCAAAGGAGTTATCTTGCCTAAATTTAGGGACCTTGAGCACAGAAACCTTCTACTCCATAGGTTGGCTTATAAGCATAGGGGGAGCTTGCTTGATGTTAGGATTGAAAAGAGTGGAGGCGGTTGGACATGCTTTAGTTTCTTGCATATATTCAAGAAAATAGTGCATCTTCTCTTCTTTGGCTATGATCTATCTAGCCAAATATACCTCTTCAAAATTTCACTACTCCATCATCTCTCATTGTTGAGTGTGAGCTTAATGAATAATTTCCTCTTGTTGCCTACCATACCCTTGCTCCCTTTTGATCTCCCTCAGCTATCTCTAGAAATAAAGATATATATCACTAAAGCTCTTTTGAATTTGAGCAGGAGGGTAGTAATATTTATTGGGAGCAAGGTAGCTTGTGTAGGGATAATTAGAAGCATAAGCATGTTGCTGCAGGGGTTGAACTAGGGGAAGTTACAAACACTCACATGAGCTTGATACAAGAAATGGGAAGGCATGACATCAACATTTTCATGGAATGGGCGTGGAAGGACTTAGTATTAAGCACTTATATTGCTTAAACTAGTATATTTAGAAATTTGGAGTCACCAAGTGATCTATGGAGTGTCTTCAATACTAATAGATAAGGGTAGCACTGATTCCTTAGATTTTCTTCAAATTAGTCCGACCAGGCATGCTAGAAATTATTTTCACTCAAACCTTGAACTCACTAAATTAGAAAAATTGGTTCAGTGAGATAATGGGAACATCCCCAAGGTTGTGGGACCCTTGCGCTCCTTGGGATAAATCTCTGAAATAGGTGAAATTTCTTCTATTCTAGGTGCACCAGTTTAAGACCAATGCATAGACCTAAAGAGTATAAAGGTAAATCTAATGCTAATCTAAACTTAAGCTTTTGAGGGAAAGGGAGGGAGAAGGTAAGAAATGATGAAACATAAAGAGGTGATGCATTTAGAATAGAGTGAGTGATCCTACTGCCATAAATATATTATAGACCTTTGAGGACAAGAAAATATCACATAGCTTCCACCAAGGATACTCTAAGTACATAAGTGTTTTGCATGGAGGCACAAGAACACAATACAACATTAAGAGGGATGATAAACTGTCCATAAATAGTATCAACACAGACCTGAGTACACACAAAATATGACATGTAAGTGATTTCCAAGTTTGATGAGGAGGTGATGGGAATGGATAATGGTGAGAGGGGTGAACATTACCCAAAATCAAGGATCAACAAAAGCAAATAGCACATAGATCATCAAACTAATAGAAGGAGGTGAACATAATTATCATTAGTCTACAAGATTTAGCCAATACAAGTGCTCATAGAGGGAAAATTTTAATAGCGTAAGATTATTGGAAATGTGTCAACCATTTTACAAGTGAAGAACCAAGATTTATAGTGAATAAGCCTATTTTACATTAAATGCACCACTTAGGGAGCTAGGTAGAGCTTTTAATTATTTTGTGGCATCACGACCATGCTTTTCAAAGTTTGCTGATTTAGATTTGGGAGGTGATAATAGAATCTTGTTAGGGTAGATGTGTGCATCAATGGTTTGAAGGTTTACCTAGAATGATCAGAGGGTGATGTGCACTCATATTTTGACATCTGATAGTTGTTTCTACATTTAATAGCTCTAACACATCTTAGGCCTCACTCAACTACCTCCAATTACCTCTTTACTTCTCTCTAACACTTGGAAATTGCTACACTAACCTCCCTTTTAGCTTGCCATGTCATCATTATGAATGGTGTGAAACTTGGCATGTGTTCCTTTCTTTGTACACTATGTGCATGCATAACTCATATGCACCCTTGATTTAGAATTACTCTTCCACCAATGGTGCGCGTGAGAGTTCTTTGAAATTTTGAGTCTATGGAAGAGGTGGTGCATGAATTTAAGTTTGCATCCTTTGATATTTGAGGGTATGAGAGTAGGATCCTATGCTTTGGCATGAAACTATGCTAGATAGGCATAGGGAAATGTTTGAGCAAGAGTGTGCACAAAGATTGAATTTCTTTAGTGTACTCTTCATGATATGTAACTAGTCCTTGCACACCCTCCTTATTCAACATCTAAAACTTGGGAGCCTGTATCTTCAGACCTATATACCTTTTCGGACTATGCACCGAACAATCCTGCATTATGGTGCACAAGCCTTTCTTATAATAGGCATGAGCCTTAATTATATTGTTGCATAGACCTAAACTTGACTACTTGGGCATGGGTATGAATGGGAAGCATCTGTGCACATCCTACTTTGCTTGAAGCACTTGGGACATCACAAGTGTGCAAATTCTCTTATGGTCTCAGCAAAACCTGCACTGACTAAGGGGGTGACTTAAAAAGTCAATAGGGCACTTGGGGTGAGATAGGCTAATATATTGGGGTACAAGGTATCTTTATATCATTACATCTTCTTAGATTTTAGTGCCACCTATCCTCACACACAAGTACCCAATATTTATAGTAGGCTTATGACTATGTAAGTGGTCATTAGGAGAGGTGAACATGTTGTGGGAAGGTAAGATCATTTTAATTTTATGCATATAGCCTTCTTGGGATGATTTATGTACTTCAATCATTACCCCAAGCTTTGTTTTCACTAATTGGAGTGTCTTAGGTCCTTGATGTTGATAGTTTTTAGCCTTACCCACTTGTCTAGATTGTCTCATTCTTGCTAAAAAAATTCATATCACTCATGTGACAACTCACATTCATTATTTACATCATATTTCTCATGATAACCCCTTGATGTGTATCAATTTTAGTTGATCACATCTATATGACATTATTATCCTACTTATGCCATTTTGTTTTTAGTTTGTGAGTTGAATTGTAAGACCTTGAGGCCTTCCTCATAAACACCCATCATCATTTCATTTCCACACCGTCTCATTGTCATCTTTGTCATGTCATTAAGTGGTTGTGATTTCCTACATCAAATTTTAGAGAAAGTACTAAGTTTAAGTTGTCATTCCTTAGAGATTTTGTTTTAAATTTTAATCTATCATGTTCTTGATTTATTTTTGTGGACTTAACTTATCTTACATAGGAAATTTTACACAATGTCACTTTCATGTTTTTATTTATGTTTGAATTGACATGTTTATCTTACATTTTGAATTGTATTATATTTTTAGTCATTTGTGTTTTCTTCATGTTTGATTTGACATGCTTATTTTACATGAGATCACATTATTTACTTACATATATTTGTTTAATATTTCTTACATTGATATTTCACTTGCTTACAATGTTTTACATATCTCATCTTTTGTGGTGTGATTTACATTTATTTTTCATTATTTTTGACCATGCATTTGTTCGCATTTACTAGAAAAGAATAAAACATATACTACAATATTTAACATTCACATTTTGTAAATATTTCAGTTATTTACCATGAGATTATATATTTTGTCCATATCTTTATTTCCATAGGTCCTTTTCATGAACCAAAAGAAGCCTTATAATCCTGGTGAGGTAGAGAATGCTTATGTGCTAATAAAAACAATTTGTAAAAAATAGAATTTTATATTATTTTTCAGGTCCACCTCTTGTTCTACACATTTAAAACCTTTCTTCATTTATGACACACATAACCTTTTTCTACTATATGCATCTAAATTTGATTGCCTATTTAATATTACTAATTGTGTTACTAATTTTGCTGAACAATTCACTAATCAACCCCTTTCATCACCATTCCATCTAATTCATCCAATTCACCAATTAACCCCTTTTCAAGTTAATTATATAGTCCCCTTCATATATTTTCTTACCTATGCTAACCTTTCTACGTACCCCACATTATATTAATGCATCACTTATTCCATTAATATCTCATTAACTAATAATCATATTCTATTTAATCCCCACTTGCCCACTTGTTAAGTTTAAATTCAAAATACACTAACTACCCCCTACACATCTACCCATAGCCTTCCCTACAAACCTAGTTCCTTAAATATTATCTAAAATCCCTATCTAATCCTCATTAACTCCTAATGCAATCTAGAGTTATGTAACTCTAGAAACTTCTTCCAACCTCTCCACTTCTCTAGAACCCTCTAAATATAGAGGATTCTTAGAATTTTTAAATTCTTTTTTATTCCCTCCACCACCCTTATAAATAGCCACGCAAAGCTCTTGGATAAACAATCTATGAAATCCATAAACCTCCACGTCAATGTTATCCTTGAATCAATCACTAGTCTATTAATCAAAACATTGTCAAAGCCAATATCATGTTGTCAAAAATTTGAGTCTATCCATAGCAATTCAACATCTAATAATCTTTAATATTATTCTTGTTTTTGTCTTCATCTTGTTTGGAGCATGAAATAGGTGAAGATAAAGGCATAATTTAGGTATGATCTTTTCATTTGAGTTGCATTTTTATTTAATTAGCTCTAAATTAGAGGTATGCTGGAATTTGAGTAGATTATAACTATTTGTGTATGCTTAATTCAATTGCTCAAATTTTTGCTTTACATCTACAATCATCAAGATAAGTGAAGGTATGTATTCTCATACATAATTGCTTTCATTTAATTTCATTTTAGTTATATTTTTATGTTGTTATGTTCTTTAATAAATTACCATCTCATGTTATATTATTGTGACATGTGATGATATTCGAGTGGGGTATATGTATACACATAGTATTTTTCACATTGTCATTTGCTAACACTTTATCTTGCAACAAATTTTCGAGCATCAATCTCCTTGAGTGCAATCCTTAAAGGATGCACTGAGAAAGGGGTGGGAAAGGCTCAAAGAATTTTGAAAGAGATGTTACTACTATATCACAAGTACACCATTCCTATTATCAATATAACTTCTTTTGAGCGTTTTATCATTTACCTCTTCCATATTATTTTTATTTAGTTGTGTCAGTTTCCCTATATCCTATGACATTAGTTAGGTCGATACCATCTATTCAGTGACTTTTCCCTTCCTGTAATGTATCAGCCAACCCAATACATTTATGAGCTCATAGTTGAAATCTATATTGTATCAACTAACGAAAAATAGCTCTACATAATTGGCTTGTTTTATATCATTTTTGTTAGTTGACTTATTTAAACTTTATCGATCAGGATGATACCATCTAATTAGAGTTTAGGGTTGGTTTAGGGTATTGGATTAATATATATAGGGCTCATATTTCATTCTAATCATCCAATCATATCATAAATATGCTCTATTCACTTTGATTTCACTTGCACTTCTATCCTAAGGCATAATTGGAGGAATTTATGGTCTAGAACGTTATCTTGAAGAAGTTTGTCTTGAGATGTCTTTGGAGATCAATATGAGGAGTCATTGGGATTCCTAGCCAAGAATATCTTAGGTCTTTGTCTAACCATTTGAAGTATTCAACCCACAACATCTCTTCTAAAGCTCTACTTGAGCCAAGGGGGATATTGATATTCAAAAAGTCCACCCCAAAGTAAGGGTAAGTGAAGAAAGATGGTGGACAAAAAGAGGCCTATCATTGGACGTGTTTTTCTTAAAAATCAAGAAATTTGAACTTATGTAGATAATCTGAGATGGTTACACTCAAATTTTGAAGATGGCATATGAATATGAATTGTTGTATTTCAAGTCTAGTTTCCCAAAACACTATTTTTTTTAAAAAATGGTTAAGTATAACTAGGTCAAACACCTAAATTTGAAGATGAACTCCTATTTTTTTAGGAAAATAGAGTAGATAGCCGACCATGCAGCCCTTCATTTTTTAAGCATCATCTAATATTGTTTCAAACACTTTGGAGAAAATTTAGAATTATCATATAGTTTGTGACCTATATTTTTTTATAATTTTTTAATGAATGTGATTTTTTATTAATTTTACAAGTAAATAGATCCTTAAAACTAATAAAAAATGTATAGCCAATCATGTGATCCCCCTAAATACCTCAAAAGAAAAAGTTTTTTTTAATGCATGTAGAATTAGGCCTGGTTTGTGACCATATTTTTGTTTACATTTGGATCAATGAAAAAAAAACCTAGGCATGAAATGGCCTAAAAAATCCATTGTTAAAAATCAACATAGATGGAAATCTTAAAATAGTCCAAAAATTAAAAATTCATATATTTGGAAATAGGAGAGTGTGATTGTCATTGTGGTAATAATTTTATGAATTATCTCATTAGAATTCATAGTGTAGTTAGTGATGGAAGTTGAATCTTCTAATTTTATATCAAAAATATTGAATTTGGTTATGTATTGATAGGTCCAAGCCTTTGACTTAGGAATCCAATCCATTTATAATCCAAAAGGCTTGGTTTTAAAATTCAAACATAGCATAACACATGCACGCTATATTGACATAGCAAAAATAAACAAATTTAGTCTATGTATACGTGTTTATATTTATCTATATATCTATTCACATTTATAATTTTTATATTTTTATTTTAAAGTGGAGAGTTTCATGATATACACTACCACAAGAAGGACATAATGGATATAGTGATGTAATTTTGGTGAGTTTACACCTTTGATCATAATTTTGAGTATATGGAACATGACTTAGGGTTCAACTAGGCCTAGTTTCATTGTACAATGAATGAATGAGTAAATTATTTTAATGGTGGAGGTAATTATAGATAATTTGAACCCCTTGAATGTAATTGTGTGTATAGGATGTGATTTGAGGCTAAATTATCTTAGATTCCTTGAAAAATTGAGTAAATTGGTGTAATCAGTGATGGAATTTGAGTGAAATTAAGCCTTATGAATCTAATTTTGACTATAAAAGATTTAATTTGGGGTTGTCAAGCCCAATGTCATAACAAAATAAACCAAATAGTCCATTGGTTGAATCCAAAGGTAATTGGTGCTAATTTGAGCCCCTTCAACCCAATTATGACTATAAGATGTGATTTAGGGCTTAATTGATTTCAATTTCATTAGATAATGAAGAAAATAATCATTTGGTTCAATACCAAATGCAAGTTTGACATGTATAAGATGTGGTTTTGAGATCAATAAACTCTAATATCAACATATAATGAATGAAATAGTCAATTGGTTCAATTTTAGAGGAAATTAGGGTCAATATGAGCCCCTTGAACCTAATTATGATTATACAATGTGATTTGAGTCTAAATTAGTTTTGTTTTCATCATATATTGAGCCAATTAGTCAAATAGTGTAATCAATAACAAACTTTTTTAAATATTAAGCCACATGAACCAATTTTCAATTATATATGATGTGATTTGGAGTGAAATTGACCATATTGTCATCATATAATGAACCAAATAATTAATTCATTCAATCAAGGAGGTATTTGAAGCCAATTTGAGCCCCTTCAACCTAACTACAAGAGTAGGATGTGATTTAGGGCTAAATTATATTTAATTCCATCATGAATTGATTTAATTAGTTAATTGGTGCAATTATAAATGTGAATTGGGCTAAATTGAGCCCAATTAACCTAATTTATGGCTCAATCAATTGTATGAGATGAAGCATATGTATTAATTAACCCTAATTTTATCATAAATGTAAACATGAAGGTAACTAGGGCCAATCTGAACCCATTGAACCTAAATGCAAGTCTAGCATGTGATTTGGGGCTAAATTAGCTGATATCATATTGATCCAATTAGTTGAATATTACAATCCTAAACCCTAAACCCTAAATTTATCACAAATGCATTTACACGAAGGTAATTAGGGCCAATATGAACCTATTGAAACTAACTACGAGTCTAGGATGTGATTTAAGGCTAAATGAGCTCATATTTGCTGATATATTGATCTAATTAGTTGATTATTAGAATTAGTAATGCAAGTTGGATGAAATTGAACCCTATGAACCTAATTTTTCCTATACAAGATGTAATTTATGGGTTAATTTCCCCAAATATTATAAAAAAATAAAATAAATAGTCCACCAATTCAATCATAAAGAAAATTGGGGCTAATTTGAAACCCTTCAACCTAAGTACAAGAGCAAGACGTGATTTGGGGCTAAATTAGGTCCACTTTTGTCATGAATTGATCCAATTAGTCAATTGGTGCAATTAGGGATGTGATTTATGCCAAATTAATCTTAATGAACCTAATTTATAGCTCAATTTATTGTATACAATGTAACATATGGCTTAATCAATCCTAATTTTATTATAAATGCAAACATAAAGGTAATTAGGGTCAATCTGAACCCTTTGAACCAAATTGTAAGTTTAAGATGAGATTTGGGACTAAATAAGCTCATGTTTCTTGATATGTTAACCCAATTACTTCATTTTTATAATGAGTTATGCAAACTAGACAAAATTAAACCTTGTGAACCTAATTTTGACTAGATATGATGTAATTTGGGGATTAATCGACCCCACTAGCATAACACCCTAAATCAAATAGTCCACCAATTCAATCATTAAGGAAAATTGGGCCAATTTTAGCCCTTTAAACCTAATTATTATTTTATAATGTGATTTGAGGCTCAATCAACCCCAATTTTATCATAAATACAGTCATAGAGGTAATTGGGGATAAGTTAAATCCCTTGAACATAACTATGAGTATAGGATTTTAATTGGGGATAATTGAGACTATTTCATCTATATAGGATGTGATTTGGACATCAATCAAGAGGCGATTACATAAAAAAAATATTCTAATGACATAGTTCTATGATATATAACTAAGAAAATATAGTGCATAAATTTTATATTCACAATAGACAAAAAATCATATTGCAATGAATTTTAACCTCGACTGATAACTATGTTTCCACGAACATTCTTTGTATCATTCTATGGAATGCAAGTCAAGAAAAAAAGCTATCAAGTTATTTTTTTGGACCGTACCATCAAAAGCTATTAATTGTATAGTAATGGGTGATAAACATTATTTCAAGAATAGGAATAAGTTAAAGCATAAAACACTAAAACACTAAAACAATTACAAGAGTTAAGAGAAAAACAAAAGGTACACATACAAGCATTGAATAATGAATCAAAATGTCATAGATAATGATGAAATTGAAAATAATGAATTGAATAACGATGACTAATGTTTACCTAGAAGTCCATATTATGTTGCAAGTCCACATTCAAAGTATTAAGTTTTCAATTTTTTTGATGATGAATCTATGCATGATTATTTACCCCCTTAAAATGAAAAAAATTACATGGAAACACACATTGATAAAAGTAACAATGAATAAAATGACATGGAAACACTAAACATTGAAAGTAATAATGAAGAAACTAGTAGTAAACATATTGATTTTGAAACACCCTCTCAACAAATTCCACCATTAATAACACCTCTAAGGATCATACGTAGAAAAGACAAGTACTTAACTGAAGTTGATGAAAATATTTTGAAACCAATGCATAACAAAATGTTTGATTTCCATTCAAGTAGACTAGTGAAAAAAATTAGGATAATTGCTTTTAAAAATTAAAGTTTGATAATAAAAAAATGTCAATTGTTTGTTTCATTGATGAAATTGATTAATATGAGACCTATAATGTACACCGTAGGACTAAAAACATCTAATATGGGTGGTGAAAATAATGAAATTTTTGAAAATATAAATTATGCATATCATATTGTAGGTGTGACATCACAAAAAAAATTTGTAATGTTTCCCAACATATAATTACAACTTGTGCAGTAAGTGGTCAAATAGATAGAAAATGATTGATTTCAAAAACTAGCTGAGCACTGAACATAAATAGAAAAATATTAATGAAAGTAATTGGAATACGCCAAAGACTTAATGATGTCAATATTAATGATCTCTAGGCATTATTTGGTTGACTTCCATGAAAATATAAGGTTATATCTAATGCTCTCAAAGATTTGCTTACACAATTTTGGAAAGACAATACAAGAGTTTCACCCACTACAAGAGATGTAGTGAAAAAAAGAGTTGGTTCTCATAACCTGAATTGCATCCAAAACATTTTTTAGATATGACCCAAACACGATTGTACTCTAAGTTTTTGGAAAAATATCCATAAATTTATATTTTTCAAAGATATTTTGAGATGGCCAAACCCTTTTATGTAAAAATAAATCACACACACACCACTTGTTGTAGGCAACATGTTGAATTTTTAATGTACTATGATGTTTTTTGCCATAGACATTATACTTTGCATATAACAACATTTTATAGGAGTGTGGCATAGAAGTTATACCAAAATCATCCAAAAAATTTATTCCAACCATTTTTTGTGAAAGACTACATGGACGATTCTCTTATAACAAAGCATGTTTGAATGAAAATTGCAACATTTGTGGTGTATTGCCAAAACTAAAAAATTATGTTCATAAGGAGTGTACAAGTCCAATTGGAAAGGAATTAGTTAGTTTGATAAAATACAAATATGTGACTTAGAAAGTAAAAGATATAAAATAATCTAAAAGGTGTGAGCTTTTTATGAAATAGATACCTATTTCAAATTTTATGGTGAAATTCAAAGAGGAAATTGTTTGAGTAAACAAGGCACACACAAAGAATAGGATGGTTGGATGAACATTTCAAGCTAATAAAGAACACATTCTCACTTTATTCTATTATTTCATTAGTTGACTTTGATAATAATTATACATTCAAGCCACAAATGGAAGTTCAGTCACAATAGTATAACTCAATACAAGTTGTCATATTCATACATATAACATTCATGCATGCACTTGATAGTACAAAGAAAATAAAAAAATATTAAGGGAGTACCATTTCTATTTTATTGATAACCTATCATATTGTATAGAGTATGTGTAAGGTTTTTTTTAGATGTTATACATGATGTTTATTGAGAATAACATTACTTTAAATCAACATTAGATTTGGTCAGACAATTGCACATTGTAATTGAAGAATGCATGAATGTTTTACTAGTCGAACAAGATTCACATTATCACTAGCATAGAACATATTTAGAGTTTCACTAAGGTTGGAGATGGAATATTGGAGAATGATGATGTTGAAACATGTGTGAAAAGATCCATTCAAGAGAGACTTAAATTTTGAAGATGGTGTTATTTTGACTAATGCAACAAGCATTTTTGAATGGTGTAATGAGAAAATGGGTCATGGTTCTCAATAAAATTATACTATTTATAGATTTTTCTAGTTGATTAAGGAATAAAACTTGGAAAGGTATGAGGATTATATGATTATAATGGGATCAAGTGAGCTCCACTCATTTCCTATCTCAAATGTAGGTTCTTGGACTATTCATACGAGACACTTGGCATGTTTTTGTTATGCATGCATGGAATTTGTTTGGATTTGGAATGAGTGTGAGTCATAAAAGTGGATAGATGAATTGATATATAAACCTTTAATTATAATTGACATATATCAAATTCCACCATCATTACAATTTACATATATGACATCATCACATGACTTTGACCATGTATTTGATCTAGTGCAACCAGGTAGAAAATTAAACATTATGTACTATTTATTCTCATTATCTATCTTGATAATGCCATTAAAATTTATTTTTAATGATAAAAGGAATGTTTTTGTAGTTATTGTTGAAGAGGACAACAAAGAGGGAACAAATTACAACTTATGTTAGTGTGTAGATGATTTTTTTTTGACTTACCTAGTCATAGATGGAGAAAACATTGACCATCCCACTGAGTTTATGGTAGTCACTAGAACTTGGTTTCGACAACATCCTATCAAAAATTCAGATGTATGGTTGTTTGAATACTTTGAAACACATAGTAAGATATTACACTATTCAAATTTGGTTCTTGCAATAAATATTCAATTGTTCAAATATCATGGGAGGCCATTAAATAAGAATCTATGGAAACTTTGTGAGTTATACCATGAAGCTATTATTTCTACTATCAAGATTAAAGTAGATCTTAGTGGTTCATTGGATTGAAATTCCAAGGTATGTTGAGTTCTCAAATGTAGATGTATTTAATTTTACCAAATTTTATTAATTTTTTAGGTAGTACATATAAATTTCATATTCTTTAAGCTAAGAGAAGATTAATATAATTACTTAATGTTAGGATCTTAGAGTATAATTGATTACTTTTGTATAAGCAACTGAACACGTAATTGAAACCAGAAGTAATAAGTAACTAGAAATCAGAAATAACAAATAATAGGAGATACAAGAAACAACCAATCTATATTAAACTCTTCTAGAAGGAAATACAATGAATAAATCTCTCTCTCCTCACACCTCACAGATGTATAGTAATTCTCCCTCAAGAGTTCTCTCTCTCTCTCTCTCAATCAATTACAATAAACTCAATTACTGAAAATTGTACATGCTATGAGGATCTAACCCTACTATATAGAATACTACAACACTAGGGTTCATGAGCCATGCATTCACCACCCTTAGATCCACCTCTTAAATCAAAGGCTCAAATATGTTCTCCTAAAAATAGCAATTCTAGAAAAACACAAAAATCAGTGTCAGTCTGAAGATGATCGATGCCGGTTGACCCCTAACTGATGTCGATTGGTTTTGACCGATGCCGGTTACTATGTAAGCCCAACAACCTCAACATTAGCTCATTAGTGAAGCTTTTAGCCCCATAACTCAACAATCTCCCACTTGGAGATAAACAGCTGCACCTATACCTGTATAACAACATCCTCTAAACATCTCTGGCTTGTTTCTCCCTCTTCAAGTTCAATCTTGAAGACAAACAAAAGTTGAATGAAGATTCAAATTCTCCTTTGTTACCAGCTTTGTTAACATATCAACAGGGTTCTTATCCATATGGATATTTTCCAGCTTCAACTGTCCATCCTCCAATACCTGTCTAATGAAGTGGTACCTAAGCTGTATATGTTTGGTTTTTGAATGAAAGACTGAATTCTTTGCCAAATGAATTGCACTTTGACTATCACTGTACAATCTACAACTCTCTTGCTCCTTTCCCAACTCTTCCATGAACTGAGTCATCCAAATCATTTCCTTGCTAGCCTCTATGACTGCAATGTATTATGCCTCTATAGTAGACAAGGAAATAACCTTCTACAACTTTGAAATCTAGCTAACCATCGTTCCACCAATAGTGAACACATATCCTGTGGTGCTTCTCCTACCATCCAAGTCACTTTCCATATCTGAATCTACATACCCATGTAGAGAAGTGTTTGACCCTTCATAGCATAAATTCCTACTACTGGTCCCTCTCAGATATCTGAGAATCCACTGAACTGCTTTTCAGTGTTCCTTTCCTGGATTGGCCATAAACTTGTTGACAACTTCCACTGCTTGGGAAATATCTGGTCTAGTACATACCATTGCATACATCAAGCTCCCAACTACTGAAGCATATGGAACTCTACTCATGTACTCAACCTTATCATGTGATTTAGGACACTATTCTTTGCTCAACTTGAAGTGTCCAACCATAGGTGTGCTTACTGGTTTTGCATCCTACATATTGAACCTCTCCAACACCTTATTCACATAATTCTCACGAGACAAAATCAAACTATGATTTTTCCTGTCTCTCTTAATACTCATGCCAAAGATTTTCTTTGCTGCTCTTAAATCCTTCATGGAAAATGTGTGAGGTAATTTTACCTTAAGCTCAGTAATTTCTTGCATGTGTGAACGTACAACAAGCATATCATCTACATACAGTAACAAGATAATATAACTACCATTATCCAATCTGTTAAAATAAACACAATGGTCAGATTGACATTTACTAAAGCCATGCTCTATCATAAACCTGTCAAACCTCAAATACCATTGTCTTGGAGCTTGCTTAAGACCATATAAGCTTTTCTTCAATCTGCACACAAGTTTCTCCTTACCTTTGACCTCAAAACCTTTCAGCTGATCCATATATATCTCTTCATCTAAATCTCCATGAAGAAATGTTGTCTTAACATCAATTTGCTCAAGATGCAAATCGTCAATAGCAACTAAAGACAATATAGTCTGAATAGAAGTCATCTTTACTATAGGAGAAAAAATTTCACCAAAATCAATACCTGGTTTCTGTGCAAATCCCTTTACTACCAACCTGGCCTTATGTCTCATTTGTCTATTCTCTCCTTCCTTTAACCTGTATACCGATTTATTTTTCAGTGCTTTCTTTTCAGCTGGCAACTCAACCAAATCCCACGTATGGTTCTCTTCCAAATAATCAATTTCCTCATTCATGCCATGCTCCCACTATTTCTTGGATTCTACCTGCATTGCCTCATCAAAATTTTTTGGTTCTCCACCATCAGTGAGCAAAAAGTAGTATAAAGAAGGGGAATAATGAATTGGAGGTTTACTTACCCTTTCAAACCTCTTTATGGGAGTTTGAGACTCATTTATAGCTTGTTGTCCACCCAAATTTTCTTCTAATAGTGACTGATCCCAGTCATCTCTGATTGATGCCGGTCTGCACCCAACCGATGTCGATTCCTCCTGATCGACATTGATTTCCACTTGACCGACGTTGGTCTCTGTATTTTTTTGTAAGTGATGATTTTTACCTGTGAGCTCATTTTGGATCATAACCTCTTCCAAATCAAGATTGCCCTGCTCAGAATTATTTAGCCTCTTAAGCTGATCACTATACATCACCTTCTCATTGAAAACTACATCACGGCTTCTAATAATTTTGTTAGTTTCTAAATTCCACAACCAGAATCTGAAATCTCCAAAACCATAACCAATGAAAGTGCATCACATAGATTTAGCATCCAGCTTCTTTCTATTTTCTTTATCAATGTGCACAAAAGCTTCAGAACCAAAAACTCTGAGAAATGAAAGATCTACCTTTTTACCTAACCAAGCCTCTTCTGGAATTCCAACATCCAGTGCAGTAGAAGGTCCTCTATTAATCAGGTAAACTATAGTATCTACAGCTTCTGCCCAAAACTGTAAGGGCAAACCAGCATGCAACCTCATACTTTGTGCACACTCCATTATTGTTCTATTCATCCTTTCAACAACTTCATTTTGCTGAGGTGTCCTTGGAACCATCCTTTCCCTATGTATTCCACTCATAGAACAATAACTATTGAATTTATTGCTACAGTACTCACCACCATTGTCAGATCTAAGGCACTTCAATCTCAAACTTGTTTCATTCTCAACCAAAGCTTTCCATTTCTTAAATATGTCAAAAGCATCAGATTTCCTCTTTATGCAATAAACCCATACCTTTCTTGTAGCATCATCAATGAAAGAAACATAATACTGTGATCTTCTAATAGAACCTACCTGAGCTGGTCCCCACACATCTGTGTGAACAAGCTCCAACTTGTGCTTCTTCTTTGTTGACCCAATTTTGAGAAACTTCACTTTCTTTTGTTTCCCAAAAACACAATGCTCACAGAAATCTAGATCTATGCTTTTCAAATCTGAAAGCTTACCTTTTGACTTAAGAACATTCATTCCCTTCTCACTCATGTGACCAAGCCTACAGTGCCACAACTTTGCATCTACATCTGAAGTAGATAAAATAAAAGGAGAATAATTAGTAATACAAGTAGATAGATAAAGTGTACCTACTCTCTTACCTTTTGCTAATACAAGTGCACCCTTGGAAACTTTTCAAGATTCAGCTGTGAGAGTTACTGTGCAACCCTCATCACCCAACTTTCCTGCAGAAATCAGATTCCTCTTCAGGATGGGTACATGCATGACATCCTTCAACACCCATGTGTTGCCATTCTGCAATTTTAGCTACACTTTTCCTTTGCCAACAATTTTACAAGGCTCATCATCCCCTAAATAATTTTTTCTAAAATCTCCATGGACATAATCATTGAAAAATTCTCTATTTGAGGTTGCATGGAAAGAGGCACCAGAATCTAAAACCCATGATTCTAATTTATTATCCAAAGAAAATATAAGAGCATCCTGTGCAACAATACCTACAACTTTTGCTTCTTTAATACCTTCATGCTGATTTTCTTTGTTATCCTTCAACCAACAATCTTTCTTTGCATGCCCTTTCTTTCCATAATTCCAGCAGGTTATTCTTCCATTTCTAGATTTGGATCTACTTCCCATCTTTGACCTTGATTTCCCTTGCTTGCCCTTCTCTCTTTGCCTTCCCCTGCTTTCAACACTTAAAGCATTACCTGATGTTTCCCTTGTGCTTTTCCTACAAATTTATTCATTCAAGATTACACTAACAACATCATCAACTTTCAAGATATTTGAAGCAGATGTAGTATTACTAACTGCCATTACCAAACTATGCCAACTTTCAGGTAAAGAGCATAAGATTAAGAGAGCCTTAATTTCATCATAAAAAACTATTTTAACTAAATTTAACTGATTTACTATTGTATGAAAATCATTAAGATGACTAGATATAGATCCACCTTCCTGTATTTGCAAATTAAATAATTGCTTCATAAGATATACCTTATTCAAAGCTGAAGGTTTTTCATATAAATTTGCCAAAGTATCCATTAACTCTACCGTTGTCTTTGCCTATGATAAGTTTAAAAAATACAGAAGCTACCAGGCTCAACCTTATAGATCCAAGAGCCTTTCTATCAAGAACATTCCATTCTTCATCTTCCATATCTGTGGGCTTCCTTGAAACCCCACCCAATGGTAAATACAAATCTTTCTGATATAGATAATCTTCAATCTGCATCCTCCATAATTGATAATTCTTGCCATTGAATTTTTTCATTCTTAGTTTACTTTCTTCTGCCATTGCTTTGCTCCCACTCAATCAGAAACCCTTGTGAGTGAATTTTGTAATCAACAAACACTAACACGCTCTGATACCAGTTGTTAAGATCTTAGAGTATAATTTATTACTTTTGTATAAGCAACTAAACATGGAATTGAAACAAAAAATAATAAGTAACTAGAAATCAGAAACAACAAATAATAGGAGATACAAGAAACAACCAATCTATATTAAACTCTTCTAGAAGGAAATACAATGAAGAAATATCTCTCTCCTCACACCTCACAGATGTACAATAATTCTCCCTCAATATTTCTCTCTCTCTCTCTCTCTCTCTCTCTCTCTCAATCAATTACAATCAACTCAATTACTAAAAATTATACATGCTATGAGGATCTAACCCTACTATATATAATACTACAACACTAGGGTTCATGAGCCATGCATTCACCACCCTTAGATCCACCTCTTAAATCAAAGTCTCAAATATGTTTTCCTAAAAATAACAATTCTAGAAATGCACAGAAGTCGGTGTCGGTCTGAAGATGATCGATGCCGGTCGACCCCTAATCAATGTCGGTTGGTTTTGATCGATGCTGGTTATTGTGTAAGCCCAACAACCTCAACATTAGCTCATTAGTGAAACTTTTAGCTCCACAAATCAACACTTAATTATTAAAAAAAGAAAATTATTGAGCTCAGAATGGGTAGTGAGTCTCTTGATTAGGCATGATGAAAGGCCAATAACTTGGTCCTAAACATTATCTGCCATCTTGGACATGTTGGTAGTGCTAGTTTTTAGCCATGAAACACTAGAGGTGGAGTTTTTCAACTGCAACTTAAACTTTGACAATATTTGTTTCTAGTGTTTTCAAGCTCCTAAATAGTTGTGAAAACACATACATATGTATTTTAACATTGTGGTTGTGGGAGCATGTGACATTTGCCTATTTAAACATGTTCTAAGTGATTGATTTACACCTACAGCTCTCAGAGGTAAAAATGTTATTTGGAGATTAAGAACTTATGTCTTCACTATAAAAAAATTGCATTTCATGATCCATTACTAAAGTTTATGACATGGATTCATCTCTAAGGTTACATTAATATGATTTGGGGTGAAATTATAGGGTTTTGACATGCACGTAGGATTCTTCTATTTCATTTAAATGACTAACAGTTTTCATTTTTCATGCATATTAAGTTAGGCTAAAAATTGTATATTTTTGTAATGGAAAGCGAATTATTCAGGCCAAAATGGGTAGTGGGTTTCTAAACTGGGCATGACGGGAGGATAAAAACATGGTCCTAGATTTTATCTACCACCCAAATGTGTTGGCAGTGCTAATTTCTAGCCATGAAACACTAGAGGTGGAGTTCAACTGTAGCTTCAACTTTGACAACATATGTTGTCAGTGTCCCCACACACTTAAATAATAGAGAAACCATACATATAAGTGGATTTGGATGTCATCATCATGGGATCACATGTCATTTTTCTATCTATATGCATAATGGGCTTTCACCTGGAGGTCTTGAAGGTAGAAATGTCAGGTGGAGGACAAGAACTTGTCTCTGAACTACATAAAATTTATATTTTAGGACATGTTACTAAGTGTGTGCCATAGATTCTTCCCAAATTTTCCATAAACATGATCCATGGATAAATTAGAGGTATTTGACATTCATGTGAAGGTTCTTTTGATTCATCCAAATGACTTATAGTTTCCATTTTACATGTGTATGAAGTTAAGCCAAAAAACTAAAATTTTCTTATATTGAGAAGGGCATTCTTGAGGATGAAATGGGTTCTAAATCTCTAAAATGGGTTTGATGGGAGGCAAAAACCTACTATTGGATGTTATATGCCACCCCATACATTTTGGTAGTGTTAATTTTGATCCATGAAGAACTAGAAGTGGATATATTGAACTGCCCCTTCAACTTTGACAACATTTGTTGTTAGTGTTTCCATGCTCCTAAATAGTAGTGAAAACATGCATCTGGGTGGATTTAGAGGTTTTTTTCATGGTATAAAATGTTGTGTGCCTATATAAATTTTATTTAAGTGATGGGCTTGCACCTGAGGTCCTAGAGGCAAAAATATAAGTTAGAGGACAAGAACTTGTCTCTTCAATGCAAAAAAGTTACATTTCAAGACTTGTTACTATATTGTGTGCCACCAATTCATATTGAAGGTTACATAAAATTTATCTAGAATGAAATTAGAGGGATTAGACATGAATTTGAGGGTTCTTTTATTTCATTAAAATGACTTACAATTTCTATTTTGCATACATATGAATTGAGGCTAAAAAACTATAATTTTATTTTATTAGAAAGGGCATTCTCGAGTCCGGAATGGGTAATGGTTTCTCGATCGGGTATGATGGAAGGCCAAAAATTTGGTCCTAGTCCTAGGCAATATATTTCACCTTGAACATGTTGGAATTTCTAATTCAAATCCATGAAGCACTAGAAGTGGAGATATCAAATTACCCATTCAACTTTGACAGTATTTTTTATTAGTGTTTCCACGCTCTTAAACAATAGTGAAAATATCCATCTGGGTGGATTTAAAGGTCATGGCCATGGAAAAACATGTAATTTTCCTACCTAGACATGTTTGAAGTGATGGAATTGCACCCAGAGGTTTGGAAGGTGGAAATGTCAATTGGAGGACAAGAACTCTTCACTGTAAAAAGGTTGTATTTTAGGACCCATTACTATAGTGTGTGCCATAAATTAGTATTTAAGGTTCCATTGATGTGATATAGGGTGAAATTAAATAGATTTTACATGAATGTGAGGGTTTTTTTAATTTATACCAATGACTTAAATTTTTGTTTTATGTGCATATGAAGTTAGGCCAAAAACTATAGTTTTATTATATTAGGAAGGGCATTCTTTACACTGGAGTGGGTAGTGGGTATCTCGATTGAGCATGATCAAAGGCTAAGAACCTTATATTGGATGTTATCCACCACCTTGAACATGTTGGTAGTTATATTTTTGAGCCTTAAAACACCAAGTAGAGATATGAAACTACACCTTCAACTTTGACAACATTTGTTGTCAGTGTTTCCACGCTTCTGAATAGTAGTTAAAACATGCATCCATGTGGATCTGGAGGTAATAGTCATGGGAGCATGTGTCATTTTCCTATCCAGATGTGTTTTAATTGATGGAATTTTACCTAGAGGTCCTAGAGGGTAAATGTCAGTTGGAGGATAAAAACTTGTCTCTTTAATATTAAAAAGTTACATTTTAGGACTCATTACTATAGTGTGTGCCATGGACTCATATCAAAGGTTATATTGATGTTATATAGGATGAAATTAGAGAGATTATACATGCACATAAGTTTTCTTTTGGTTTGTGTTAATGACTTATAATTTTTACTTTATGCATGTCTGAATTTAGGCTAAAAAACTATAATTTTATTATATTGGGAAGGGCATTCTTGAGGCCAGAATGGGTAATGAGTCTCTTGGATAGGCATGATCTAAGGATAATAACTTGGTAATATACATAATATGCCACCCTAGATGTGTTTATAGTGCTAGTTTTGATCTATGAAGCATAAGAAGTGGAGATATCGAATTGCCCCTTCAACTTTGACAACATTTATTGTCAGTGTTTCCACATTCCTAAACAATAGTGAAAACATGCATCTGAGTGGATTTGGAGGTCATGGTCATGGAAACACATGTTATTTTCCTATCTAGATATGTTTGAAGTGATGGAATTACACCTATAGGTCCCATAGGTGGAAATGTTAGTTGGAGGACAAGAACTTGTCTCTTCACTGTAAAAAAGTTACATTTCAAGACCCATTACCATATTGTGTGTCATAGATTCATATCAAAGGTTAAATTGATGTTATCTAGGGTAAAATTAGAGATATTCAACATGCACATGATGGTTCTTTTATTTTATTCCAATGAATCATAATTTTTATTTTATACACGTATAGGTTTAGGCCCAAAAGCTATAATTTTATTGTATTAGGAAGGGAATCTTGAGGCTAGAATGGGTAGTGGGTCTCTCGACTGGGTATGATTAGAGACCAAGAACCTAGTCCTAGACATCATATTAGTAGTGCCAATTTTAAGCCACAAAGCACTGAAAGTGGTGATATCAAACTACCCCTTCAAATTTGACAACATTTATTATCAATAATTCTATACTCTTGAATAGTAGTGAAAACATGCATTCAGGTTGATTTAGAGGTTGTGGTCATGGGAGCACATGTAATTTTGCCTATATAGACATGTTAGAAGTGATTAAATCACACCTAGAGGTCCTATTGGCCAATTTTGGCCCACATACAGAATTTTCCTAGATGCAATGCCATGTCTTAGAGATCGATCAAAGAGTAGGTATCTGAACAAGTTTTCATGGTATTCAAGCCTTTGAAGATCAAAGCATTTCAAGGTCAAGGGAAAGTTACACAAGTCTAGAAGATTCTATAGGATAAAAATCTAAGTGTAAAACCTTTATTTTTCTAAGTCCTTATTTGGAAAATATTTTGAGCTTTTGTTTGACTAAGTTCAATTCTTTTAGACCTTTTATTTGGGCTAAGTGCCAATATTTACTTTAAATAAGTTGTTTCGAGTTTTTTGACTAAGTGTTGGGAATTGTTTCAGACATTTTATTTGAAACAAAAATCTCAAAGACCTAATTTCTTCAAACATTTTATTTGAGGCAAAAGTAAAGTATAAATTCTTTTGGGAAAATTATCCAAATAATTTTCCCAAAGACCTAAATTCTGTTGGACATTTTGTCTATAGAAAAAATCTTGAAGTGTAAATTCTTTCAGATATTTTGTCTTTAAAAAATGTTTTGATACAAAATATTACAACCAAAAGTCATAAAGATAAAGATAGATTTATCTCAGGGAAATTGTTCCAATAGAATGACATTTGAACAAGTGTCAAAGTTCAAGCTCATAAATCATCCATTGGGGTCCAAATATTGATGGTCACACAGACATCATTGACGTTCCTACAAATGTCAATTGATGGGTGCACATATGTCAAATTAAAGTCATAGTAAATGACTATTGGTTTTTTAATATCTTAGTGATGGTCTTGTGGATGTCAAATACATTCATACAAACATCAAATATAGGCACAAAGATGTTAAAGTTGAGCCCTTAAAAGTATCCATTTACATTTAAAAATCATCGAAGGGTCCCCAACTGAACATGATCTTGACAAGTGTTAAGATCTCAGGTACCTAAAAAGACATCCAATGGCACGTGGGTGAGTTGGGATTAATAAGTCAGTAAACCCCATGAATAATCACAAAGGTGACAAATGGTGAGATCTTAGGAGTTAGATCTAACAAAGTGGGAAAAGATAGAGTTAGTGGGTCCAGGAAGATCAATGATAAGTGGAGGTCAAAAAGGTCAAGAATCCAATGATGCCTAAACTAAGTGAGAAGTTGCCAAGTGTCTTAATTCAGTAAGCCCAAGTCAATAGTTGATGGTAAATAAACAAAAGTGAGCGTAAGACACTTTTGATGGAGATTGAAGGGATAATTTTTTACCAAAGCAAGCAAGTATGAATGGAACCAAGATCGAGCACGATCTAGGTTGGACAAAGAGTAGATATTTTGGGATAAAATGGTGCCATTAAGACTCTATAAGGACATAATAGGTCTTTTTAGACCTAATATAGATCAAGGTGGGCTACTAGTTGTTCATACAATATAGATATGTCCAAGTGGATTTATCAACTATAGGAAAACTAATAATTTAAATTGGTTTTCAATCTATAGTAGGCCCATGTTCACATTTAAAAGTAGAGGTAGATATATGTAATTAATGGAGGAGCATTCTAAGACATACTCTTAATAAATATCAGCCCAAAGTAGACTTAATCATGATCCATGGATACGAGGACTATGTTCTTGAAGTCTTAGTGGAATTAATGCAATTAGGAGCTTGAGGAGGCTATAGAAATCTTGATAATTATGACACATTATCCACTCTCCCATGCATATTCCCCATTTTTCTCATCCCTTTTTGATATATATAGAGGCTTTTCTGCCTTAAAATGGATCCCCCTCTTAGGCATGACTAGACTCTACCAAGATTAAGCCTTGTAACCTCTTGAGATGAATAGAAGACTGTGTTCATATTTAATTTGATTAGTCTAGTGTGTTCATGCAAGTTTGATTTGCATACGTGGTAGAGTTCTCTCCCTTGTCAAATCCTGGTCTCACCTAGCTAATAGATTATCTGGTTATGCAGGTCATGCTTAGTTTTTAATGTCATTTGATCAAAGCTAGCATGTGGATATGTTGATTAGATTAGTGCCTTGAATTAGGCCTCTCCATCATTTCCCTCTAACTTTGATCATTAGGTCAAACCTCTGCATGAGATATTTGTGCATGATAGACATTTGGAGTCATAAATCTAGTCATTTTTTTGTCCCATTAGTGTTTTAGAATCTCAAGTATGAGTGGATGAACAATCTTTCAAGTGCATCAATGCCATTAGCTTATATTTCCCTTTCAATTATCTCCCTCTCCCTTTTTCACCCTAACAATATGTATGTTTTAGTGAAAATAAGCTAAGTAATGCATTAGATGAGCTAGACTCATTAAAAATCCTAGAGGTCTGACCCAAAATTTAGGTAACCCATAGCCAAGGGTCATTCCCATGTTGGACTAGATTTGAGAGTAGGACTTTAATATTTTTAATTTCGGCTAGAGTGCAATCTACATCCATAAGAGTTCTAGCATGCCTGATGGGACCACTTTCAATTGTCTTAGAGCATGTTTTGAAGACATTGACAGACATTTGGAAGTTGAAGACATCAACAACATCATTTTCAGCCATCTTAGCTAAAGTCAAGCATCTTTGGAAGGTTTATGATCCACCTCAAGTTTAGAGATACCATTGGTTTCATGGTTGCAGAGGTAAGAAGGTTTTAATTATGGTTTTGATTTGATATTCATATTGCATAAGGAGCCATGATATCCTATCAGGTAGGTTTCCACTTTCCACCCCCATATCTACCTTATCATGGCCCATATAACCATATAATCCACATCCTCCATACTACCAAGATCATCTACCTCCATGGAAACCTCCTCATCTTCATGACCCATATCAACCATATGAAGGATATATAGAACCTTATCAACAGTATAGAAGCCCATACTGGTCCTATATTTATGACCTATATGCTTCTCATCCTCATCCATATGAGCCTTACTCATTTCAAGACCAACCACCTTCCCAAAAATCTCTGAATCTTCATGATGAGCTAGAGTAAATGAACTGGGTAAACCAAATGATTGTTGAAGAGATATTAGCCTACAAAGAGGAGCTATTAGCTAAGCAATCTCAATCTCAAATATTAGGACGTTTGGCTGCCCCTATCAATATCCATGGGTTCCAAGTCCATCTCAGTAAGAAACTTCCCCAATCATGCCTCAATATACAATACATTCAATACCAGAGGTTCAGGTTTCACCTCTCCTTCTTCAAAGGCCCAAATTCTTTCCTTCATGGAAAGGAATTCAAAAAATAGTGTAATAGAGAGAGGAGGTGATGATTACTCAGGTTGATCAGTCTCAAGAGAAAAATTAGGTATTTGTGGCCCAACCATTGGATCTATCTCATCTCCTTCGGTATTTTCAAGGGTCAACCATGCCACTCTTAGAGAAAGAACCTCTCCTTTATGAGGCAAATGAATAATTTGAGGCCAAGATGAATGAGTTTCATGAATATAAGAAAGAGGTTTCAAGTTACAAGAAGGTTCCCTCCATTCCCAAACCCATCACATCTAATCTTTCACCTCAAACCCATGAGCCTATCCATAAACATTCCACCTTGCCCTTTCTTGAAAAAGAACCTATCTTGAGGGAAGTGAATGAAGAGGAAAGGTCTCAAGTCATGGCTGATCAAGAACATGTCATGAGTGACTTTGAGGAAGAAATCACCATATGGACTCCTCTTGGTGAACAAAATATCAACTCAACCTTCTTGAATTATGTTGGGTTATTTTTAGTTAAGTCTTGCTCTAGTGCTGAATTCTAACCCAAAATGCTAGTGTGTTATCCTTTTCACGCAAGCCCTGGGTCTTGCATGCTCACCTAAAGCACACAGTAAAAAGCTAGTCCCTATAGGTTTTGTAGCATAGTTTGGATAACTTATTCATAGTCATCAATTAAATAAAGATTATGTAAAAACATAAACTTACTACTTTAATCCTATGAGTTCTATATTCGATTAGGATTATCATGCAGATTATAGTCATCTTCTTACTTAGCATTAAGCACCTAGAAAAGAAAATAAGATCAAGTTTCTTTCACATAGAGTTTAAACATAGTTCCTATCATCACTGTTAGTAATAGAAATTAATACAACCTATTATCATATATTAAGCTTAAAGATTTGCCACAATAACACTACAAAATTCATCCATCTATCTTCTTTGCATGAATTTACAATAAGGGTATTTATACTTATTTTGCCTTGACCAGGTGTTTATAATAATTCATGGTATGTATATGTGGCCAATGAACTCTCAATATATTGAGAGTTGTGGTGCTTAATAATTAGTTCTCCCTAAATATTTGGGCTTTTACACCCCATATATCTTTGCTTTATGCTATATTTTTGCTGCCATGTGTTTCTCTTGTTACGGGTTGGTACAAGACCTACTATCAATAAGGTTAGAGTGTCCCATCTAAATCATTCTCCAATTGCTTCTTGATTCCCACACACTCTCCTAGTCTTCTACTCTATTCTAAATCCTATGTTTTTGGGTTCTCGTGACTTTTTCTCCATTGATTAGGTTTTCTCGTAGTAGTCCTTCCGCACTATTATCCTTTTACACCCAGTAGGTTCCACACCATGGTCATCTCATGCCATGGTCCTTCTATGTCATACTAGTCCCACACCAAAATGGGACAACACTTATCAAAATTTAGGGGCCAACATCACCCCACACTATGCTTTTAGTCCATCCCAGACTAAGTTGTGCTAGCATCCTCCAAAAATTTAGACCCCTTCTACTTAAGTTCCTTCTTTAGATTGTCCTAATGGGACAATGCCTCAAGAACCTTCATAGTTATTCCTTTTATGGCATCCTTTGATGCTTTTATCTCCTTGGGTTGGGTCGAAGTCTCATTGGTCTTCTTGACCTATTCATCTAGGGCTATGATGACATCCTTCTAGACGTCTTCGAGTCTAAAGACATCCTTGTCAACCTATCCTCAAAGGACTGCAAAACTTACATTTATTTTTTGATGATGTTTATTAATGACATAATCTATCATCTCTACATCTCTAAATGATTTTTCATGGTTGGTGTAATCTTTTATTAAGAGTGTAGCATCAGTCAAGTGTTGCCTCAAGTCCTCTTTAGCTTGGAGCCGAGCCTTCAAGACTTTATTAGGGTGCACGATTAACAAAAAAATGCCATCCAAAATGGTGATAACTTCCCTATCTCTCTCTAAAATATGATTTTAGACATCAATAACCATGGTAAACTATTTAGATAATTTTAATCCCTTGTCTCTTAGTACGGGTCACTCCTTGAGTTTCTTGAGCAGTAGCTCTGCCAATATTTCTAGATTTCCTTTGGCATCCCCATCAAGAGGAATGCCATATGATAGCATTGGATTTTCATTTAATTTTTTTTATAAAGGGTTAAGACCCTTAATTTTTCCTTTATAGCCTTTTAGAGTTTTTGTTCTAATGTGGCCACTTCCTCAGTGAGTGCTTACTTTTTTGTAAATTATTTATTGTACATGCCTACAACTCTAGCATGTTTTCATTCAGTTGTGTGCACATCAAAATCCAAAAAAATATTTTGGTGTATTATTTCCATGCCTAAATTCAAAAATGCAATGCTTGATAGAAGAGAGATCTTTTGGGGATATACCCATAGTGGTTTCGGTAGTGCTGGAGCATCTGGGCCCAAAGAAGGGCTATTTTGTAGGAGTTTGAACTCATACTCCTCATTATAAATTTCAAGTAAGAAGGACACTTGTTTCCTAATTTCAAGAGTTACATCCTTAAGGATGAAGTGCATCCAAAGATAGAGCATATTTTCTTGCACACTAAACTGGTAATGTTCATGCATATTGTCAGTTATACTTTCATCATGTCCCTTGGAAGTCTCAGCTAGTCCTTTCCCCTTATTAGGGTCTCATTCAAGCTTGGTCTCTTTATGGCCACCCACATCCATCTCAATTTCTTCTTCACCATCCCTATCATTGTATGGTGTTCCAACATCAATCAGGGAATCATCAGAGGTGTCATTCTCCTCTTATACCAGGGAGGCATTTCTCTCAAAATTTGAACCCAAGTTATCAACCTACACCTAAAGAACATCTGGCTGGGGTGCTTACCTTAGAGGCTACTAGTGGGAAGCTCTTGTAATAGTACGTAGGGGAGATGGTGGAGGCATAGAAGGTGGTGGTGAAGAATATGGAGGTTGAGGTGGAAAAGGTGGTGGAGAAAGAGAGGGAGTGGGCTAAGTTGACAAAGGTTGAGGAATTGAAGTGTGTGGAGGCGTAGAGTGTGAAGGGGATGAATAAATGTGGGGAGGAGATGGAGACGTGTGGGGAGTGGATGGAGATGGATGAGGTGGTGAAGGTGAAGGGTGAGGTGGATGTGGAGGTGATGTAGAAGGATGGAAAGAGGCAAGTTTGGAGGGATATGCCTCTGTAATATTTTGTTTTTTCTAGGGGCCCTGATGCCCACTTGTACTTGTACCCACATATGGTCACTTCTTCTTATTCAAAGAAAGTGTTGGAGGGATTTTTTACTTAGGGTCTCCACCTTGTGGGTTCTTATGGGGGTGAAGTATGTAAAATAACTTATGAGTTTGCTCCCTAACCAATTTCTTCTTGACCTGAATGTCATTTAAGTTTGTCTCCATCCTTTCCACGTAGGCCTTTTTGCCTAGATACACATATAGTTTTAAAAGAGTGTAAATCTCCACATTTATCCTCTCATCCTAAAAAATGATCGGTTGTGCATCATATATGCAATTTATGAAGTCTATAAAGTATTACATAGAGAAGGCATAAGGTAGCTTAATCCATGTTAAAAGTTCTTTGGATGGATTCATTCAAATTCATGCGAGGGAGAAGTGCTACTTTATAGAAAACTGAGCTTGCTCTAAAGCCAAGGGGGTAGGTCCTTGGGGATGCACCACTCATCCCTAAATGCCACATTCATCCAATCAAACCAATACTTCATCTTAATATTTTAAGATGGGTTGATGTGTTCAGGGCAAGTGAATTCCTTGTAGTGCTCAGTGGGGGACCTGTGTGTTGGTGGGTAAACCTACTTCAATGCTCTATAACTATAGTCTAGCACCCAAATTTCATAAAAAACCACTAAGAGGAGGATTACCCCTAAGGAAACCTATAATTTAGTTCTCAATGATCCCTCTTCACGTCTTTAATAGTCTTCTAGGTGAAGTACATGGCCCAATTTTACTACAACCCTTGCAAGACTTGATGAGCGATCTAGAGGTACACCATATCCACCTCTTTCCATTGATTGACCCCTCTAATCTTGGTAGAGATGATCTACACCAAAAATCAGAGGTTAAGATCTTATGTGTTTTTTATGTGCATAACATGTCCCTACTTTTGATACATTAGCATCATGGTGGTATTCTATATCTCCTCGTCATGGTGATCATCAATTACACTTAGTCCCAAGCAATATAGCCCTATGACCCTACTAATTATTTTAGGGGTGATGTTCATGATGTGCCCAAAAAATTAGATGTAGTCCTTATGGACATGTGAAAGGAATAACTATACCACCTTCATGGGCTTACCAAAATATGTCAAGTTGAAGAGCTAGAACAATCATGTAGTGTTTAGCTAGTTGAAAATGGTAAGGTCATACACCAGTTGGTTCCTAGTGTTGGTGGTATCCACTTGATAATTATTTTAGAGCTCAACCTCATTCCCAAGTTGGTGGTGATTGTAATAAAAAATAGTAGAAGATGAGACCTTAGAGACCTAGTTCTATGCGTGTAATACTGAATCTGGGTACTGCATCTCTTTTATTAATAGAGATGGGGGTGAGGATGCTTAGGCCTTTTGTGCTACAAACATCTATGCCACTTTCCCTTCCACACCATTTTTTATTTATTTTCTTCTATGTGGTATTCCTCTTCTCCTTCTATACTCTGTACTTATTCTTTTGGGTGTTATGTTTGTTCCTTTGTAGTCTCTTCCTTAATGAGAACCCAGTCCCCTTCACTCACCTCTTCTTATTATGATATTGTTGGCACTTTTTAAAGTATTTTGGCCTTCTTCTTAGGCTGCATTACCCTTCAAGGAGCCTGAAGGTTAATGCGTGGTCATCCCACATTTCCAAAATAATACAATTTTGTAGTCTATTGCTTTGGCTTTTTGAGCTTAAGCACCCTTTTAATGGCAGACCTACAACCTACAACTTTTAAAACTATCACTTTTCCCAATGAACCAGACTTGAAAACTCTCTTCTTAACTAGGTAATGACATGTATGGTTTGATAAGGATATAAAAACTCTTTGCTTTGCTCAAGATTTGATTGGATTAACTCTATTGGTCATTTGATCTTGGCTCTAGTAATCACTTGATCTCAGCTTTGGTAATTTAAAGTTAAACATAAAGTAAAGTGTGAAATGCATTTAACTTACCTATTTATAGGCTTCAAAGGGGGTTTACATTCATTAATGACCCTCCATCATCCATCACCTCATGGCATTTAATTCAGATCTTATAATGGCTATCATGTTTATATCCTTGCCTTTTACAATTAATGCCTTAATAGTATTGTCCCATCATGTCATTGGCACACTTCTTGCCATAACAAACCTCATTACATTGATGGCACGTCTCATCTCATGCCTTTATAATGGATGACAGTTGTATCTCATGCTTTTTATGAGGTGGGAGACAACTATGTCTTTTAAATTTCTAAATTATGGTGGGAACGTTACCTGTTCATGCCTTAAATGACTTACGTGCTTTAGAACCTTATGTGCCCATATAACTCACGCTCCTAAGTAACTTGTTCAATTTTCATATTTGCCTTTTTGAACTTGACTTCTTACCCCACACTAAAACATGTCATGGTCCTCCATGAAAAGAACAAAAACTTAGAAAATCAAATTACAGAAAGGGAAATTGGTGCACAACAAAGGCAACACTTTTATTGAAAGCAATAAATCCTAAACTAATGGCATAAGCCTTATTGATTACAAGAACTTCAACTAGTCTGAAGTGAAATACGACCTAGCTTGAATTCCATTATAGTGACCAAGAAGGAATTGACCATCCATACTTTATAACCAACATGCTCTGGTAGGTTTAATATTATGTATTATAAAAGGGCCATCCTAGTGTATGTAAAGTTTTCCTGGGTGGTATGCGAACTTGGAGTCATAAAACAAGACCTTCATTCCTAGAGAAAATGTTTTATTCTTTATATGATGATCATGCCATGACTTTTTTTTGTGTTTATCTACATCTTGGCTCCAACGCATGAGGAACAAGGTCTCATATAATTGCATTAAAGTGTCTAAACACACTTTCAAGGATGTCTCTTCATCTAGTTGTCATACGTGTGCGATACAGAGGTATGTCACCAAGAACTCTACTAGCAAGACTATTTATTTATCATACACCAAGTTGAATGACATGATTTTATTGAGGAACTTGTAGGTAGTTCGATAATCCCATAGTACTACAGATACCCTATCATCCCAATCAGTGTGACCAAAATTGAAGATTTTAGTTAAAGTGGTACCTAAGATCTTATTGAAAGCCTCAATAGTTCCATTGGATTGTAGATGATATGGTGTTATTTTGTGGTACATGATCATGGACTTGACTAGTAAGATGTGAATTATTTCATTCAAAAAATGGGTGTCATAATCACTAGTGAAACTCAGGGGACATCTAAATTGAGTTATTATGTTCTCCCATATTAATTGAATAGTAGTAGTAGTAGTAGTAGTACAATATTTTATTGGTACAATTTCAACCCATTACATAAGGTAGTTAGTTGCTACAATAATATATCGATAACTCATTCGTCATCCCACTAGAGTGATGGGACCAACAAAATCAATAGTCCATTTTTTGAAGGGTTCCTAAGAAGGGATGGGTCGTAAAGGCATAACATCTCCTCATTTAGGTTTCCCTACATGTTGACAAATGTCACATTGCCTAACAAATGCTTTAACATCTTGGAATAGAGTTAGCCACCATAATCCTATTCGCAAAACCTTTCATGTAGTAGCTTCTCTAGCACAGTGCCCTCTAGTAATACCCTCATGAACTTTTTGAAGTACCTCAGGGTGCTCATGTTTCATTACACAATGTCAAAGAACTTCATCATGGCCTATTTTGTAAATATCACCTAGTATAAGCTGAAATGGTGTGGCATAAACTATGATTTGATTTTTTTTTCTTGTGAGGTGAAAGATTTGGGCATGGAGCTAGTGGTCAAAAATGTTGCAATGTCTTCCAGTCCTTGAGGCACCCGTGTTACACAAAAGAGATGTACATCAAGAAGATCATCTTCTATGACAGATGGTGGTTCTCCATTCTCGATTTGAGACAGGTGGTCAGGTCCATAGTTGGCCTTTCCATGTTTCACCATAACTAAAAACTAGAATTTCTAAAATAATACAATCCAGTGATAGATTCATGGACAATGGAACCAAAATGTTGGGTTATTTTAGTTAAGTCTAGCTATAGTGTTGAAGTCTAATCCAACATGCTAGCGCATTGGCCCTTTCACATAAGACCTAGGTCTTGCATGCTCACCCAAAATATGCAGCAAAAGACCAATTCCCATAGGTTTTGTAGCATAGTTTGGATAACTTATTCATATTCATCAATTAAATAAAGATTGTGTAAAAGTATAAACTTACTGCTTCAATCCTATGACTTATAGATTCGATTAGCATTATCATGCATATTATAGTCATCTTCTTACTTATCATTAATTGCATAGAAAAGAAAATAAGATCAGGTTTCTTTCACATAAAGAGTTTAAACATAGTTCCTACCATCATTGATAGTAACACAAATTGATACAACCTGCTATCATATATTAAGCTTAAATATTTTGCACAATAACACTACAAAATTTGTCCATCTATCCTCTCTGCATAACTTTACAACAGGGATATTTATACTTGTTTTGCCCTGACCAAGTGTTTACAATCATTAATGACATGTATAGGTGGCCAAAAAACTCTTAATAGATTGAAAGTCATGGCACTTAACAATCAGTTCTCCCTAAAGATCTAGGCCTCTGCACCCCCTATATCCTTGCTCTATGTTATATTTTTGCTACCATGTGTTATTGTTGCAGGTTGGTGCAAGACTTCCTATCAATAAGGTCAAAGTGTCTTGTTTAAACTTTTATCCAACCACTTCCCACTTCCCATGCACTCCCTTAGTCTTCTACTTTTGTTTCAAGTCCTATGTTCTCAGGTTCCTCATGATTTGTTCTCCTCTAACTGGGTCCTCTCATGCTAGTCCTTCTACACCATTATCCTTTTGCACCTAGTAGGTTTTACACCATGGTGATTTTGTGCCTATCAAATATGTGCCATGGTCCTCCTGTGTCATGGTCCTTCCACACTATGCTAGTCCCATGCCAAAATGGGACAACACTTCTCAAAATTTAGGGACTAACAAATGAATAAAAACATATGGAAGATTATTTTATAGCTGTGCATGAGATAGAATGTACTATCAAAGATGAAGGAGAACAATTTTAAGTCATTCCTCAAAAGGTTGTAGTCCTAGAGAAATCTCTTGAAACCAAAGTGGAGGTTGTTGTTATTGGAGATGATTCAATACCTCAGCCTAATCTTGGACCACTCTTAGAAGATTGGCAATAGTAAGTGGAGCTCTTACAAGAAGAATCTAATGAGTTGTAGCTGATGATAAGGAGAACAAGGTCACTCAAGGTGATAAAATGCCTCAAAGACAATGTTTAGATAAGGTCTCACTTGTAGGGATTGTAGCTGATAAGCAGTATGAGAAGGATCCTGAATAACAAGACTAGTTTATCTTTATTAATGACTAGTTTCTTATTAACGACTCACTAAAAAAGATGCTAAAGGAGTGGGTAGGTAGGAAGAGTGCCTCATTAAAGGTCATGTTTAGTAAACATCCTAATCTACAACTTATACCATTGATTGGACTAGGAGAGTCTCTAAATTTCTCTTTTAATCTAGGTGGATCATGCTTTGTCATGGTTAGTTATGTTCCTTGTACATATTAGGGTAACTTTTTTTCTTCCTCCAAGTGTTGTTTCAACCCATTTGTTGGCTCTTGATTTGTTTATGTTAGTTTTCATTTTTGTGTTTTCCCTTTCTTGCTCTGCTTGGTGTTGTTTTTATTAAGAGGTTGCTTGCAGTCAATGTTTAATTTATCATTATTACATGAGTCTAGAAGTCATGCAACTATCTGGGTTCTCAAGAATATCAGGCATGCTTCCTAGTTGAGTGACCAAAAATGTTGGCCAATTTTGTCGCACATAAAAAAATTGCCTAGATGTAATGCCATGTCATGGAGATCGAGCAAAGAGCAGGTATCTAAACAAGTTTTCATGGTGTTCGAGCCTTCGAAGATCAAAGCATTTACAGGTCAAAGGCAAGTTGCACAAGTCCATAAGAACCTGTAAGCTAAAAAGCTAATTGCAAAACCTTTATTTTTTAGGCCCTTATTTGGAAAATGTGTAGGTCTTTTATTTTGCTAAGTTTAATTCTTTTGAACCTTTTATTCATGTTAGTGCTAATATTTACTTCAAAAAATTTGTTTCAAGTTTTTTGACTAAGAGTTGGGAATTGTTTCGGATATTTTGTCCAAAACAAAAATCCCAAATGCCTAATTTATTTTGGACATTTTGTCTGAGGAAAAAGCTAAGTATAAATTCTTTTAATAAATTTATCTGAACAATTTTCCTAAAGACCTAAATTCTCTTAGACATTTTATTTGTGGTAAAAATCTCGAAGTAAAAAGTCTTTTAGATATTTTATCCACAACAAATGTCCTAATACAAAATCCCATAGCTAAAAGTCCTCAAGACAAAGATAGATTTCTCTCAAGGAAATTGTTTTGGTACAATGACGCTTGTATAAGTGTCAAAGTTCAAACTTAGCTATCATCCATTAAATCCAAAGATTGATAGTTGTGCATATGTCATTGACGTTCCCACAAACATCAATTGATGGGTGAGTAGATGTTAAATTTAAATCATGGTAAATGACTATTGGTTTTCAAATATATTAGTAACGACCATAGGGATGTCAAATAAATTTGCATAGATGTCAAATACAGGCATGTAGATGTTAAATTTGACCCCCTACAAGTAGTCATTTGCATTTGAAAATCATCAAAGGGTCCTCAACTGAACACAATCTTGACAAGCGCCAATATCTTAGGTACCTAAATAGAGATCTAATGACATGTGGGCAAGCTGGCATCAATAAGTCAGTACGCCCCCATAGATAAGCATGAAGTGATAAATGGCAAGATCTTAGGATTTAGATCTAATAGAGTGGGAAAAGATAAAGTTAGTGGTTCTAGGTAGATTAATGGTGAGTGGGGGTTAAAAAGGTCAAGAAGCCAATTATGCTCAAACTGAGTGTGAGACTACCAAGTGTCTTAATTTGGTAAGCCTGAGTCAATAGCCGATGGTAAATAAACAAAGGTAGGCTCAGGATACTTTTGACAGAGATTGAAGGGATATCTTTTAACCAAGGTGAGCAAGTATGAATGGAACTAAGCTCGAGCATGATCAAGGTTGGACCAAGAGAAAATATTTTGGGATCGAATGGTATCATTAAGAATCTATAGGGATAAAATAGGTCTTTTAAGACCTAATATAGATCAGGGTGGGCTACTAGTTGTTCATATGATATATATATATATATATATATATATATATGTATGTATGTATGTATGTATGTATGTATGTATGTATGTATATATGTATGTATGTACGTACGTATGTCTAAGTGGATTTATCAACTATAGGAAAACTAATAATTTAAATCAGTTTTCAATCTATAATAGGCCCAAGTTCACATTTCAAAGTAGAGGTAGATATATGTAATTATTGGAGAAGCATCATGAGCCATACTCTCAATAAATAGCTGCCAAAAGTAGACTTAATCATGGTCTATGGATACAAGGACTTTATTTTTGCATTTCAAGTGGCATTAATGCAATTAGGAGCTCAAGGAGGCTGCAAAAATCTTGATCATTATGACCCCTTCTCTACAGTCCCATGCATGTTCCTCATTTTTTCTCATCCCTTTCTGATATAAATAAGAGGCTTTTGAACCTTAAATGTATCCCTCTCTTGGGCATGACTAGACTCTGCCAAGATTGAGCCTTGTAACCTCTTGAGATGAATAGAAGAACTTGTCTCTTCACTACAAAAAGTTGCAGTTTAGGACTTGTTATTGTGGTGTGTGCCATAAATTCATCTTGAAGTTTCCATCAACATGATCTAAGGTGAAATTGGAGATATTCAACATGAACATGAGGGTTATTTTAATTCATGCCAACTTCTTACAATTTTTATTTTATGCAGTCTAAAGTTAGGCCAAAAAACTACCATTTTATTATATTGGGAAGGGTGTTCTTGAGGTAGAAATGGGTAGTGGGTCTCTCAATTGGGAGTGATCAAAATCCAAAAACCTTGTCCTAGATGTTATCCATACCCCAAACATGTTTTCAATGCTAGTTTCAAGCCACAAAACATTGAAAGTAGAGAAATGGGTAGTGGGTCTCTCAATTGGGAGTGATCAAAATCCAAAAACCTTGTCCTAGATGTTATCCATACCCCAAACATGTTTTCAATGCTAGTTTCAAGCCACAAAACATTGAAAGTAGAGATATTGAATTATCGTAGCTCTAAAATCATAAATCACCCCAAAATCATATGTGATTACATTTTATTTGTTCATTTTACATGTCATCCTAACATTATAATAATAATGGAATTTTTGTGCTCTTTCCTTGTTATTGGGATGCTTTTCTAAACAAATCATGTTGAGATCATTTGATAGTACAATTGTGTATATATATATATATATATATGTTGAGTAGATATATGATGATAAGAGAATAAATGGCCAAGCTAAGTGCAGTGGAAAGGGAAAGAACAAAGTCAAGGAAGCAAAACAAAAGAGATATAACCACAAAAATATTCTAAGGCCTTAAGATACATGAGAATTATAATCTTTCACTACTTCAAAGGACCACAAAAGAGTCTCTAAAATAAGGGAGACAAATATATGAAGAAGGAGATATCACATCATCATTTCATGATTAATTGACCCCATTTTCATGAGAAGGTAAGGAGGAATTTTAATCTTTAAGGATGAATATGGAACAACTTTCCAATTTATTTGAGAAGCATAAGTTAGAGCATCCCATTTCATCAAAGTGGTTGTATCATTTTTAACATTCTCATATTGGCATATGATGAGAAAAGAAGAAATGGCCAAGCTAAGTGCAGTGGAGAGGGAAAGAACAAAGTTGAGTAAATGAAACAAAATTATAATCTTACAACTAAAACAAATATAAATGAGGTTCCTTGTGCCCTTATTGAAGAGGCTAGCTAGATTGCCAAAGCAGATCACACTACTTACATAAATTTGGTATGTCTATAAATTTAATGAATAATAAATGTGAATAAGAGTCCCAAATAATATTAAACTAGTAGAGAAAGGGTGTCCACATTAGAATAGTGACAAATGGTGTAGCCCAAATGGTGATTATGAGAGGCACTTCACACTAATATATGACTCTATCTCAAACATTATATTGTTTTCTCCCATATAGTTTTAAGTACAACACATATTAAAGAATTGTAAGTTAGTTTTGATAATTACACAAAGGAAATACTAAAGATGATCATACTTGAATATGGCCATACAACCATCAAATTTAGTTTTACAATAATAATGTGAGCCAAATTGTACACATAAATATTATCACCACAAAATGTGAACATCTATATATATCTATAAAATCCATAAAGGCATGCAAAATAAGAACATAATAGAATGGTGGGTGAATGCCGCATAGGCATATATTGACAAAAATGCATACATTGCTATATATGCATACAAAAAATTACATCATTTAAGAACTTAATACAATTTTGGGTGAATGTCATATAGGCATACAATGCCAAAAAGGTGTACATTGTCATATAAGCATACAATGCCAGAAATGTGTACATTGTCATATAGGAATACAAATAAGTACATCATTTAAGATATATTACTCATCAAAAAGTCTCCCTCTCTTTTCCTTCCTCGAAGAAGACTCTCCCTAATATGCCCTACTCATAAATGGAGATCCCTCAAATGCCTTGGATTCCTCCAAGATATGATTATAGTTTATTTTAGGTTCATAGCTCCCCTGTAGATGAACATGTTCATATTCAAATATTATTAGAAACTTTACATACTAGACATGTAACCAAGTTCATAAATTAATTTTAAACTAATAAAAAAATTATTTAAACATATACTTACCACAATCTCATGGTCACACTCAATTTGCCTCTGACGCTCAGTAGGGTTAATGATAGGTCAAAGTGTATGAATAGGTGTGTGAAAGGGTGAGAAAACATTAGAAGGTGCCCAAATAATCATCTAAATATAACTATCATATGTCATCAAAAAACCATGGGTATACAATACATTCACATAAGTTATATTTTCCCAAGTATAGAGTAAAATTATTTAAAAAAACTATATTTAGAATTCAAAATTATAAATCACAGTGAGTGCCTACACAACTAAAATTTTAGAAGTAATCCCTATGTCTATTTCAGCCCATAGAGATGAAAGAGTCTCCACTATGGCCATCAACTGAACAAACAATATATGATTTTTAGTTGAGCATAGATCTATATAAATAAACACATGTACATGAAGTATAATATTGATGAAAAATTACCTCTATATATGTAAACATCGGCTAAGTAACATCAATAGATGTATTAGTAGGTGGCCCATAAATAGGATATGAATATGATGTCACTGTCTCCTCCTATAACATAAATATATAAATTATTGAATTTATTTTTAAATTAATTGTTACCTTTTAAATATAAACATAACTAAAATTTAACATGTTAAATATATAAGATACCTACATATGTGTAGTCGACATGTGCATACCAAATGTACATGCCAAAAACTCATCACTAAAAGCTATAGCATCTATTCCTTCAGAAGCACCACCATCATCATCTGAAGGTCCAATGTATATATTACGACAACATCTGCAAGGTTGAGGTCAAGTATGCACACAAGGTGGAGTATCCCCATGTCCACCCTTTCTAGCATCAGTCTCAAAAATCTTAATCGTATGCTAAATGAGTGTGTCCATAAGTGAATGAATCACATGCATTAATTGTATGCTAAATGAGTGTGTCCATAAGTGAATGAATCACATGTAAAGTGTTAATATCCATGACCTCCTTCACTACAGAGGGGATCTCAAGCTTAAGGTTATTTTGGGTAGGGATTCTTGCAAGTTAATTAGGTACATGTGTGCACCTAGTCTATCCTATATAGAACCTTTTCCTTGACCCTAAAAATCTAAATAGTCAAAATAGTTGGGAATCTCATTCATGACAAACTCATAATAGAGTTTATTAAAAAAATATAATAAAACCTTGTGGTTATTGCAAGGTGGGTAATCAAAGATCATCCACCATTGGTATCAAAAATTGTTTCTAATCAAATTATGTGTCCATTGGTGGATTGAGAACCATTTTATGGATAATGTAAAAGGTGCATTGGTTGTTGGATCCATGAACAAGACACAAATTAGGTCTTTTGATATTTTTTTGTCTTTCACCTCATGTGTTGAAAATTTACCATCATAGTAAGCCCTATATTTGTCCCTATATGATTCCCATCTATCAATTTGGCTCATTATTGAGTCAACTTTGCCTAGTAATTATTCTAGGGTATTAGCCTATTCGATGAATATTTTGTTACCAGTTAACTGATGATAAAATAGGTATATCAACCATAGGACAAGGAGATTTATATGACAAGATGTGCAATTTTACCATAGCAAACTAAGATAAATCCTCCTCTCATCAAGGGGAGCTTCCCTATAAGGTAGGGGAGGTTCCTTGTAAACTACTATAACTAATATAAGTTGAAAATACACTCAGGGGTGGGATAACACCATCCATATCTCTTTTGTCAGAGATGATTCTCACAAGGACAAGGATAAATCCTAGGTAATTGTTGAAGGGATTTCTCTTCTTTCAAAAATGATGTTAATAAAACTAGAGGAAGAATTCCTGGTAGTAACTGTAATCACAAAAAACCCACAAAAGCATAGTCTTTTATTGCTTCTCACACTGATTAGGATGTGGGAACATAGTAGGATGAAGTGTAGCATAAAGTATCCACCTCAACTACAACAGAGTGAAAGGTTACGAAGGGTAATGGGAGCTCAAAGTCTCACCAATATCCTTTACATTGAAACATAAAACAAACAGACTGAAGACAATGATGGCAGCATAAAATCTCCCACAGTTGGCTTCAAGACACCTAGATTACTTTCACTAATTTTGCTTATTTGATTAAATAGACAAGACTGTATTTAGGAAATAGACCTAAGAACAATTTCCTAGATAGCACAAGCTATTTCAACACAAAGTCTGAAAGGTCACTTGCTTTCTTATTCAAATAACAAAATATAATTGATAGACTGAGCTCAAAGTCTCAGGAATGCCTTTCAATTTGGGCAGAGTCTTGCTTCTAATAACAAAGAGATCCCCTTTTGCATAAAATGAGAGATGACAATATATAGTAGCCAAAAAAAGACTTGGTGCTTTGTTTCAAAAAATGGACCATGCTGCATTCAATGCATTGGACAGAGAAAATTCTATGAAGGGGCCATGCTAGAGCAAGATATCAACTTGGATTTTGGGATTTTAATCATCTCAAATGTCTCCTCCAAAGCATGGGCTACCTGGTCCTCTTTATAATGCTTACATGACTATCCATTTACCTTTACTCAAAGGGGGAAAAATAGGTCGTGCCATTGAATATTCATGTCCTCTGATGTCCACCTGGTGGACTATTCCACCTAATAGAAATAACTCTCTTGCAGATATTTTTAGATTCACTGTAACTTTCCCTCTTTCCTTGCTACACTTTGTCTTTTTCTAGAGATCTGAGCCCTCAAGCTATCTTCTCACTTTTTGTTGGCTCCTTCGGCTCTTTCTTTGGCTTTTCACTGAGTTTGTTTCTAGGTCTGCATCTTTTAAAATCAATAGTTATTTCATTACCCTAAATTTGACATCCATGGGGATGTCATTGGTCACTTAGTTGCTTGAACCACTTTGAACCTTGAACATTTAGAATGCATCGGTTCAATGGTTCAACAGTTCAAAGTGGTTCAATGGTCGGTGGTTCAATGTTTCTTGCAAAGGGCCACATTCACTTAGTCTTTTTTATGAGTTCAATGTATTTGTTGAACCAATCATTTGAACCATTTGCTTAGAGTATTTTTCTAAAATCTTATGCTTTGAACATCTTCTAGAATCTTCCATTTGAACCTTTGAAACTTTTCAAAGCCTTTGGACTCGGTTGAACCTTTGAACCATTTTGAACCTTCCAAGGTTCAATGGTTCAATGTTTCATTAGTTTAGCGATTCATTCCAAATATTTTAAACTCTTTTGAACCTTTCACTTGAACTTGTTCAACCTATCTCTTGAAGCTTCCCTTTAAACCTTTGAACCACTTTGAATCGATGCATTCCAAAGGTTCAATGGTTCAATGATTCAATGATTCATTCCAAATATTTGAATCTTGCCAATGGACCTTTTGGTTGAAACTCAACGTTGAACCATCCTTGAAATGCCTAAGTGTTCAAAGAAAGACTTATTTCTTTATGAAAGCCCGCTGGTTGAACCTACGATTTCCTTAGCTGAAAAAGGCTTGTGCGATAGAAAAACTTGACTGCTCAGAACATTTTTAAAAAAAAGGAAGAGATCATTTTGGCCTACAGGACCAAAATAGTTGATATGTTATCCACAATAATAAGTGACAGATTTTGGGAACAACAACTGGCTCCAGTTGGGGAACTTCCATCGATTGTAAAAATAATTGAAGGGAGTAGAATCCAGACTCTTTATTGCCTTCACGTATGTCATTGGGCTATGGAGTCATGCCACCCAAAAAGAAAAAGACACCAAAAAATGAAAATGAACAACACAAAAAAAACTAAAGACTATACATATGTACAAATACTCTTATCTAATACTTCAAGGGTTGAAGTGCTTTAGATGCTGCCCACTATGAGGCAATGAAAAAGGCATGCCATCTTGATACTTCAACAAGAAACTATTTTCACCATTTAAATGATGAATAGCAATGGGCCTCTCCATAAGGAATCAAATTTTCCATGCATTCCTTTTGGTTCTCTTCTCTTATCCCATAACAGAACTTGATCTCCAATCTAAAAATTATGAATCTTTGCTTTCTAGTCAAAGAGCTTCTTTACCAGACTCTAATGTGTAGCAATACAGTCCACCACCATAGTTCACTGCTCATCTAGTTCAGTCAAGCACATGATCCTTTTGTCAATGGAACCTTCAAAGGTTTGATCTTTGACTACCTTCACCAACTTCAGTGCTGGCATTTTCAAGGTGATTGGTATCTCTGTATTGAGACCATACAGAAGTTGGAATGGTGATATACCTATCACCTTCTTGGGTGTAATTTTATCTACCCATAAAGCATCAAATAATGCTTGGTGCTAGGTTCTCTGATTATCATCTACCAGCTCCTTGATAATAGTCACCAGGTTTTTATTGATTGATTCTGCTTAGCTATTTTCTTGCAAAAAATAGTCAGAAGAGTGGGAGAGGATAATCCCATAATAAAAGCAGAATTGGGTAATCTCATCAGAAGAGAAATAGGTTGCATTGTCTGTTATAATCTTAGTTGGGACCCCAAACCTGGTAATGATGTTTTCCTTAAGAAAATTACATACTACTTTTGAAGTAGCATGCTTGACTGGAATGACTTTCACCCACTTAGTGAAGTAGTTTGTGGCTGTGAGGACATAATCATGTCCAGCACTCGAGGATAGATTTATAGTGCCAATGAAATTAATCCCCCATTGCTGAAATGACTCTTCTATCACCACAGGATTGAGAGTTAATGCGGCTAATTTAGGTCTTCCAATGAACTGTTGACACAGTTCACATCTACGTACCCATTTATATGCATCTTGAAATAGAGTAGGCCAATAGTACCTGGCTCATAAAATCTTAAGGGTAGTTACGAGTGCAGAAAAATATCCTCCACAAGCCAAATTGGGAAGGACTCTAAAAGTTTATTTTGCTGCACTTTATCCACGTAGAGAAGGAATAACCCATCAAGGTTCCTCTTATATAGACTATTGTTCCACAGGACAAAGTTGGTAGCTTTCAACATAATAATCCTCTTTTCTTTACGAGATAGGTGAGCAAGACACTCACCACAGGTAAGGAAATGAGCAATATTCAAATACCACTCATTCGTAGTGGTGACAAAGAGAACTATTTGTGTGTCTTCAACTTCTATTTCTTTATGCCTTATTTCTTCTGGTATGTTATCAGTAATTAATTGGTAGAGACTCCTTCCCCATACAAGCTTTGTTGGTTTGATAACTAGATCAAACTTCTATATTTTAGCAATCTAATTGCCCCTTTTGGTTTTAAACTCCTACTAAGTTAGTATGGACTTGACTGTTGTATCAGGGACTAGAGTAATAGTCTGTGAGTTTAAGATGTAAAAATGGAAGTGCTTTACCGCCTTTACCATAGCATAAGAATGCTTCTCTATGTTTGAATACTTCAGCTCATGAGCTTTAAGAGAATAACTCATGAAATATATGGGAGATTCTACACCGTCTTTGTTATATTGAACTAAAATAGTTGAAAGTGTGTGTTCAAAAGCATAGTTGTACATCACGAAGTCTTTGGTGTAATCAGGACAAACCAAAATTAGGGCATGGGCGATAGCTTTCTTGATGTCTTGAAATGCCGACTTGCCTTCTTTCATCTAGTTGAAAGTGGCTTTGCCTTTCATCATATTTACAATGTGGCAAGTCTTTTTTGTGAATTCAGGAATGAATCTTCACAAAAAATTTACCTTACCAAAGAAAGAGTGGACTACAATTTTACTAACAGGAAGAGCAAGCTCTTGAATTGATTTGATCCTTTTTAGGTTGATCTTTATGCCTTCTCGAGATACAATGTGTCTGAGAAGTCTACCTTTTATAACCCCAAAAATAGATTTCTTGGGATTAAGAGAAATACCATTCTACCTACATCACTCTAGCACTTGTTGTAGATGATGAAAATGATTAGGATGATGCTTGGAAAAGATAGTCAAGTCATCAAGATATACCATAATGAACTTCCCCATTTTATCTCTAAAAGTAAGGTCCATTGCTCTCTGAAAGGTGGCACCAGCATTAATCAAGCCAAAAGGCATTCTGTGATATGCAAAGGTGCCCTAAGGTGAAGTGAAGGCAGTCATATGTTGGTTTGCTTCACCGACTTCTACTTGATTATACCTTGAGAAACCATCTAACATTGATAACATTTTAGCGCCAGTCACTGTCTGCAGCAGCTGATCCATGATGGGCAGGGGATAGTTGTCTTATAAAGATGACTGATTCAAATTTTTGAAATCAACACATAGGCAAATTTCTCTATTTTCATTTCTCACAGGGACTATGTTCACAATCTGAGTGGAATGATGGATTGAGAAAATAATTCTTGCATTCAGTACTTTTTGTATCTCAGACAAAATCATGCTTGATGTCTTGGGGTTATACTACCTTTGCTTTTACTTGTGAGGCAACGACCCAATCTTGAGAGGAATTTCATGCTAGATTTCTTCAGGTTTGAGAGATTTTAGATCATCATAAGAGTATGCCAAAACATAATTGTAATGGTGAAGCAGAGCGATAAATTTGAGTTTTTCATCAAGGGTACAACAATTTTTAATGTTGACCATTTTTGGATTGTCTTCTGTACTCAAATTGATTTAATCAAAATCCTTGGAGGATTTTGAATCCATTTGTTATTCTTTGATAAGCCTATCATGCTTGTCAAAAAGTTTCTCAAGAGAAACTAATCCTTTGGGAATTTTATTCCCTTTGAGCTGAAGGAACTCTTCATCAACTTTTGAATTTGTTTCTGGAGCTGATTCCCATGATAGAGGTTCATTGCCTTCAAAATGAAGCTTTTCAAAATTATCCTTCTGTTCCAGAAAAGCAATGATTTAGTTGTCACCATTGAACACCTATCAATGGTCAGCATTATCAGGTACACTTGGTCAAAAAACCAAATCGATAGTGTACCTATTTTATTTAAAATCTTGGTGAGGGACCAAGAGAGTTGTAGATATGGCCAATGAATCTGCTCAACTATTGAATTCTTTGAGTACTATAAAAATATTGAAAGCATCAAAACTTTCAATTTGATCCCAAACTAGATTATGATAATGTCGCAATCTCTCATTCTTGGTTTGATACAGGTTCCTCACCTGACAAACCACCAGTTTAGCATCTCCTTTGGCATGAAGGATTTTAACACCTTTATCTTGACTAGCCTTTAAACTGAGTAGCAACGATTCATATTCAGCAATGTTTTTAGTGTTACTAAATTGCAACTTATATGCATAGGGGAAAATATCTCCTTGAGGAGATATTAAAACAACTCCAGCTCTAGAATCAGTAAAAGAATTACTACCATCAAATTCCATAATTTAGACATCATCAAAATTTGTTCTTCTTTCAGATTTTTCTTCATCAAAAAGGGAAGATCCCTTTTCATGTGTACTATTCCCTACAAATTTTTTTGATACCTTATCTAAATTTCTTGGATTTTCACTTAGTAAGCTTTCATCTACTAAAATAGGAACGTCTTCAGTAGATAAAAAGTAATTACCCATGCTTGAAGACTCAAAAAAAAATTGAGCTTCAGGGGCTGACGTTTGGGTGAAAATATACTTTGCCTCCTTCTCAAGAAGTAGCCTTGCATGATGCCCTTGACAGAGATCCTCACCTCAGACAGGTCCATGCTCAATTATCCACCAATGTCTTTGTAAAAATTTTGCCCAAGAAGGATGCCATATGAGGCTAAGACATTGGCCACTAGGACTGTCATTTTGATTCTCTTATCTGGAAAAGTCTTAAATGCAAATTGAGCATCTTTGATTTATCCAAGCAAAGGTACTTGTTTTTTTTCCATGGAGAAACATCTCCCAAAAGTTTTAGTCAGTGTGAGACCAAGAGATTCTACCACCTTGGCAGGCATGACATTGTCAGATGCACCTGAGTCTATAATGCAATTATTCAACTGATGACCGTTTATCAATAGGGAAACATAAAATAGTTCTATTTTCCCAAGGGCAGATAGAGGAGTAATCACAAGATTATTTTAGGTGGATGAGTTCTTGGAGGTACCAGGAGTTGCTTCTAAAATATCTTGTCTTGCAGGGATGATTTTATTTTTGATGCATTGAACTAACCTAGCCAATTGCTCAGGGTTGGATTGCAAGAATTCAAACTCAGACATTTAAATTTTGGTCTTCTTAACATGGTCAATTATATCAAATGACTGAAATGAATTAGAAACAAGGGAAGGCAATCCATCCTTCTAGTTTTTGAGGGGTGTGGTACTGGTCTGAGAATTTGAAGCAGAAGAAATAGGAATGTTTGGGGTACTTACTTTTTTAGTGATTACCAGGTCCTTTGATTGAAAAGGCAAAGTAGTCCTCCATTTAACAATTAAAATTACTGGTTGAGATCCTTCCCCTATTTTTCCCTTATCATCTTGGTGAAATGACTGGTTCTGAGACCTGGTAAATACAGTGTATGATCCATCGAACGCTTCTAACTTGCTTATAGCTTCTTGATAATTCAAGAAATCAATGTTGGAGTCGCCAGCTAATTTTTATTCCCCTTATGTGAAGATATTAGAGTCATATTCTTGTTTCAACTCAGGTTGGAAAGAGAAATCAAATTTAGTTTCAAGATATCCAACTGCTGAGTTAGTTGGAGCCACTTCAATGGCAAGCTTCCCCTATGGGGGAGGAAGGCGATTTGGTTGCCCTTGATTTCTGGCAACATTACCTTGATATGACTGATTGGGAAAAGTCCTCCTTGGTATATCTTAGTATGAAGGAGGAGCAAAAATCCCTTGTGCCATTTGCTTTTTTAGAGCTAGCAACTCATTTTCCAACTTCTGCACCATAGGATCAGTGGTGCCTGTAGAAGAATATTCAAGAGATGAAAAAGATTTACTCCTATTAGGATCTCTTCTTATCTTTCTTGCCAAGATAATGTCATCTTCAACCTCAGTAGCCAAATATTGAGATGTATCAAGGTCTATGTGGCAAGCCTGCTTCAATAAGAAACTCACTTCAGGAAGCTGAGAGTTTATGAAGAAGCATTTGAAATTTTCTAGTGTCAGCTGAGTAATTATGAGAATCCTGTTCCTCAACTTGTCAAATTTAGCTATGAAGTCCCTCATATGTTCATGAGGTTCCTTCTTCATTTGTGTGAGTTGAGCCAATAGGGCATGTGCATCCTTTGTAGGTTTGAACCTAGCTTTGATTTGGCTTTGAGGGTGTTTTAGTCAGTCACAATCTGAGCCTGCAGATAATAAAACTAGTCTGTAGCAACACCTTGTAATGTTTCTACAAACAATCTGACTGCTATGTCTTTATATTTCACACTTATCACACCACAGGATATGCAGAAGGCTACAATAAATTCATCAAGATGAACTCTCCCATCACCATAAAATTTGAAAAAAATCTTTCTTGAACTATGGGGTAGTTCATGTAAAGGTGGGGTTAGATTGAGAGGACCAAAGGTGTTTCCCCAAGGGCCTTGGGCTGCCATGATATGAACATGGAAATTAGGGATAACAAATCTTGGTGGGGTATGTATAGATAAAGCTCTGCTAGCAGAGGAAAGAGAAGCTTTGCCTAGTATTGGAGACCTGACATTGGTGGGATAAAAACTCTTGGTTCGCTGAAGGTGAGTTTGTGGAGGGGAAAGATCAAAATTATTTTGCTACACAAACTCAAATACAGGGTCAACAATACCTTGAGCTCTCCATCTTTGAGTATACCATGGATCTGCCAGAGTATAAAATAGAAATGGAAAAGAAATAGAACTGCTTCAATTTGAAGCTCGAGGCTTCAAACTGTGCATTCTTTCCCAACAGAGTCACCAGAAATTATTGGGTGAATATTTTGTCACCAGCTAACTGATGACAAAATAGGTATATCAACCGTAGCACAAGGAGATTTAGATGGTAAGATGTGTAATTTTACCATAGCAAATTGAGATAAATCTCTCTTCTCATCAAGGAAGGTTCCCTATAAAGTAGGGGAGGTTCCCTATAAACTACTATAACTAATATAAGCTAAAAATACACTTAGGGGTGGGATAACACCATCCATCTCTCTTTTTTTAGAGATGATGCTCACAAGGACAAGGAGAAATCCTAGGTAATTGCTAAATAAATTTCTCTTCTTTCAGAAATGATGTTCAAAAAATCAATGGAAGACTTCCTGATAGTAATTGTAACCACAAAAAACCCACAAAAGCACAGTCTTTCATTGCTTCTCACACTGATCAGGATGTAGGAACACAGTAGGATGAAGTGTAGCATAAATTCTCCACCTCAACTATAATAGAGTGAAAGGTTACGAAGGGTAATGGGAGCTCAAAGTCTCACCAATATCCTTTACACTGAAACATAAAACAAATAGACTGAAGAGAATGATGGCAACACAAAATCTCCCACAGTTGGCTTCCGGACACCTTCCAAATTACTTCCACTAATTATTCTTATTTGATTAAATGGACAAGACTATATTTAGGAAATATATCTAAGAACAATTTCCTAGATAACATAAGCTATTTTAACACAAAGTCTGAAAGGTCACTTGCTTTCTTATTCAAATAACAAAATATGATTGACAGTCTGAGTTCAAAGTCTCAAGAATGCCTTTCAATTAAGGTAGAGTTTCACTTCTAATAATAGAGAGATCCCCTTTTGCATAAAATAAGAGATTACAATATATAGCAGCCAAAGAAAGACTTCGCACTTTGTTTCACAAAAAGGCCCATGCTGCATTCAATACATTTGATAGAGAAAATTCTATGAAGGGGCCATGTTAGAGCAAGATATCAACCTAGATTCTAGTGTTCTAATCATCTCAAATGTATCCTCCAAAGCATGGGCTACCTGGTCCTCTTTATGATGCTTACACGGCTGTCCATTCACCTTTACTCAAAGGGAGAAAAATAGGCTGTGCCATTGAATACTCACATCCTTTGATGTCCACCTGGTGGACTGTTCCACCTACTAGAAATAACTCTCCTACAAATATTTTTGGATTCACTGTAACTTTCACTCTTTCCTTGCTACATTTTATCTTTTCTTGGCGATCTGAGATCTTGGGCTATCTTCTTGCTTTCTACTGGCTCCTTCGACTCCTTCAGCTCCTTTGGCTTTTCACTGAGTTTGTTCCCAGGTTTGCATCTTTGAAAATCAACAGATATTTCATTACCCTAAATTTGACATCCATGGGGATGTCATTGGTCACTTAGTCGCTTGAACCACTTTGAACCTTGAACCTTTAGAATGTATCAAGTTCAACGGTTCAAAGTGGTTCAATGGTCGGCGGTTCAATGTTTCTTGCAAAGGGCCGTGTTCACTTAGTCCTTTTTATGAGTTCAATGTATTTGTTGTACCAATCATTTGAACTATTTGCTTGGAATATTCTTCTATATTCTTCTACTTTGAACATCTTCTGGAATCTTTTGTTTGAACCTTTGAAACTCTTCGAAGCCTTTGGACTCGGTTGAACCTTTGAACCATTTTGAACCTTCTAAGGTTCAATGGTTCAATGGCTCAATGTTTCATTGGTTTGGTGATTCATTCCAAATCTTTTGAACTCTTTTGAACCTTTCGCTCGAACTTGTTGAACCTGTCTCTTGAAGCTTCCCTTTGAACCTTTGAACCACTTTGAACTGATGCATTCCAAAGGTTCAATGGTTCAATGATTCAATGATTCATTCCAAATCTTTGAAGCCTGCCTATGGACCTTTTGGTTGAACCTCGACGTTGAACCATCCTTAAAATGCCTAAGTGTTCAAAGAAAGACTTGTTTATTTGTGAAAGCCCACTGGTTGAACTTGTTGAACCTATGATTTCCTTAGCTGAAAAATGCTTGCACGACTGAAAAACTTGACTGCTCAGAACATTTTTTTTGAAAAAGGAAGAGATCATTTTGGCCTGTAGGACTAAAATAGTTGATATGTTGTCCAAAAAAACAAGTGACGGATTTTGGGAGCAACATAGCCAAAAAGATACAGTGGGTGTTGGTAGAAGTGGGGTCCCTCATTCTCTAAATTATCTATTCAATTTGTATTTTATTCTTGACTATGTGTGCATCCAACTCCTCTTGATTACCTAGAGGGTCTTGTGGAATTATAGTAGGTATAAGAGGATAAGGTAGAGGGTTAGGAGGAGGATTAGGTTGTTGCATTACACTTGAATGGGTTGTTAAAAAAAAAATTGGTTTTAACAATGAAATAATGCAAATAATATTTTGTTGTTAATATCTAGTGTTTATAGACTTGGTGTTTATTGTATTACCTTGTCTCTACAGTGGGATTGGTAATGGGAAATGTTAGTGTGCTTTCTCCTCCTCCAAACACAACATGAACGTGGTCTAGGGCAATGATGATGGAGGCTAAATCAAAATAAAAATGAAATAACATGGGCTTGGGCTTGGGATTTTTATGTTTTATTTGTAGTTATTATAATGCTATGCATTATGTATACTATGCATAACACATACGATTGGGCTTTGTTATTTTTGTTTGTAGTTACTATAATGTGTACCCATTATGGTTTGGTAATTAACGAGCCTTAATTTAAATAATGCGTATGTATTATTGCTATAATGTGTACATGTTAAGCAATACTATGTACTCATTATACCAAAATATCCACAGAATTGTCCATCATCTCCATGTAGTTACCCTTAGGTATTTCTAACCCTATACTCTTTCTTTTACTTATTTATTAGATAGATGTTGCTTATTTCTTAGTGAATGCATGTGTGTATATCCTTTTCTAGGTTTTATCTACACTGAATAAGTTGGTGTGGCTATAATATTGCTTTTAATTTTCATATTTCACTTTAAATTGCCTGGAGCCCCATTTAGTTGATAATGAAACCTTCCCCTTAGTTTAGCTTACTTATGCATTACTTTACTTGTATAGCTAATTTAATTTACTTATTTAATTTCATATAAATATAGTGAAATATACATCCTTGTGTCATAGGCTTAGGATTTGGAATCATTTCCTAGTGGCATTCACATTATAAGTTTCCCTCTACTATATATGTAGAAATCATTGGTTCTTACTCGAGGAAATAAGTATCACAAGTTTTATTTGATTGGATAGTTCTAGTCTGAGTTTATTAAAATATAATAGTTTTAGGTTATCCTAGCCCATGCATACATGCTAGGACATCTTGCATTTTGTGAGATAGGATAGTTCTAGGAAATTTTATATACATACATATTTTTATTTATGTATAAATCAACATGCTTGTCTTAAATTTTTAATTATATTTAATTTTTAGTCATTTGTGTTTTCTTCATGTTCAATTTTGCATGTTTATCTTACATGAGATCACATTCTTTACTTAAATATATTTGTTTGATTTTATTACATTGATATTTCATTTACAATGTTTTACATCTCATCTTTTTGTGATGTGTTTTACAATCATTTTTCACATATTTTGTTTAATGATCTACTTATTTAAGATGTCATTTTTCATCAATTAGTTTTTGTTCTTTTTGACCATGCATTTAATCACATTTGATAAAAAAATCCATCATCATACCATCAGTTTTCAATCACCATGAAATTTCATATTTTTCCTAGATCTTTATTTCCATATGTCCTTTTTATGAACTGAAATAAGATTTAGAATCTTTTTAAAATAGAGAATTTTAGGTTATAGTAGATTTGTTTTGCAAAAATTTATATTTTTATCTTATTTTTCAAGTCTTCCTCTCATTCCACATGTTGGATGCCTTCCATCACCTATGACATAAGCAACATTTTTTACAATCAGCAAGGTCATTGAACATACATATTTTTGTTTTATTTTATTTCAATTATTTTTGCATTTCATTTCAGTTATATTTTTGTGTTTCTATGTTCTTTCCAAAATTACTATCCCATGTTACACTATTGTGACACATGTTGAGCTTCATGTGGAGCATATTTATGCACATGATATTTTTTTACTTTCTCATCTACTAATGCTTTCTCTTGTATCAGTTTGTCGAGCATCTATCTCTCTAAGTGCATTCCTTAAATGGTGTAATGGGAAAAGGGTGGGTAGGCTTGTAGTACTTTGAGAGAGATGTTGCTACTATATTAAGATTACACCATTCCTACTATCAGTCTAGCTTCTTCAAAGTGTTTTTCCATTTACCTCTTCCATATTTTCCTTATCAATTGTGTTAGCTTTCCATTATATCTTAGAACATTGGCCAAGCTGATATCATCTATTTAATGTCTTTCCCCTTCATGTACTATATTGACCAATCCAATATAGTTTTGAGCTTAGTTTATGATTTTTCTACTATATCAACTAACCTAATATAGTTTGATGGTATCAGCTAGGGTGATATCATTTTGTGTTAGCTAAATTCTTTCAACTATATCAACCAAGCTGATACCATCATCATATAGTTTAGTATAGATTTTGGGTATTAGATCAATAAATATATGGGTCATGTTACATTCCAATTAAATCAAATATAGTCTATTCACTTTGCTTTCATTTGCACTTCTACACTAAGTCATACTTAGAGGATTTTGTGGTCTAAAACCTTATCTTGAAGAAGTTTGTCATGTGGCGTCTTTTAAGAGGAACCATTGGGAGTCCTATCCAAGGATATCTTAGGTCAGTGTCAAACCATTTGAAGTATTCAACCCATAAAATCTCTTTCAAATCTCCACTTGAGCCAAAAGAGAGATTTATGCTCGATGGGTCTACCCCAAGGTAAGTATTTCTAACCCTATACTCTTTCCTTTACTTAGTAGATGTAAACACCACAATTTGGTCAATCAACCACAAGTACTATGTATTTTATTGCTCTTTCACATAAGGGTCTTAGTGATGTTTATAGTCCTTATTCACATGGCCACATTGAGTGTTTTATTCTTTTTTGTGTCTTATTTTCCCTATTTTTGACACCCAGTAGTCATGGGTCATGTTTTCCTAGTCGCAAGGGCCCCTATCCTGTCATTCTTGATTTTTGCTTTGTCCTGAGCCTTATGACATTAGCACTAATTTCAAGACAATAAATCCACATGGAGCTAGTGTCTACTTGTGGCTTTAGTGTTTGACGGGCCCTTTCGCCCATGTATGAGTCTTAACCCCTCCATGACCCTTTTCTTATGGTTTTTATATATTTTTCATGACTTGTCAGCCAACAAAAAACTTATTATATTCAAACCAAATATCCTCATATATAAGATCCTCACAAGGCATTTTACATCTAGTATTTACTATTTTGGTACTTTTTTACATAAAATCAACCAATAATATAGCTCAAATACTCTACATACTACTTAGTTTTCACACCTATACATTTGCATGATTGATCAAAGAAGGGATGAGATGAAATTAATTCTAGCATACCATGCAAGTAGATGGTATACATTCCTTAAGGGATAACTAAATACGATTTGAGACCCCTAGCATTGGGATTAATGTAGATAGCGGTCAGCACAATGAGGGTTTTTTTCTGCACGATCATAACATCCCACAACCAATTTTTCCTTACCTTTTGCATTTTATTAGTTCATTGTTTTATGTATACAAGTATCTATTAGGGTTTTGGAGAATATTCAGCTAAAATAGTGACACATACAAGCTCTCATGCAACATAAAATCACCTACAAAACCTCTAAAAACCCCTGTAACTTCCCTAAAAATTATAGACAATCACTAGAAAAAGGAAATTAATGCTAGAATTGGAAAATGGTGTCACATGGCACTACTTTCTTAGGAGGGGTGCTACTGTCTGGAGCCAAATATTAAAAAATAGTCAAAATATGAAAGACTCCTCTATGTCTACTCAATCATTTCTAGTATCTTGATCCATGAGAAACTCCATGTATATCTAGATAAGTTCATTTTCTACTTATACTTATTATTTTGGGAAAGTTCCATAGAATCAATAATTTTCAATTTTATTCCAGATTAACAACAGACTTAGCCCTTTAATCTAGCTTAGGATTTACATATTTAAATGCTAAAAGGTTAAAACATTTGGTGAACCTGACTTACTTAAAATATTGCTTCAAAACCCTAATTTTCCATAGGGTTTACCTTCTCTAATATTGGTATATTAAATTAGGGTTACAAAAATGTGTTTTTCTAATTTTTTGGCTTAACCTGGCTAATTTAATTAATAATATACTAGGGTTTTATTTATTTAATTTAATTTAAACATTTGCAACACAACCCTAAATCAAAACCCTATATCCAAATTTTAGGTCCCTATACATACAAATATTAATAATTAGGGTTTCAATCACAATATTATTTTATATTACAAACTTTATTCCAAACATTCACATATTGCACACATACTTATGTTAGATTATATTTTACCTCTTGTGTGTTTATTATTCCTTATTTATACTATCTTCTTTGGCAAGTTTAAAATGACATCTAAAAAGTCTTCTTCCCCTCATCCACCTAATGCAATATTTAATTTATGTCATGATTACAATAATGAATGGACTAATTTTCAAGATTGCACATTAGAGCATAATAATGATTTCATTTATAATGATGGATATGAGGATTATTATGAGCATGATAATATAAATGAACATGAGGATATAGTAGATACATCATCCTCTCTTTCTTTTAATCTTCTCTTACTCCTAAAAATCAAATTAACAATACAATGCCAAAAGAACCTATTGTTGGTAGTATTTTATTCCAATGTGATCCTATCTTTTCAACTACTTTTACCACTTAATTATTCAAATCAAATCTATATAAGTGCACTACATGAAAATCACGTTTGCATGCTTCAAGTAAAGTAGATAAGAATAATTCATCTCCTTTACCCTTCTCAAATACAATTCAAAAATCAAATGTAAATGATGTTACACCTTTTAGCAATGCACAAACTAAGGTAGATGAATATACTATATCACCCTCATTCACATTTGAAGATTAATATAATGATTATTTACAACAAATAGATATTATAAATGTATCTAAATATTCTTCTATATGTCAAAATGTGTAAAAATAAAACATGGTTGTTACTTCTCCTTCCCTTGATTCCAAAATAGAAAGTGATAATCATGTTTGTATTTCAAAAATGACTAGTGAACAAATACCTTCCAATACACCTACATATGATGATACACTGCATAATAGTAAATTTTTAAAATCTTCTCCTACTCTTTCTATTTCTCTTAATGAGCATGTGGATGATACTTATTCTACTCTTATTTCTTCAAATGAATTAAATTTTAATTTTGATGAACCATGGGATAATGATGATTATTATGATTATGATGAAGATGAAATAGAATCTACAACTTCTAATTCTTCTCTTACCTCACATATCTCTCTTGTTCAACCAAACAATAAGTCACATGTAAAAAGACACACACACACTTATTCTTATGTGCATAATTTCCATTCACTAAAGAATAAAGCACCTTTTATTCAAAAAGCATATGATACTCCTTCACAACCTAACACTATAAAAGATACCAATGAATCCCCTCAACCCCCCTTACTACATTAGAATCTATTTATCAAACAACCCCAAATGAAGGTGATAACTCATTTCCCTCTAACAAGGTCCAAGCTATCATACCTCCAAAGGTTATTGAGAGTACACCAGTCCTTTCTAAATAAGACTTCCAATATAATATACCAATGGCTAAAATAAATAATAAAATCCAAGCATTAAACGAACCCCTTGATAATGATAATATACCTTCACAAGTGTTAATTTATTTAATGCGTGTTATGGGTGCTTTGTAAAATTAATTACATCATTTTACTTTGGATAACAAAGCATACAAATCTCATATTGATGCCAATATTATACATAATAACCCTATTCCACATAGAATCTCAACTATGAGGTTGCCACACAAATTTTAGATACTAGTTTTACCTATATTTGATGGACAAGGAGATCCATATTTACACCTTCAGGCTTATGAGAAAGCCATGGATTGTATTACAAACAAGTTGATTCTACTATAAGTGTTTCCAAAGTCATTAACTAGGAAATCACTAGATTGGTTCCACCATACACTCCCTAGTGGATCTTTACATACATATGAGGAACAAAAGATAGTCTTTCTTAGACATTATATATAGAATAAGGGACCTCTAGTCACACATGAGAGATTACCTTCACTACACCAAGGCAATATGGAGCCTACATCAAAATACATTTTATGGTTCAAAGCCTATTTGTATTAGTTAATTTATCAACCAACAGATTTAAAAGTACAATACATATTTTCTAGAAGTTTAATCTATCCTCTCAAGAATATATTACTATATTAGACATCTAAATCATTCATACATCTATGTAACACAACTATAGCATAGTTGGGATTAGTAGTTATATAGTCAAAGGTAGATTTAGCTATAGACCCCTCAGAGCCTCAGTCATAAAACTTGGTACAAGATCCTACTCCACTTCCAATTCAGAAACCAGTGGAATAGAAATAACCAATAAAAATACTCAATAAGGGAAAAGAGACACTCTACAAAAAATTATCTATAGTTAATATATCACACAATAAATGTAGAGGGGTTATATAGTTTTTAGATAAGGTTGGGCTTCATGACATCTAGCTTACACTACTAGATAAGGGGATGATCGCACTTTGTTCAATTAATCATCATCCACCACACCATTTTCACGTACCACATAAGCATTATTATCATTTTCATTGGATAAATAGACATTTAAATGACCATTGTTATGCACTCTGAGCTCACATCAACCAATATGTTAGTAGAGGCATCATAGAGTTTACATAGGGGCCATCAGGCACTCATTCATCACACTTTCTTAGATCGCATTCCTCTATGATGGAGTTATCCCAAGATGTTATTTTTAAGGAACCATTGGTTACTCATCATACAAGCCCTATGACTTCTAGGATAGCCATTTATTAGTAATCCCATACATCATAGCCTCAACAACGATGGCAACTAGTTCATAGAGTTTAAAATGCACCTCTAGTGCATACATTTATTAATATATTTGGGAAAAACTACACACCCAAAGGAACAATTTTAGTACAATCACCAATCAAAATCTTTGGAAATAATTATAGAGCTTAGAATACACCTTCAGTGCACACACCGATCAAAATATTTAAGAATAAATATCAACCCAAGGTCATAGTTTTAGTTCAATAATTACAAAGATATGTATCAATCATTAGAGAGATTAGAACTGAGCTTCAGATTGCACACCAATTAAAATATTTGTAAGAAATCATACAAATCTGAGTGCAGTTTTAGATTATTAACCAATCAAGCTCTTTACATTAAAGTCTACATATTCATACATTAGAAGTGCATCACAGTCAGCTCCAGTTTCATAGTTCATGTCTACAACAACACAACATAAGTAGTATGGTCATTGGTTCTCCATGCCATCTCAGTTTAGATAGGGTATATCACCATCACATGTTATACACACAGACATCTTATGAAATATAAAACAAAAACCATATGCTAATAAAATAAAATAACTTAATCTCCTTCACATATCCCTAAAACATTCATACAACATATACAAATCAATAAATTTACTCCAACTAAAATAAAATTTCAAACATCAACATGTCAAACAATCAAACTCATTTTAACACATAATAATATATACAATATAACCAGATCCACTTACCAATGCACAATGCCAAATTAAAATAACAACCACACACACACACACACACACAGAGAAAAACACACACACACACACACACACACACACACACACACACACACACACACACACACACACACACACACACACACACAAACACACACACACAATGTGTGTGTGTGTGTGTGTGTGTGTGTGTGTGTGTGTGTGTGTGTGTGTGTGTGTGTGTGTGTGTGTGTGTGTGTGTGTGTGTGTGTGTGTGTGTGTGTGTGCGCGTGTGCGTGTGCGTGTGTGTGTGTAAAACTCAAAACATTATTTCATTATAAATATGGTGCAACACTCAATGATGCAAACATGACTACTAGGACTAGATCCGTCACTCTCACTATTAGACACATCAAAACTAGAAATAGAGGCCTCACTATCTCTATGTGACCTCGATCTATAGCTACACTTACTCTCTCTCTCTCTCTCTCTCAATGCATGCCCAACTCAACCCTAAACTCAACATAATCTCATTTAATTTGTATGTAGTAATCTACTATATGACTAGTAGCACCACCTATAGCATCAAAAGAGGGCATGGTATGCATGTCCATCTCTACATATATTTCATCTCTATTTATTAATACTCACATGAATTTAGTTTTCACTATCGTGACTCAATCAAATAAATTAGCATGTACCCTAGAAACATTGGTGGGCCTCTCCACCAATCCATCATCCACAACATCATCTAGGATATGTCATGTTAACTCAGATAGCATCAAATCAATGGTGACCTCCCAATACTCATCATCTCTTGTACCTATAAGTATCCATATATTTCATAATAATCCTATCCTCTAAACTCATAATTAACTTTTCACATAACATACAAACATACTATCTAACTTACCATCAATATCCCTCAGGGGATCTACATCTAGTACCTCCTTCATGATTTTCCCACCTCTCAAAAATAGAGGTTCCCATCTATGTGTATTCCACTAGGCTGCATAGGCCTCAATCACTCTAATGTCATCCACATCTGGTAGCTCAATATTAGGATCATGATCCATCAATGGCATAAGAACTATGTCAATAATTGATGGCCTCAGAGTACTACTTGACCTCACAAGAGCCTAATAACTTCTCAGCCACACCATAAGTGTTGGGGGAACATCTTATATATCACCAAATTATCAGGTAACCCTCTCATAATAAAACTACTAATATACATTATCCTAATGATCATGTATTCAACAACTAACTAAAATCTACCTCAACTATGTGTTATCCTCAGGCCACCCCTAATAGCTCCTGTAGGGTCTCTAGATGATATCCTCTACTCTGAAAATGTCTAGTAACTATCGATAATATGTAGTACTCATCCTTGGTACATGCCATATCTTAGTTCATCTCTCTAAAAATACCTATGGATGAGCCCATCCACCCCATGGATGTGCCACTAGCTTATTCATAACTATGTGCTCATATACCCAATAGTGTAATAGTGTCTATGCACTAATACACCCACCATTCATCTCTTGTGTAAAGCAATATAGGTCCTTGTATAAATTACTTATCATGGTATAATCGCAAGAGTACATGGTGCCATGATGCTCAATGTGTTACACTATCTCATTTATCCTATAAGAGATCGAGACACCACTCCCATCCACAACAACAAAAGAAAATAATAACATAGTTAGAAATTTATGCAAGCATAGAACATCAACCATTATAATCATGGTCAATAATATGTCACTATGAATCCCTATGTAATGAGTCCATGGTGCCATGGCAAAGATGTACCTAGATGCCTATTGTATAGCTTGAGTACCATTAACATCCTATAGTATAGCCCATTGCCTATAGATTGACAACTGTAGGATTTGGTATACATCCTCCAATGTCATATTCATCTCACTTGTAGGTAGCTAGAATATACATGTGTCTACATTCCACTTCTCACATAGTGCAGTGGTCATATGCTTATCCTAGGGCATAGGCTCCAAAAAACTAACATATTATAGGGATGCTCTCTCAAACCCTATATAGTCTCCATCATCTTACTCATATATAACTCTCTCATATGAGCATCAACTTGTAAAAATTACAACCAAATCTAACATTAGCAAAACAAAACTAAAACCAGAAAATAACAACACAAATTAAAAATCAATCAACAATATTAAGCACTACATCTTGGGCCTCTTGGACACTACCTTTACCTAGAGGATAGTAGCATTAGAGAGTATCACCACACTCTGAACAGTAGCACCAAGATCTAGATAATATCACCTAGAATGGGACGTTATCACTAGCTTCTCCAAAACATCACTAAAATAGTACTTTCAAAGAAAACCAATAAAAAATGATAAAAATGGGAAAATTTTGAGTCCCTTACTAGGAGAACCTCCTCCCCAACTTGAATCCATGCCTCAACCTCCTCATAACATGATAAACTAGCATCTCATCTTCTTGACATGTTTCTCTCTCTCAAACTCAAAATTATTTCCACTCAGATGATTCAAATGAATTTCCAATGATTTAAAATTACCTATTTAAGTCATAACTTACCCAATGCCACCTTATTAAGGTTACCCATGTGCACCAATTTTGCTCATTAATGCAAACTCTCTTGCTATAGCCATATCTTGAGAACTATGGCTCTGATTCATGAACCATTTCTTGCCCATAGGACTTGACAGCAATATGTTATGTCTCATATTATTTAAACCAATCCCCTCATAATTTACAAACCTTAAAGATGACAAAAATAATCAAATTATATTAAAAATACAACATACCAAGCATTTATCCAACTACACACTAAATTATTAACTCTGACACAATCAATACATTATTGCAAACCTAATACAACATTATAACTACCAAATAACACTAACATAATTGATCCTTACCACTTTTGGTTACATATACTCATCACAGTCTTGACTATCTCACCAAAAGGGGGGAATATACATAGACTGATTCAGATATACAGACACATGGGTCTACATAGGTTTACACAGGTATTCAAATGCATAGATTTTTAGATATACAGATGCACAAGTCTACATAGGTTTTAAAAAGTATCTAAAATCATAGATTTGAAGATATATATAGACACATATGTCTACATAGGTTTACATAGGCATCCAGAGTCACAGTGTTTTAGATATACAGATGCACATGTCTACATAGGTTTACATAGGCATCTAGAGTCATATATTTTCAGATATATAGACACATAGATCTACACAGGTTTACACAGACATTCAGAGTCACAAATATATATATATATATATATATATATATATATATATATATATATATATATGCACATGTATACATGGGTTTATGTAAATTTTCATAGGTTTTTAGATATATAGAAGCAAGATTCTACACAGGTTTACATAGGTATTCAGATTCACAAATTTTTAGATATACAAACTCCCAAGTCTACACAAGTTTGCATAAGTTTTACATAGGTATTCATATATACACTCTACATAGATATACAACTTTAACATAGGTATACCAGTTTATTCAGATACAAAGTTACATCACTCAGATATTAGGGTGAGGGGTCACAATGCAAAGTGCACATTTTTAGTCCCCATTTTTAGATTTATCAAGTTACACTCAATGTCGTCACCAATTTTATCACCATTATCGTCATTAGGTTTTCACTAATTTAAGTCATAATACCATCTAAAATGATTGATCCAAAGCATTATAATAGACCTAGTTTACATTACTCATATTCAGGGTGTGGGCAAGCAATCTTTATTTTCTCCACACATTTAGTGTACATTACTCAGATTCAGAGTGGGGGAAAGTGAGCCTTTTTTTCTCAACACATTAAATTTACATTACTCATATTTAGAATGGGGAAAATAAGCCTTATTTTCTCCACACATTTAGTTTACATTACTCAAATTTATAGTGCAGGAAAGTGAGCCTTGTCCTCCATTCACATGTGACACTCTAGTTCTTATCCACTTCTCTGGCCAAGAAGTGGGTTAAATCTAGATTACATTCACACATATAAGTATAGGTACACATTTCTATTTTCTTTTATTCTAGTAATTTCATTTCATTACATTACTATAATAAAAGGGGGGGAATGTAAACACCCTAATTTGGTCAATTAACTACAATGACTATGTATTTTGTTACTCTTTCACATAAGGGTCTTAGTGATGGTTATAGTCTGTTGATTACAGGTCACTCTCAGGGGTTTCTGATTGAGTGGGAGTAAAGCAATGGCAGAAGAAAGTACACTAAGAATGAAGGATCATAAGGACTTGTCAAGAACAAAGACAAGGGTTCTTCTGGGTGAAGGATCATAAGGACTTTTCAAGAACAAGGACAAGGGTTCTTCCAGGTGAAGGATCATAAGGACTTGTCAAGAATAAGGACAAGGGTTCTTCCAGGTGAAGGATCATAAGGACTTGTCAAAAACAAGGACAAGGGTTCTTCTGGGTGTAGAATCATAAGGACTTGCAAAGGCAAGGACAAGGGTTCTTCCAAGTATGTAAGATCTAGGTCTGCAAGTGTGCAAGACCAGGTTGATCTGCAGGTGTGCAAGATCAGGTGAGATCTACATGGTAAGTAAGATCAGTTGATCTGCAGTTGTGTGTGTGTGAGCAAGGTCAAAGGAGATCTGTGGGGTAGTAAGGTCAAAGGAGATCTGCAACACAACAAGGAGTAAGATTAGGGAAATCTACTTAGAGTACATGGTGTACTCGGTTGATACTCGAAGTAGGCAACAACGGTTGAGTTGATTGTCACTTACTGGTTGGTGTACTGGCAGTATTGTTACTGACTGGTTAAAACAACTCTATGTTTGAGTTTATTTGTTTGTAATTGAGAGAGAGAACTCTTGAGGGAGAATTATTGGTATGCCCAAGAGGTGTGTGAAGAGTGTGATTTCTTCATTGTATTTCCTTCTGGAAGAGTGTTAATACAAGATTGTATTGTCTCTCATATTCTATGTTATTTCTGAATTCTAGTTACATTTTACTTCTGGTTAAATTCCATGTTTAGTTGTTTATACAAAGGTAATCAAGTGTACTCTTAAGGAGTAGGTATCCTGACAATTGGTATCAGAGCTAGGATCACCAAGTGATACCACTGACAATTGGTATTAGAGTAGGGTTGCAGGTTCATCAGAGCTTGGTTCACTAACACCTTGGTTTCAGAGTGTGTTAAGTGTTTGTTGATTACAGGTCACTCTCAAGGGTTTTTGATTGAGTGGGAGTAAAGCAATGGTAGAAGAAAGTACACTAAGAATGAAGGATCATAAGGACTTGTCAAGAACAAGGACAAGGGTTCTTCTGGGTGAAGGATCATAAGGACTTGTCAAGAATAAGGACAAGGGTTCTTCTAGGTGAAGGATCATAAGGACTTGTCAAGAACAAGGACAAGGGTTCTTTCGGGTGTAGAATCATAAGGACTTGTAAAAGCAAGGACAAGGGTTCTTCCAGGTATGTAAGATCTAGGTCTGCAAGTGTGCAAGACTAGGTTGATTTGTAGGTGTGCAAGATTAGGTGAGATCTACATGGTAAGTATGATCAGTTGATCTGCAAGTGTGTGTGTGTGAGCAAGGTCAAAGGAGATCTGCAACACAACAAGGAACAAGATCAAGGAGATCTACTTGGAGTATGTAGTGTACTCGGTTGGTACTAGAAGTAGGCAACAACGGTTGAGTTGATTGTCACTTACTAGTTGGTGTACTGGCAGTATTGTTACTGATTGGTTAAAATAACAACTCTGTGTTTGAGTTGATTTGTTTGTAATTGAGAGAGAGAACTCTTGAGGGAGAATTAATGGTATGCCCAAGAGGTGTGTGAAGAGTGTGATTTATTCATTGTATTTCCTTTTGGAAGAGTGTTAATACAAGATTGTATTATCTCTCATATTCTGTGCTATTTTTGAATTCTAGTTACATTTTAATTCTGGTTAAATTCTGTGTTTAGTTGCTTATACAAAGGTAATCAAGTGTACTCTTCAGGAGTAGGGATCCTGACATAGTCCTTGTTCACATAGTCATCTTGCATCTTTTAATATTTCTTGTGTCTTATTTTCCATGTTTTTGACACCCCCAACAGTCACAGGTCACCTTTTTCTAGTCCCAAGGGCCCTTAGCTTGTCATCCTTGATTTTTACTTTGTGTTGAGCCTTAGGATATTAGTGTCACTTTTAGGATAGTAGGGCCACATGACACTAATGTCCACTTTTGACTGCAATGTCTAGTGAGCCCTTACACCCATGTTTGAGTCCTAACCCCTCTATGACCCTTCTCTTATGTTTTTTATATCTTTTTCATGACTTGTTAGCTAGTGAATAAGGTATTATATTCAAAACAAGGATGTTCCTATATAAAGATCCTTGCAAGTCATTTTATATATAGCACTTACTTATTTTAGCACTTGTTTACATAAAATAAACCAATAGTAAAACTCAAATACTTTATATACTACTCAGTTTTCACACCTAGATATTTTCATGCTTGATCAAAGAAAGGCCTAGGCAAAATTCAATCTATCATACTGTGAAATTTGATGATGTGCATTCCCTAAGGGAGAACTACATGTGATCTAAGACCCCTAGCATTTGGGTTAATGTAGGTAAAAAATAGGATAATAGGGGTTCTACCCCACGTGATCATAACATCTCAAAACCTAGTTTTTCCTTTCCTTTTGCATTTGATTAGCTCATTATTTCATGTATGCAAGTATCCATTTGGGTTTCGGAGAATATTCAACCAAAATAATGATAGAGACAAGTTCCCATATGACATAACATCATCTAAAGGTCCTTCAATAACCCTCATAGCTTCCTTAAAAGTTATAGATAATCATTAAACAAAGGACATTAGCACTAGAATTGAACACTAGCACCACATAACACTACTATCCTAGGAAGGGTGCTACTGTCTAGAGTCAGATCTCAAAAAATTGTCAAAAGATGAAATACCCTTGTTTAAGCAGTTTTTTGTTTTCTTTTGAAATAAAGTGTGATTTACTAAAAATAGAAATAAAATAGGGTTTATGTCGATACCTATGGATTAGAATATGTTGAACACCACTTGAATCAGTGATAGTGAGAACTCATTTTTCGCTGGGAACGCTAACTTGTACACCTGTGAAAACTTGACAAAAATAGATTAATAAAGAGATGGTTGGACTACCTGATCAAAGATCAATTCCAAGAAGTGGTACACTTCCTTAGATGGATGTCAGTGCACCATTTATGCAATTAATCAAAATAAACACATAAGAAATTATAAATAGATAAATGATGTGATAATAGTGCTAATTCAGATTTTCTTCAATTAATTTAGTAATGTAAATAAAGTATTCTTCCTAGTAAGCAGAAGTAAAATCTACATCATCTTGAATAAGAGATAATGATTCTTTATAAGATTCATGGGAGGGTGCCTAGACAATGGTATAGAGGGATAACTTAAAGGCTATGTCATTTTGATCTACAAATAAAAGCTAAGAGACTATAAGGAGATTGGTAATGCTGGTCATGTCATGAACTAAACTAGGTAGATTCATCTACAAGGAGAAGGCCATTTTTAAACAAGAGTAATCAGTAAAAAGATTGAAAACAAAAGCTTAAGATAAAGTTTTATATCCCATGTATTAAAAACAGTAGATCAATGTTGATCCTGATAAGATTGATGCCGATCGATACCAATTTCAAATGAATCGACATCGATTCTCTATGTCTAAGTTTAATAAATAGAGAACATAAAATAGGATAAATTTGATAAAATAAATGGATTTAATAGACAATGAAGGTTACTTCTAATGTTTAACTGATTAACTGGATAATTAAATGATTAATGATTTAAAAATAATGTAAATTAAAATGTAATACTTACCTTTAGATTGGCCATAAACTGAATGGTCCTCTTCCACAAGCACAAGTAGAAATTCTAGTTTCTCAAAAGATGTGATAGAATCAACTAAAAATATAGTAGAGTGTTAGTACAAATTTCATCAAGGTCATTAGGAAATCAACTAGCAATTTAAGGCTCTAAATCTTCTAGTTTCATCCCAAATGTAAATGTACACTGCATATTTATAAATCAATGTTGATCTAGAGAATCAGTGTTAATCTTGAGAGAATTGTCATTAATTCACCTAAAATGGAACCTTTGTTACAACTATGGATGATAATAGGTTGGGAATGGATGAATTTTAATTGTAATGATTCCACACAGTGTGAATTGGTTATATGGGTAGATTCTTAGGTTATAATTAGTTTTAGGAGGTTGGGGAATGGTAAAAGGGGAAGAGTAAAGGTTATTTATTAGGCTTGGTAAATGATAAATAATCCAAACTTTAGGATAGGTTTTATTTGAGGATTTAAATAAATAAGACCTATGACATCTAAATAATCATCCCTAGGGGTATGAAATTATAATCTGTACATATACCTCTTTTTTGGAGTGGTATGGGACACGTGCCATGAGACAAAAAATATCAAGGGTCCACTATCTTAGGTTTATGTGAAGAGGTATCCCTCCTCAAACTAGGAGTCGATAGAGGATAAGGAGCACATGATGGGTTTTAAAAATGGATGGGATGGATAAATAATAGATAATATCTAATAAATGTGAATGCATATCATGAAGTGTGTGTTTTGAACTAGCAAAATGGAAGATAATACAATCAGAGATACCCCAAGGTAAATCCTATAACCAAATGCCATAACTATGAACATGTGGGCTTAACAAAGGCAGACCAGAGAATAAGTGATAGGTTTGGATGACCAAAGCATCTAGTGTGCTAAATGGTGTGTGTGTTACCTATAGATAATTATTCTTAAGGGAAAATGTACTCTTGGGACCCACTGAGAGGAGATAATTAAAAGTGTACATGCCTTATGTAGGATGTGGGACCATGAGGGGGTCAAAATTCATAAACCTAAAATAGTATAGGTTAAATAATAGAGTAAATGTGGCAAGGAACCAGGAATAACTAAGGAGCAAGATTGGATGTACATGAGAGTATAAGCAATGCAAAAAGGGGCCAATCATCATTAATCTAAAATGAATTAGTGATGATCAAACTGAACAACACCAGTCCAAAATTGTTGGGATAAATAACGGAAGCACACAATTGATTACCAAGCAACTTAACATGCAGAATTAAACCAGAATCAACAAGTAACTAGAATTCAAAAATAACACATGATATGAGAGAGAATACACAACTTGTATTAAAACTCTTTCAGAAGGAAATACAACAAAGAAGGCTGCCACAGTTCTTCTTCCTTACGCACCTCTAGGGCTCCCACACCTCTAGGGCATAAATAGTAAATCTTCCCTCAAAGCTCTCTCCCTTAGGTCCCAACACACAACTCAAACACAGAGTTGGTGTTCACCTCTAGTGCTCCACGCACACCACAAGTGCTCCACACACTCCACAAGTACATAAATGTACTTCAAGTAGATCTCCCCTGAACCTGAAACAACCTGCAGCTCAATATGATCTTACTTATGGAAGGATCTTTCTTGCCTTCCTCTTTGATCTATCTGAGTACACATTGTACTCTACGTAGATCCCACCTGATTCTGCTCTCTGTTGTGTTGCTATCCTATCTGATCTTGCACACCTACAAATCAATCTAGTTCTGCACACTTGTGAACCTTGACCTTGCACACACATACACCTGCAGATCAATGATCTTACTTACCATGTAGATCTCCTAAAGTAGCTATGCTCACCTGATGACCAAGATCATACACCCCTAAAGAATCCTGTTGACTCTCCAAAACTAGCACCCACCTTGGTACTGTGGCAGTAGGAGGAACACACCATTGCTCACCTCACACATAGAAGGAGCAAACTTTGCTCAACTCAAACTAGAACAACTTACAATACAATCCATGACTCTATTATATAGATCTCATACAAACAATAATTAGACACCTAATTACAATAATTAGATCCATAGCTCTTAGTCTAAATTTGGCTCTTGACATGCAAACACTTGGTTCATTAGTTAACTATCCATAAAACACTCGCAGCCAAACCACACAAGTGACCGACGTCAGTCCCTGTCTGCTTGGGGGGTGCCGACGCCGGCCGACTTCTAACCGACATCGATTGCCTTCCTGTCTGATCCTACCAACGTCGGTTGGCCTGACTGACGCTAGCATTTGTGACACTTCGCAACCCTTCTGCAACCTCCTCCAACCTCCTCCTCTGTTTGCATTAGTGAAGCTTTTAGCTCCACAACCTAACAATCTCCCACTTGGAGATAAACAGCTGCACTGTACCTATACCTATACCCTGTCTAATCTATTTCCTGGGTTGTATCCCTCTTCAAGATCAATCCTGAAGACAACCCACCACACAACCTGTGGTGCACCTCCTATCATCTGAGTACCCTACCACATCTGAACCTACAAACCCATGTAGTGAAGTCCTAACCCTGCATGTATACCTGCTGCTGGTCCCTCTTAAGTCCCTGAGAACCCACTTCCCCGAATTGGCTCCTAACTCTCTGACAACACCCACTGCTTGGGCAAACTCAAGTCTATACTAGACCTCATGTGATTTCAGACACTGAACTGTCTAGCCCTTAGTGTGCGCCAGCTCTGCATCCTAAACCTCGACAACCCCTGATTCACATCAGCTCCCACTGGAGACAAAATCAACTTGTGATCTCCATGTCTCCCATGCCAAAGAATTTCGCTGCTCCAAATTCTTCATGACATGTCACTGAACTAATCTTACCCTTAGCTCAGCAAAACCTTGTATGTCTGAACCTGTACCAAGTTCATCCTCCACATACAGCAATAGGATAATGTTGTGACCATCATCCACCTAGTAAGACAAACACAATGGTTATACTGACATTGACTAAAGCCCTACTTTGTCATCCACCTAGTACCACCTGTCAGTCATGTCCCACTGTCTTGCAGCTCCTCAAGACCATATGCCCTGGCCTTCCATCTCACGTATCCGTTCACTCTATTCTTCAACTAAGGAATCCATTCGTCTCTGTACTTTCATACCTGATGGCAACCCTACCAAATCTCTCGTTTGATTCTGCATCATATTCCTGCCATGCTCCCATTGTTTCCTGGATCCTTCTTGCTCTGCAGTCAGCAACTAGTATAAAGAAGAGGAACAATGAATTTGAGGCTTACTTACCACCTTTAGTCCTCCATATGGGTGTTTGAGACTCCTTGACAACTTGCTGTCCACCCAAAATCCGTTACAGTGACCGACCTCGATCACTACACAGTCTGCATCCAATCAACGTCGGTTCCATGCGCCTGTCCTGACTACCAACCCTGTTGATGTCAGTGTCCCCTGCTACCGACGTCGGTCCTCCTGATCGATGTCAGTCTTACCTACTGTCGACACCAGTTTTCCTACCGACGCCGGTACTTGTGTTTTCCTGTGAGTGATGACTTTTTACCCGCGAGCTCCTTTGAATCAAAACCCATGTCCAAACTGCCCTGCTCGGAAGTATCCAACCTCATCCACTGAACTCTATCCATCATCTCCTCCAAGAACACCAAGGATTTCCAGTTCTTAAGCATATCAAACACATCTAACTTCCTCTTAAGAACATGCATCTCCTTCTTGCTCATGTGACCAAGCCTACAAAGCCACGTCTCTGCAACAGAAGAAGAATCAGTAATATCAGCAAGTAGATAAAGAGTACCTGCTTTCTTACCACCAGCTAATTCAAGTGCATCCACTGTGAGAGTTCTTGTGCATCTCTCATCACCCAACTTCCCTAAATAAATTAGCCTTATCTCCAAGACCGGGACCTGCATGACCTCCTTTAACACCCATGTGTTGGCTGCCTACAATTTCAGCTTCACTTCCCCTTTGCCAATTATTTGGCAAGGCTCACCAGCTCCTCTACCTGGGGCTACATGGAAAGAGGCAACCGAATCTATTAACCAAGATTCAACTTTATCCAGAGCATCCTGTGTAACAACACCTGCAACATCTGCTTCTTCATGCTGATCTACTACCAACCAACAATCTTCTTTTTCCTGCTCTTTCTTTCCATAGGACCATAAGTGATCATCTGTGCTTTTCAACTCCTCCATTCTTAGCTTACTTTCATCTTCCATTGCTCTAATCCCACTCAATCAAAAACCCTTGAGAGTGACCTGTAACCAAACACAAAACTTGCTCCCTGCAACCTTAGCTCTGATACCACTTGTTGGGATAAATAAAGGAAGCACACAATTGATTACCAAGCAACTTAACATGCGGAATTAAACCAGAATCAACAAGTAACTAGAATTTATAAATAACACATGATATGAGAGACAATACACAACTTGTATTATAACTCTTTCAGAAAGAAATACAACAAAGAAGGCTGCCACAATTCTTCTTCCTTACACACCTCTAGGGCTCCCATACCTCTAGGGCATAAACAATAAATCTTCCCTCAAAGCTCTCTCCCTTAAGTCCCAACACACAACTCAAACACAGAGTTGGTGTTCACCTCCAGTGCTCCACGCACTCCAAAAGTACACAAACATACTTTAAGTAGATCTCCCCTGAACCTGCAACAACCTGCACCTCAATCTGATCTTACTTATGGAAAGATCTTCCTTGCCTTCCTCTTTGCTCTATCTGAGTACACACTATACTCCAAGTAGATCCCACCTGATTCTGCTCCCTGTTGTGTTGCTGCCCTATCTGATCTTGCACATCTGTAAATCAATCTAGTTCTGCACACCTGTGAACCTTGACCTTGCACACACATACACCTGTAGATCAATGATCTTACTTACCATGTAGATCTCCTAAAGTAGCCATGCTCACCTGATGACCAAGATCATACACCCCTGAAGAATCCTGCTGACTCTCCAAAACCAACACCCACCTTGGTACTATGGCACTAGGAGAAACACACCATTGCTCACCTCACACACATAAGGAGCAAACTTTTCTCAACTCAAACTAGAACAAATTACACTACAATCCATGACTCTATTATATAGATCTCATCCAAACAATAATTAGACACCTAAATATAATAATTAGATCTACAGCTCTTAGTCTAAATTTGGCTCTTGACATGCAAACACTTGGTTCATTAGATAACTTCCCGTAAAACACTCGTAGCTGAACCACACAGGTGACCGACGTCAGTCCTTGTCTGCCTGAGGGGCTGACTTCTGACCAACGTCAATTTCCTTCTTGTCTGATCCTATCGACGTCGATTGGCCTGATCGATGCCAGCGTCTGTGACACTCCGCAACCCTTCTGCAACCTCCTCCTCTGTTTACATCAGTGAAGCTTTTAGCTCCACAACCTAACAAAAATGAATTAATATTAATGCAAATGTGTGTATAAAATCATGTTTGACGTAGAAAAGAGCTCATTAGCAATCTAAAAGACCTCAAATGATACTTTAGAGCTCAAATGATGAGAGTGCTACAAGATGATATGATGGCTATCGATAGTGGTTCATGATGATGATGACATGTGTAGGATGAGGTAGGCTATTTATTTGCTAATGTTTTTGGATTTTGTGAAGTTTTTTAGATTTTTAGGGTTTTTAGTAGTTAAATCTAGGTTAGGTTATGAAGGAATGTCTTTATGGAATAAACACTGATTCCCTAGTGAATCAATGATGATTCACAGGAAAAAAACATCACTTCATCAAAATAGCATCAATCTAGGAGAATGGTGCTGATCCATAAGAAATCAACACCGATTCTCACCCAGTTGGAAGTGATTAGGGTATATCCAGGTTTTTAGGCTAAAATTAGAGTTTTTTAGGATATTTTTAAGCTTATAAGAGATATTGATGATAGGCACAAGGGTTATTATGACTGTAGGATCGAGTGTTGCCATTACTAGAGGATCTATGAGTATGATTGAGTGATGATAACTTGGCCCACCTATAAGTTGTAGGTCTGGGAGGGGTACATCACTACTGATGCATCCATCAAGATACTAGATTGATAATGGCATTGATAGAGCAATGGTATGTGAGTACCAAGACTTTTTGGCTATAAATCGGTGAGATGACCATCACCAAGGAGGACATTTATTAAATACTATGACTTCTAGTGCAGGGCATACCGATAGTACCTATGGATGAGCAGGGCCAATATGTAGACTTGAGGTGCCTATATGGTGATGATGCAAATGGTATTAGATCTGTTGTTGAGGTTTTTACTTTTTGGCCACTTTATTGTGTAGACATAGTAGGGAGAGGCATGATGATGATGATGATGATGATGATGATGATGATGATGTTGGTGATATCTTGCTACTCACTCTTAGATCTTAATTACTATAGGGGAGTGTTGGAGGGGATGAGGGTGACAAATATCATATGGAGGCCCTATCTATGATTTATTGAGTGGTTGAGGATGGATACAGAGTTAGCAAGGATATGGAGGGAGCGATGGGTGATAGGGAGGAGGAAGGATCGATGGGAATACCTTCATTTTGGCTGAGAATGATGATAGTTTGGTCTATTATAAGACATCTCATGGGCCCCACATGTATATTGGTGAGATGAGATGGAGTAGGAGCTATCAAGACTAGTGATAGGAGACATCTTGGTAGAGGAGGACTAGGTGCCAATAGGGGAGGATGTATAGGATGTAGGATGCACTCTTACATATACAAATTGGTGGGTAGAGTAGTGGGTGCCATGGTAGGATAGGGTGTTTTGATGATGCCATGGGGAGAGGATGAGGAGATAGAGGATTTGGAAGAGGAGGGGGATTCTAATTTTGAGGACATAGGGGAGGAGACTAGAGATGAGGCAGGTGATGAGGAAGTTAGGAGAAGGGTTGGGGGAGATGAGGAGGTATAAGAGGAGGATATAGATTTGGCTAAGCTAATTATGGAGAGAGACATACTACAGGAGTGGTGTGCCTATTTAGATAAATAACTGTCAGCAGTATAGGGGGCTTTGATTGTAGCTTGAGTGGAGTGGGATATAATATAGGTGTAGTTGGGTACTTTATAGGTTAGATTTAATTCATTATAGTTGAGTCATGACATGGTGGTGGAGGAGCATGATAAGAATAGGGTATAATTGGAGATGCTTGAGGAGGAGGGAAGATGAGAGGGAGGCTTCAGTGCAAGTGACTGGGGAGATGGTGGGGCCAAACACGAGGCCAATATGGATAGTTAGTATGGATTAATACAGGGAGCTAATAGTGGAGATAAGATATTATGAGCATATTATTCTAGATCAACTACCAAAGGCTCCCCACTACATGACCTACAGAGCCACACAGGGTAGGTTCTCTAGGTATACTCACACAGATTCTGTCAACATATGGAGTGTCACATGGAGGGACAGGGATGGAGATAGGGGTGGGGATGGAGATTTGTTGAGTATCCACTTGAGAAGATTGGAGTTTACATAGTATTTTGATATATATGTATTTAGTTGTATTGGCCAGAGAGCCATCGACATGTATATAGACATCTTGATGTATATTGATTTTTGATATATATATTTTTCATGTTTATGGATTATGTGTTTCTTGATGGACACATGGATGATTATGCTTATGGATTATTGGTTTTATGGATACTTATGGATTTAGATATTTATGAATTATATCATGGATGTTGACATTATTTATAGATTATGTGATGCTTATGGATTATAGATTTATGGATTATTATGGTGTTGATGGATTATGTGATTATTGAGTTATAGATTGGTATGGATTATGGATGGATTTATGATGTTGTTTGTGGATTATGTGATTAATGGATTATTATGCTTATGGATATGGATGTGATTAGTTTATGGGTTTTTGCATATGATGGTTTACTTGTTATGGATTAGATTAGATTATTATGATTACCAGTTTTTAAATTATGAAATGTTGTATCGATATTGTTTTGTATTATAGATGGTTCATGGATTATGGAGGTGATAGATTAAAAATACTTTATGATTAAAATGGATATCATCTGGGCTTATGGTTTAATTATATTATGCTTTATGGATTATTTATGGATTTATTTTTGGGTTTATGGATGGTGGTATTATTTGATTATGGATTTTAGACAATGTGTTGATTTATTTAAAATTTATGATTTGGATCATAATTTTAATAGTTTATGGATTATAATTTATGGATTAATGGATTATGCTAATTGTTTATAGATTTGGATTTGGAAATTTGTTGATATGGATGGTATTTTTTTAATTAATTTTGATTGACAAAATACTTATTACTCGTTATTGGCTCGTACCCTGGCTCATGAAAAACTATTTAAAAGTGATGCACATGCATCCTCAACTTAGTGCTAATAAAAGTCCTTACAACTTTTGGTTAACTAAGTTCAAGATCTGATTAATTTGATTTTAAGATGTAATAAAACATGGATTCTAAGAATTAAGGTGCATCCATCTTACATGCCCAATACTAAGGGTTAACCTATAATTATAATGTGTCAATCCATGTAGACTGATCAATGCGGAAAGTCTACTAAATTTAAGAAATTTGATCGATGCAAGAAGCTTTATAGGGATTCTTTACACATGATAGTCATCCTTTGAGGGAGTGGTCTATATATCAAGTTATGATTTTTTGAAATAATTATCCTTCAAGGGAGCAATCTATGCTTTTGATATGGTTTTGTAGATTTTGTGGATTTAATATAGTTGTCCTTCAAGGGAGTAATCTATTCACTTTGTTTGGCTTTTGTTTTTATATATGTTTCACTTTTGATTTTTGATCCCAATATTATTTTCATTTTATGGATTGGCCTCAGGTATCCTAGGATAATTTCCTAAAGCTTTGATACATAAGATAAAACACATATATTATTGAAAGGGATTTAGTGATAGGGAGGGATTTCAGGGAATAATGATTTGGAGCTCCTTCCCATAATAGATGAAGCTTATCAAAATAGAGAATGTTATGAATAGAGTTGGGTATTCATATTTAAGGTTAATAATAGGCAAAGCTACTGGATAACATTATTAGGTATAAGAGTAAGATAGATATGAAACCTAGAAACTAAACTAGGCTAACCAAAGTTATTAAGATTGATTAGTAGTAAAAAGGATGCAAGTGTAAGGCATTAAGAGGTTCTCAATCTAATTTTCCATGAAAAGAGGCCAAGCAATATGCCCCAGATCCATATTTATGGGTGATGATATATGGTCTGAGCCAATTTGGAGAAAATTTTCCCCTTTTGCTTTTTTCCATATTAGTTACATGTTGATTTTTTTAAGACAAGATTACCAATGTTAAAGGGACACAAAACCAACTATAGATACTCAAATTTGGTAATGAATATTTGATAATATCAATTTTGGCCCACATTTACCATAATTAACTAGAGGACTTAAATTAATCCAATTTCACCACCTCAATCTATGATCGTACTTGTAATGGCCCATCTCTTCTAAAATTGATGTTTTACACATTAAAAATATTCTTAATTGTTAAAAACCTCTATTTGAATCTATATGGACATTTCAAATTTTTAAGATCAAATGTTACCTTTTCTAGGTCATAATCGACCTGCATGTGTCAAGATCGCTAATCAATCCTAATGTTTATGAGTTGATATTACCCCTTTCCTAGAGATAACTCTTTTTCAAATTGAAACCCTTTGTTACATGTTCATCCGTATTTTTGGTATAGGTAGAATGACGTTTCACCCATTTGTATTATGGTAAATGCACGTCCAAGCCACTTATTCTAAAAACAAGGTAATTTTACTATTTGAGCACACTTATACTATTACACACCAAGCAAAGATTTTCTATTATTTTAAAATTTAATTATATTCAGATGAAGCAACCTTAGCTAAGTCATCAGCCTATTTATTTGAGTAAAGTAAAACATTATACAGTATTCAAGGCATCGCTAGATGCATACATGTAACAAAGGATCATTATTACATTAATCACTCTAAGTAGGAGAACTGCGTGAGGCTTGATTCCCTCTTTTAAGTACTTTGGATATGTAAGCAACATTAAATCATTATTGGGGTGATTGGGGCCAATTTATCCCATTACACCCCTCTTTATTTTTGTAATTTTTAAACTATCACAAACCCTAGTAGGGTTTCAACCTCAAAGAGGTCATAATCATGTCATCCATGCATAACTGAAGGTATAAATTCCATACATAATCATATTTTAAGAAGACGTAGGTGACTATACCATTAATTTTTTCCCCATGTAGGTCAAGATCGATCCACAAGGGTCAAGAACGATAATCAATCCTAACTATTTCCAGTTGATTCTGACCAAGAGTAGTGATAGTTGTTGTTTTAGTTGCACACACATAATCATGTCTAAGTTTAGCATTTTAAGCCATTTTTTAGTCACATACATCCAACCTAACAAGCAATAATTAGCTAAGTATTCTTGTCCTCTTTGTGATTTTTACATTTAACTTATTTCATTCATTTGAACTTTGTCCATTTCAATACTTTACTTTCATTATATTAATTACAAATCATTTACAACATTTGCTATCCTTCAATTCATTTTTTTTGAATTAGAGTTAATATCCCAATTAATTTTTTTTTTAAACATTAATAAAATAAGATGAAACATGCCTAAACAATGGTCATAAGATGAAACTTGACAAAAAGAAATCAAAAGGGGACCTAAATCAGTTATACTATTTTCAATCAATACCAAGAGTTGATATTGAACATAATATTAGAACTGCTCTGAGGTTTAACAAACACCAAGGGTGATAGGAATGGCCAGATATCTCTCTAATATGTTATGTGAAGTTGGTTATGATGGGATGGTGGGTCACATAGCCAAATAAAATCACTAATACAATAAAAAGATCAATAGAAATGTGCCACTAATTACTTAATATGTGGTTTGAGATCTATACATGCAAAGTTGCTTAAAAGTATTATGAAACAAGGCTTGTACAAAATCTGATTATCTACAAATTATAGACACCTAATTTTGGTGCAATTCATGTAATTGTAATGCATTTTTTTCTGTCTCATACATTTAACTTGTTACCTTACATTAGGCTACTTTTGGTATACACCTTCCCTTCACATTGGACCCTTCATAGTCTTGTGTCATTCACATTTACTCATGAACATCTTCATATCTAAAAATTTTCTACCTTGGGATCAACCCAGTTATCCTACATTAATTTTGGTTTATATTTCTTAACTTTTTAAAAAGTGGTATTAACCTCTGTTGGAACCAATTGAAAGGGGTAAAGGTTTTTTGGGGTCCTTTATGACATGATGTCATGTATTCCTAGGCCTTGATTTTTGTCTTCCACACTTGTCCATGGTCAAGCTTTGTGTGAATGTGTTCCAATTTGAATTCAAATTAGTCTAAACATATAGATGTACACCAAGTCATTTATCATTGAGTAATCAAGTTATTAAGTTGTACATTTATCATATTCATTACACACTTGTCAAGGAGCTTATACATTTTGTTGTTATTATACTCTCTACTACTAAAGTCTTATGGATGCACACTTGTATCAAAATAAGGATTAAATTAGAGCATATAAAACTATTTATTATCATAGGGAAAGAAGGTGGAGATTTATCTCATGTTATGATAGCTTACTCGTATGCATTGAACTACACGAGCCTAGATTCTCAGCATGCACAATATATAAATAAACCCCTACTCAAGGGGCTTATGCTACTAACTCTGCATATATTTTTTAGTCTTGGATATAGTGATATACAATGTGGATGGATAAGGGTTACATAAAAGGAGAGAATATTTAATCATTTGCATGCATCATCAAGCTTATCAGAGAGAGGTTTATGTGCATATATTGTTAAGTGAGGATTTTGGAAAGTTTTAGACTCTAAGGATCTACAAAGCCATTTTCAAAGCTACATGATTTTTTTCAGACATGCCTACCTTTTTCAGATTCTATTTTTGGTTGCTACCAATTTTAAAATAGTCTGAAATAAGTTACATTCACATATCATTCACATACATTCACATATCTTTTGTAATGTTCCAAAACTAGTTTTCTACACTCTTAGTCACTTTTAGAATTTAGGTAAATCAAAATTAAAGTATGCATCATCTCTAGATCTCTCTCTCTTTCACTTATTCATCACTTGATGTCCTTTTATTCATTTTATCCTTTACACCAGATAATTTTAATTTACTATAATTTATTATACTTTACATAATTTTCTAGCACTTGTGTTGTATGAGGTTGGTGTAGTGTTTCAAACATTTATTACATTGATATTTAAAAATAAATAAAATCAATGTGGAAATTTAAAAAAAGGTACTTGTAAAAATTATGAACTTAGAGCTAAAATATCTATGTATCTTAGGAGCATGAACAAAGAGGAGTCACAAACACATACCCTGATGTAGGAAAAAGTAGGGAATTCAATGAACCAACCACCCCACCTTGATATTTTAGTAGAGGTGGCAATGTAAAAGTTCTTATTGTCAGGTTCTTCTTTAAACATCTAGATCACAAATTGTAAGAAAGTATCATTGACATGATGAAATTGTTTGACACTTTCCCTTAATATCAATTTAGGATAGTAGTCATATACACGGGAAGCTGACATTACCCCAAATATTGATAGACCAATGTAGAATCTTATTCTATAAACAACATAGATAAGATATGACATCATATAAAACTTATGAGTAGTAATCACTTAACACATATGCTTTTGAATTGAGTCATCAATCAATTCTATCCAATTTATGTATTTCTTGTTGGCATGAATGATCTGAGTATACTGAAATATCCACTCATTATAATCTCTCATTGTTGGTATGACTGCCATTCTATTTAGGAAAGTCACTATGTCATTAATATCTGATTTAAAATATTGTCTAGGAATTATGTTGGGAACCCTAGATACTGTAGATTTAGGTTTGGCAAGCCTATGTTTGTTCAGGGACTTCAAGCAATCATCTTTATAACTATCATGATATTGTTACATTGAATTTGGAGTAATCCCTACAAAAGCTTCATGATTAGGGATTTTTAGCATTTCCTTAATATATTCAGTGTCAAGTCTCAACATGACTCCATCCCATGGAGTACATACCTCTCTTATATCCCTGTCATAATGACTTGCCAAAATCATGATGAGTTTTGGACATTGAACAGTGATTGGGAATGCAGTAGCTTGTAGAATACCACTATTGTAGATGCTCTGTATCTAATCATTTTTGAAAGAGGCATTTATCCTTCTCTAAAAATCATCCATATCTATATGACCTAGGTATTTTTTTGTAACCTGATCAATATTAGAGTTGATATTAGAGGGGGGTGACCCCTTAGAATTGATACTTCATTTTAACTACCTTTTCCTTTCCCTTCTTCGAGGTTCTAGACATTTTCCAATCACACCAACAGTTTGGGAATGGGAAGTGAAAGAATAGAGTGTGAAAGGGAAAAAGGGAGTGATAAAAGAGTGATAGAGGGAGTGGGAGTTTAGAATGCAAGTCAAAAAACTTGATGTAGGATAAGGATGAAACCCCAACCTCAAAGTTATGAATTTATGACATAGGTGGGAAACTCCAATGCAAAAGGTAGTGAGAATCCTAACATTAGAGTTAGGAATCTGCAATGTAGGTGGAAAACCTCAATGTAATGAAGGCTAAAAACCCTAATGCAAATAAGAAAAAAACACTGACATCAAAGTTATAAGGTTGATCTACAATATGAAAACTCTAATGTGAAGCAAGAAAATCCCAATCATTGAGCATGTATAAATTTAAGGTCTTCAACATATTTGCAAGATAACACCAAAATACTGACAGTCTTTAACAAAGGACATCATAGGGTGAAAAAACTAGTAGAGGAAAATAATGACAACCCTAAGTACCAAGCAATGAAAAATCATGAGAAACTAACCTATAATCATCACAATGAGCTCAAAAAATACCTTAAGGATGAAAACACAAGACAAGAGCACCAAAAATGAAAAAAATGAGTGTTAAAAGGATTTGAGATGACTCTATTACATAGTGGGGGTTAATAAGACTCCCACACATGTAGGACCCAACTCTCATAAATGAGGCTCAACTTAGGGAAATGAAGTTGCATTGTAGTCATTGGGGTTCAAAAATTGCATTACAGTCATCAAAGTACAATGGTTGCATTACAACTATCATGGTCTGATAGTTATTTTATAGTTGATGGGGTCTGATGACTTCTTTGTAGCCATCGAGGTTTGATGGATTCATTTCATTCATTGAGGTCCAATGACTACTAATCAGCTTTAAAACCCCAACTTAAAAAGAGTAGAGAATAAACCAATTCATACACTAAGATTTTTGGTCCAATTTTAGAGAATCTCTTAGAAAAAATTGATGGTGTCTAAAATTTCATGAGTGAAATTTGGGTGACAACAAGACCTTAATGATCTAAATATCCATTCATAAGAGGTTCTTTTTCCAATGCATGTTTATGGTGATTTACAACATAAATTACATCAACTTAATTTAGAAAGTAAGGCATATTATTATTTGGTTGATTTGAATGTTATCAATGGTAACCCTACAATACACAATTATTGTATGCACCATTACCATAAATTTTTAAGATACCAATATTTTCTAAGTTCAATGGAAGTGGTAATCCTTATCTACATATCAGAGATTACAGAAAAGCTATGAATGGTTTTAACAATAGTCAAATATTATTATAATTGTTTCCCAAGAGGTTAGAAGATGATGCATTAAATTTGTTTCATCATTCACTTCCTAGTGGGTCTCTACATATGTACGAGTAGTTAGGGGATTATTGTTTATGAATTTTAAGCAGAATAAGGGACCTAGAGTCACATATGAGATATTATCATCATTACATAAGGGAAAATTAGAGTCAATTTGTTATTACATATTACATTTTAGGACATGTATGCAATAATTAATTTATGAAACAATAAATTTAGAGACACGTTATATCTTTTGTAGAGGTCTCATCTTCCCTCTTAAGGAATAATTATTGTATCAAACATCTACACTCATTTTAACATTTATGTTGCAAGACTATTGCATTAGAGAAGAAATTAGGACTTGTTCAAACTAATACATATGCATATTTTGATATTTAGTTGTTACCACTAGAGTCATCTGATATGGTCCAAACACCTAATCCACTTCTTTCAAAGCCAATTGTGAAACCAAAAAAACTAATTAAAGTAATCAATAATGGGAAATAATCAGTTTATAGAGATACTCCTACATTGACTAAAGCACATTATGATAAGAGATAGTCTATACAAGTTTATTCATTCAGGGATATGCCTCATGACATTCTTCAGACATTATTGGATATGAGGATGATCATGCTTCATCCCAATCATTATCATTCACCGTATTACTTAGAAAGAGTCAAAATTTGACCTTCTTGTAATTATGATTGCATTAATGGTCATTGAGATCATGACTATTGTGAACTTAGAGACATAATTGAGTAGTATGTTGACAAAGGTATTATCATGTTTTCAAAGGAGACATCCAAGTCACCTTCTCCTCATTCTACCATATCACATTATAATATGAATGAGCTATCCTAGGACATAGATGTTAAGTAACCGATGGTTGCTCATCATGTTTATAGAAACATGTCTAGGGAACCATGTTGTGAGAGATCCTTTATACCCACAACTTCAACAAAAGTGTCAACCAATCAAGAAATATAAGCAAAATTATAACAAAATTATAATACAAGGAAAGCAAAATCAATCAACAATGACAAGACAACAACCAATAAATATTTTCTTGATAGATAGTACACATATTTCTACTATAACTATTCACATGACAGTAACATAACTAGAGTATAGTAATTCATCTATACATCATGTTCAGTATAGTTCACAGTGCTTATTCCCTTTAGGTTGGTCAGATGGTCATGTAAAGTACAAATAGTTACTACATTATTCTTAGATAAATATCACAAAGCTACAATACTAACATTCTAACACGTGAAATTAAAATTAAAAACATACATCCTAAAGTCTAATATGCTAAATACATATAATTATAATAAGTTCAAATATACCAAATAATGAACATCCATATATTAAAAGAGTTATCAAATAACATAATATAAAATTAAGAGTTTATACACTAAAAAAAACACCACATCACTATATAATGGGATCTTGATCCACATGACCCTCCTCATCCATGTCAACATCATCTATATCTACTAATACAAAAGACCTAGAATAAGAAGCCCTAGGATCATATCATGTCTTGGACCATGATCTTTCTCTCCTCTCTCGATCCTCATATATAGTAAATTCCACCTTGAGATCAATATTCTCCCTCTGAAATCATATATACTCATCCAACTGTCTAGGACCTAGAGTGGTCGATGAGTCTAATGGGGGCATTTGTAGTCTCACCACATTCGGTCTCAACTCATCTTGTTCTATCCCAGCTCGAATATAGGCAACAGTGGAAATCATATCTCAATCAAAAAGTGGTGCACGAACATTAGAAATTATTGTAGCCTACTTAATAATACCACCCTCCAAGGCATCATCAGGCACATGTTGTGTCAACTCTTACAATGCTAACTAAATTGTCATCACCTAGTAATCCTCATCACCTGTATAGGCATAACAAAAAATCATTAGCTATTATTAAATAAATAATTTGAAAAAAAAGCATATAGTAAAAAAAAATAATCAAACATTCCATACCTCCAACAACCCTCATAGGCTTAGGGTCTAACACATCATCAACAACTACATTTCTTCCACTTAGGAATACTCGGGCCCACTTATGTTGTATCCACCATGTGGTATAAGCATCAGTACACCTCACATCATACACATTTAAGAACTTTATCACATGACCCCTCTCATATACTAGAATGGGGATAAGATATGTCACATGCGACCTACCTCTATGACCATGGTCTCATTGAAGCCCAAACACTTTGTGCCCATACCCATAAAGTTGGGGGAATATACTGTTGCACCTCAAACTGCCATGTAACTTTCTCATAATGAAAATGCTCAAAATCATTTAGACACTAATCATGGTACCAATAACTCACATAGATTTGGTAAAACTATGCACCATCCTTCAACCACCCAGCAAACCCTCTATATGATCTCCACATAATGGAATCAATAATCGACTCATCTAATATTTGCCTACAATGCATTATGCCCTGATCTTGCACTACCATGTACTAGCCCATATTGATTTAAATACTTATGGATGTGCCAAATCAATGCATAGAATCCCCAATATTCAAGTAATTATTATGTGCCCATAGGCACAATAGTATAGGAAAGTGGCTAAGCCAATGCTTCCATTAAGCACTTTGCATGTAAATACATATAGATCTCATTAGAAATGTGTCAACATGGTCCAACCCCATGAATACATGGTCTCATGTTCCTTTATATCCTGGATGATAGTATGCATCCTATATGAGGTGGATACCCTAACACCATACACCTCTATGAATGAAGCCAATAAAGTAGCAAGGAACTTTCACACATGCAGAACATCAAATAACACAATCAGAGATAATAAATCAAAATTATTATGGTTACATCATCTATGATGTCTACCTATCAAGTATTTATGGCAAGGTCCTTTGGGTCCAAACCTATAACATCCTATAATGTAACTCTAGTGTCACTAATTGGTAATCTCAATATCCTCCAGAAATCCTCTTGAGTGACTATCGTCTTACCTATAGGGAACCATAATGTATAGGTATCTACATCCCACTTCTCAACCAATTTTGTCATCATATAGACATCACATGACATCAATTCCAACCAACCCACATAGCTAAGGATTACCCTCTCAACAATGGATCTCTCCTCATTAGATAGGGGTAGGGCATGAATAGTCTTCATCATTTGACCCTGTCAAAACTCTCTACAATGTATATCATTTTGCACGTAATAAATAACATAACATTGAAAATCATAAATTATCAAATATAATTCCAAGAATAATAAAATTTAATATGCAACACTATATTTTAGCTCAACAAAAAAACTAGACGTAGTCATTCCCTAAGGGATGGCAGTGTGGGATAAGATCATGACAAATTAGATAAGGTCATGACATATCCAGACACAATCAAATCGAAAAGGATGGGGCCAGAACCAGCTCAATTTTTTTTCAAAAACAAAATCACCTAAAATTACCCTAAAACATTTTAAAAAACAATACGCAAGTTTGGTTTTAATACTCACCAATCCAACCTCCTCATCAGCCTGAATCAACACCTATACCTCCTCAAATCACCTGCATGAAATCACTCTCTTTTGAGATTTTTTGTAGTTAAGAGCTGAAATTTTCATATTTCAGATTTTCAAAATTATGTATATATAGACACACACACACACACACATACATATTCCATACTCCTAGAGTATGTGCTGGCCCTACCAAAATTTAGGGTTGCTCAAACTAAATTATTGATATCTTTCAAACAGTAGCTATGTTTCCAAAACCGTTTCTTCCACATGGAAGATGATCATGACACCTTTTATTTTACATAATTTTCAATCTCTTTCTAACCTTGTCATTATGTTGATAGCATAAACTTCATTTTTCCATAGTAATTCCTCTATTGTTATGGGAACCCATATAAAAACCAATCAACATTTAATCTTTTACTAATGCTAAAACCTAATCATAAACATTATTAATAAAAAACTAACCTAATAACTACCACTACATTTTTTATCACTTTTGGTTTGATCTCCTTACACTATTTTCACCCCTCTCACCAAAATGGGGCATACTAAGGCACTGTTTCTAGAAACTCAGATACACATAAGGTAGTTGACTCAGTACACACTTACTATACATCAAATTTTAACTCAAAACATACTCCAGAGTATTTAATACACCTTTAGTTGTGGATCACAATGCTTTAATGTGTAATTTTTTTTGGTACATCACATTTTAACATAGACTATACACAAGTTTTGCATAGTATGACACAGATTTGGTAGGTTGACACAATTACCTAGAAAAAACTCAATTTATTTTAGATTTTTATAACTCAAACATGCATGATATATTCATAATATAGTGTAGAACACTATTGTCCAAATAGAGAGATGATGTATAGATTCACATAGAATAGTGGTTTCAAGTTGCTATAGGTTATCACAGTTTGATACAACATTTTATCATACAATCACATATATTTTACACATTTTTAATAGATGGCACCAAAAATAGGACATGTATAAGGTATACTCTCACATTTTATGTGATTTTTCTACATTTTTTACACAAGTTTTGATAATGGGGGAAAGTACATAGTACATGTCCATAGTAGCATATAATTATTACTCAGAATTCAAACTTCTTACTCAGATTATATAACACAGTTTGCTCCATTATCAGATCAGGGGCATGTTGTGTGGCACATGCTCTCATCTCCCAATTGTTTTCACCAAGTTATACATAAGGAATGTAAAATCATGCCATTTTCTATGTTTTTACACCAGACTCAGTTTAAAATTATAGTTAGACCCATTTTTGAACCAGTTCTTGCACCAAAACAAATCTTATAGTCATTTACAGTGATTGATTCAAATTTTTTTGCACTAATACCTAGTATATTAAACTGTGTGGGGTCAAATTTAAGTAGATGTTTGACTTATAGGTACACCTCTACCCAAAAAAGGTTCCTCATACCATAGTTATTTACTCAGATTCAACACATGGACTCCATATCATGAGTTATCTTCACAAGCATCACTTAAATTTTTATTAATTTTTTTGGTCAAGAAGAGAACAAGATTAAAACTCATCTTATCTCCATGTCTATTGGTCACATCAAACCCATGGCATCTCCATTTTCTAGTAAGCATATACTACACAAGTAAGTACATGTATGACTTTCTTCCTTTTACTCTAATAATTTCATTTTTGCTACATTACTAGATTAAATGGGGGGGGAGTATACACCAAAATTTGGTCAAGTAAACATGAATTTTTGAATTAATATCCCATTAACACATGTTTTTATATTCCTATGTCTTTTTCCATTATTATTTCACTATATTACCTAAAGTTTTATTCTTCTACGTCATTATTTATGAGTCATAGGTATTTTTGGTATTTTTTTCTCTTCCATCCTACTCTATTTTTACTTTTATATAGGACAACCCTATTTGGACTATCCCGCTCTGTTGGATTGTCCAAAAGGACTGGTCTTGTACAATACACATTTCAGGACACTTTTCAATGCACATTATTTTTGGTTTCTTTTTATGATTGTTTTACCCTTATTTGAGTTGGTTAGCACATTAATGGGTTTTTATAATTCTAAATTGGGTGTCTTATATTTAAAGGATTCCCTAATGTATTTTACATCTAACACATATCAATTTCACACTACCATAATAAATAAAAAATCATACTACATTAAGCTCAACACCTACATTCATCTAAGTTTATACATATCACATCTAGATTACATGTTTAGACCAATAGGAGGGCCTAGGAAAATATAATTTAGATTCACACCATATATGATCCATTCACACATAGACATTAGAGGGATAACTACATTAGCTTGAGGTCCCTATTTTGGGGCTATGTAAGTAATGCTTAGTTCAATAGGGTTTTGAGGCCAACTCGACCATTCTCACTTCCCCATTTTCCCCCTTTTGTATTTAATCTCTATTTGGTTTGTGTGTAGGACTTCGCTAGGATTTTGAAAATAAAAAGGTGAACCACATGATGGATTATGCAATCTCATGTTCATGACAGGTTAAAGCATATTTATAGGTGAATCCACAAATAACTCCAGATGAACTTTTGTTGCAGAAGTAACATATAAAATATTACTTCATAAAGATAATATAGTAGAGTACTCCAATCCTAATCCATCATTCTTGTCCCAGGCAAACATGACAGTCACATAGTCAAATCAAAATCCATCTCAGACAACTTCAAACTTATATATAGTCATACACAACTCTGTGTTCCTTGAACATATAAGTTACTCGTTATTCTTTGTAATTTTAGTAAAAACCTTAGTTGTTTAATATTATTTGTTTAAAAGTAAATGCATTCTTGAATGTCTATTTGATTATTCATTTATTTTACTTAGTTGTTTGTCATATTATATTAAAACTCCATTAATCACAAATTTGATAAAATAGAGAAAGAGTAAGAAGTTCACATTTTTCACATTCTTTTTCCATTTCTAGATAAAAAGTAGTAATTTCACATTCTTCACATGTTTTTGCATTTTATAAGGATTAATGAGATGAAGTGATGTGGCAAATTTTAAATATTAACGAGGTGTATTAGGTAAATAATTTACACTTATTAATTCATGAGGTATGCTATAAACATGTACATGTTCATTATTATTTTGTTCATATTGTTCTATTTTTATAATTTAAATAAGAGAATAAAGATGCAATAGATAAGGAGGTGCTACTATCTCTTCCTTAGTGGATGCATTTTCTTCTTCACTAAAGTCTTCACTATCATACCACACCTATCAGTTTTCATCATAAGCATTATGGTCAACTTTATAATTGTAATCATGAAAAATGTATATTCATAAATATAGCTATCATCATTAATCACAAATATTTGGTTATTTATCCACTCATTTTCATAAGTATAAATAATGGTATTTTGAGTAAAAATGAAGTCCGTAGAATGATACTCACTAGGTGTGTTCAACTGATTTTCCATTTTTTATTTACTAGGCCTTAAACATGTTATTGCAAAATAAATAAAACCTAATCTAAGTAAATAAATAAACATGAAATAGGAAATCAGATTTAAAACCCTAAGAAAGATTTGAAACCCTAAAGGAAAACCTAGGGTTTTTCACTATTCGATATATATAGGTTCACCAATATGTTTTACCCTAATTTAGATTAATGTTACCCCATTAATCTAATTAATATATAATTTTTTTAGACTAATATCTTAATTCATATTTATACAAAATATCAATCCACACATACTAAATATAACAACAAATAATTAACAAAGGGGATAAAATAACTCTTAGCTTATATGCCTTACATATATGAAGTTTGGTTCTCTTGTTTCTACACACTAGATTAACATGTCTTCATCTATTCTAATTTGATCAATTCTGATGGATTTAGTCAGTATTGATAGTTGATATTGACTGTAGTAGTCAAAACTAATCCTTTGTGTAATAGGTAACTAGTTTTTTTGAAGAGATGTGACTTCATCTGTAATGATTCTTTCTACCTTTATCTCTTCCTATATTTAAACATATGCACCTATATATCAAACCCTAGTTCTACACAATAGGTCTGATATGAAATAGGGGGTATTGAGTGAAAGGGTTAAATTAGACTAAACTTGATCAATGCCCATTGAAAGACCAAATGTTGAAATACATTGCAAATATTTAAAAGAGGGCTCAAACTCAAATTTAGTTCTCATGTTAATGTATGTGGATGTAAATGTATATGCAATCCTAGATCCTCTTTCTCATATGAATTGATACTTGTAAACTTGAGATTCAATTCTAACGATTATGTAGGTGCAATATGTAATTCTTTTCTAGCTCTTAAGAATGTAATTTAATTGTCCTCAAATGCCTTATAATATCTTTATATATCTATGAGTCTCTAACTTTTAATTAAGGACCAAGGGACACACAAAACCGACTGTAGATACTCAAATTTGGTAATGAATATTTGATAATGTCAATTTTGGCCCACATTTACCATAATTAACTAGATCACTTAAATTGATCCAATTTCACCACCTCAATTTATCATCGTACTTGTAATGGCCCATCTCTTCTAAAATTGATGTTTTACACATTAAAAATATTCTTAATTGTTAAAAATCTCTATTTGAATCTATATGGACATTTCAAAATTTTAAGATCAAATATTACCTTTTCTAGGTCATAATCGACCTGCATGTGTCAAGATCGCTAATCAATCATAATGTTTATGAGTTGATCTTACCCCTTTCCTAGAGATAACTCTTTTTCAAATTGAAACCCTTTGTTAAATGTTGGTCCATATTTTTGGGATAGGTAGCATGACGTTTCACCCATTTGGATTGTGGTAAATGCATGTCCAAGCCACTTATTCTAAAAACTTGGTAATTTCACTATTTGAGCACACTTATACTATTACACACAAAGCAAATATTTTCTATTATTTTAAAATTTAATTATATTTAGATGAAGCAACCTTAGACAAGTCATGAGCCTATTTGTCTGAGTAAAGTATAACATTATCAAGTATTCAAGGCATCGCTAGATGCATACATGTAACAAATGATCATTATTACATTAATCACTCTAAGTGGGAGAACTACGTGAGGCTTGATTCCCTCTTTGAAGTACATTGGATATGTAAGCAATATTAAATCATTATTGGGGTGATTGGGGCCAATTTATCCCATCACACCCCTCTTTATTTTTGTAATTTTTAAACTATCACAAATCCTAGTAGGGTTTCAACCTCAAAGAGGTCATAATCAGGTCATCCATGCATAACTAAAGGTATAAATTCCATACATAATCATATTTTAATAAGGTGTAGGTGACTATACCATTATTTTTTTTCCCACGTAGGTTAAGATCGATCCACAAGAATCAATAACGATAATCAATTCAAACTTTTCCAGTTGATTATGACCAAGAGTAGTGATAGTTGTTGTTTTAGTTGCAGACACATAATCATGTCTAAGTTTAGCATTTCAATCCATTCTTCAATCACATACATCCAACCTAACAATCAATAATTAGCTAAGTCTTCTTGTCCTCTTTGTGATTTTTAAATTTACCTTATTTTATTCATTTGAACTTTGTCCATTTCAATACTTTACTTTCATTATGTTAATTACAAATCATTTACAACATTTTCTATCCTTCAATTCATTTTATTTTAATTAGAGTTAATATCCCAATTAATTTTTTTTAAACATCAATAAAATAAGATGAAACGTGCCTAAACAATGGTCATAAGATGAAACTTGACAAAAAGAAATCAAAAGGGGGCCTAGATCAGTTCTACTATTTGCAATCAATACCAAGAATCGATATTGAACATAATATTAGAACTGCTCTGAGGTTTAACAAACACCAAGGGTGATAGGAATGGCCATATATCTCTCTAATATGTTATGTGAATTTGGTTATGATGGGATGGTGGGTCACATAGCCAAATAAAATCAAAATATAAATACAAATCTGCCACTAATTACTTAATATGTGGTTTGAGATCTATACATGCAAAGTTGCTTAAAAGTATTATGAATCAAGGCTCGTACAAAATTCGATTATCTACAAATTATAGACATCTAATTTTGGTGCAAGTCATGTAATTATAATTCATTTTTTTCTCTCTCATACATTTAACTCATTACATTACATTAGGCTATTTTTGGTATACACCTTCCCTTCACATTGGACCCTTCATAGTCTTGTGTCATTCACATTTACTCATGAACATCTTCATATCTAAAAATTTTCTACCTTGGGATCAACCTAGTTATCCTACATTCATTTTGGTCTATATTTCTTGACTTTTTAAAAAGTGGTCTTAACCTCTGTTGGAACCAGTTGAAAAGGTCAAGTGTTTTTGGGTCCTTTAAGACATGATGTCGTGTATTCCTAGGCCTTGATTTTTGTCTTCCACACATTTCCATGGTCAAGCTTTGTGTGAATGTGTGCCAATCTAAATTCGAATTAGTCTAAACATATAGATGTAAACCAAGTCATTTATCATTGAGTAATCAAGTTATTAAGTTGTACATTTATCATATTCATTACACACTTGTCAAGGAGCTTGCACATTTTGTTGTTATTATACTCTCCACTAATAAAGTCTTGTGGATGAACGCTTGTATCAAAATAAGGATTACATTAGAGCATATAACATTATTTATTATCATAGGGAAAGAAGGTGGAGATTTCTCTCATGTTATGATAGCTTACTCGTATGCATTGAACTACACAAGCCTAGATTCTCAGCATGCACAATATATAAATAAACCCCCACTCAAGGGGCTTATGCTACTAACTCTACATATATTTTTTAATCTTGGATATAGTGATATACAATTTGGATGGATAAGGGTTACGTAAAAGGAGAGATTATTTAATCATTTGCATGCATCATCAAGATTATCAAAGAGAGGTTTATGTGCATATATTGTTAAGTGATTATTTTGGAAAGTTTTAGACTCTAAGGATCTACAAAGCCATTTTTAAAGCTACATGATTGTTTTCAGACATGCCTACCTTTTTCAGATTCTATTTTGGGTTGCTGCCAATTTTAAAATAGTCTGAAATAAGTTACATTCACATATCATTGTCTAAAAAATGGAGGATCTTTTGTAATGATTCAAAACTAGATTTCTACACTCTTAGTCACTTTTAGAATTTATGTAAAACAAAATTAAAGTATGCATCATCTCTATATCTCTCTCTTTCACTTATTCAACACTTGATGCCTTTTTATTCATTTTATCCTTTGCACCAGATAATTTTAATTTAATATAATTTATTATACTTTACATAATTTTCTAGCACTTGTGTTGCATGAGGTTGGTGTAGTGTTTCAAACATTTATGTGCCTTACACGTAAAACATTTTGTTGAACCCCTCCTTTTTGAAAATCCAACATTAGGGATTCATGCTCTCTTTCCCTCTAGGGTTTTTTGTTGTGGTTATTTTAGATCTAATTCATCTAGGACTTGTTTATTGCAATATCAATAGACCTAACTTCTTTCAATGTCTCTACGTTTCTATCTTATGCCAATTAGTAAATCTAGATTTGCAAGACATATTATGTGAAGTGTTAGATTTAGTGGCATACAAATTTATTTAGGTCAATTTTCATTACTTTTAGCTCGTGATTCTTTGGAAAAAAATAACACTGATGAAATTACTGCCCCTAATAGTGATGATGATCAAGTATGTAATTTTAGTGATGAAAATGCATGCTGAAAATGATAATACTTATGATGCAAATGCCAATGCTTTTAATGACCATGCAATGTATGATAATACTATGAATGGTGATGGTGATAGTAGATGTCATGACATAAATAATGATGAAGTAGATCACAATAGATTAAAATGACTTGCTCATTGTACATAAATGATTTAGGAATTTCCTAACCAATCGAGTGACATATTGCTTATTTAAAAAGAAGTACAAAAGAAAAATTTAGCTAAAGAATCTACATTTGAGGAAAAACATATTGTAAATGAAACTTTGACTCCTTATTTTCCACCTATTAGAGGTTCTCTTTCTACATCAAGTCATAATTCTAGTGTTCCTATTGCTCCTACTTTTATGCCTTTGCATATTACTTTTATTCAAGTTATTATGGGTGAAAGCATGGTAATATGACACACTTTTATATAAATAAATGATATGTGTTTTATTCAAAATGAGAATTTATATAAGTTCAAGTGATGATAAGGGATACATCGGTTTATAATTTTGCAATTGTATAAATAGATGAAATGTAGGATTTTGAGTGGATAATATTAATATATATTAAAAAAATTAAAAAATAGATAAGATTTATTTATTTTTTTAAATTAATAAGCTTTATTAATACATAAGAATATACGTACTCATGTATGGTAGTGAAAAATAATTATTAAAACAAGTGTTTTTGAAAACGTAATGAACTTTGAATATCATATCATAAAATACACACACATATACATATACATATTCCATAAATACTTAATTTTTATTTATTTTATAAAACGAAAGTTTATAATTGTTAAAACTTTTTTATTGTGTAAATGATATCTCAAGATTTAAAGTATTATAGTAATAAACAATTATATGATTGCGTTAAGCTTTCTTTTTAGTAACATATTTTTTTTGAAATTTGATAATTTATATATATATTGTTTTAATTATATATGAAAAAAAAAGAGTAAAATTTTGAAAACAACATTAATTACATTGATATTTAAAAATAAATAAAATCAATGTAGAATTTTAAAAAATGTGCTTTGTAAAAATTATGAATTTAGAGCTAAAATATCTATTAATTAATCCTTGTTATTATAGGAATTGCTGAAACAAATAATTTATTTATTGTGATCATTTTTTTTGAAATAAAATAATATTTTATGAATTCTAAAATTTAACATCAAATATTAAAGAATATTCTATTATATATTTTTATAGAAGATTCTATTTATATCAATATTATAATTAAAAATTTATTTTCGATTTTCAGATCAAACTACCTGCAATGTAAGATTTTAAGGAAAAGCTAGAAAGAAATTTAAACCAAAAATTTATCGATTTTCAGATCCAACTAAATGGGAAAACAGAGTTTTAAATCCGAAATGCAGTTTTGGAGGTCACAAGGATATTCGTGCAGTTATCTTTCACGACGAATTAATCGTCACAAAAAAAAAAAGTAAAGATTCAATTTCCGCTGTGTTGGTGCATAATATTCAGAATTTAACCTTGATATTATTGGAACTTAACCAAAGTTTTTTTTATCTATTTTAACAGGAAACCATTTTGCAAAGGCGAATCAATGAGCTAAGCCTTGAAGAATTCTTGTACTACGGCCTGGGGTTAAATTTGACGGTCACCCTTGCCCGTCAAGAAAAAATTTTGTGACGATTTTTAAGATAATGTCACCTTGCACGTAACGTTTGTTTATCATTTTTGACTTTCATAATTTTATATAGAAATTAATTAAACTTATTGTTCAAGTTACCATGTAATTCGTTCTTGAAAGTTACCATGTACAAGTAGTAAAAGTCAAATGCCAAGGTAAAACTAAGCTAGAAAAATTGCAAAAGTTATTATGATCTAAATCCATGTCAATCAAGGTCGTAGAACTTGTAAGAATTATTGGACTATGGGGGACAGCCTGATGAGCCGGCCAAACGCATCCCTATTCCAAAGGCCCTCTCCCTCTAATGCTGCTGCTGTTGCTGTTCCTCCTTTCTTTGTGATACTGTTGTTGTGGTTAGTGGCAGTGGTAGAATTAAAATAAAAACAACAGTTAGTGTTGAGTTTGGTGAGATGATGCTCTGCGTCTGCTCAGGCCCAAGCTTCTTCATATGTCCCTTCCCCAGACACCAACATCCCTTTACTAGTCTTGTTCATCTTATTTGCAGTGATGGCTGTGGAATATGTGCTCATTTCCCACCGCTTTCTCCCTTCCGCCCCTCCTCTCCTCCATTCCATCATCAAAATAAAAAATACAAAGAAAGAGGGTTTGAGGTTGAGGAGGCACATGGATCATAACAGTATGAAATTCATAGCCATAGTCATTATTTTGCAAATATATTCAATGCCATAGTCACAATTTTGCAAATATATTTAATACTTGACTATTTCAACTCAATTTTTCATATGGCAGACCTATAAATGCACTAAAAATCCTGCAGCATACTCTTTGAGACCATCAACAGAAAATCAAGATATTCTAAATGTTATTTGAGAGAAGATTCTTGGTGAAGTAGACTCAAAATACATGTTGGAAATATGATACGAAGATAACCTTAGCTGTAGAATACAACTCTAGAATGGATTTGCCGTTTGCACTACTTCCATCTTTACAAAAAAAATTAATGTATATCCTCAAAAAATTCAAATGTAAGAGATGTAAGAGTGAAAAACAAGAAATGACCTGACAGTTATGTAAGTATTGACATGTTCCTGTGTGAGCTGAGAAAGAGAAGCAGATTTGGTAAATAGGGGTTTCTTCCTCCTCGGGGGGGCTGCTGCATTTGCATTGTATTCTTCCTCTTTCTCCTCCTTCGTTATTGGTTGAGCGTCAGCCTCCTCCTCTGCTGCCAGTTTCTGTGTACATGTGGAAATGTTTCTATTTCTGGAATCAATGCCTGCGCAAAAGAAACTATTTCTACCAATGGCGTGCATAACATTATAAGTATTTTGGTTTTGATAAACACAGTGCGGCATGAATTTTCTGTTGGGAAAAAAGGTGTTTGTTTTGGGCGCGTGAACGTTTTGGATCCGAGTGAGGGCTCTAATGGCATGAAGCACGACTGACTTCATTTCACCGGAGCCTTATTCCTTTATAATCGCTGTACTAATTTCATCAAGATCCTTATAATATCATTTCATCCAATGCCTATGCCGGATTCCTCGTAAACAAATTCAGCCCGATTTCAAAACAAACGAAAGTTACCCAGGTTTCATCTTTATGCATTGCAAATGTTTTCTGCTCGCTAGTTGCTACTTGCTAGCGCCTAGCTCTATGTCTAATGTCACTGTTAGACTTCAAGTTCAGTATAGAGGAGTACGACTCACATAAATTATAATTTATAATACATTGTCATTTGTCAAGACTCAAGAGTCAAGACGCGATTTGCAAATCCTTTCCAGTTGCCACTTGCCAGTTGCTAGCCTGGAGGCTGGAGCCTGCGCGGCGCTGGGCGCAGACTATAGTCTATGGTCACATGGTGCCGTCGGGCCGAAGTGGCTGAGAGACAGACGGGGTCTGGGAGTCGGGACTGGGAGTCGGGAATCGGGATTCCGGAGCCAGAGCGCTGGAGCATGGAGGTTAGACCAGGGGATTGGAGTCCCTAAGTTCCTGTACCTTATATAAAATTAGAACGGGCATTTTTCAAAAGTGAACGTCAAAATGACAGTTTTAAAAAAAAACTCCCCGCCTTTCATTACGGTTTGAAAAAAAAAATGGAAGTATTTTACGTTTAAAATGGTAAAAAACGTCTAAACGGGAGTAAAATTTAACCCCCAACTACGGCTCTCAAATAAACGGCCACACGGTAAACACCGTTAAATTTTCCTTCGAAAAGCATACAAATTGACGTCTAGATTTGTCTCTCACATCACGGGTTCGATTCCCCACGATCAGGTGTACTGGTCAACAAATTTACAAGGGTTTGAACCACCGACCTAATTTCGTGAATGTTGCCAAGATGGAAAACTGTTGCTCAGAAAAGCCCCTGACGGTAGGTTCCTCGAGTGGAAAGTGTCGGTGGAGATTCTCTTTCACTCTACAGGGCGCCTACCAGAAAGTAAACCCTTCCCTTGGCTTTAACATCGAGTTAAAGTTTGATGATGAAATCGAATATACTGAAGATCAATCGCATCATGATTTAGAAATTATTCTTGCGATAAGAAACCCTTTTAAGTTTTCTGTTTCTTTAGCTGATTTCTGCCAAATTAATTATAACTGACCTGAGCAATGCTTGTCAGGGTCTTGCTTCACCAATTAGAGCACATATGATTACTTCTTGTATTAGCAACTAAACACGGAATTTAACCAGAATGATAAGTAACTAGAAATATGAAACAACACAAGAATATGAGAGACAATACACAATTGTATTAATAATCACTCAGAAGAAAATACAATAAAGAAGATGCCACTTCTTCTTCCACCTCAAAGGCTCGCCACACCTCAAAACCTTCTTCTCTCTCTCTCTCGGTCTCAACAATCAACTCCAATACAGAATTGATGTTCACCTCCACCAGTCAGTAACACGCTGCCAGTACACCAAGTACACAACCGTACTCCAAGTAGATCTCCTGCTCTCTGCTGCTACCTGCAAATCACTAGACCTTACTCACCATTGTAGATCTCCAAAAGAAGCCATGCTCACCTGCTGACCAAGATCATACAAATATGAAGAACCCTTCTGATTCTCCAAACCAACACCCACCTTGGTACTGTGGCACTAGGAGGAACACACCATTGCTCTCCTCTCTCAGAAGGAGCTTATTTAGCTCTCTTACTCTCTAGCACTCTTTTACAATACAGCCTATGAGTCTATTATATAGATCTCATGCTTACAATAATTAGACTATCTTAATTACAATAATTAGACATGCAACTCAAGACTATAATTAGCCTTTACATGCAAACTGTCGATTCAATGAACTAACTGTCCATGCAACGAATAGTTCTGGAACCGCCACAGGCGATCGACGTCGATCTCTGTCTGCCTGGAGGTGACCGACATCGGCCGACCTCCTGCCGATGCCGATTGTCTTCAGCTCACACCTGTCGATGTCAGTTTCCTACTGCACTGCACTCCGTCGACGCCGATCTCCCTGGAACTCAGCAACCTCCTCCATGTTTGCACCAGTTGAAGCTTTTAGCTCCACAACCTAACAATCTCTCACTTGGAGATAAATAGCGGCAACTGTACCTGTACTTGTACACCGTCTAATTTTATTCCTTGGCTTGTATCCCTCTTCAAGCTTAATCTTGAAGACCAACCACCACACACCCTGTGATGCTCTACCTGTCATCTAAATCTCTTGCCACATCCGCATCTACAAACCCCTGTAAAAAAGAACTTGACCCTGCATAGCATGTGCACCTACTGTTGGTCCCTCTAAGAATCCACTGAACTGCCCTCCAGTACTTCTTTCCTGAATTGGCTCCAAACTTTCTGACAACTCTCACTACTTGGGAAAACTCTGGTCTACACTAGACCTCATGTGATTTCGAACACTTGTTCTAAGCTCTGCTTGCACTGTCCAGCGCTTGGTGTGATTTTCGATTCTGCATCCTGCATCTTGAACCCCGCCAACACCGTCTTCACATCAGCTCCCACTAGAGACAAAATCTCCATGTCTCTTATGCCAAAGAATTTCGCTGCTCCAAATTTTTCCTGACATACCTCTGATCTAACCTTACCCTTAGCTCAGCAAATCCTTGTATGTACAAATCTGCTAGCAAATTACCCACATACAGTAACTGGATAATGTCACGACTCATTATCCACCTGGTAAGAAAAAACCACAATAGTTACACTGACATTGACTGAAGCCATGCTTAGTAATCCACCTGTCAAACCCTGTACCACTGTCTTGCAGCTACCTCAAGACCATATGCCTTGGCCTTTCATCTCACGTATCCATCCACTCTCTTTTTTAACTTGGAAATTCGTCCCTCATCTAGTGCTTTCTTCTAGCTGACAACTCCACCAACAAATACCTGTTTGATTCTTCTCCAAGGACTCACTCCTTATCCATGCCAAGCTCTCACTGTTTCTGGATTCTACCTGCATTGCTTCTTCACATCTTTCTAGTTCTTGACCATCAGTAAGCAATATAAAGGTGAACAACGAATATGAGGTTCACTTACCTTTTCTGACCTCCATATGGGCGTTTGAGACTCCTTGACAGCGTGTTGTCCGCCCACCATCCGTTCCAGTGACTGATCTCGGCCATCTCCCAGTCTACTCCCGACCGATGTTGGTTCCCTGCACTGGCCCTGACTGTTGACGTCGTTTCCCTAGCTGACAACGATATCCATTCTACCGACATCGGTTCCTGTCTGACCAACGTCAGTCTTTCTGTTGCCGACGTTGGTTACTGTATGACCGACGCCGGTCCCTGTGTTCACCTGTGAGTGATAACTTTTTACCCGCGAGCTCTTCATGGATCAAAATTTTGTTCAAATCAACACAGCCCTGCTCAGAATAATTCAGTCTCCTCCGCTGATCTCTGTCCGTCATCTCCTCCATGAACACCAAGGCCTTCCAGTTCTTAAGTTTGTCAAAAACATCTGACCTCCACTTAAAAACTTGTATTCCCCTCCTACATATGTGACCAAGCCTACAAAGCCACATCTCTGCAACAGAAGGTGAATCAGTAATATAAGTAGATAGATAAATGATACCTACTTTCTTACCACCATCCAATTCAAGTGCATCCGCTGTGAGAGTTACAGTGCATCTCTCATCACCCAACTTTCTTGAAGAAATTAGACTCATCTCCAAGACTGGTCCCTACATGACTTCCTTCAACACCCGTGTGTTATCCACCTGCAATTTCAGCTTCACTTCCCCTTCGTCAATCATCTGACAAGGCTCTCCAACCCCTAAATAAATCTCTCCAAAGTCTCCAAAGACATGCTCATGAAAAGATGCTCTATTTTTGGCTGCATGGAAAGAGGCAAAAAAATCTGTAAACCGAGATTCTACTTTATCCAGAGCAACCTGTGCAACATCTGCTTCTACACGCTGATCTTCTACCAACCAACAATCTTCTTTTACCTGCTCTTTCTTTCCATCAATCAGACCATTCGTGCTATTCAGTTTCTCCATTCGTAGCTTACTTTTTTCTGCCATTGCTATACTCCCACTCAATCTGAAACCCCTACGAGTGACCTGTAATCAAAAACACTACTAGATCTGAACCCCCTGTTAGTCAAGCCAACTAAAAGCTCTGATACCACTTGATGGTATCAGCTCTTGAACCTACAACCAGGGTCTGATACCACTTGTCAGTATCAGCTCTTGAACCTACAACCTGGCTCTGATACCACTTGTCAAGATCTTGCTCCACCAATTAGAGCACATATGATTACTTCTTGTATTAGCAACTAAACACGTAATTTAACCAAAATGATAATTAACTAGAAATATGAAACAACATAGAAATATGAGAGACAATACACAATTGTATTAATAATCACTCAGAGGAAAATACAATAAAGAAGATGCCACTTCTTCTTTCACCTCAAAGGCTCGCCACACTTCAAAACCTTCTTCTCTTTCTCTCTCGGTCCCAACAATCAACTCCAATACAGAATTGATGTTCACCTCCACCAGTCAGTAACACGCTGCCAGTACACCAAGTACACAATCGTACTCCAAGTAGATCACTTGCTCTCTGCTGCTACCTGCAAATCACTAGACCTTACTCACCATTGTAGATCTCCAAAAGAAGCCATGCTCCCCTGCTGACCAAGATCATACAAATACGAAGAACCCTTCTGATTCTCCAAACCAACACCCACCTTGGTACTGTGGCACTAGGAGGAACACACCATTGCTCTCATCTCTCAGAAAGAGCTTATTTAGCTCTCTTACTCTCTAGCACTCTTTTACAATACAACGTATGAGTCTATTATATAGATCTCATGCTTACAATAATTAGACTATCCTAATTACAATAATTAGACACACAACTCAAGACTATAATTAGCTTTTACATGCAAACTCTCGGTTCAACGAACTAATTGTCCGTGCAACGAACAGTTTTGGAACCGCCACAGGGGACCGACGTCAGTCTCTATTTGTCTGGAGGTGACCGACGTTGGCCAACCTCCTGCCGATGCCGGTTGTCTTCAGCTCACACCTACCGATGTCGATTTCCTACTGCACTGCACTCCGCCGACACCGGTCTCTCTGGAATGCAGCAACCTCCTCCATGTTTGAACCAGTTGAAGCTTTTAGCTCCACAACCTAACAATACCTTGTTTGTTGTTTTATGCAGGATGTGCACAAAAATACCAAGAAAAAACAAGTATTTTTCTTCAATTTTCACCTCAATGCGGCACTACTGGTCCGCAAGATGCAAAATATGCATCCAATAAGTCTCATGTCAAATAATTTAGAAAAAATATTTGGATGCAAAATATATATCCGCTAATTTTTTTTAATGTTAGGGAGATGACGTAGATCTTCGGCTTTTATTTGCAGGTATTATTTTTAACAAATGGAGGCTGCAAAACTTATAAATATTTCCGAAGGAATTCGCTTGAAGCCACTGTACAAGTATGCATTTTAGGTAATTTCGAAGATTCCAACCCTGAGCAAGACTTAAGTTCTCTCTGCGCTAGTATCTTTTGTAAAAAAAAGAACAAAAAATCATATGGTGACCATGGCAGGCGGACTGCAAGGCATTGTCTCAAAAGTTAAAGTTATTTTTCAAATCCGGGAATGGTTTCAAAGATTAAGGAGTTAAATCTTTGCCTGCTCACCTACGGCCAACTAAAGTGCGTAAAATTTGTATTCAAATTCATTCAAAACGTTTCGATTGTTCTGCATTTCAAAAATATTGGTGGATTTTTAGGTTGTGTTTTATATATTTCTCAAAATTCACTGATTTTGACATTGTATATGAATTATTTTCTTCCAGCAATGTGAGAGAGGTTGTATACCTTGAGCATCTGATGGGCGTTGATGGAGCAATCGTGGATTTTGTTCAACAAATTGCCCAAGCAGTTGAAGACTTGACCGGCATTAACAACAATTTAAACAGTATTGTCGGCATGCAAAATGATATGCAACAGATTACATCGATGGATTCCCATGAAAACCAAATTAGATCTTCACTAAACGCTCCTTCTGCTCTTATCTGGAGTTTTCAATGATAATAGAATTTTATTTTATTTATTTATTTATTTTTTAAATAATAAATTAAACAACTTGAAACAATAAAACTTTCGCTAGAAGAGTATATAAAGATAAATTATTAAATTCGAAAATATTATTATGAAGGTGCGTGAAAGTTTAATTTTGTTATCTAATAAATATGTTTAAATTAAAATTTTCATTTTATGTTTAAAGAATTATTAGTGATATAAGTTCAACTAATAAATTGTTCTTCTAATTTATTTATCAGTGTAATATATTTGACCCTTCATTTCTCTCAATTTATATTCAAGAGGGAGTTTACAAAATATTTTGTACTGTGTTTTGTCACCTTAACTACCCTGCCACATTAACTTATTATCTTATCACCTAAACTTTGGTTATATGTATGGTGTAATTTATTATTGAATGTAATAAAGATTTGAGTATAGGTTTGTTTATTCACTATTGTTTTATTGATACATTTCTAAATGTAATCATCATTATTCTACTAGTACATTTAATACAAAACCTGAGATGTTCATTTGAAGTGCTTTTAAATTTAGGTTCAATCATTCTTCTTAGTTTTCTTAATTTGGTTGAAATTAATTTTGTTTAGTTAGAATATAATTTTTTGTATGTCCTATATGTTTTCTAGATGTTAGACTTTTATAACTTCTCTAGAACTGCTAGATATGGAAAGAAGAAAGCAAGGTTTAAAGGTATCAAATAATGTAACAAGATACCTATGAAAGTAAACAACTCTTTAAAATCTTGGAAATAAATTATAGTCATTTCTTTGATATTTGGATAGCTTTAGTTTGTAATACAGCGTATAGCTTCCACATGCATTGAATATGCTTGTGTGAAAGAAACAATAATGAACATCTGTGATTTAATGATACATATAAATATCTTAACATTAGGTGAACAAAATATTTAACCTATACTATTGAATAATTTGTGTGAAAAGACAAGTAAAATTCCCTGTCATGCTCCCCTTTACTGTTATGCTCCCCCTAACTTTAGTAATGTCATGTTCTAGATCATGCTATATTTTACTGCTTTAACTCTCGCCCTTTGACATCAATGGCAAAGGTGTTGGTTAATTAATCCCCTAAATTAAATCTCCTCATCAAATTATAATGCAAGAAATTTAAAAGACTGGAACCAGAATAAGAGGTCAATGACAAATTATAAGACCAAAATCCTCAAGGTACAAGGGTTCCATACTTAGGCAAAATTTTGAAAAATGATAACCCCTATGTTATAACCTCTTAAATTTGCCTAATTTCATTATCATAATTATCCTTGAGCCCAATTACTAAAGCCCTGATTCTTATGCTAAAATTCTCTTTACTTGTCTAAGCCTCCTCATTACAAACGAACAAATGATCTCTTAGGTTTGACACTAAAAACTAAAACTAAGAGACTGCAAAATTAGAAAATTATTTAATCTTTTCAATAAAATGATATCTAAAATACTTAATTCATAATATACCCCTATATTTCCACCTAAAATACATAAAAAATCCAATACCACACTAGCACAATAGTCAATAGAGGTATACGTGGGATGACATGACATATTGGTCAATGTACAAATACTTACCATAATACCGTGACAACCAAATATGAATATCACAGGGTGGTGGTGAGAACATGATAACAACTAAAGTAAACTATAGACTCACAAGGGGTAAATAGTGACACTATGGCAGTAAATAATCACTCAATCGCTAGAATTAACCTACCATCCAGTGGGAATCCAAAGGGGTGTGCACGGGGTGGCAGTATGAGATTGTTTGACATGTTGTCTTGTAGCAAGCAAAGTGAAGGTGTGTGGTATAGTGAGGAGATTAAAATGCTAACTCTACCATACTACTACCTTGAAATGATCTTGATATGATAGAGTGATACTACGGTACAAGTTGTCAAAGAATTTAAATCATCAGTGGCAATGATTACACCTCTAAACATGAATCGTTTGATTTCCTAAGATTAAAGGCATGTATTCAAACTCAAAATATGGATGTATTGTGAAATATTTTGCATGAATTGACATTAATAGTGAGGTGATTAAGCTCAATAGCAAATATACTTGGGATTCGATGTCATTTTTACAATCATTCACACAACTCAGTGTATCATAGGTAAGGGAGTTCAAAGAGGAAGACTCTGCATCTATTATTTCACCAGGTAGGTTCATAGAAACCCTCTATAACAAGTGTATAAGAATTAAATTTTCTCAATTCTACAAGTAGACACTTAAAAAAATCAAGTAAGAGTAAATTCTTCATCATGCCACCTAAAAGAAGTGAACTTGTGAGTAAGAAGGAAGAAGCCACATCCTCTAAAATTAAAAATAAAACTTTACAACAATCCATACTTGATGTCTTACCCAATTTAACTGACAAGGGATTCAAAAAGGTGTTTAGAGATGTAGCTCATGGATCCAGAAACCCAATTATTCCTATCTTAGGGTGGGATTTATTTTGGTACTTCTATGATAAGAGGGATGGTAAGATTCTAGTTTCGAATCCTTGGGCCTTAGACTTGGCCAAACTAATAATCCCTAACATAGTCATAGATGTTGAGTTTATCAGAGTACTGGCACAACATTACTACCTAGCTACTAGGATTGTCAGAATGCTAGATGGCTCACCATTAGTGGTATTGACTAAAGAAATAATTGTAGAGTGTTTTATTTTGAATAAGCAAGCCATCACCTAGATTGACTTGGATAAAAGCGAGGAAGACTATATGAGATTGATAAAAACCTATAGGAGTGATGAACTTCCTCTACACATGAAAATGGGTGCAAATAATAAAAGGATACCTATTTCCCCTTCCAACAATGAGCCATTTGTCGTGGAATACTTTCAAGTCTATTTTAAAAGAACTTATTTTGATTTGTACCAAGTGCTTAGGATTGATTCTCAAAAGAAGATGTTAATCAATCTCATGATGATGGAAATGAGGATTCAAAAACCTAAAGTGAATGTTGAGTATGACTTTGCTGCTCTAATTGAGAAATGGCTACATGAGGGATTCTTACAAGTGAGAGAAGACCTAACCACTATCACTTAAAAAAATTATTCCTTGTTGTGTCATTTAATATTGTATCAAAATAGAGATAAATGAACTAAGGGGATGTGCTTGGGGATGACTGACCGATGAGGAAATAGGTTACTTGTGTAGCATTGGTCTTACATCTAGGATAGCAGATGTAGGAATAATGATTATGTGACATTTCATGATGATTTTATAGTAAAGGTCATGGCCACTCTTGGTCACATTTGACCAATATTTCCCATTGAAATCAAAGAATTTTTAATACCCTTAGCATTGAAGTTATAATAGGGACATACCCATAATTTTGGTGACTAGTTCTTTCTAGCAGACCAAATAGTGATAAGAGTTTATGGGTGTCCTCAAGCCCCACACATTCTACCTAAGTTTGTTTCCCTTTGAAATGCATTTTTGGAATTTATGTGGAAAATTCTATGGATGGAGCAAGATGTTTATGAAGAGGCAGAAAAAGGGGACATTTCTACTTGACTTAACGGTATGTGGGGAATTGTTTATTGGGTCTGATACACTAGAAGAGCTACAAAGTTATTTGAAGGTAAGGTATTCTTTAAAGTCATGAGGGGAAAGGGTCTTTGACCCCGAAGGACATATAATATTTTTAAGCCAAACCTACTCACTAGAGCTGGGATTGTCCATGAGGTTGATTATGAAGAAGAGGTAATAATAAATTACCTTACCCCTCATGAAGTGTTTCATAGGAAAAGGAAATGAGAAATCATAAAAATATTTGAGGAAGAGAAGAAGAAGAGAGACACTAAATTCCTAGGTTTTTATGTGGGATAAGGGGATCCTCTTAAGAGGATAAATTTGATAATTGACAACTTTGAAAGGTTGTATGTTCAGCCAGAAAAGGAACCTGAGGGATAGTCTCCAAAATCCACCAAGTTTCCCATCAAGAGGCCAAGTGGTGTTGTGATTGTAGAACCCCTTCCATACACTATTATAGTAAAATCAGAATTACCTCCAAAGAAATTGAAGCCTAAGAAGCAAAATACATAGGAAGTACCCCACTTAGTGGCTGATGAAGTAAGTGAAGAGGTGGGGGATACAGAGGACCTCCTCAATGAGATAATGAATTTGAAAGATGATGATGATGTGGATCAACCACTCCCTAAACTTGCAATTGAGGCTCATAGACTAGAAGAAAGGGTGGATGTGCATGCACATAATGATCAGGAAATACATGATGATGAAAGAGTAGTCGCTGCTCTTAGGTTTATTGAAGATGATGAATTTATCTAGACCCCTGAGTTTAAATATTTTTGGATCAAGGTGAAAATGAGAGAATTTGAGGAAAGACTCCAAATTAATAATATGGGAGTTGAAGAGTCCCAACATGATTAGTTTGTTGCTCAGACCTTTGAGGAAATCAGGATTAATGAAATCAACATTAGCCCACAAGAGGCCAAAAAACTAGTATTGAAGAGCAACATACTGATCATTCTTGGGATGGAGTTGAATAAGATATTCTTACTATATCAAGTAAGAAGCCAAAAATATCCCATGTTGATTTCTAAATTTAATTTAGATGACGGAATGAGTGGCATAGGTTACAATCCAAGAATTGAAACCCTAGCCTTTTGGACAAAGCAAAAAAGAATATAAAAACCAAGATTTCTTGATGTTGTAAAAGAAATGAGAGGGGATTCCATGGTAAAGACACTTCAAGACACTTCAACATTGGAGGCATCTACTATGATAATGCACTCAATAATGTTTACTAGGAATGTGGTTCAAGGTATGGAGCTTAGATTAGTAGAATATGAGAAAGCACAGACTGATTTGAATGATGATTCGTAGAAAATGTGAAATTGAAAGAGAAGTTGAAGGGAGCAGGTCCTTCCCAAAGCATAAAATTAATAGTATATCATTCCCCTACCATCTAGACTGACACAGGTGAAATCACTATTGAACAAGTAAATGTGTTAAAACAAGAAATTGAGAAGTTGAAAAAGACTAATGAAGAAACAAAGAAGGAACAAAGAGACAAACCCTCAAGGTATTGGAAAAGATCTTGGAGCATAGGGTTAAACTAATTGTGGACAAATTGGAAAATGTATATGAATGTTATGTCTCCTTGTCACAAGTAGTTGAACAGATGAAGGCCCATGTACTTATATTGGACCCCTTATTCAAGAAATGGAAACCTATACATCAGACCTTAATAACTTTGTGCATAATTTTATAAAGGAGTGTTGAGGCCCCTGCAGCTTTAAAACCTATTGAGAAAATGGTCTGAATGGTCATTGCTGAATTTCAATACATATGTAGAGAAGACCAAAAGATCAAGGCAAGAATGGATTCATTTCACACACTAAAGTATTGGTTCATGCCTAATAGACTAAGGGATGATGATCAACTAAAAGGCTCTAAGGATTGGATATATGAGTTTAGCCAAATTGTTCTCAATTGCCTCACTCATTTACAGAAAGATGGTGAAATAAATCTTCACAGCCTCAATTTAACCTTGGATGGAATAAATGCAATGGATGAAGATACTCAAAATTCATCATGGACATCAGATGGAAGATTCACTTGGCCAACACACAAATAATCTAGGAGTACAAATGGCCTCATGATTACATAGTGTACCAATGGGAGCAGACATATCTAGCTCCCCTAAAAGAATAGGCCTTATAGTGAAGTACCAAGCCTTAGAGATACTATCATGGAGAGAGGACCTTGCCAGATCTAAATGATCACAGGTACCTTATGATGACTAACAAACTTTGGTATCTTGTGAGTGATCTGGACTTCAACATCTGATCATTTCTCATCTTTCATTGCTTTTATGTAATCCTATGTAAACAACAATAATTAAGATTTTTTGATTTATGTTAAAAGTGGGTAACTAAAAAGACACTTTTTGACATGTAACAGTCTGAATCATGTCACTTCCATTACTCACATATAAAAGGGAAACCAAGACCGAATGATAATCATCAGTAGGGGATTCAGTTAGGACAAAACTTTGAAATGTATTGTAAAATATTTTTGAAGATCAATAGAATGAAGTTATAATTGGTGGTTGAATTCTGGTTTCAATTATTTTTTGAAGTGAATTAATGAATGTTATCTTGTTGTCTCCAGTCTGATCTTTCCTTGTTATTTAAATAAATATATCAAGGGTATATATAGTTTATAAAACATATTTTCTATCTTTGTGTGGTTATAATTGGTGATAGAAAAGCAGAACTCTCATTCTAAAGATGAGAAACTAAGAAATCCCAATAGTGTTACCAAAGCCATCATGTCTTCTGATCATTCTAGGGTTTTATGTTTTATTTCCATAACAACCATTTCTCGAATGTTGAATGTAGATGTTTCTAATCCCTCATAAATGGTCACTTTTAATGAGTTTGTTCTATAAGCAAAATCCCATTTGATATCCAAAATTTGAGATTTAAACTCATATTCCACTACTGTTCTACTGATTCAAGTTGTTAATTTATATAGTATTATTTATTTGGAATTTAGGAAATGAGGAAAAAGACTTTAAGGAACAAATTAGATGATAGTGATCATAATGCTGAAATTTTAATAATATATTATGAGTGCTTTCGTAGAGAAAATGTGGCCAAGAATAATGGATATTTATCGCATCTTGGTTTGACAAACATGTAAGTTGTAAATCCACTAAGTAGTATATTATTTGTTTAATAGTGTTTAATGAAATTTTATAGGCAAGAGATTTATGTATATAAGACATAATATGATTTTATTTGTTTTATAGGAAAGAAAAAGAGTGAAAATCAAATGCAGAGAAAAAATAAAAGGAAAGTAAAGATACAGTGTCACCAACTCGTAGAAGCCAACGCATTTGTGATTCAACAAATGTAGTTGGTGAAAAGAATAGTTGTGATGATGTGCAACCTCATAGAGCTCATGGTGATGTGCAATCTAATATATCACATGGTGATGTGTAACATCATGATGATCTCTTATCACAAAGTCTAAGAGAGATTATTGAAAAACATGAGAGCAAAGGAACACTAAGTTTGAAGATGATTTATTCAAGATTAAAATATGTGTTTGAAGTGAAATCTATGGAGATCAGTACTAATCTACCTACTCATGCCACACCTGATGTGGCTAAAGAGTATGAATTTATTACTAATGAAAGTCATGAAGACCGCTTACATCTGGTGTGCCTTAAAGTGCACCTGTTGTATTTACAACTTTTGATAGAATTAGTGGATCAACCAAAAATATTAGTAGTGGTTTAATAGAAGATGTGTCTAATTTTATAAAAATATAAAGATTGAGTCAAGATTTTTATAGATCTATAGAGATGAATGCAAAAGAAAGAACATTAGAAGGCAATAAGCCATTCTTGGTTGAGGTATCAAGAGATGGTGAGCCCATTGGGCCAAATGCTACAAGGTGGGCCTCTGAGTTGGGTGTAAGATGTAGGGCCCATTTGGATATTTACAAATCAAATTTTGTAGAGAAAAGTCCATGAAGTGTGGAAAATTTTATACAAAAAATGGAAAATGCTTTTGAGACTACTGGTGGACAAATCTCTAAAAAACATTACAAGTAGAAGATGAGACTATTGATGAACAATTTTAGATACAATTGTAGAAAAACAATTATGGAGGGAAAAGAGAGGTTAGAATCCACTCTATCTCCCAAATAGTGGGATGCATTGAAATAAAGTATGCATTCCAAATAATATTTGACAAAGAGTAACAAAGACAAGAGAGTAAGAGATAATGTGAGGGCTGGATATACATTTGGCCGAGGTAGGTTGTAGGCCAAAAAAGAAAAATTTGGAGTAAGTGTATGGATTTTTGGTTCAATTTACGTTGTGTTATTTATTTTAATTTTTTATTGAACTGACTATATGTTGAAATTGACATTTTATTTTAGGTGGAAAATAGTAATAGAGAAGCAGGCGCAAAAGATATTGTCAATTATATGACAGCGCTAGATCCTAGTAAATCTAAGAGTAGAATCAAGTGGAAATCTAGTTCATCAACAAAGATTTCATAGCCATGTATTAGACATCTATTAAGAGCCTCTCTCGATCATGTCAAATCAAATGAAAGATACCAACATGTAATGAGTTGCATATATGGTCTCACTAAGAAATTTTCACAGTTGGTTACCTCTGTTAAGCCTATAGTTTTTGCATGGGAAGAGCATAATTTCATAGATTTAGATGAGGCAAGAGGCTCTATTGATCTCATTTCTTCTTGTTTGGCAATTCTATATATAAATGCCTCTTAATATGTAGATTGAAATATGAGCGTAGGAGAATCCAACCCAATTTATTTATTATTAGAGTGATCTAGAAAATGTTCTTTTAGACAAATTAATAGCTTGCATTCTTTACTTGACTATTGAATACTTTGTATATTTTCTTGCATGATGGTTAAACCACATGTAGAGAAATTTTATCAAATCAACATGAAAACAAAAATTCATTGAAGTAAACATAGCTACCGATATTGATAGTGATCATGATGAACTGGACAAGAGTGTACAACACAATCATAGTTGTGCTGAAGTTGAGTTAATATAATAATTGTTGTCATTTATCTATCCTAATGTTTTATCATTCTTCATGCTTAAAATGTTCTTTTGGACAAAAATTTATGGCTTTTACATTCTTTAAGTTGTAAGTTAATTTGTCCCAATGTTTTTTCATTCTTCTTTTAGACAAAAATTTATAGCTTTTGCATTCTTTAAGTTGTAAGTTAATATGTCCCAATGTTTTGTCATTCTTTATGCTTAAAATGTTCTTTTGGACAAAAATTTATAGCTTTTGCATTCTTTACTTGACTTATATTAATTTTTTCATGATGATTAAACCACATGTAGAGCAATTATATGAAATTGGAATGAAAAGAAAAAGGCCCTATCAATAGAACTCTCTACAAAGCTGCACAACTTCATGTTAATGTTGATAGTGATTATGTTGAACTCGATGAGCATGTACATGATATTCATAGTATTAGTGGTGTTAAACTCAAGGTGAGTTTTATGAAACCACATGAAAGTAAGTACTCTTTAAGTAAGTAATGTTTGTTTTATTCTGTGAATAAGGGTAATCATTACCTATGTGATAGAAGTTGGTTAAAATAGTAGTGAAGTGTAATTAGATAGTATACATAGATTATGGAAATAAGGGAGAACATATAAATTACATTATATGGAAGCTTAGAGCTTAGTTGTAATAGAGTGCATACATAAATTTTGACAATGCATTAGTGCATTGTGTTTAGGGATGTCATGATCCTCAGTTAGGGGGACTCCATTACCAATCAATGTCTCTTTCTAGAGTATTTGTACATTCTAGCACTATTGTAGTCTTGCCTTCCATTTGTTTATACCTCGCAATGGGTTAGTTTTTTTTTTCAAATTAAAAATTTGCTTATTTGTTATTCAACAAAATAAAAAAAAGCACATACAAAAACTGATTTGTTTTAAGACATAAGAAATTACATACAACTATCAAAAATAAAAGACAACACTTTTCCACCAATGTCAAAATCTGATTTTTCTAGGAGACAACACTTTGAGAGAAGGAAAAGACAACCAGATGACAATAACACTGACCCTGAGAAGCATAACAAGTCTAGACCAGAGTTCATTAGAACCTTTTTGCTCTTTTCAAACATTCTGACCAAAATTACTATTACTATCACATGACCTAACTTTGTTTTTAGTTCATCAAGGCGTTGTATCTCCAACCACTTTGGTTGTTCCTGCACAAATTAAGATTGTATTATAAAATGTATTTTTGAGTAAAAGACTCCAATCAAAAGCAAATCATAGGTGGAAGTAATTACCATAACCAAAATATCAGACCTTGTGTCTATAGATTTAAAATGATGGGACAAAAATAGATAATACAAAGATCAAACAAGTTGTAAGGCTACTTCTCATGAGAAAATATCCCCTATTAGCTTAGATAAGTTAAGGTTTTTTACGCAAGAATTTGCTTCGCTTTGTTTGTGAAAAAAAAATATTTTTTTCCATAAAGAAGTTAAATCCTTACCTGTTGAGGCACAAACTCATATTTTGGTGTTTTTAGCATTTTTAGGAATGGAATTTCCTTGCAATCATATTATTAGATTGATATAACTGATCAAGCATGATGTTTTCTATAACACCCCTAAGAGGCTCTCTTACAAAAATAATAGCATCCAAAAGGATATCCACAGTCTCCTGAAATGAACATCTCATCATTGGCCTTGTATCATTATGATTGATACCATATTGAGTAATAGCCATAAAATGATCTCAATATGTCATTGTCTTACATAGAATAGCTAAATGCCTATAGTTCACATATGACCCATCAAAAGATATCACAATTCGAACCTCATCCAAAAGAGATTTTCTCAAAGCCTCTATTCCAAGAACTTCAATAACCTCAATCAAGTGATTAATTTGTGTCCTTGTAGCATCCACATATTCATGACACATGACTACTATTATATTGACACCTTCTATATCTAACATCTTTTTTGTATCAAATAGAGGGAAGTTAATTTTTGTTTAATATGTCAGGTGCATGGTTTCAAGTTTCCTATCATCATTTTCTAGTTTCTTATAAGTATTTATTGAATGTTTTATATCTCAATATAATGTGTATTTTTTTGTTTTTGTAGAAATGTATTGATAAACTCCAAGAAGGGGATAAAGTTGGGGTGTTGGATCCATTTGATGGTGTTGCTATGGGCATTTGGCGGATTCACTCACTATCTATTGTACACGGAGTCAAATTGAAAGGAACAGAAGATGAAAATGTAAATATTTTAAAGGTCACAAGTAACATACCCCTTGCTTAAGAAGATAAAATAGATCGAGATGTCCATCTAAAAGAGAAAGAAGGAACCTTCACATAGTGGCCACTAAAACATTTGCAAAAAATGACATAGTTGATGTTTATCATGTACTAACTGTTAGATAGCTTGGCCCACTACTTTATGCAATAGTTTGAATGTGTTGTTCAGGGATCTTAATTATCATGGTGTATTTACAAGAGTTGAAAACTCTTAGACTTTGACATTTTTGATTATATATATATATAAACACCTTATAGTTCATCAAAATTGCATTATATATTTTTTTTATTGTAGATTACCTTTTTTTTAATCATGATGTTGAATAAATATTTTAAATTATAGCATGTTGTAGCTTGTTCATATATCTAATATTTTTATTTGCTTGTATGTTTTAATTCAAGTTTAATAATATGTTTATTTCTAGCCTATACTGGTGGGTTGAGAGAAAACTCCAATAATGGAGTAGAAGCATGGGCCCTCCTTTGGGGTATCAAGTTTGCCATCTCCATTGAAATTAAACCCTCTTAATAGAGGGAGACTCTAAAATTTTCATTGATGTAGTTAGAGATAAATCTAAAATAGGATGGAAGTTGGAGGACAACATTCAAGATATAAAACACCTCCTTCTAGGTTTTAAAGAGTTTGAAATCAAACATATCTATAGAGAGGGAAATCAAGTGGCAAATGAAATGGCCAACTTGGGAATAAATATTTTCCCTCTAAGGTGTTGGAGGAACATACAAATTCTGCCCACTAACGTTAGAGAACTCCTCTTTTTGGAGGCCCAACCTTTCTCAACATAATGGCTAACATCAACTATTATAGATTAAATTACTTCCTTATTTATTTTTTTGGCAGCGCTATGTTGGACATTAGTCACATTAAGGGAAAGAAAGGTGTTGTCATCAAAGTTTGGAAAGTGACGTATGAGCTCACTTTAAAATATGAGTATTTCCACTTCAATGAAAATTAATATCACACGAGGTAGATTCATTTCTTGATAGTGCTTGCTCACACCGTAAATCCTTGTAAGCTTCCCTATTTGTTCAATCATTACTTGATTATCTTATATAATCTTAAAAAGGGGGTTAGGAATTGAGTGACTTTAATAGATGGTTACCTAATGATAACCATTCCTTTGCTTTTATATTGTTTGACTCAATTTTTTTAATCCTTAGTGGTTGATTCTGGTCTTAATCGAGTCTATCAGCAACTTTGAGAAGCTTTCAATTATAGGATGTGACAAGGTCAGAACAAAGCCTTTAGCTACCCAAGCTTCCTCATCCACCAACAATCCCTTTGATACTATTGAGTAAAACCAACCTAAGAACACCCTTATACCTTCCACCTTTACCAACAACTCCTCCACCTTAGAAATAACCCAACCATTAGCCACCTATACTCCCCTCACCATGGGAGTACCAACCACTAGCATTGTCAACCTTCTATCAACCACCTCTAATCCGCTAACCACTACTCCAATTTAAAGTCTTGTGGTGCCCATACCTTCTACCTTATCCCCAGTTAGCACAAAGGTCACTACCCTTCCTTTGGTCACCAACCTAACCACCACTCCTACCCAATAGGTGCCCATAACACCAAACCTAGGTTACATACCTAACCCACAAGGGCATGATCCTCTACCTGGTACCCAACCACCCATATCCACTTACCCTTACATATCTTTCATGAAATTATTGATGTCTATATACTAATATGTGATGGATTTTCAACCTCCTACCAGTTATTATTATGTCACCCAACCCTTGTAACAGTATGCACCTTACAACCTTTTGGCTGCACAACCCCAAACAGACCTCATGAAGATGCTAATGGATAAGATGACTACCTTAGAGTCATCCATTTTTGGATCTCCTAATGTCTTATCATATGATCAGATTTGTAACAACCCCATTCACCCATTTGTCCCCATCTAACCCTATCCTCCCCATTGGGAACTTCCCAAGTTCTCCAAGTTTTAGAGTAAGGAAGATCCCCAAAAACACCTTAGGGAATTTAGGTACTCATGTTATTTGATTTCCTATGATGATGCCCTCCTTCTCTACACTTTTCCTATGTCTTTATTGGGACCAATATTGGATTGGTATAGTGTCTTAACCAAACATTCTCTCTTCTCTTTCACCCAACTGGCTCAACTTTCTTGGATCACTTTTTGATAAATATCTTCAAAAATGTTTTAATCACTGACCTCTACTCTATCCAATAGTTTGATGATGAATTTATTATCAATTTTATGTCCCATCGGAGGAGCCTAATCAAACAACTTTATTTCTCCTTACCCCAACCTGAATTGAATATAGATTATGATGAATTCCTTAATGGTTATGATGAGAATCTCTCAGCTCAGTTTATCTTGATATGGGATGGGGATTGCAAAGTTTAGGTCAGTGGTATTCAATTTGAAATTAGTGAAGAATCAATTGCAAAGGCCACATGTTTGAGATGCAAGGGTATAAAATTGAAGAGAATCGTTAAAGTCTTAGACCCAGAGGGGATGAAAAGATTCTTTAGAGAAGGTGACTCTTTGGTGAAACTCATTAATTTTTTGATAGGGATAGTCTGTTTAAGACGTGGAATAAGGTATGTTTCACTATCATGAAGTTTTTCACCTTTGAAGGGTGTTTTAAGTGTTTTTATCATTACCATTTTGCTCTTCTAAATCACTTTCAACATAAAGTGCTTATCAACTTTCCTTTCTCCCTTTTGTCATCCCTAGAGACTTCTATCAAATCTATTAAAAATGTTGTTGATTGAAACCCGATTACTCCTGCCATTCCACTCCACCAAGGTCTTATTTTTAGGCTTTACCACTTTCACCTTGCATTGTGTCCATCTAAACCTTTAAAGCCTTTTGTGATTGATGAATCCCATGAAAGTGACTCGGAAGACCATACCCCCCTGAGTGTTAGATTTGGTTCTATGGGACCCCGTGGTTCCCTTCCTAAGTCCAAGGACTTTGTCACCCCTTCTTCGAACTCCCCCTTAAGAAAGACTACCTTTCCCATCCCCTGTTGGGTTGGGTTAGTCCATATCTTGAAATTGCAAAATCTAAACCTCCTAATCCTTCTCAATCTCTAGCTGTAGGAGGGTTGTGTGAGTTGAAGACTAGTCTTGCTATTTCTAGCAATAAGAAGAGGAAATTTCTCCATAGCATTGTTTCATCAAATAAAAATTTGGGCAAGAAAAAGACTAAAAAAGTGGTGGGTGAAGAGCACCCAAAATAGGCTATGGACAAAGAGCACTTGGAGGCCCAAGTATAGGGGATGTGGATGCAGATGTGGATGAAGAGTCTGGAATTAAATCTCAGAGTTTCATAGCTAGAAAGCTAGGTATCAATAGATCCAATAGACTTACAGGGGGTAAATCCCCTTTGGTGAATATCGTTGATTATCCCTCTACTTTAGATCTAGAAAATAGAACCAAGTATTTTAAAAGTCAAACCCATTTCAAGTTAGCAAATTGATAAGGAAGGAACTAGTCACTTCAAGGAGTTGAATAACTCCTTGTATGACCCGGTTAAGGAGGATTTTGAGGACATCTATGATGATGGTAGCCAAATCAAAAGGGAGTTAAAAGAAGTAAAAAATAGTTTGCACTCGCTCTAGAATAAAATGAAAGTGTTGACAATAATCTTCTTGAAGGTTGTTCATTGAGCTACTTCTTTGCTGATGATTTTATAAGAGGCTCCAAAAAAAGATAAGGATATTGAAAGTAAAATTTCCAACAAGGAGGAGCTTCTCAGTTTCAAAAAAGATGATTGGAAAGACTTAATTAACAAGTAGTTTTTTTTTATCATGGTTGTAGTAGCATAATTATGCCTTTGTTTTATGTGTTGCTTGGTCTTGGTATGTGTTGTATTTCCTTTGTGTGTTTTGAGGTAAATTAGTTGTCTTTTTAGTCAATTCAAGGTCTGATCCTACTATTTTTATAACGCATTTGACTCCCTTTGCCTAATGGATAGGATAAGGTCACTAATCCTTAACATAGGCAAGCATGTTACCCTTAGGAATTAATAAAAGTGTTGACCAAATTTGAATTTTCATCAAATTGGGTTGAACCCTACATATTGAAACTTTTAATAGTTTCCCATATGTCTAATAGGGTCTCATGTGTGTTTAAACATCTCACCTATCCTTTCTCTAATTTTGGTGTAAGCCTATCCTCCTTGTACTTGCCCAGTCAACCCAAGACAACTTTGGTCGACTCTGGCCAAACATGGTCAAAGCATAAAATTATTCCATAAATTTCCTAATATTGTCATTGAAGTGTTTTAAACTTTTCCTAAGTCATAAATTTTCCCTTTGCCATGCTTTATATGCAAAAAATCCATTTGGTCACATTTTTTCCTCATTAAATGACTTGTATCGATTTGTCAAACAAGCATATTTATAACCAAGAAAGTTTCTAACATGGATGGGGTCTGAATATGTTTAGAATTAGTCAAAGGTAGTCAAGAAGCAATTTCATGCATAAAAATAGGGAGTTTCCCTTAAAAATAGGCCCTTAGTGGCACTTGTATGGATTTAGTTAGCTCAAATCAAGTGAAAATGTGGGAAAAGTGGCTATTGAGCTCCCTAAGGTATTTGATACACTTGGTGTGTAAAAATAAAGTTAGAGAGATCAAATTTTGCTTATGTTCCTTCTTTCTTGCCTTCACAAGCAAAGAAGGGTCAACTTCAAATGCTTGGTACAGTTTGTATAGATGAAGTTGGAGGGAGTTCTCTTGGGAGTTGAAAGGGATATTAGTCCAATTCAAACCCATGGAAATAATTTTGAGTTTCATGGCTCCTCCTTTATGAACCATTGTTAAGAAGTTATGCAATTTTTTATGCTTCTACATTCATGAGGGGTCCCTATTTGAGCTTGTTTTAGAATGTTTTGTTTTGATTTGATAGGTTGGTTATTTTTAAGTGTTTCTAAAGGATTATCCATAGGTTTATCCATAATTATAATATAATGAGTTTTCTCAAATGCATAAAAAAGCCTCTTCTACGCTTGTTTATGGCTAGAGACTCCCTCCCTTCTTTATGTAAAATCCTGATGCTTTTGTAACCATCTGAAGGTTACCATTGCAAGTTATTAGAGGGATCTTAAGTTTGAAAAAGTGAAAATAATTATACATAATGGTGGAAAGAAGCCTAATCTCCTAATGGCCTAAAACTTGCTTAAGGTGATAAGAAATTTGCCTCACACTCAGAAATGTGCACCTACAGGGATTCTATAGAGCCTTGAAGGTACTTGTATGGAATAGTGAAACATGATAAGTTCTCATTCAGACTCTTGCTTGTTGGAAAGTTAAAAATAGACCTATTTGAAGCATCAACTGGGTAAGAGAAGGTGCAAATTATCTTTAAGCATATGAAGATTGCATTTTGGTCTCTTGTCCCTAAAAAGTGCAAATAGAGGACCAGGGGGTTGTTACAAAGCTCTCATGACATGTATCCCAAGGCTTTTCATTAATTATGATGACCTTGCCTTGTTCTCCATATCATAAAGAAACACTATGCCAAGTTTGAAGGAAAAGAGATTAGTGAAGGATAGTGTTTGAGAGCCTCAAAATTGTTTCTAAACACACTGAATTCATTCAATGTCATCTGTAGGACTGAGTCAAATAATGGCATTTTCTTCCATTCAAGTAGTAACTTGAATTTCTCTCATGGTTAGTGGTTTAAATGTTTGAAATGTTTTTTGTGAGTCTAAAGATCTCAGAAGAAGTGATACGCTATTTTTTAACCTCCTTTTTCAAACCCTATCCGTACATAGGCTTGGAAAGTTACACGTACAATAAGATAAATCAAATAGTGACCTGAGCATTTGGGTGATGTTGTTTTAGGTTTCCAAGGGTAGATACAAGTTCAAATATGATTTCCATGATCAATATGGCTAGGACGAATTTCAAATACCATTTGCAAGGTCTCCTGATGCAAACACACCTATAGGAAGTTTTGTCTCAGTCAGCAGGGGTCACTAAGAAAGTGTCTCAGTCAAGGAAAGGCATGGTTGGGTTTCAAATAAAGCATATAGGTGATTTCAAGATGATACACACATTTTTTAACCTTAGGGAGGTTTAAAATAACTTATTGACATCATGACCAAGTAGATAAGGTCAATGAGCACCTACAACTAGCTAAGAAGGACTGAGACAATAGTGAGCAAAATGAATTCAGTTGGGCAAGCCTAAGTGTGAAGTATGGGTTAAGAACTTGAAAATACTATTCCCATAGTTTATTATTTCTCATGGTTCATGAATATATCTATATAAATAATAAATAATCCCAACCACTAAAGGAAACCTACATGATTTTGAGGATAAAGTGACTCAGTTCAAAATAGAGTCTTGAGAAAAATGGCTTAGTCCCAAAGATAGGCATTGTTTTGAGCTCTAATGGAAAATATAGGTAATTTATAAATGAAGTATGTAGTGTATAACCATAAAATATGTCTCAAATGGCTAACAAGAATCATTGACAAGCCAAAGAATGGCATAATAGTGACTTACAGGTAGAAGCACAATCCTTATGCCCTGCCTACATATAGTTTTCCTTGGAAAACTAAGTCTTGGTTTTTGAGGTCTTTATAGGGTCAAATGATTGAGTTAGGAGATAAAAATTGGTAAAAATCACCCTTACCACTTTTTAAATCCTACACAATTGTTTGTTTTGTGAGGAAAATAGGGGAAGTGACCCTATGTTGTCTCAGATAGGGGGCACTCCCCTAGGCTCATAAGCAGGCAATCTTGAGAGATGAAGATGAAACATGAACTATAACCCAAGAGAATGATTCAAGAGAGTTTTTAGAGTTGTAAAAAACATATTTCAACATGTTAAACCAAATAGTAATTTTTGAAACTAAACAAGGTCTTCTAAGCTATAAGAGTTGCAGATACGACAGTTAGGCAAGGTGCAAGCCTAACCCCAAATGAGAGATCACTTTCAATTATAGCCTTGGTAAATCATTAAATTGATTTAGAGAAAATTAATAGAGGTAATAATTATGTGTTTAATCTATCTTAGAGGTATGGAAGGTCATAAATGGGTTTGATCCATAAAGTTTGTAGGTAAAGCCTACTAGACCTAATATAAGGCCTAATGCCTAGAAGTAGTCCTATCACCTTTTAGATTGAATAAAAATTGAGACATATTAGATCAAATTCTTAGAGTATATAAAGAGGTTTTTTAGCCTTCACTTTGTACATAGGTTTACCAAGAAGCCATTTCTTAGATTGAAGGCACCCAAACCATGCAAAATGCTCAAAAATGACTCAAGTGGCCAACTCAGGATGCTTGTATCTCCCATGATAATTTGCATGGAGATTCAAGGAATTTGGGGATGTTATAAATGGTCCCTAAAAATAATTTAGTTTCATTGGCTCAGCTTCACAATGTACCATTTTTATGAACAAATGCTAAGACCTAGAAGGACTCTAAACCCTCACAAAACCCTCTCTAAGGACATGACTAGGAAGATGTTGCAAATGAAGCATCCAAATGAAAAAATTTAGCCATAAAACTGATTTGAGGTGTTATAGGAATCTTAAAGCCTCCTCTCCATACAATTGAGTTGTATTACACCTATTTAGATGGTGTACAATAGGGTTTTATTTGATAGAATTATGTGTTTTTTAGGTATGGATAAGATTCAAATGATGAAACCACTTATAGGAAAGATATTGGGAATTTTTATAGGTATCCATTTTCATATATTGAGGTATCTAATCTCTTAAGTGTGTCTACCATCTTCTTCATCTCAGCCAGTCTAGTGAGCAAAAAGTGAACACTTGGTGAAAATGATGAAAACTCCAATTGGGAAGCCTTTTGAGGCTTAATTAATGAACATGATGACATGAAAAATATTTAAAAGTGTCATTACTCATTTTTAATATATTATATTTAAGAATTGGAATGATCTGGGCAACAATTTAGGTGACAATTCGGGTGACAGTTCCACCCCAATTGGTGACGAAACTTCTAGGAGCCATAACTTTTGCATCGTAGCTCCAATTGACTCACTATTTGAACCATTGGAAATATAAGAATGAGGATAAAATGGTGAGATGGCATGTATATCTGATATATGATGTTTTACCCTTGAAAACCCAATGAAAGTGCCCCAAATTTCAATTTGAGTAGTGTAGTCTAAAAGTAGTAAGTTTCTAAAAATAGTAAGTTTCTATGTTTTGGTGATTACAAGATTTGAAAAGATTTAATAAGGTTTATAAGTAAATTTATAGGTTTAATAATGTCAATAAAACCTTGGATAGGTATTATTTTGGATTTGAAGGCTCCCAAATGGAAAACATGGTAGTTTAACTCCTCTTGACCTATGCAGGTCTAAACACTAGCTTGACTAGGGTTTCCAAAACATAAAAGGCCATAGATTTTGAATGAACTAGTAGATTTGGATTAAAATTAATATAATAATATTATTTTATTCCATATAAAATATTATCAAGGTTCTAGGTTGATGATAGGTCTATACAGTACAAAACTAGTATTGTATGTGTATGGAATGGCTAGAAATACCTAATTGGGAAGAAGTTAACAAAGGAAGTAAAATTTTATGGAGACTTGTAAGGAGATATATTATGGTGGAAAATGGTATTATATATTCAATGGAGTTCATATATTATTTAAACCAAGAGAAAATGTGGCAAAAAGGCTACTAGCCAAAGGGTGTCATTATAAGCTTGAAGTATGAAAATGAGTGGTGAAGTGTGATTGATGGATTAAAATAGGTTAATACAAGTATAATATGATCATGAAATATCATACATGTTGTTATATTGTCTTCATGAAACCCATTACAAGATTTGGTATGTTAAACTAAGAGAAGAGCTTGTCTAGAGTGACTAGTGAATGAAGAAAGTGAAAAGAATGGATTAGTACATGAAATGTGATAAGTATGAGGATGAGTGATCTAAGTAGAGTTTAAAATAAATTTTAACATGATTCAAGGAAATTTGATAAAATAAATGATTGGAATGAAGGTTATAAAGCCTAGAGACAAGTTATAAGACATATGTTGACAATTTAACCTTGTGATCAAAGGAATCAACCTAAGTTAAAAATAAAGTTTAGAGTCTAGAGATGATGATGTTGAGAATTTTATAGGTACCTCTGCATCAGTAAACCCCTATACACTGGTGTGAACCTTGTCATTATACATTCATGTATTAAGAAAGGTCATAAATGTGTTGAAAATTCTGAGTGAGCATTGGATTAGTGAAGATTGAATATGTGGAGAAGGAGGAAAGATATTGAAAAGAATCCATTTTAATTTTGAAACATATTAAATAAAAATAGACCCCTATTTTCAAAATTTCATACCTTGTTTGTATAATCCAAGACAAGAATGAGTGTATGGGTGTGAGAAGTGTCATGGATATTGAGTTAATTAAGTTCTATCATGATTGTAAAGGAGACTAAAGTCCTAAGAGTGACCATTGTGAAGTTTTTTTAACCTTATAATGTATACAGATCCATAAAACCCTTGCACAGTCAACTAAAGGTACAAAATCCTCTATGTTTTGTTGTCTTTAAGCATTAATAGGATTGATTAAGGTCTCTAGATGATTTACGTAGGTGGATGTTATCAAAATAGACCTAGGAAAGGTCTTGGTCAAGTTAGAAAGGATATAAAACAAAATAAAATGAATTTTAAAGCCTCTAAGGCTTTTCTTAACATGTTCACATCTTGATTGAGGTAGTCTCAAAGTTTTGAAGTGATTGTAGGGCCTGTACATGTTGAGGATTTTCATAGGGAATGTAACATCTAGATTTCACTCTAATACATTTGGTTTAATGAATCAAGGCCATTCTTGAGGTATTATACCCCTATGTAGTTAATTTTAATCCATGGTCTGAGTGTTGATCAATATGGTTGCAGGTTTCCTCATAGACGGTGAGCTGGGATAGAGTTGGAGGTACCTTGGAGGGATTTGAAGACTTTTGAGATCTTTCTCTTTGGATTTGGAGTGCGAATAAGGTCCTAGTAACCATGATGTTTCATAAAACTCTAAAGTCAATGCATATACCTCATAAAAACATAAAATTTTATTTAAGGCAACTTTACCTTAACTTCTTAGAAGTCAGTCTTGACCCTACACAACTTCATGCCATGAGAATGCCTATGAGAGACTAGGCTAACTAAATCATCTTGCCATTGAACTCTAAGCCTAGTATCAATGTGTCAAGACATGAATAATGTGTTTGGTTGAGTAGGGAAGAATATTTAATCGTGTTTTAAACCAAACAATAATGACTAGAAATCTACAGTGGTACTCAGTCCAAAAGAAGCCTAGAAGATGCAAATTGACTGCTAAGCATAAGTGTTCTAGTGATTGAGGATGAAACATGGCCTCAATGCATGATTATATACATATAATGTCTAGTGTGACCTCAAAGTGAGTTGAGGAAGTGAAACATATTTATTATCATGAGAAACAAACTACAAGAAACCTTTAAAGTGATTACAACTTACAATCATACTAAGAGCCTTAAGGATTGACTAGGTGATAAGAGGTGAAATCTTGGCTTCTCAAGATATGAGATGACTAATTTTAATTTGAAGTGGTATAAAAATCTCCCAAAGAGTAGGATTGTGGACTATATGTCTCAAGGCATATGTGCACATATAGGATGTCTGAGTTTTGAAGACCTCATATAGTCATGATGAACATCTTGAGAACTAGTCATGTAGTTGGAGATGCTAATTGCTAAGTCACCAATGAGAATGAAGTTATATCAAGGATGGAAATGTCCTGTTAATTTAGAATATTTAAAAATAAATTTTACCATAATATTCCCATTAATGGCAACCTACAGGACTGTCAAACATAATGTCCACCTACAATTGAACTATATACTAAAAATGTACAAATTAGAAATTAACTAGACCTATGGCTAGAGACAAGTCTAAACAATTGAGGAGATGAAATTCATGAATTAAATGAGATCATAATCATAATGTAAAATTTATATCATTGATGTAAACCTATGGGTATAACCTCATTTTCTTGAAATATGTACCTATAATTTGCTACAGTAGGCAATTTAGCCTAGTTATGGAGAGTGCACTTTGATGAGTTGGAAAAGAAGCATGGATGATATACATGAGTATAAAACCTTAAAATTTATAATACCAATTATAAATATATGCTTGAAAGGAGATAAACATAACCATGACAGCCTTCACACTCTCAACCCACAGTCAACTCAAGGAGTCTTGCATAGTCATTAATTTTTTGAGTATATCTTGAGGTTTGTGTTTATTGATGACCATAATTAGGTCATATAACTATAAAAAGTGGTATATAATAACATAATGGCCTAATTTAGATCATAATATATTCACACTTTTTGAGAAGATAGGTGAATTGCCCTCTGTTTTATCTTAGACAAAGGGCACTCCAAGAAACATAAGGACTATAGGTTTAGTATGAGAATGATAGGGGGATAAGTTAGGGATTGTTGAAAAATTGCAGAAGGTTTTGAAGAGTGAGTTAAAGTATGGAAAATAATGAATGAGGCCTTATAGTAATAAGAAGCCAAACATGGTGGCCTAAACCCATAGAAGTACAGTCAAGCATACTAGGCCTTGGCTAGGCCTAAATTCCAACTAGAGGGATAATCTCATTTATAAAACTAAGTAAACCCTCCAATATAATTGATCATCTCCAAGGAGATATATTAGCTAGTTTTTATCCATTGGCATGCATAGGATATCATAATTAAGTCATTTATTAGCTTAATAACACCTTAGGCTTACTCAGATTACACTCCCAAACTCGAGAAGCCAACTTCAAGAGCTCACACTGGTATGGACACTTATCATGAAAACTCAAGTAGTTGGGAGATGTTGAATAGTGTCCTAATAATTATTATAGTGGAATTTAGTCATAGGTTCAATGTTAGGTTTTTATGAACAAATGCTGAGAGTCAAAATGAGCTTAAACCTTCTAAAGCCCTTGTTTCTGACCTGATTGGAAAGAAATGGTTGTAGATGCATCTATGAGGGATAGTATGGTCTAGAAATGGTTTCAATATTAAATAAAAATCTCTCAAGATCCTTCCCGTCTAGTTGGATTGTACCCTATTTTTATAGATGAGGTACAAATTACGTTTTCTTGACAAATTTTGTGTGTTTTGTAGGTTAAGAGGAGAGTTGAAGGATGATAATAAATTGGGAAGGTCATTTGGGACCTAATATAACTTCTCATGTTCATATATTACTTTAGATAGGAACACAAACACCTCTATAAACTCCTTCACTTTAGGCAGTCTGGAAGACAATGAGAATGGAAGGTGATCACTAAGTGAGAAAGTGATAAGTCTAATTGGGAGGCCTTTTAAGGTCTCCTTGATGGATTGGGATAAAAATATTATGTGTGTGAAGTGTGTGTATGTTATTAGTATGAATTTTTTTAATTCTTTTTTTAGTGTAAGATCCTATTAGATTTGGTAAATTACCCATAAACATTAATAAGGAGATAGCTAAGTTTAGCTTCCATGGTTCACAATTGGTGCTTTTATTTGAGGGAAATATTTAGAGATGCTGAAAACTAACTCTTATCAATAAGATTATTTGTTTATATAATATTTATATATTTAAATTCTATTTAAAATAATGTCTAGATTTACTGCATTCCTTATATTAACTTTAAATATCATTTAGAAAATTAGTTAAGAGATAATACATTTAAGCAATATGTTACTAAATGTGGGATGTATAAGAGAAATATTCACCTTAAAAAAAAGGCATTTATTTTTCATTAGTTTGAAATACAATTAACAACACATCAAATGAGTACAATTACATCAAAAGATATAATAATAGTATACTATCATCGACTGTACATGCATTTATTATTGTTGTGTTATCACTTAAACCTAAAAAGGGATGTAATCAGGATGCATTGTCTCTATTATGTCCACCCCTATCTCACTTTGTTGCCCTATTAATATCATAATCCCAAACTTATCATTTTGGAATGTTATGAGTTGGATTTGTAAAAAGTGTGGTATCCTACGACATGCTCTGATGTATGCATCCATTCATATTTTCTATAAAGTCTATCTACTAGTGGAAATTTCATGCCCATCTTATACTTTTTTGAATGGATGAGGCATTGGGTGTTGTGACTTTGATATCACCCTGCTCTGCACCTTGTTGTAAACATGTGCCATACAATTTATGAAGAATGCCATAGTTTTTATGCTTCTATCTACTGCACAACATCTCTCAAATATCTATTGTGCTCCACATATTAGGGCCTTAACATCATCAAACTCTAGTAATATAAGGGATATATTCATAAAATGAAAAACATCTAGTTGCAAACACCAAAAAATATGAAAAACATATGATTACAATGAGTTATTAGACTTACACTATCAACCTCCCTCAATTGGTTTTTAGTGTCATCCACTAGATTTACTACAACATCTTCTAGTGCATGGTTTTATCCTTGCATATCTATATCCGATACACCATGAATTTTAATTTTCAAACCTATGACATCCATGCTTTCTTCTCCCTCATTTTCAATTCAAACTTCATTGTCTATGACCTAGGAAATGAAAATGTATTACGCAAATGACAACCACCTCAAAATTGTTAATGCATATAGTATGGGGGGAAATAAAACTTACATGGTAATTAACATTGATGTTGTTGATGCTCTCATCAACACTATGCACTATGGTTGCATCCTATACAACTACCTAACTTGTCATCTTTCTCTCTAGGTCCACCTTGACCACATACTTATAAGTGTCTCCTTAGAGTGAAAATGAGCAATTGCACATTGACATAGAAGGCATTTTATTGAAGATACGATAATGCAATGTCTCATATTTCATACTTTTCATGCATGCCATATGAGGGTCGCTATTGTCTAAGGTAACATGATAATATAGGATCTTTAAAGCCTATACCCATGAAATATTTTCAAGTCTTTCTACTTTAAAGTTCCTATGAAAGTTAGTGTCCTTGCATATTTATATCCACCAATAATATATGTAAACCAATGTTGTTAGTTGGTGAGCCAACCAATCCACCTTGAGATGTGAATAATTAATTAATATTCTTGGGAAATGACATTTCAAATGGGAATGGTAAGGTTCTATAGCTATATTGGTGTCTTGCCCAACATGCGAAAGTGTCTGACAACATTATGACCACATTAACCTTGTATGCCCAATGTTGTTCCCAATATTAAAAAAAAGTGGCCTGAGAGGAGTGATATATTTTTACAAACTTTATATACTCCCTTGTAGCCATGCCCTCATCAGCACAACTATGCATTATGAACCCTAAATCAACAAACATCGTACATCTTACATCATCATTTTCACCTTTGCTATCAAATTCTTCAACCACACATGATGAACATGTCAAATGCATAAGTAGACCTCACAATCGAATGTCTCCCTACATAACACAATAATTTTTCATAAGTTAATGGAATAAGGTGGGGATGGTTTCTATGATCATCCAAATATGAACTCTATAATGCGCGTAGGAATAATGATGATGCACCTAATAGATTTTATCTCTTACCAACATCATCGACCATGTAGGCACTAATTATCCATTCAATGTCTTTCAAATGCACTCTTTGAAGAATAATTTACATCCATTATCTTACGTCAACATTTCATGATCAAGACATAATAATCCATACAATGGTCACACCTTCATGTTTGAAATCAAATGCCAATAGTGTGTACAATTAAAATTGTACAATAAAAAGATAAAAAAATAAGAATAAATACTACTATTATAAACATCAAAACAACTAATATTATCAACTACTCTTACAAACATTGGCATAATACTTTCATTACATTCATCCCAAATGTTGCATCCATCACCAATAATTTATGCTTTTCAAATATCAACAACCATTTTAGCTGTTATGGGAGTTGGATACCCAAGACGAAGGGGATTTCCCCTTTCCCATCAATCTCTCCCCTAATGTATCTTTGATATAAAAACCATTTGTTAGGATTCACAAACACCCACTCCTAAACACTTTTTGCATTGTTAGCATCGTACACATATTTTTCCTTGTTGATCAATCATTCTCTATTATATATGCCATCCTTGCTCAAGAAATCATCTTGTTGTGTTTCACCATTAAACAATACAAGTTTTTCATGCACCATCTCTCTATGTTTAAGGTGGATAGCATCAAAAGACATTCCTGATAATAGTATCCTATGAACCCATTCATTAAGTTGGGGGCTAATGTAAGGAGCAAAAAAACTTTTCTTGCCCTTGAACTATTCATATTATTGGTCATGGCAATAGTTTAATTCATTTTATATGTGTTCTATATAATTGTATGTGAGCAATACATGATCAAGTCTATAGACCATGCATCATGTGCTAAAATGACAACAATGACCACACCCTATATGCCTTAAACCTGAATGGTTACCCTTTTTGGACTTGGGCATTAAAGACTTCTCTTTTGGCATGGCATCAATTTATCGAAAGTCATCAGGGACATATGAACACCTGTAGCTACATGATTGTGGTGAAAAAATAAACAATCATGCAAAGTGAAAAAAGTGTACATGAACAAAATATAATAGCATCTGAATAGACACCAACTTGAAATCTATAGTGTGAGGTGACTTACATGACATATTAAGAGGTGGCAGTGATCCTACTAAAATCTAATTTTCTCTTATGATGTGAAACATGAAAATTGATAGGAAATAACTCCATTATTGATTCTCTTTTGATGAAGTCATCAACCTTGTCCTACTTAACCTAGGTAGCCCATAAGTCTTCTTCATTGGTGTCAGGAAAATTATGCCACTTGATACAACTACAATAAAATAGACCCTCACCTGGCTTCTGTAGTTCATGGTGCATTATTTCTTCTGACCTTTATGCCATCTATGGTAGCTTACAAGGATAACATTTCATTGAATGAATTAGAAATGGACCTTTGGTATTGAGTGAACACAACTTTCCATGTATTGTAGTGGACCTTTTTTAATTTATTGAATGTTATCTAGTATATACTACAATGTACAAAGGATAATGATTGAATAATGCATATAATATAAGCATAATTTGGTCCAAACAACATTAACACACGTACACATCATCAAAATGGGAATTCAGACTCATATGCATTGACAAACATGAGAATGCCCTTTTTGGCTACATTTATTATACCTCTCATTCAAATACATTGTTTTTCATGCACTATTACATTTAACCCATATTGGGTCATTCAAGCTATAAATCTATTTTACAGTGTGTCGTATGTAAAAACATTAGGAAGTTCATGACACCATATAAATAGTCAAAATAAAGTTTGTATAAAGATATGTTTAAAGTTTGATTTTTATCGATAGAAGTGCAAAAGATATAGAAAAAAACTTTTCATGACTTTATTTGACCATTACATAAAGTAGGGGAAGAGAATGGAGAATAGTATGAAAACTACAAACATGAACATTAGACAATAATTTAATGAGAATTGGTGCATGTCATTATCGACAACTATTTTGACCTATGGAAAATTAATCAAAGTATCAAAAAAACATCTATGGGAATGTCTTCTAAATCAAGTATTGAAAATGCATCCATAGTGACTTGTCATATTTCATTTTGTTTCTACCCTAACAACACTTGTTGAAGATGTCTGTTTATGCACAAAATGTGAATATATGGAAATAACCCATACATGAAATTCAAGTCATCATGTGTCTCAGTGAGAATACCTCTAGGCACATCCCTAGCCCCTATAATTTCATGATAAACATCTTCAGAATTGATGTATATGCACACACCTATTTGATGGTCCAAATACAAACATAAGCATATCCCATCTATTAAAGCAATGTAGGAGGCACAATGTAAAGACACTTCATCAGATATAAAATTGCCATATTTCCATATGATTTCATTTTTAGGAGAAAACAACATGATTTTGATATAAATTTGTCTTCCTTTCCACTCAGACGTAACTAATAAATGCACGTGCTAGTCAAACATACAATAAATAGAATCCATGAACTACACTTAGAAATTAAAATATGAGAATTCAAACCACTTAAGAAAAATATGACAGAAAGTATGAACAAAAACATTATAAGAATGTAAAAAACCTCATTGAAATAAATAAAAAACACTTCATAAAACATATCAAAATAAAAGCATGAAACTATAGAAATGGACAAAATAGTACATGCATGAGCTAGTTGCATTTATAGATGATCTTAAGTGGCATGCACTAAATGTGTGCATGTGGGTGGGGCTTAGGAATTTGATTTTTATATAAATCCCATAGATTCAGGAAAGGGATAAAAAAAGAGAAATTTCTAGGAAGCCCATATAATCAAGATAGGGTTTAAAAAATAGCAAAGTTGATATGAAGCCCATAGATTCAACACAAGGTAAAAAAAAAGTGAAATTGATATGCAGCCCATGTGATATTCAGGTTGTCCATCAACTAATCATTTGATGTATTAAAGTAGAGGCATGGACATACTTGTATTTATGGACACCACATGAAAGGAAATGTTATTAGGTGACACAATAAAAATTTGTACGACATGTGTGTATTAGAAATTGTATGAGCCCATATGGGATGCAATTTATCCCATCTAATTGTAATGGTACATTACCTTATCACCAACAGTAAGTTTATGGAATAACCCATATTGAGTTATGAGAGCTTGGGTGTATCAAAATAGGTTGGAAAATTTTTTTAAATGATTTCCTCATAGACCACCACTACCATACTTCCCACCTACTAGACCACAATTTTTGGCCCCTAAATTTAGGGAGGTCCATGAGATGAAAAAACACAATTATGAAACTAAATGAAAGCTTCTTCTTCATTACATGTACAAAATTATACAAATTTTTTTCATCTCCATCCCACATAATATAGGAAAGATGTTTAGGGCTCTAGATGATGAGTCGACATTCCACTTATAAAAGTTGATTACCACTAACTACAGTAAATGCCATTATCTAAGATTTTATGAATGGAATACACTAAATGGAAGACAAATTTATTAAAACAGTCATATATGATTGTCTAATGTCATTTATTTATAACTAATATGAGTAGTGCCCATAATGATCATGAACATTTCTATCATCCTTAGATTCTTGTGATGGTGTTGGAAAATGACTTCTTCACCACATTGTTTCTTGGTATGTAAGCTCATCCAACACGTGTTTGGGATCTAATTCAGGATCTGAATCTAAAAAATTCCATAATTTTACATGATTATCATGAAGACCATCCTATGTTAAAAATTAAAATCTAATCACAAGGTAACATGTACGAAAGAATCTTTCTGGCAATAATGTTGCATAATTAGTTCTATCAAAGTATCTATCAAACTACCTTTTCATCATGGCATTCAAAGATATTTCATGCTATAAAATAAGTAATTCTGATAAGAGATTAGAATTAAAAATTATATCCAGTGTTTCCATTTGTCAATGTGAACAATTTCCTTTTAATAGCTCCAAAGTGAAAGCATTATTAATATTCCACCAAATCCTGACAATGTGATTTGTATGAGTAACCTAAGTAGGTGGTAGCCAACATAAAATTTCATTCAATTCAAATGAAAATTGATCAAAGTCTCTTCTTGTTACATCTATGAGTTGGATTAGGTAATTCCATAAGTGATTGGAATGCCAAGTGGATAGGGGTTCCTAAAATAGTGACATAATGCAAAGAAACACAAATCACTAGAAAATAAATTATATACAGAATGCATTCAATCTTACACAATATATTCTTCAATAGAGTGATTGTTGATCACCCAATCAATTTAAAATATAGATTGTCAAAATATTCAATCATTATCATTCTACAAAATTAACTTTAGAAATGTACTTGTAAGAATGTAGTTGTGAAATATGTATCAATTATTTATATAAAGGTGGAGTAAGACCACCATACAGACTGCGTAGGCAAGAGGATATTCTTCAATGTAGAAACACCTCTGACATAAACATCATACTCTAAAGTGGTGTCATACAAATATAAGAAGTCAATATGACAAATATTAGATTAACATTCAACACTAGTACTTTACAAGTATTTTATGGACCTCCATACTGATATGGAGCCATAACGTGCCTCTCATTTTCTTTGAAAATCTTAGTTAGGGTTAGAGATTTTTCTTTTACACTTATACCCAAAAATAGAAAAGATATATGTGTAAATTTCAAGCTAGTTGAAAGGAGCTACCATTTTGGTATCATCCAAGATTGCAAGCTATCTCATTTCTAGATTATCAAATGTTTTTAAATTTATACAATGAAGATGAAGCTCTATGGATAACAATATTTTTTTTTAGACATGAGGCCATTTAAACTTATATAAATTGTTGAAGTGTGGAAAAAATCCTTCATCAAATAAAATATGTACATCAACGGAGGTATTATTCCATTTTTAGTAGATACCTCAATAAAATTAAAGACATGGCCATGTATTTTCACATCAAGTGTGTACTTTAACATAAGGTTTAAGTGGGAAAGAAAGGCTATTTTTTGTTGTGAATCTTGGATCATTTTAATCTCATTTCATTTTTATAACCTTTCCTCAACTTTTTTACTGAAATGTTGAGGATTGACCTCTCAAATATTTCCTTGAAAATTCTTGATCATCTATTTCTAAAAAATTACACTTCATAAATTCTTCAAATTTCATGGAATACATTGATAGTAGGGTATTGAAAATATGGTATTGTTGAAAAGTCTTTGGAGACCTTTAAAAAAATGCAATTGGCAGGTGTAAAGCCAGACTCCACAATCTTTTTTAGCATATTCTCAGCCTGTGCCAAAATGGGAGATTTAAAAGAGGGTATGGGTATCCATCAAAGCATAATAGAAACTAGTTTTTTATTAGATGTGGTTGTCATGAGTACCCTGATAGACATCTGTTGACCAAATTTTGGCCCTTTAGGCCAAAATTGAGCACCCCTGTCTGAAAACTTAGCCGCCTAAGTCTATATCTTTGGCTTAACTAGTATGTAGATTTAGAGAAGTTTGGTTTTGGTTTTTTAATAGGCCTTTGCATAGTAATCCTTTCAGCCCTTTTGGTTTTGACTAAGTGTTATTTCTTTTAGACTTTCCATTTGGCCAAGTGCCGAATTCTTTCAGACATTTTGACTGAAACAAATTTTTCAAAGGGCACTTCAGTTTTTTCGAAAGGCACTTGCAACTTTTTCGAAAGGGTCTTTTTCAAATTTTTCTAAGGGCAATTTTCAACTTTTATGAAGGAATTATTTTGAACATTTTGTCAAAAACAACTTTTCTGAAGGGCACTTTAGTTTTTCTGAAAGGCACTTGCAACTTTTCTGAAGGGGTATTTTCCAATTACCGAAGGGACACTTGTAAATTTTCCAAAGGGGTATTTTTAAAATTATCAAAGGGTCATTTTAGAGTCTCGAAGGTCCACTTTAAATAAAATTGAAGGAACATTTCAAAGAACCAAATGGCCCATTTTCAAAAGTTGAAAGGTCATTCGATATCCCAAAGAAATTAATGTGGAAAAAAGAGCTGAATGAATTCTCTCAGGGGAAAATGCCAAAATAAAAAATCTAAGGGAATTTTTTTGAGAAAATTATCCACCTAAATGGTCAAAATCAAAAAGTCTGAAGGAGAAAAGTGTTGAAATAAAGAAAACACAAGAAAAAGGAGTCGTAAGAATGATTTTTTGTAGAAAGATTATCTGAGGGAAACAAGAAGATAAGAAGTTTGAAGGAAATAAAAGTCTAAAGAAAATACTTGAAGGACAACCCGAAAACATCAACTTTAAACTGTAAAAAATAGATGTTGGTGTCAAAAGGCTCAGTGGGAACCTGAAGGTGAGTATAAAGGTAACAAATGGCAATTATAACTAAGGCATTTGGTTCAGTTGTAACTTATTCATTTGTAAATGATTCATTTGGTGACATAGAAAGCTCACCCACCTCTCTCCCACATGCAAACATAACTATTTCTCTCAAGATGACACATGTCCAAGTGACCTTGGACTTCCTTTTCTCGCTCCACCTCTCAAAGCTATAAATATGCATTCTCTTGGCTCATTTGGGTAGCCTTCGCTAGTTATTGGGAAAACTCTAGCTAGATTTATACTTGAAAGACTCTTGAAGAAATAATACAAGTTATTTTTCCACTCACATGTTGTACTATTAAGTGATGACTTGAATCTTGTTGGTTGAATCTAGTGAAAGGTTATCTTTTCTAGCTTGTACTCTTGATGGTCTACCAATGTGTAGAAGGAGTGTCATTATAGGTCCTTGTTATTATTCTTTTATAAGTATGTAGACATTTTAAAAATAGTCTACGATTTTATTCCTTATTGGAATCATCCATCTCTCTTCTAAATGTCAAATGCCTTCTTGAATCTAACATGTGAAACACTGATGTGACAACACACAAGGAGTTGTTAGTTTTGTGTGAGAAAAACTATGTTGGTCCTTAAGTATAATATTCTTAGTCAAATAGGAGGAGATAAACATTGGTGCATCACCCTTTTTTATTTTCTTACTTGTTTTCTTGAACCCTTTTCATCCATGAATTGATAGATTAGAGAGAGATTTAAAGGTGCATCAAGGGGAGCTAGCCCCTTATCTAGAGATTCATCTGAAGAAAATTGTCACCCAAAGCAAGAGAGATGAATCCATTGTGCCACTTGGATGAGGAGAGTTGAGCATCTCCTCAAGGGTGTGAATCTAAGTGTCAACAATTTTTGGCATGCTTAATGGGACTTCAAGTCCAACAATATTGTTCAAGGTTGGTGCTGGTCTTGGCATGGTTGAAGATGAAAGAAGCATCTGAATTCAAAATCCTGATGACTCCATTGAAGAATTCAAGTCTTTGGTTGATGATCAATCCTTTTTTCTATGCCAAAGGTAACCATTAGATCTACTGCTAAAGGTGTACCTTTTTAATTTGTACAACTACCGCTATACTCTACCAAAAGGTTTAGGTTTGTAAACACTCGTGCTTATAAAAGAGAATTTATGTTTAAAGCTTCTAAGTTTGTGTTACATTCCATTCCTAATATTAATAGTGATCATTTAAAGATGTCTAGAAGACAACCTTTTGTGCCTTTCACTGGGGCATCTCCCTTGCATCTTGCCCAATATGATCAAATTCTAGGAGTAGCCCTTAAAAGTGTTCCATCTTTTAGTGGGGATGGTCCTATTACTGCCATTGAACACATTAGGAATATAGAATTTTTTTATAATATTCAAAAAATCACTCAAGAAAATGTAGCTATTAGGTTTTTGGCCTTATATTTCAAATGAAAAGTTTTGGATTGGTATGGGACTCTACCCATAAATTCTGTTCGCTCATGGGATGAGTTGGGGGATTTATTGACTAATAGGTTTGGGGAAAAGAGTGATCACCTATATCTAGCTAAGAAATTGACCACAATCAAGAGGGAAATACATGAATTCATGCAATACTTTAATATTAGGTTTCAAAAACCTTGGGATAGAATCCTAACTCTTGTGAGGCCAACCTCAAACTATGCATTTTTTTACTACTTGAAGGCATTGAATAGTGACATTGCCATGATGATTCAATCTATGGGTGGAAACACATTACATATTGCCTATGAAATAGACATAAATTCTGAGAATTATCTTTTCTAAATAGGAAAGATATCTCCTAGGCCTCCAATGCCACTATTTCTTGATTTGCATTCTCCTAGTTAAGGTGCATTGCCCACTTTAGCCCCTTTGCCTAATCAAGAAAGGCCTACCATTACTCCTTTAAATGAAATAAATGAATTTAAAACATTTATTCAAAGTGTTAAAAATGAGTTAGTTTCCCTCAAGAGACAACAAGCTCAAGGTTATAGGCCATATCAAACATACAATCAGTTTGGGCAAACAAATAGACCTCCTTTCCAAAATAATGCACAAGGACAAGGCCAAATCACCCATGTCAAGTCTTATAAAAGATATAATCTTAATGATATCTCATCCTAAAAAGACCTTATCCCCACTCAAAATAAATTGGTCCAAGAATAACCCAAATATCCATCTTTTGAACATGGTCAAGAGCAAGTGACTTATGCAAATGAAATGCACAATCAAGGCATGGTAATGCAAGGCAACCAATCTTTCCAAGAATTAAATTTTGAAGGATCCATGCAAGGTGGGGTGGAAAGTGGAAAACCTCAGACTGATTATACCCTCATAAATCATTTGGAGGGTGAGTTTTTTTCCATTAATTATATGGGGAATACAAGCAATCAGAATACTAGTGTTGCCTCTAATACTAGGTCCAAAAGGAGGGCTGTTGATGAAGCTCAAGGAGCCAATCAAGGAATTATTGTGAGACCTACATCATCTCCTATGATAATTAGGTCTAATAAAACTCCTAAAATATAATAAAATTATAGGATTCCAAATTTTAGGCTAGCTGCTGCAACTCTACCTCCACAAGCTACATCACAAGGTGCCAATGTTCAAAAAGAGAACCCCAAGGTGAGTAATCCTTCCATCAATGTGGTGGACCAGATGAAGAAGATTCATATGAAAATATAATTTTGGTATTATCTAAAATTACCAAGGCATAAATATATACTCCAAAAATTATTGCATGGATTGGGTAAACAAGCTGGCCCATCTAGAAATGACAATGTGGTTTTGGTCAGTGGAACTTAATCTAGAGATAGTCAAGTGAAGAAAGATGAGAAGACTCATCCTTTTTATCTATATATAATAATTGGTGATTTTTTGGTTAATAATTTCATCATAAATAGTAGATAAATCACATCAGTTATGCCCTAATATATAGCAGATAACCCAGGCCTCAAGTATGAGCCAATGACTAAAGGAGTTTTACAATTAGATGGATCATCAGCCAAGACTTTGGGGGTAGTTAAAGGTTTCAATTTGATCCTTCATTATTTTCCTATTTTTTTTATTCCTAATGATGTGGTGGTGGCATATATACCTCCCTATTTTTCTCTTTGCTTATCAAGAGACTTCACATCCAAGATAGGTGGATATTTGGCAGCCAATTGGTTCTACATGGTGTTTAGGAAAAAGTATGGCACTAAAGTGAAGATTGAGTCAGAAACTATTCATAGATATCACATGGAACCTTACTCACCTAAGTTTTTAAATTTAAATTATGCTATCATTGATGAAGAGGAACTTCATATTGACCAATCTCTATCATTTTCCCTTGAGGGAGTTTCTGATTTGTTCTTAGATGAGTGGGGAGATGACAACTATGAGCATGATACTTACAATTTTATTGAAGAATATATCATTGGCGTCTATTAGATGCATGATAAGGACTCTTTCATGTTTAATTTGATGAATTCAAGTGAGGATTTGAATGGCTTGTGGTAGCTTTTCTTTGATGGGTCTAGAAGCAAGATTGGGGTTGGTGGTGGAGCAATGTTAGTTACACCCTCGAAGGAAAGGTATTTTTCAACTTTAAGATTTTAGTTATCTTTCAAATATAATGTATCAAAATATGAATCCATTATTCATGGCCTTTAGTGGGTAAGGAAAATGGGTGTCAAATAATTGCAAGTGTTGTCGATAGCGAACTTTTTGTCAATCAGGGTAGAGGGCAGAATTAGACAAAAAACTCTTTGCTTAAGTCTTATAAGCATATAGTGTGGGATCTCGTGGAATTTTTCAAAGCCTTCAAAATCATTGATATCTCAAGAGAATATAACAAGCATGCTGATAGGTTGGCAGCGATTGGAGCTTAGTTTGATGTTCCAAAAGGGATAAAAGAGGACAAGAACCAATCTCATCTAAAAGTGATTGTAAGGCCCTCCATAACAGATAATGTTACTAATTGGTAGGTGTTTGGTAGTGACCAAAAAATAAAACTTTTTCTACAGGAATAAGTTGAGTTTTATTCCAAGAATTAGTCTAAACTATAGCAATAATAAGGAGAGTAGATTGTGCAATTGAAGTCTAACAAGCTTCCTAAAGGCCTAGTCACTCTTGAGAGCATACTCAATGATGATGACCAGTTGAAGAAAGAGAAGGTAAGCATATCTACCAAGAAAGAAAAATATAATAAGGTTTATATTTTCAAAGATAAATTTCTTTTCCTTTGGAAGGTATGTACTATAGAATAAAAGCATGCTTTCATTGAGTTATGCGAAGAATTTTCTGATGTCTTTGCATGTGAGTATAGTGATTTTTAGGGTTTTGATCCAAATCTAGCTCATAATACAATAGAGTTAGATGATAATGCTAAGATTATTAAGTAAAGGCAAAGGCCAATCAATCCCACGATTGAGCCTCTCATGAGGAAAGAACACACCAAACTGATTGAGTCCAAAATCATCTTTCCCATTAAGCATTCATCTTGGTTAGCAAACCTAGTTCCTATTAGGAAAAAGAATGGAGAGATAAGGTTGTGTGTTGATTTTAAGGAATTGAATAGAGTGTATTTGAAGGATAATTACCCACTCCCTTCCATGGAACAAATCTTACAAGTCATGGCTGGTAGTGAAAGGTTTTCTCTCCTTGATGGGTATATTGGGTATAATCAGATTCTAGTAAAGGAAAGTGACCAATATAAGATAGCCTTTACTACTAAATAGAGTACATATGATTATAGAAAAATGAGTTTTGGATTGTCTAATGTTGGATATACTTTTAAATGTGCAATGGATATGGCTTTTCAAGGATTAATCAATGACATTGTATTGGTATATCTTGATGATGTACAATTTTTTCCAAGGAAGTAAAAGATCATTTGAAGCACCTAAAGCAAATTTTTGAGAGGTGTAGAGAGTTTGGGATCTCTCTAAACTAAAATAAGTGTGTTTTTTTTGTTCATTAATGCAAAATCTTAGGCCACATTAGTTCCAAGAAAGGTCTGTCTATTGATCTCGAAATGGTAATTGCCATCTTGGCATTGTATTTGCCTAAACATAAGAAAGGTCTACAAAGCTTCTTCGGTAAGATCAATTTCATTAGGAGGTTTATTCCTAATTTTTATAACCTATTCAATCCCTTCACCTCCATGCTAATGAAGGGTGAGGTGTTCACTTGGATAAGAAGGAGGAAAGAAAGTTTTGAGGAGATCAATCAATCCATTTCCCAAGCTCCTACCCTTGCAAGTCCAAACTTCTACAAAGATTTCAGCCTGTATACTTTTGGGAATGAAGAGGTAATATTTGCCATGCTTACTCAAGATAATGATGAAAATTTTGAAAAACCTATTTCCTTATTTAGTCAAGGTTTGGAAGGCTATGAGATAAGGTACACATATGTTGAGAAACAAGTGCTTTCAGTCCTAAGGAGTTTAAAAAAGTTTAGGCATATGTTGTCTAACAACAAGATTCATATTTTTGTGCCTCATCCTAGTGTGAAATAATTTATATTGAAAAAATATTTGAATGAAAAGAGGGTAGGATGGATCACAAGGGTAATGGAATATGATGTGGGGATAAAAACTACCAAGTTAGTGAAAGGAAAAAGACTATGTGAGCATCTCGCTTTAGACTCGAAAGAGAAAAAAAATGTTGTCTTGGTACTTCATGATGACTCTATATCAGTTTCACCTTCATATATGAAGAGTTGAACATAAGGCATAATCCATTTCCTTTAAATTGGTGAGTGTTAACAAGGCCTTGATAGGACCAAGAGAAGGTACTTTAGGCTGCAATCCATTCCTTATGTACTTGTTGATGGAGTGCTATTTAGGAAGGACTTTTCAGGTGTGTTGTTGAGGTGTATTGATTCATATCAGATTGAAAAAGTATTATTTAAATTCCATGATGGACTAGCTGGTGGTCACTTTGCTCTAAAAACCACAACTACTAAGATTATGAGGGCTAGTTACTTTTTTCCTAGCTTGTTTAAAGACACTCACACTTGGGTAAGGAAATGCCAAAAGTGTGCTCTCTTTGATGGAAAACAAAAGCTAGCTACCTTGCCTCTTCATCCAATCTAGGTTGAGCAACCCTTCATGTAATGGGGTTTGGATTTCATAGGCCCAATCAATCCACCTTCTAGTGCTAGTCATAAGTGGGTGTTGACAGAAATTGATTATTTTAAAAGATGGGTGGAAGATATATCTCTTAAGGAGGATAATGAAAGTTTAATCCTTGATTTCTATGAAGGTATAGTAACAAGGTTTGGAGCTCCTTCAACCATAATCTCAAATAATGACTTAGCCTTCCTAAGAGAAAGAATAAGTGAATGGTCTTTGAAGTATGGCATCTATCTTAGTACACAAGGGAATGGACTAGTCGAGTCCACAAATAATAACTTAATCAGGATCATTAAGTGGACAATGGAGGAAAATCAAAAGACTTGGCAGACCAAGTTGAAGATAGCCCTTTGGGTTGATAGGATCACCCCAAAGAGAGAAATTGGGAATTCACCATATACACTTATCTATGGAAGGGAACCTAGAATTCCTATCTCACTTGAGTTACCAACTTTAGATCTTACCTATCGGCTATAATTGATGGAGAATGATAGCATGGAGGTCAGGTTATGTGAGTTAATGGAGCTTGAGGAAACAAGAAATCAAGCTATGCACACCATGACAACTCACCAAGAGCAAATGAAGAAGTATTTTGACAATAAATCCATGCTAAGGAGTTTTAAGAGGGAGACATTGTCCTAAAATGGGATGAAGATAGGGCCAACCTTGGAAGACACACAAAATTTGATGCTTTTTGGAGTGGCCCATATGTGATCACGCAGTGTAAAAAACACAATGCTTTCCAACTTTCAAATTTGGATGGAGAGGAGATACATATCCCAGTCAATAGGATATATCTAACGCTTTGTTATTGAAGTTCTCCTTTTCCTTTGTACATAGTTTCTTGTTTTCCTTGTGTTCCCTAAGTGCTTATGCACATGTGTGAGTTGTCTTGTGTTTTGATTTTCTTTGTGTCTAGTTTTTTTATTCTTATTATGTGTTATGTCTTGTAATGTGGGTTTTTCTTCTAGTCTGGTGTGTTGTTCAAGATTTTGAGTCATGGAAAATATTTCTTTATTTGATGGTCCTTAGATGACTCCATGCCCAATGGATTAATTTAGCTACTGGTTTGGTCTGTATAGCAAGTATACTACCCCTACGATTCACTAATTTATTGACCAAATTTTGGCCCTTTAATCCAAAATTGAGCACCCCTATTTGAAAACTTAGCCACCCAAGTCTATACCTTTCACTTAACCAGTATGTAGATTTTCTTTGAAATAAGTGTTCTTTGACAAAGCGCACAACAAATGTACAAGTCTAATTATTTTGAGAAGTTTGGTTTTGGTTTTTTGTTAAGTCTTTGCATAGTAATCCTTTTGGGCCTTTTGTTTTTGACTAAGTGTTATTTCTTTCAGACTTTTCATTCATCCAAGTACTAAATTCTTTCAGGTATTATGTTTGAAACAAATTTTTTGAAGGGCACTTCAATTTTTATGAAAGGCACTTGGAACTTTTCCAAAAGGGTATTTTTAAAAAAATTCAAAGGGGGCAATTTTCAACTTTTCTAAAGGACTTATTTTGGGCATTTTATCCAAAACAAATTTTCTGAAGGGCACTTCAGTTTTTCTGAAAGGCACTTGCAACTTTTCTAAAGGGGTATTTTCCAATTGCCAAAGGGACACTTACATTTTTTTCAAAGGGGTCATTTTCAAATTACCAAAGGGTCATTTTAGAGTCCCAAAGGTCCACTTCAAAGAAACCCGAAGGAACATGTCAAAGAACCAAACGGTCCATTTTCAAAATCTAAAAGGTCATTCGATAGCCCAAAGAAATTAATGTGGAAAAAGAGCGGAATTAATTCTCTCAAGAGAAAATGCCAAAATAAAAAGTCTAAAGGAATTTGTTCAAGAAAATTGTCTGCAAAAATGGTCAAAAGCAAAAAATTTGAAGGAAAAAAGTGTCAAAACAAAGAAACCATGGGAAAAAGGAGTCCTATGAATGAATTTTTTCAAAAATATTATCTAAGGGAAACAAGAAGACAATAATTCCAAAGGAAACAAAATTCCAAAGAAAATACCCAAAAGATGACAACCCACAAAGCATCAACTTTAAACTATGAAAAATAGCCATTGGTGTCAAAAGGCTCCATGGGAACCTGAAGGAGAGTATAATGGTAACAAATGGCAATTGTCACTGAGGCATTTGGTTCAGTTGTAACTTATTCATTTGTAACTGATTTGTTTGGTGACATGGAATAGCTCACCCACCTCTCTCCCACATACAAATGTAACTGTTTCTCTCAAGATGGCACATGTCCAAGTGACCCTTGGACTTCCTTTGCTTGTTCCACCCCTCAAAGCTATAAATATGCATTCTCCTGGCTCATTTGGGCAGCCTTCATTGGTTATTGGGAAAACTCTAGCTAGATTTGTACTTGAAAGAGTCCTGAAGAAATAATATAATTTATTTTTCCACTCACATGCTATACTATTGAGTGATGACTTGAATCTTGTTGGTTTAGTCTAGTAAACAGTTGTCTTTTATAGCTTGTACTCTTGATGGTTTACCAATGTGCAAAAAGAGTGTCATTACAGGTCCTTGTTAGTATTATTTTCTAAGTGTGTATACATTTTAGAAATATTCCATGACTATATTCTTTCTTGAAATCATCCATTGCTCTTCTAAATGTTGAATGCCTTCTTCAATCTAACATGTGAAACATTGATGTGACAACACATAAGGATTTGTGAGTTTTATGTGAGAAAAGTTGTGTTGGTCTTTAAGTAGCATATTCTCAGTCAAAGAGGAGGAGATAAACATTGGTGTATCACCATTTTTTGTTTTCTTAGTTGTTTTATTGAACCAATTTCATCCATGAATTGATATATTAGAGAGAGATTTAAAGGTGCATCAAGGGGAGCTAGCCCCTTATCTAGAGATTCATCTTAACAAAATAGTCATCCACAGCAATAGAGATGACTCCATGGTGCCACTTGGATGAGGAAAGCTAAGCATATCCTCAAGGGTGTGAGTCCAAGTGTCAACATGTATGCAAAATGTGGAAGTTTACACAAGACAAGGGAACTATTTGACAAAATTTGGGAGATTTAGAACAGGGTATGGAGTTTCATGAAATAATATTGAAAGTAGATTTGTAAGAGATTATGTACATGTAAATGCCCTAATATACATGTATGAAAATTATGGAACCATACTGAAGGCACATGAACTATTTGACAAAATAAATCAATAGGACACAATTTTATGGAATAGAATGATAGTAAGGTAGTGTTGTGCTCTCTTTCTTCCTTGACGTTCAACAAACTTGGCATGAACTTCTTACCATCAGTTTATAAGTGATATATTTTCACTATTTTATCATGTATAACATTCAATTCATATTTCTGAGGCTACCCTAAAATTACATGACACACATCCTTTGGTATCACATCACACCGTACCTTATCTTGGTGTGTGTCAATTAGGCATTTTAGCAAATATTTCTCAATTACCAACACATTATGGTCCTTTTGAATCCATGAAACCTAATATGGATTTGTGTGTGCCACCTTCTACAAACCTAATTTATCCACCATCTCACACAAAACTTAATTTTATATGCTAACATTATCCATACTTACTTTGTATCACTTACCTCTTGACTTACAAACCTTTCGAAACATGTTCTTCTTATGCACTAGTTCACTATCCTTTATTTAGCAAAAAGAGAAATACCTTATTTATCATGAGGTTTTCTCTATGGTATAAATATAAAATGTGTTTAGTAGTTCTAATGTACTCTACTTATCCATGCATAATATGTGCCCCAACTTTAGACCTTATGTTATCTTCCACTTGAGCTAATATACACTCATATGACCTACATCTAGGCTGGCCACATTTGAAGTGTGTTCATGGGAATCCTCTTCCTTCTCCTCAACCAAATATTTATTTCCATATATATGGGTGAGATCTTCTTATTAGAAAAAAATATTCATAATCACCTTTTTTTTATAAATTTTGGTGGAGATCCTTTAAGAAACCATTGTGTATGTTGTAGTGGATGGATGTCATACAACATTTTGAAAACATTTTTTTATAATGCACATCATATGCACGTGCACTTTCATTGGAATCATGCCTAACTCCTTTAGGTAGAGATGATTTATTTATCAAACTCTAGTAAGATAAAATTCCTTCAAAAATGCTACCTTCAATTATCGAAGTCGATCATTGTCTAGTTGGGATCAAACTTATGATACCACATTTGCACACAATCTAACAACATTGTCACAAATTGGTTTATCAATATTCTACATTTTTCAAAACAAATGTAAAGTGTAAAAAATTTCAAAGATTTTTAATCTTAACTCTTGAAATAAGATCTAAGCTAAAATACATAAAACATTTTTTAAAATGGTGTTTTTTTAACAATAATTTCTCTAAAATTAGTAAATTAACTATTCAAAAATTGTTATTAATGTGTTTAAGCATGCCCAAAAATTAAATTTTGGTGGTTATACTTCAACTATTTTTTCAAAGTGATTTTAATATATAGTTTTTAAATTACATTTTGCAACATACTATATTATTAAATACATATTAGTGTGAATATGAATGATTGTGTGTTATTTTTATAGAAGCTACTCCTTGATAAGGTTCATGTTGTAAATAATGTGAAGATTTTTTATCATAAAAAATATTTAAATCATATCCTATCACAATACACTACTAAAAAATACAAGGCAAATGAAAACAAAAACTAATGAATTTTATATGTCAAGAATGTTGCAAGATTTAATGCACATAGAAAAAGTATAGGACACAAGTTTAAAAAATACAAGGCAAACCAAAACAAAAACTAATGAATTTTAGATGTCAAAAAGGAACATTGAAAAATTGGATGCACACATAGAGAAAGTATAGGACATAATTTCAAAAGATTGCATAATTTTAAGGAAAATCAAATAGCAAAACTTCAATGCCAAAGAAGATAAAAAGGTCATTAAATATATACAAAATAGTGCACATGTAAACCCATTGAAGTACAATGGTGGGAATAAAATGATAATGTGTTGATGATGATGGAAACTTACCTAGCAATGCAAGTTTATGAGACCAATATACTCAGTGTACACACCTACTAGGATATTTGGATAGTATTAAAACTACATGGGAGCTTTTGGATTCTAAAAAAAAATCATATTATCATTGTTCTTCAGACTCAAAGTGTTGGTCTTAACAGGGATGAAGGCTTCATAGACTAACTCAGCTAAGGGTGCCCCAGTGTTTTATGTTCTAATCAGTGGAAACAACCCTATCAAATTTAGGGTGGTGGCAATGTTGGGGCTTCTATCAAATTGTTTTCTTGGAAGTGTTACACTTCTACAGGGCCTTGTCATGAGAATACCTTCTTGGGATGTTTGCCCGTAGTTGTTTATTTTTATTATATCTATCTTATACTATGTTTTGTATTTCATATCCTTATTGCTTCTGTGTTCTGGTTTGTTCCCTAGCTAGGGCCTAGTTTAATCATCTTCCTCATTCTATACCATATTTTTATATGGTCTTGTTGTATGATTGATACCAAGGTCTTGGGTTTTGTGTTCTTATTTTTTGTTGTTCTTTAACCCCTAGTGCTTCTTGATTGTATTTGTTTCTCTAGAATTATGTATAGGTGAGGGCCCTTCCCTTGTTTATGATATAAATAAAAATACTCATTTAAGATATGAAAATAGACACTAAGTTTCCTAGCTCAATTAAAACCCCATTACTAGGATGGACTATTTTGAGGGATTTTTGAAAATATGTACAATTCCTACCTTCATTAGTATAATATGGAGGAACCAACACATGAAGAAGGGCACATGAGGACAATGCCTTGAAAAAATGTATATTTCCACCATAGGTCAAAAAGAGAATAGTAGTATCACAGGGTACAGAGATTTCACAATCCTTAACCACCACAATAATTATTAAAGAAAAATCACACACACACACACACACACACACACACACACACACACACACACACACACACACACACACACACACACACTATCATGAATTTCTAATATATATGTATACTACAATTTAAACTCTAAAATAACAATGCAGGAGGAGCTAGGTAAATTGTGGAGGAAAATATTGGCACTATTGTCACTCATGATGCTAGATATACCATGGAGGAACACAAAAATGTTGTCACTCACCCTTATTTTTCATCACTTGCGCTTGATTCTACATAGCCAAAATTGGGGGAAATGGAAAAATTGGGGGGAATTTCAAAAGATTGTTCCTGATCTTTTCTCTCTCTATTTTATCAACTTATGTTAACATGAAATGGTGGTGTTAGTAGTGATGGTGGTGGTGACCACAATAGGGCTAGTTAGTGGTGGTCAGTCAAACATTAGTGACAATCAACAAATACCTTTTAGGTGATGACCAACGAAGACCAACACATTGATGGTTAGTGCATGCTAGTTAAGTTCATCATTTTATAGGTGCTCTGAACACCTTAAATTTATTTTTACACCATAAAACTCATAGGAAAGGTTTTAGCCATACAACTCATAAGAGGTTTTAGAAGGAAAATTTGACATTTTTATGATAACTTTGGTCCCTAATTTGTATCTTCCTAAAGAATTTCTACATATAGACTTCACAAATAAAATTTTGATTTTTATCTCTAAATTTGGATTTCACTTAACAAAGCCTCCCAAAATGAAGTTCATGTATATGGTATATGATCCCATTTCCACCTTAGAAACTAATATTCTCAATATTAGAGATTTTAAAAAAATTAACATTGATTTTGAAGAATTCTGAGAAATCTTTCATTGGGAAATGCATCTTTGATAGCGGTATCCCAAAAGGAACTCCATTCCCTAATTCATTATAATACACATGCCTAGTGTTTTCATGTATAAAATACTATAATTACAAGACTATGGAGATCAAGACTATTGATGATGTAGTAATGGTTACATTAGATGGCCATTCACTGAACATAACTGTTAGAGTTTATCCTAATGATGAAATAATGGAAATGAGAAAATAAATTGCAACAAAATATTGTGACCAAAATACAAACAAGTTTTTGAACATGGCCAACCAAACTTGGTTGAAGACGAAGAGAAACAGGCCTTTGAAACTTCAAAAATATCTATTCAAATATGATTTTCATGAAGAGTTATTAAATATGATCTTGTTGCTGAATAGGGTAACAGGAAACCTGACCATAACCAAACCCCATGAATGGATGTGCATGAGCATGAATATGATGTATGAGGTAAAGTGATTTATATATTTGGGTCACATCATTAGTGACACCCTACATGAGTAATTCACCAATCTGAAGACCACCAAATGTTTCTACATGACTTTGTATTTAGTGTAGTTTTTAATTTGGTTGGAGCTTTAACACAAAATATTTCATTGCATTACTCAATAATAAGAGGCATACAAATATAGGCATGATACAAATACATATTATAGATTTACATTTTTTATAACAACTTATTACATACTTTAAATAATAAGTCTTTACTAAGAATTTCCCAACAATACTCAAATGTAGTCCTAAGGGTGTGGCTTGGTCTGATTGTAGATGGAAAATTCACTCCTAGAAGAATGATTTGTGACTATTATACTCAGATACATTTTTTAAATTGGAAAGAACACTTAATATTCATTAATGACATGTTTTCTATGTTGATAGTAAGATATTTGGATTGACACAAATTAGTTCAAATCTAAAAAAATATTATTTATTCGATAAAACGTCATGGGAGCTAATTCATATAATTCCAAATTTTCACTTACATCAGAGCAGGTGGATTTGAGGGTACCCTATACCAAATTTAAAAATATTCTAATGAAAAAATATTCTTATTAAAATCTATAAGAAGCTAAGGAAATCCGCAAAAGGTGCAAAGAAAATAATATCACAATAATTTAGTTCTATATTAAATTGAAACACTACATATGTTGGACATTTCTTTATACACAAAGTAGTGAGACCACAATGTTTCACTTTATTATATAGTTCCACACCAAAGGTTTTCCTTTGATAGCAATGAATTTGTAAGGAATCAAATCAAGCTAGGTTTGATATATTATCATGAACCAATAATTAAGGACTAGTAGGTCGATTATGAAGTAAAAAGGAGAGATTTTACTAGAATGACCATGGAAAAATTTAGAGCATTCAAATTGCAATGGGTTATTGATTTAAGTGACATACAAAAACTCAAATTTGTATCCTTTCTTGAATTGAACTAGGCTTCAAAGAAGGTGATAGATTTAGAGGTACACCCCTGGTTGGTCTTATATAGATCAAAGAAATGGTTCAAGAAGAAACTAATGAAATTCATATGAGTAAGAATCTCCAAGAGTGAAATATGTTCCAAATTTAAAAAATAAGCATCCACATTAGTCATGAAGCCACGTAGCTCTAGTGTGCATTTCTAGTTTACACAATCAATTACAACATCGAGTGGTAGTGATGAGGAAGACCCTAATTAAAAAAAGCTACATGATAAGACATATCATTGAGAAACTTAAATAAGATTCAATTTACCCATGAGAGGACCTCTTACCTCTCTAATTAATCTTGGTAAAGTGACTTCCTCTCAATCCCATGAATCTTTTATGTTAATTAATAACATAACTCCTCAATTTTTGGCATTGAACGAAGGCTTATCTCAAGTACCCCTCACTTCTACTCATGTCTATGAAACTCTACCATATCCAAATCCTCCATCAATACCTCACATTAAATATCCACCCCATATTCCTTTTCCACCTCCAAAGAAAACTACCCTACAGAGGATTCTCTCTTTATTCTTGCTACCCAAATTGTTAGCTCTTATAATGACACGTAATTTACTCGGATCCACCAAAACAATATCATTGTCAAAGATAATACACCTGATTTCAATGTAATGGTGAATCTTTTACATACTCTGTCAAATAAAGCTAATGCCTATGGTTCATTCAATTCTAAAACTGATTTACTACCTATGTTGGGTCATTTCCATAGATCTGGGTTATTATCACCGGATGATACTGACTTGTTGGTTAGTAATGTCTTCCACTAAAGTAGGGAACATTGATTATATAGTCACTTACACTTTTCTCTTTGTTTATGATCCTAAACATTGATGACTTGCACAACTCCATAAATCAGTCTCCTTTGCCTTGAAATCCTTAGTGTGCTTGTGAGGACTAGAAACCTATAATATGGAGAAAGTGTAATAAGTTAAGATGACACCAATCACCCCTATATTATGATTTACCATTGATTATGTATCTAATAATAAAATGAGGTAAATCAATCCTCACGTAGTTCCTCCCACCTAGTGTGATTGTCTAATTGTGCTCCTTGGATATATGTATGCAACTAATGATTAGAATTTTATAATTGAAACTTGTTACTTTGACTTGGATTTAGAGTGATTCAGGCTTGGATTTTGATTACTTATGGTGATAGGTTTAAAATTTGGGAAGAATAAGGCATATTTTCTCAATGTGTAATAGTGTATAGATGCATATAATATATGTGTTAAGTCTCTTTTAGATGAGACCTTAATTTTTTTTAATATATGGATCAAATTGAATAATTTATGATGCCACTAACATGCTAAACTAATGGGTCAACACTAAAGATGGGTTTGATTTAAATATAAAATATCCATTTTTTAGTGTAGGTTGGTAGAGGTACTGATTGAATCTAGTGGAATAGATTTATGTATAAGCATACTAAACTGAGAATTTGGAGATGTATCTGTAAGATATTTACTAGGTTTAAAATAGATGCTAAGGTTCATGTAGGTGTGTAATAGTAGAACATAAGGGTTATCTCATAATATAGCATGAAAATGTGAGATAATGATTGATTAGGACCTTGTTTGTATGCTTAATTCACTCTTGGTAAATGTGTGTCAAGATTGTCATTTTCAAGTAGTGAAGACCATGTTCTAGTATCTATAAATTCTCACCTTTTATTATAGTAATTTAATTACTAGAGTAAAAGGGTAAAATTTACATGAGAGTGTACAACACACATTGTCTTTGGTATGAATCTCTAATTATGTAGGTCACTCAATAAAAAAACCTAAAATAAATTTTATTCAATGCCCATAGATTGACTATTTTAATTTTAAATTAAATTTTTGAAAAATTGAAAGAATTAGTTTTAGAGTACACCTATTTTTTAGTGAAAACCATTTTTCACTTATAACTTGTTAGAGATGATGCTTATTTGTTGAATCATTAGAGAAACTTGTGCTTTTTTACTAAATTACATGGAGAGTATGGGTGGTCATGCCCAAAACTTGTGTAACAATGTAGGATCTTTGTTTAGGAAGGGAACATGCTCTAGCCCTCATGAATGTGTGAATAAGTACGTAATTTATTAATCAAAATAACTATATAGGTAAATGAGAGAACCATCAAGCCAAGTTCACTCAAATAAAGTGAACTAACCACTACAGATGGATTATATATTCAATTATAATGTTTCACTCAAGTTCACTCCATGTAAAATCAAAATGGATGATTAAAAGACAATGAATAGTGTTCATGCCCCCATCATGAATGTAGGTTTGATTGTGTGGTTTCCTTTAAATGTAGAATATAATTCATGGTCGAAATTTAATGGAAAATGTCCATTCCCCCATCATAACTGAAGATCTAATAAGTATGAAGTGGAATGAAAACTAATTTCCATTAAACTATAAATTGTGTTGTTGTGTATTTGTTCATGAACTAGTATCATGCCCCCTAAATCTGTGACATTTGATATATAAATGTATACATCTATATATTAAATCTTGAGAATCCATATCTAAAATATATGTGAATATGAAAACCTATAATTTATGTTTATGTAAATTTTTGTGCACATGCCTATGCATGTGTACCCAAATGTGCATGAATTTTTACTTAGGTTTCTATAAAGTAAATGCATTGGCACATCATATGCCCATGTAATATGTATCAATATGATAATATATTTCATGTATATAAACTATCTAATATGTAAATCCTTATGAATCAATTAAATATACACTTTGATCTAATTTCCTACTTGTGTAGGCTTATGTCTCTATAACAATCCCATTAATGCCTCATTTTGAGATGAGGAATGTATCTTATAAGTCATTCATCTCAAAATAATATTTAATTATATCATTTCATATATAAATATAAGATAATGTAATATCATTTGATCATGTGGACAATATGTCATCATGGTAATGTATATATTGATCAATACATATATAACATATGTAAAGTAGGGCATGTAAGTGTCATGTCTAGATAAATGTATCAATGAAGCATGCAATAGAAGTGAAATAAACACAAGTTTTAGCTCACACATAAGGCCAAGGGCCAGATACAAGGGACATACAATGCTAAAAAAAATAAAGCCAAGGACCACATGCAAGGGGACATATTTTTTTTCAAAAACAAGGGACATCAAGGATGCCACATCAAACAAGGCCTATGGGCCACAAAAAATAGTTAAGATCAAATTATCCTTTCATGAAAAAGAGTAACAGCATCAATGGAGAGAAGAATCAGAGAAGCAGTTTGCAGCATCCATATATATCAATGTCACATCACAATATAATGGCATATCATGTATCACTGTGTAATAAATGAGTAGTTATCAAGGTATATGTGATAAATATATGTATATCAACATGGTACAAAGGTCATATAAATATATAACCTATAATAGTGAAACACGTGGAACATGATGCCCCTAGTATTGGTATGGTCATTGGGTAGAGGAAAAACCAAATTTGTATCTCCATGTGCAACCCACATGCTCTACATAACACTCAGATACTATGATATGCATGTGTGTATGTAAATAATACTCCATCTACCAAATATGTGATAAATACCATGTAAATAATGAAATCTATCAATCATGTCATGCTTAAGTCTTGATTATGGATTTTTTTAAATATTTAGATGTTTTTTTATTTTTTCATATTTTTTGAATATTTAGAATTTGGAAAATCTAAAAAATGATAATACCAATGGAAGGATCATATGAAGTTCCTATATTGGGTAGTGGAGGGTTCACTTGTCATGGATCAGAAGCACCAACTTTGGGTGGGTGAGGATCTAATAAAGAGTCATGTGGTGTACCATATATGTCATGATCTCTACCCATGGAACTTAGAGTATGATGTGTATTTATATATGGATGATGACTATGTGGTGTCCAATATATAGTAGGATGGTGTCTTGATGCATGTAATATATACACACTAACCTATCCATGGTGCTTACTAAATATGTAATATAGGAGATGATGGCCTATGTGGTCTCCAAGGAACTATATCTAGTTGTATATATAGATCATGTATATTTGTAACAATAAAATTTATATACTTATCTTTAATAGGTATGTCAACCATTTCTAATTAATGATATTAAATATTTTTATGTAACCCATCTCTGAATAATGATCTTGAAAAGGTGTGTCAACTATATTTGAATAATAATCTTGAATATGCATATCAACCATCTCTAAATAATTATCTTGAATATTTGTATTAACCAATAGCTGTGGTGGTGGGGGTGTAGGAAGAGATATAGGTGAGTGTAGAGGATACTCATACTCTACACCTAGAACTATGAATACTATTTTGAAATATATCTACTTTAAGATTTGGTACACTGTAGAGGGAACTACAAGAATTATCTACATCCAATGGAATCATAACAACAAGTCAAACAAGGAATTATCCCATTGCTCTGTAAAACAAGGAATTATGTGTATAAATGGTTGATCCCACATATAGAGGTAATAATATGCATCCCAAGGTATTCTATTTCTATTTATAGAATTCTTTAACTACTCTTGATTTATATTCTAGATCTTTCCATGTGTACCCAAGGTATTGGAGAAGTGCCATCATGCAAAAATTTTCACTTGAACCATTTTCAACCATAAAACTATGTATAGGTTGTTCATCAATGTAAGTTCATATGAATATTATAGGAAAATATGAATCATCATTGAATATCTCCCTATCATTAAATGTGATCATGGGATACTAAGGGGGAATATATCTAAGTGTACAAATGATTGTATCTAGTGTATGTTCATATGTCACCGATGGAGGATGCATGTTGTATGCATAATGTATCTCTAAAGTGTCCTTATTTTCTATTGTTTCATATTTAGGAAAAGGATTTCTAAATATATTCAATTTTTTATTTCCATTGTGCTATAGTTTATATTTATGTGTAGGAGTGCCCAAATCAACAAAGTTATCTATAATTTCTTGTAGCTTATGTCTTAATTTAAAACATATATTTGTTGAATGCCCCATAATTTAATGATAATCATAATATGAATTTTCAACATATTTACTTGTTCTAGGTCTGCTCAAATTAAGCTCTTACGGAGGAAGGAGTGTGATAAAGTTACACTCAAGCAACTTATTTAGTAGCACATGATGAGTCGATGGTAATCATGAAAATTACCTCTTTGGTGAAGTTATTAATTTTAACTAGTTTTTAGGTTGTGAAATTGCATTGACTATAATATTTACCTCATTCTTATTATTATTTAGTTTGACCTTATAACTTGGTTTGATTTTAAACTTCATTGTTGAAGTAGTTAAAGGAGTCAATGTATAATCAAGTTTGTTTAAAAAAATTAACTTGACTTCTCTATCCCTCACTATATGGCATAACTCATCAAATGATTTGAATCTATTGAATATATTTGACTTGTGGTTTGGTGCTAGCGAGAATTTTTTTATTATATCTTGTAATTCATTTCTAGCCATAACATTGGTCATATTGACTAGCATGGTCTTGTATTGGATCACATAGTCACTGATTGGTTCATTGGACCCTTGTTTTAGCTTATATATTTGTGTGTAGGATAACTTCTCACCATTTTTGATGGAAAAGTGCACTAGGAATTTTGTTATCTGTTGGGTGAATATTTTGTCATCAACTAACTGATGACAACATGGGTATATCAACCACAACACAAGGAGATTTATGCCACAAAAAGTGTGGGTTTACCACATCTGGATGAGGTAAATCTCTCCTCTCATCAAGGGGAGGTTCCCTATGAATATTTATATGCTATATGTATATATAAGTAAGCAAAAAATAATATTTGGGGTAGTGTAACAACATCCACCTCTCTTTTTTTAGAGGTGATGTCCAAGGAACAAGAGAGAGAAATCCTGGACATTAGCTAAGAACATTCCTCTTCTTTCAAGAATGGTATCCAACGTAGAGCAAAAAATCACCTAAATTAAGTAACAAAGTTAAAAAAGAAACCTACATAAGCACAAAGTCTTTCGTTGTCTCCTTTGTCGATTCGAAATACACGTAACTGTAGAGTGAAATGAAGCACAAAGTCTTCACCTAAAACTACAAAGGATAAAAGGATCACCAAGATAAAAGTATCTCAAAGTCTCTCTTATATCTTTTAGAAATGTCCTCAGATAATATCAACACACACATTTTGCTTATTAAATCAAATAGATAAGAGATTATCAGGAAAGAGGACATAAGAACCATTTCCTAAATAACACAAATTACTTTAACACAAAGTCTGAAATAAACCTATTTCTCATTCATTCGATGAAATATGATTTACAAGTTGAGCACAAAGTCTCAAGAAGTGTCTCAATTTCAACAGAGTTTTTGCTCTCAATTATCTGAGATCTATTTACAAAAGAGGTCCCCTCTATATATAGGGAGAAACCTTCAAAATTAAAAAAGATTAAAATATTGAAAACCTAGTCAAAGATGAGTCAGCATTGACTTTGGGATATTTTCCAGATTTTTCACATGTAATTACATATTACAAAAGGACACGTGAAAATGTCCCAAGTCAATTACAAAGTGCATTTTGAATAAAGCATGGAAGAAAAGCTTCAATCTTTATTTCGAGTCTTCTTTATGGTCTTCAACTTCTTTAGAGAAACTTCAGTGATCTGGAAGAAATTTTGTTGAAAAGATGTCGATGAAGAGGGAGCCTTTAGAGAAACTACAGTAAGAATCATGATTGTGTAATCAGGGGAAAATTTAGCAATCTGGGAAAACTACACATTTGAGTGATCATGACTAGGGAAACACGCTTGAAAAGGTTGAGGCGAGAGCAGGTCAAAAAGTGGAAGAAAAGGGGAGCAGGCACGGAAAATAGAAAAAATGAAAATTTCCCAGAGTTAGGAAAAATGGGGAGAAGGTATGTAGGGGTGGAAAAAATTGCTACCCTTGCATATTAGAGAAGTTCTTGAGCATAGGCGGCAAAAATTGCCGCCTATGCACATCAAGTAAAAAGTATGTCGACAGCAAAAATTGCCGCCGACGCATGTTGAAGAAGAAGAATGTGTAAGGGTGGCAAAAATCACTGCCCTTGCACCTGAAAGAGAGGAAATGGGGATGCATGGGTGGCAAAACTTACCGCTTCTGCATGGAAGAGACCAAAAGATGTAAGGGCAATAAAAATTGCCGCTCTTGCATGACAGATGCAAATGCTTGTCACGTTTTGCTGAGTCATAACAGGACATGTGACATATTTTGCTTAACTTTCAGAAGCTTTAAAAACCTTTGCGGGTCCTGTAGAAGATGATACATGGCAGCTTCTGATCTGCTTTATCTTTTTTCATTGAGTATTTTTTCATGGGCTTTTCTCTTCAATTGGGCTTTTCCTTTGCTTTTTGCTTTTGTCTTTTCCAGCTTTGTCTCTTCCTACTGCGATTTGAGCTATCAGGCTATCTTTCCAGCCAGTCGCTTAGTTCTTCCTTCAAGTTTCGTGCTTTATTTGAATTTCAATGGATATTCTCTTACCTTAAATTTGACATCTGAGGGGCCGTCAATGGTCGCCAGCTACTTGAACCATGTTGAACCACTTGTGTGCTACTTTTCCTTTAACTGAGGCTACCTTTGAACTTTTGAACCACTGCTGCCCGCCCTCCGCAAGGGCACTTGCCTTTTTTGCTTTGGGGCAGCCCCTTGAACCTTTCGATTGAACCAACCGATTGAACCAACTTTGGTTCAATGGTTCAACGGTTCTTCTTCGTTATTTGGCTAAGTCCTTTGTTATTTTGCACCAAGCGCATTGAACCAACTTGGTCGTTGAACCTTTGAACCAAAGTGTTCAAAGTTCAATGGTTCAAGCCTAAGTCCTTTGTCATTTGCCGATTGAAATCCTTTTGATTGAACCGAGGCGCTAAACCAATCCTGCTAATCTCAAGCATGTTGAGTCTGTAGAAACATGTCTGTAGAGTCTATAGATTTAAGGCTATAGAGCTCGTAGATTTCTAGAAAATCTTTGAAAAATGAAGAACTAGAATGCTCAAAAGAATTTTTGAGAAGGGAAGAGATAATTTTGGCCTTGCAGGACCAAAATAGCTCATGTTGTTCCAAAAATGAGTGACATTTTTGGGGAACAATAGCTGGCTCCAGTTGGGGAACTTCCTTCTGTTGCAAAAAGCGATTGAAGGGAGTAGAATATAGAATCTCCAGTGCCTTGAAGCGTGCCATTGGACTATGGAGTCGAGCTACCTAAAAAGAAAGGCTCCAAAAAATGAAAACAAAAAACAAAAAATAGAACTAAAGACTTTACAAATGTACATATACACAGATGATCTTATTTGGTGCTTCAAGAATTGAAGTACTTCAGATGCTACCCCCTGAGAGGAAGTGAAAATGGCGCTCTATCCTAATAAACTAGCAAGAAGCCATTTTCTCCCCAGAATCAGTGATGGCTGAATGGAACTCTCCACCAGGAAACCAATTTTTTGTGTCCTCCCATTGGTTTTCTCCTCTTGCCCCATAGCAAGAATTGAATTTTAATCTGAAAACCATGAATCTTTGCTCTCTTGGAAAAAATTTCCTTTTCCTAATTTTGATGCATAGCAGCATAGTCCATTACCATAATTGGTTGCTCTTCTGTTTCAATCCAACACATGATTTGATTGTTCCCATTCAACACCTGCCAATCATTGGCACTATCAGGCATACTTGGTGTTGTTCTATCTGAACCAATTCCTAGATCATCACCTATAGGATTTTCATCTATTGAAACATGAATGTCTTTAGTAGATAGAAAATAATTACCCCTGCCTGAAGACTCAAATAGAATTTGAGCTTCAAGCCTTGATGTCTAAGTGACAACGTATTTTTCCTCCTTCTCAGGAAGCAACCTCTGCATTACACCTTTCACAATAATTCTTGCCTGAGACAAGTCCATGCTTAACTCCCCTCCAACATCCTTGCAGAAGTTCTACCCAAGAAGGATGCCATATGATGCTGGGACGTTAGCCACTAGGACGGTCATCTTGATTCGCTTGTCTGGAAAGGTAGCAAATGCAAATTGGGCATCTTTAATTTGCCCCAACAGTGGCACTTATTTGTTCTCCATGGAGAAACATCATCCAAATGTCTTGGTTAGTGTGAGACCCAGAGATTCTGCCACTTTAGCAGGCATGACATTGTCTGAAGCCTCAGAATCAATGATGCAATTATTTAGCTGTTGTCCATTTATCAACAATGAGACATAAAAAGGTTCAATTCTATCAAGAGCAGCAGGTGGAGTAATGACAAGATTGTTTAGGATGGGCATGTTACTTGGGGGACCATGAGTTACTTTCTTAACCTCTTGTCTTATAGGGATGGTTTGGTTCTTGACACATTGAACCAACTTGTCCAATTGCTCAGGATGAGACTGCAAAAAGTCAAATTCAGACATTTGAATTTTGGTTTTCTTTATATGGTCAATGATATCAAATGCCTGGAATGAGCTAGGAGCAGGGTACGGGAGTTCATCATTTTTATTTTTCAAAGGGGGAGGATTGGATTTTGAATTTGAAGTAGAAGGCATAGGGGCATTTGGGGTACTTACCTTTCTTGAAACCACTAGGTCCTTTGGATAGAAAGGAAGAGTGGATCCCCGCTTAGCATTTGAAACTACTGGTTGAGGTCGCTCCTCTACTTTCTCCTTATTAGCTTGTTGAGCTGATTGATTCTTAGATCGGGTGAATACAACATATGACCCCTCAGCTGCATTGCCTTCACTTCTAGGTTCATCCTAATAGTTCAAGAAACCAATATGGGAGTTGCCAACTAATTCTTCTTCATCCTCAATGAAGAGATTAACATCATCTTCAGGACTCAGTTCAGTTTGGAATGAGAAATCTGCTTCAGCTTCAAGGTATCCAACTAATGAGTTATTTGGAGGTGCTTCAAGGGTGAGGTTCCTCTGTGGAAGAGGAAGGCGATTTTGCTGTCCCTGATTCTTGGCAGCATTACCTTGGTACGCCTGATTCTGGAATGTCCTCCTGGGCATATCTCAATTAGGAGAAGTAGACATAACTTGGGCCATTTGCTTTTTGAGAGCCAGCATTTCATTTGCTAGCTTTTTTACCATTGGATCAGTGGTGGCTAAAGGGGAATATTCAAAATATGAAGAGGATTTACCATTATTAGGGTCTCTCCTTATCTTTCCTACCAAGATAAGGTCATCTTCTACCTCAGTAGCCAAGTCTTGAGCAGCAATAAGGTCTATGTGTCTGGCCCATCTCAGCAAGAAACCTACTTTAGGCAGTTGTGAATTGATGAAGAAGCATTTGAGCTTCTGAGGCATCGATTGGGTGACCATGGGAATTTTGTGCCTCAGCTTGTTGAACCTGGCAATAAAATCCCTCATAGGCTCATGAGGCTCTTTCTTCATCTGAGTGAGCTGGGCCAGTAAGGCATGTGCATCTTCTACTAGCTTGAATTTGGCTTCAAATTTGTCTTTTAGGGTGTCCCAGTCAGTCACTGATCCAGTCTACAGGTGGTAGAACCAGTCTGTAGCAGTGCTTTGTAGTGTCTCTACGAACAACCTGACCGCTATGTCTTCAAATTCCACACCTATGACACCGCAGGCTATGCTAAAAGTTGCAATGTGTTTATCAGGATGAACCTTCCCATCACCAAAGAATTTGGGGAAATTCTTCCTTGAACTATGTGGAAGCTCATGCAGAGGTGGAGTCAAATTCAGTGGACCGAAATAATTACCCCAGGGGCCTTGAGCCATGATTTGATTATGCAAAAGTGGGATCACTAATCCAGGTGGAGCTTGGATAGGTAAAGCTCAACCAGCAATAGAAAAAGAAGCTCTGCTTTGTGTTGGTAGCCTGGTAGGGCTAGGAGGAAGACTCTTAGTTCGTCTAAGGTGAGATTGTGAAGGAAACAACTCGAAATTACTCTGTTGCACCAACTCAAAAGTAGGGTTAACAACACCTTGGGATTTTTGGCCTCTGGTATAACGTGGAGTTGCTAGATTGCAAAACAAAAAATGGAAAAGAATAGGATCTACTTCAGTTTGAAGTTTGAGACTTCAAACTGTGCACTCTTCCTAGCGTCTCTGGTTTTGTAGACCAGATAATATAATAGAGATGGAGGAAGATGGTAGGCTATAATGATAATGGGTAAGACATGGAATGAAGTTGCCATGCTATGTAATGGATAAGGGTAGGGACTGTTTCAATCTAAAACTTGAGGTTTCAAACTGCACATTCATCCCCAACAGAGTCACCAAAAAGCTGTTGGGTGAATATTTTGTCACCAACTAACTGATGAAAAAATGGGTATATCAACCACAGCACAAGGAGATATATGCCACAAAAAATGTGGGTTTACCACATCTGGATGAGGTAAATCTCTCCTCTCATCAAGGGGAGGTTCCCTATGAATATTTATATGCTATATGTATATATAAGTAAGTAGAAAATAATACTTGGGGTAGTATAACAACATCTACCTCTCTTTTTTCAGAGGTGATGTCCAAGGAACAAGAGAGAGAAATCCTGGTCATTAGCTAAGAACATTCCTCTTCTTTCAGGAATGTTATCCAACATAGAGTAGAAAATCACTTGAATTAAGTAACAAAGTTAACAAAGAAACCTACGTAAGCACAAAGTCTTCCGTTGTCTCCTTCACTGATTTAGAATACACGTAATCGTAGAGTGAAATGAAGCACAAAGTCTTCACCTAAAACTATAAAGGATAAAAGGATCACCAAGATAAAAGTAGCTCAAATCTCTTTTCTATCTTTTAGAAACGTCCTCAGATAATATCAACACACACACTTTGCTTACTAAATCAAATAGATAAGAGATTATCATGAAAGAGGACATAAGAACCATTTCCTAAATAACACAAATTACTTCAACACAAAGTCTGAAATAAACCTGTTTCTCATTCATTCGATGAAATATGATTTACAAGTTGAGCACAAAGTCTCAAGAAGTGTCTCAATTTTAGTAGAGTTTTTGCTCTCAATTATCCAAGATCTATTTACAAAAGAGGTCCCCTCTATATATAGGGAGAAACCTTCAAAATTAAAAAAGATTAAAATATTGAAAACCTAGTCAAAGATGAGTCAGCGTTGACTTTGGGATATTTTCAAAATTTTCACATGTAATTACATATTACAAAAAGACACGTGAAAATGTCTCAAGTCAATTACAAAGTGCATTTTGAATAAAGCATGGAAGAAAAGCTTCAATCTTTATTTCCAGTCTTCTTTATGGTCTTCAACTTCTTCAGAGAATCTTTAGTGATTTGGAAGAACTTTTGTTGAAAAGACGTTAATGAAGAGGGAGCCTTTAGAGAAACTATAGTAAGAATCATGATTGTGCAATCACGAGAAAATTTAGCAATCTGGGAAAACTGCACATTTGAGTGATCATGACTAGGGAAACTTGCTTGAAAAGGCTGAGGTGAGAGCAGGTCAAAAAGTGGAAGAAAAGGGGAGCAGACGCAGAAAATAGAAAAAATGAAAATTTCCCAGAGTTAGGAAAAATGGGGAGAAGGTATGTAGGGGCAGCAAAAATTGCCGCCCTTACATATTGGAGAAGTTCTTGTGCATAGGCGGCAAAAATTTGTCACCTGTGCACATCAGGGAGAAAGTATGTTGGCGGCAAAAATTGCCGTTGACGCATGTTGAAGAAGAAGAACGTGTAAGGGTGAAAAAAATCACCACCCTTGCACCTGGAGGAGAGGAAATGGGGATGCATGGGCAACAAAAATTGCTGCTCTTGCATGACGGATGCAAACGCTTGTCACATTCTGCTGAGTCATAACATGACACGTGACATCTTTCGCTTAACTTTTAGAAGCTTTAAAAACCTTTGCAGGTCTTGCAGAAGATGCTACGTGGTGGCTTTCGATCTGCTTTATCTTTTTTCATCGAACATTTTTTTGTGGGCTTTTCTCTTCAGTCGAGCTTTTCCTTTGCTTTCTACTTTTGTCTTTTCCAACTTTGTCTCTTCTTGCTACAATTTGAGCTATCGGGCTATCTTTCCAGCCAGTCGCTTGGTTCTTCCTTCAAGTTCCGTGCTTTATTTGAATTTCAATAGATATTCCCTTACCTTAAATTTGACGTCTGAGGGGCCGTCAATGGTCTCTAGTTGCTTGAACCATATTGAACCACTTGTGTGCGACTTTTCCTTTGACTAAGGCCGCCTTTGAACTTTTGAACCACTGTTGCCCACCCTCCGCAAGGGCACTTGCCTTTTTCACTTTGGGGCAGCCCCTTGAACCTTTCGATTGAACCAACTTTGGTTCAACGGTTCATTCTTTTTTATTTGGCTAAGTCCTTTGTTCTTTTGCACCAAGTGCGTTGAACCAACTTGGTCGTTGAACCCATTGAACCTTTGAACCAAAGTGGTTCAAAGTTCAATGGTTCAAGCCTAAGTCCTTTGTCATTTGCCGATTGAAATCCTTTTGATTGAATCGAGGTGCTGAACCAATCCTACTAATCTCAAGCATGTTGAGTCTATAGAAACATATCTGCAGAGTTCGTATATTTAAGCCTGCAGAGTCCGTAGATTTCTGGAAAAGCTTTAAAAATGAAGAACTGGAATGCTCAGAAGAATTTTTGAGAAGGGAATAGATAATTTTGGCCCTGCAAGACCAAAATAGCTCGTGTTGTTCCAAAAATGAGTGACATTTTTGGGGAACAACATTATCCAAGGGGTTTAATTATCTTATGAATTAAATATGGAAATAATAGAATCATTACAATGCATAGTAATTAAAAATACTTATAAATAAATTGGTCAATAGCTTGTCATTTTATGCATAGTCCAAGCATGTTGCATGGACATATTTAAGATGTTACTTAGGATCACATTTACCTTTATTATATCTTGTAATTCATTTCTAGCCATAACATTGGTCATATTGGCTAGCATGGTCTTGTATTGGATCACATAGTCACTGATTGGTTCATTGGACCCTTGTTTTAGCTTATAAATTTGTGTGTATGATAGCTTCTCACCATTTTTGATGGAAAAGTGCGCTAGGAATTTTTTTATCCAAGGGGTTTAATTATCTTACGAATTAAATATGGAAATAATAGAATCATTACAATGCATAGTAATTAAAAATCTTTATAAATAAATTGGTCAATAGCTTGTCATTTTATGCATAGTCCAAGCATGTTGCATGGAAATATTTAAGATGTTACTTAGGATCACATTGACCTTTATATAATTATAAATGCTATTGGTAAGGGTTAGGTTGTTATCTCAAGGGATAATGGGTTATGTAATAAATCATGAGATTCAATACAATGACTGGCTCTTGATGCACCTTATTGTGGTTGAAACACCTTGGTATCCAGAGCTATAACAATATGCTCAAGTGAACATGCATTATGAAAGGTGGGGAATGGAACATGTGTAGTTAACATGGGAGGGTTAGAGGTTTCCTACTGTAATCACCTAAAAATGGTATTTGGATGCTAAGAGTGTTTCTTGGGTTAGCCTATTATTAGCATAGCCCTAGACCTATGCTAGAGCCTTTGCCACACTTTTTCAGTCATTATGCAAACCAAAAATAGTTATAGTCAGCCAAAACACAATCCCAAGACAACTTTATCATATCCCAACCTAGTTTGTTCAACAGTTTGCTAAGTGGACATTAGCACCACATTTGGGAAATGGTAACTACATGGTGCTAATGTCCCCAAATGGGCACTATTATCCTTTGCCGTAAATCTCTCAAATAAATAATTTTTCAAATGTGTGCCCCTCTTAAGGTCAACTTAATCACATTTTATTATTTTTTCAAGCTACAGATCTATATAAATACAAGTCTATTTGACCCTTATTCACTAGATGGAAAATATATGCAAAAAGATTATTGAAACAAAAGACAAGTTGAGTAAAATTAAGGTATTTGATCCTTATTTTATGATACTTATGCATAATACCATATATAATAGACCTAAACCTAGATTTAAAAGATTTTAAATCTCAATCATATTCAAGGCATCCAAGTCCACTCTCATTCTAGCATTCATTTGCACTTACATAAAGCACTAGGTGGGAGAACTTCATCAAGCTTGATCCCTCTTCAGAGTATTGGTATGTAGGCAATTCTCTTCACAGTGGGGTGTTGAATATGTCCAACCTACCCAACTAATGAACACATAATTACTTCTCATGCCATACTTGTAAAGAGGATTAGGATTTGCACACTAAATCAAGTTTTCCAAGCACAACATAGAGTTCTAGATTTTGTGAGCACATGAACAAAACCTAAAAATATAGGCACATGTGCTCCCAAAAAATAGGAATAATCCTAAAAAGGGTACACTAACACCACTTTGAGGACACTACAATAACATGGTGCTACTATCCAGGTGGGACATTACTGTCCATTGAGCAAATGAATCCTGGGACCCTGTTGCTGACAAATAGACCTATCCAGACCTCAGTTTTTAGAACCCAAATCATCCATGATAGTTATTTTCTAGATAAGTCTATATTTAATCATATTTATTACTATTTTTATAAATTTAAAGAATGTCCAAATCCATAACAAATTAGTACTTAATTATCACATATTATTTGATAGATTTAGACATCTCAACCCTTTAATTTAAACATAAGATTTACATAGTTTAACCCTAAAAGGTTAAATTAGGTATATGTAGGGTTTCAATGGTGTGACATAGGCCATTAGAGATGTAGGCATAAGGATAGTACCAGTAGTGGTGGTTTGATTCCCTGATGTGGAAGCCTGGATCAAATTTTTATTATCATGTATTTCTATATTTAATATTTCATCAATCTGATGTGGATTCATGTTAAGATACTCACCAAAATTTTCATCATCTATGAAATCTTATTGATTTTTATTAGTTGAATCACTAGTTTTAATATTCATGATGTATCCATCAATAGGGTGGATATGATATGTTATACAATTTGTGATAAAAATAACAAAGAGATTTATGCATGCCCTTTGCAATCTAGTAGTAATAATAGGCATCTCAAATTTGACATTGGAACCAAGGTTAATTTTAGTGGCTATTCTTGGCCATTTGGCTAAAAGTATCATCATATCCTTTTGAAAATGGTTTATTGGGTGAAACTATGCAATGGTCGATTGGCCAAATTTTATAAAATATCCTTTATTTGTGCTTGTAATTTCCTTAAAAGGTATATTATAAACTATTTTGGGATATAATTTAACCATACTTACTATGCATGTGTGGGTCCTATTAAACCTAAAATTATAGGAGACATTTATTAGTTATTTTGAATCAATAATTATAGTCGTGTACACACACACATGTGTGTGTGTGTGTGGGGGGGCGGGGGAGGGGTCAGCATGGTAGGGTCATGTTGATAGTGAGTATGTACATAGAAGAGGACCAATAGGGTTGATCCCGCTTATGAGTTGTAAGTTATTGAAGGTTCAACAATTTGATTATACCCAAATGAGTCAACATTTGTTTTATATATTTTTTTAAATATATTTTTAAAGGGGGTCATTTGTGTGGGAACGTCACTTAAGTTTCATCCTTAGTAAAGTAATTCCATAACTTAAAAATACCCCCTTAAGTTAGTTATTAAGTTAATATATTAAGGGGGAATTTTTAAGTTAGGGAATTACTTTACTAGGGATGAAACTTAAGTGAACCCCCACACAAATGACCCCCTTCAAAAATATATTAACAAAAATAAATTATAAAGAAAATTCTGACTCATTTGAGTATAATCAACTTGCCAACCCTTCAGTAACTTGCAACCCATGATGGGGATCAACCCTACTATTCCCCTCCTATGTACATATTCACTACCAACACGACCCTACCATGTTTACTCCCTTACCACTAATGGAATCCTATCATATCATCTCGTTATTTACCTCTCCCTTGGATGGGGCCTCAACCTTATGTCCTTTTTTGTGTCCCTTGATGGGGTCATATGTGTAATATCATTACCTTCAAACATGAGGAAACATATGTTTTTGACCAAGTATTATACCAATGAATAGTTAAACTACCTTAATATTTTTAAATCTTTTCAATGATATACAATATCAAAAATACAACACCAATAATTTAAGTAATTCATCAGTGAGGACAATTAATGTTGTGTAATTTATCTTTACCACAAATATTAATGGTTCATGAATGTTCTAGTGATTGCTTGGTTTCTCTTAAACCCTTATAAATTTTTATTATGAACAATAAATTAATTCTCTATCTTTCACTTAATTCTCCTTGAATGATTTAGATCAATGATAGTCTATATATGCCTAAAATGAACTAGAATGCCTATGTATTTATATATAAATTGAGTTCAAATTATGACCCAATTGAGACCCAAATTGACTTTCAATAATAAAAAAATAAAATAAAGGAAGATAGAATGAATACCCTCGATCCAAAAAAAAGAACTCAAAATAATATTATTATTATTACCAATATTTACTCATCGATTTTTTAAAAAAAAAATTCTTTACTATTTTTAAATTGAGAATCACCATCATACATGCCTTAGTGGGAGCCCAATTCCCTTATTTTCTTTAGTTTTATTCATATGGTTTAAAATGTGATGCTTAGTTAACCTTTCTTGATTACATGAAACTTCGATTGATTTCTTTTGCACCTGTTCAAATTTTGATGAGTTGAAAACATAAAGTTGCAGAGTTGAAAGATGATGCCATTTGTTGAATAAGAATATTTTAAAATCATGATATGACTATGATGCAAACAGAATTCTAAGTTGAATGGAGCTTGATGTGACAAGCACCTTTTTATTGTTTGATTGAACTTCACTGTGGCACTTATAGTGGAAAAAAGATACTATGAGAAAGGATTTGTTTATTTTTGTTTTAAGACCTAACTTCGCCAGTTTCAATCCATCTTATGGATGTGTGGAACCTATGCATCCTTCTTGATAAATGTTTTAGGGAAGAAGGGTCAATAATTAAGTGGAGTTTTATATTTGGGAGGGAAAATGAGAAAATAATATTATATATTTAAACAAATTTGAATAAAAATTATTTGTATAATTTGCATTTAATTTTATAAGTTATATTTATTAATAATATAAAGTAGCGAATTATGTTATGGAAAAATCATATTTATAATTATTATGTATTTAATATAAATGTTTATGATTAATATTATTTGTAGTGTATTTCAATTTTTTAAAATTTTAAATCAATTCAAAATATAATTTTTCCTCCATTTCAAACACATGAAAAAAAATACTAATAATAAATATATATTAAATTAATTATAAAATAAATTTTAAATAATGACATCATTTAAATTCCACTTAAATTTAAAATTAAGGTGAAGTATAATCCCCTTTCCCCTATATAAAAACAAATTTTATTGTGACCATACCTTTTAAAGGTGATATTATAGCATTTTCATTATAAAAGAACATAATCAATACTGTGGTGATTGTATTGTTCGAAGAATAAAGATATTGAAATATTAATATGGTATAAGTTTGGGGAGTAATTGAAATAAATATTAAACTATATAATATTAGTTAACATTTTTAGAATTTATTAATAAAATTATTACACTCCACTTGAGATAAAATGATGCCCACATTAAATGATATATGCCTTGTTTATTACTCTGGTCATTTGGGCACTATGGCATGTTGTTTTTGGGATTATGGTGGTCGTTAAATCTTTAATTTAAAATCATTTTTTAGTAAATATGTGTGGAGTTTTAGGTAATGAATTTTTTAAAAAAAAAAAAAAAGTCATGAAAATGTTAAAATAGGTCAATTGTGACTTGATATATATATTTTGGTTAAATACAATATTTTTTATGTGATTATTTTCAAATTGTATTGGTACTTTTTTTTGAATTTTCAAAATGTATTTATAATAAAATAATATATATTTAAGCACGTAAATTAATAATATAGTAGAATAAGTTGTCTTTGAAATTTATTATATTGTTATTATTGTAGAATTAAAAAATACACAAATTATTGTTGAATAAGATATAATAATATTTTTCTAAATTATTGTAAAATATTATTATGATTTGCATTCTGAAATTTTAAAATCTTGAAGACATAACAAAAGGTGGGTTGAGTTATCAATTATTTGAAGCATCACTGAGTTTCATTTCATATATCTTGTTAAATAATAAGGTCCAAGTTATGTTTGTATCCTCTCTCATTCAACATTGAGAGCACTTTAAGGTGCAATGCATAATCATACGAGTAAAATAATTTGTGTTCAATCTATAAAAGAAACTATAGAATTTATAAATGTAAGGGTATTATCTTTGAGTTTTTTATGATGATTAATTTTGGAGGAAATATTTTAGTCATTTTTAATTAAAAACTATACCTATTGTCTCTATGTGCTTTGAAAACATTGCATTTTATTTGATTTTTATTCAAATACCCTTTGTGACCTAATTGCTACAACTAGTCAAATGTGTTTCTATTTATCAATATGTGGTTGTGGTTGTTCTATACTTGGAAAGAAGTATTTGGCGTATTATTTTTCATTAATAAGTTTAAAAGTAGAAACGATACTTTGATAGTTTTTTATTTAAAAATATTATCTTAGCTTAGGGACTAAATTTGATGGTCTATCCTACTTGGTATGATTTTTTTTTTTATGATAATTATTTTTTCAATATTTTCCTTCAAATATTGGTATAGTTCTTAGTAGAAAATAAGACATTAAACATATTATATGTATTTATTATAATTATTTAGAATTTTTGATAAGTTATTTTAAATTTTACGTTACATTTAATGTAGTCTATAAAAAAAATTAACTATATTTTACAACGAAAAAATATAAATATGATCCTATGACTATCCTATTTTTTCCTTACCTCTATAAACTAAAAGGATTTATCATATTAATTAATTTTAAAGTGAATACTTATAGTTTATATAAATAATGTTATGTTTCTCTTTTTTGGTTCATTGTAAATTATTTAAGCTCACACATTTTAAATTGCACAAGAATTATATATGACACAATGAAAGGGGTGTGTGTTTTTGGGGTTATCGATTCTAACTTGACATTTTTGCACATAAATTTATAAAGCACTTTATTATATTGGGTTTGATTAATACAATTTAATGTCATTATGTTTGTGTTGTGTTGAGAGTAAAGTATTTAAGAAAAATTAAAGGAATATCATCACATAGTATAACATTAAGTTGGATATCAGTTTCTTCTTCTTATTATCATTTGAAAATGTAGTCGAAGAATTTTTGAAAACATTATCTATAGGTTGTAGCATTTATTTTTGGAAAAGTAAAGATCAAATGACTTTAAATTTGATGTCCATTTGGTTTTCAAAGATTAATTTAAAATTTATATTTGATGTGTATTAATTATTACATGAAATTTTTAATTTTTTCTTGAAGAATTCACTCGAAAAATCATAATATATTGGCCATGCAGTGGAGTTTAAAACCCTTTTTTTCAAGGAGTTTTTAAACCCTAACATAATAATATAGTTAGACTAAAGTCATATATCACTATTTACCTTCTAACGAAAGTAATAGATTCATTAACTAATGTGGTATATGATAAATACAAGCTAAATACCTCTAGATTGATATCTCTTAGTGTTTTTCAAATAGATATATTTAAGATATATATGTACTAATCATTAGTATAATGATATTTTTAAAATATATTTTAAGTAATAAGAATGAAACCAAAAAACTTATTTATCACATAAATATCTTAAAAATTTTATAAGTAAAAAGAACTATAAATATAATGTATTATTTTAGACTTTCTCACCCTCTAACCTCTTTTTCTCGTAAAAAAAAATTAATACCATATAAAAAAATATTTAAATTTTTTTTTCTAAAATAAAAAACTAAAAATACAAAATATAAAATAAATCAAAACCACATCTATGTAAATTGTTATAAGTAGCATAAATGAAGGCGTAAAAGCAAAACATATTAATTTGCCCCTAGAATGATAATAGCAAAACATATTAAGGCGTAAAAGCAAAACATAGTAGCATATAGAATGATAATACCGATATCATTCTAGTGTTTGTAGGTGGATAAAGGTGATTAATACATATAAATATCCCCCTGTAACCCTAACCCTAACCCTAACCCTGACCCATACATCATTGATATGTTAAAATTTATTGGATATGTATTAACAATTATTGATGTCTACATAGTGTACGCCATTATTATAATGGTTTTCTATGTGAGATTACATAACAAACCAGTCAAGTGTAATGCCTTTTTTTATTGTGAACATTGTTTGCAAAATATTAAATTTTTTAATTGGTTAAAGTTTTTTATTTCATTAAATTTCATTATCTTACATATTATATTTTATTTATTAAATTATCTTACTCAATCAAAAAAATATTAAAGTTATTAGTTAATATTAGATTAGAGGTGGATTAAGATTGAGTTTAGTAATAAAAAAAAAAAAAATTTACATCGAAATCATTAATTTTATTATAAAAGAGTCAATTTTGTATATCATAGTAAACATTGGCACTAAGTCATTAAATTTAACATTGGGTACTTACCTATATATATATATATATATATATATATATATATATATTATTTTAGATATGCATCTATGGTACTCAATATTAACTCGGTACTTAAACGATACTAACATGATATTTACCCTTGATACTTATCTAATTATTACATGATGTGTACATGATATTGTCCTCTCATAAATCAATTTAAAGTATGGTGGGTAAATTAAATATTTGTTATTTCATACACAATATAATCATCTTTATTGTTCATCGGTCACTTCACACAAGTAGTAGATCTTAACTTCAGTGACTCTCACTTGTCAACGTGTGTCAGATCCTTCACTTCAAACATTTAGCATATTTTCACTAGTAAATGTTGTGAAACCCTCTTACCAAATATTTGTTCTTGAATATTTTATTTTTTTGATTGTGATTTTTAATTTTTTTTTATCATTTATGTTAGCTGGTCGAATAATATAATCACACGGTGATTTATATTCATTGATATGATAATATAAGCACACTTTTAGTTATGTTCATCAATGGGCTAATACAAGTACATTTCTATTTATGTTAGTTGATCACCTAATATAAGTACACTATGATTTGTGTTCGTCAATTTTCTAATATAAAAAAATACCAATGAATATGTTTATATGTTCTCGTATTAGTTAATACAAGCTCTCTCTCATTTATGTTTTCCCATCGTCTTATAAAATCACATTATTATTCTATTTTTTACCTTTAAATTACTTTTCCATTGATTTATTTTTTATTTAAATTATTATATAGTTGGGTTTAATTTATTTTCTTTAGTTGATCTACAATGGAAGATTCTGCAAACCAACATGGATCACACATTCCTATGAAAAGAAGAGGAATACCCGAGGCCAATTTTTTTCATCCTCTCATATTCCCAAAAAGCAATATTCAATTGAGATACTGTTAACTTGGAGGAAAAATAATTATTGTTTTTGGTGTTCGTGTCTTCCAATAAAAAGAAAACAGTATTGATCAAAACAAATTTTCTACTTATTTCATAACTCCACCATCATCAAAAAAATTCAAATAAAATGATTGACAGTGTCTCTCAACACTCTAATGGTAGGAAACCATTCATCCAATTGATTTGAATTTCACTCAAAATCCATTCAACATGGCAGGCCATCAAACTTAATTCAACATGGCAAGCCATCAAAATCTCTTCATGATGGGAGGACATCAAACTTAATTCATCAACATGGTAGGACATCAAATGAATTTCATGGTAGGATATCAAATTTCATTCATGGAAGGACATCAAATATCTTCATGGTAGGATATCATTCTCCATTCAACATAGTAGGCCATCAAACTCCCTTCATGTCATGTCATCAAACTCCATTCAACATGGTAGGTCATCAAAATACAAACATGGGTGCTTCTTTAAATCAATTTGACCATCAAATTTCATTAAACAAATATATGGAAAAATATACAATTGATTCACATTTAGATGTAGAAATTCATAATACACACTGTGGTAGTCAAGAAAATATGATTACTCAACCTGTTCAACCTTCACTATAAATTTAAGGTAGTCAATCCAATGTCACATGTGATGAACAAGATGTACTTAAAGAAAATGAATAAAATGAAAAAGATGAAAGTAGTTCACAAAATAGATGACCAAGAAAAGGTTTTATGAACATAAAGAAAGGGTTGTGATGGTATCATCATCAAATGACAGAGGGAAAATAATTATTTAGGAAGGTAGGGTCATGCTTCTCTATGAAATCTGTAGATGATGTGAATGAAAATGATATTTCTGGTGTAATGGGGTACTACATAAGTACTATTTATGATAATAAATCTACAATGGTAGATGTGACTGTGCACTTTGATAAATTGTTGAAAACACTTTGATTAGTTGTTATGGATGAGATCCGTAGTGACTTTAAGACTTAAAACTTAATATCAATGTTTGTTGAATCAATAATGTCCCATAAGTCCTTGATGTATGTAAAATGCATCGACATTGATGGAGTGATTCATGGGGTTAATTCAACCTTAGTTTTTAAGGAGATGAATTTGTGGGCCAAAGAAGCTAAGGAAATGAATATGGGATGGGACTGAATATATGGTGTTACAATGGGTGTCAAATTTAAGGACATAAATGCATATGCATCTTTTATGGTTGATTGATATGAGAAAATAACTAGATCAAGAGTTGATGAAGTTTATTTCAAACTTGGTATTAATTATTGTATCCATTATGATATAGGCGGCCAAGTGTGTGAGGTATTACCCGAGTTACTACAATATAATTGTTTGATGTATTATATAAGCTTGGAAAAAATTTATGGTAAGAAGGATTATAAATAACTTTTATCCTATGATGTTGATCTTGAAGATCCAAATAACATAATGAATCAGTTAAATGGTATTAATATGCTTGATGATAGAGTTGTCAATGTGAAATTGTATGAATGCCATGATTACATGGTGAAAAAATGTCTAGTGTGAAATAATAAAGTGTAACGTTTTAGTTATGGGAGATGAATTCTATCCATGGTGCATAATCCTAAATAAATAAATGCACATGGTTACAAAAAAGTATGTTATAATTGATGGGGATACGTTCCACATTATTTCTAAGTTTTACTTAATAACACCAAACTTGCTCCAAGAAAGTTCCTAAATACTACTTTATAATAAAAAATTACCTTACTAAGTATTGTCATTGTTTTATCTTATTTTTTTCACAATGCATTACATGACTAGCAGGGACTAAACCTTGAGTTGGATCCAAGCAAATGATGGGAATATTAGTTTGACCAGTGTATTACAGATATCAACCCATCATTAAGTCAATGTGAATTAATAGCTAAGAATAACTATAATGTTAATATAATCAATGACGAAAAATTACCTTACATATCACACTATTCATTAAATTTTATATAAAATTTAAATATATATATCTAACATATAGCTTGGCATTGAATGTTTGTTGGAAACTGTCAATTACAATTTAGTCTTGGGATGATGGCTAACCTTGTTTATTGTGATCTCTATGTTAGAGTTCAAAGTGTTGTGAATATTATTTGCAAAGTACAAAAAATAGCACAAGGTTACCATAAGAAATATCCATAAAATAAGCATGTAAAAAATAAATTTATTATGATTTGGGATGAAATATAAAAAATGAGGATTTCATGTGGGTTGGGGAAATTGTACCATTATAATGGTTGAGACTAAAATAATCTTAACTATGGTCAATTGGATGGTTCAATTTCTAACATGATTCTCATTTAACATGAAAGCATTTTAAAGTTTTGTAAAATTTGTAATAATTTTGTTAGGAATGGTGTTTTTGTATCAATTAGTGAATTCATTTGGGAACTTGTTCTTTGTTGGTTTTAACTAGGTAATCAAAGGCCTTCTAGATGAAAAAATTATATAAAGCTTGTGAGAATGTGGAAGTGTTATAGAGATTTCCACATGATGTAGATGAAACCATCTAGAGGAGATGATATTTAAGTAATTGAATATGAAGAAAGGTTTGTAAACTATTAGTTTTTTTGGTTTATGATGACTTATATATTGTAGACCATATTGAATGAATTGGGTATTCATTCACATAATTGGAAACCTAACCATTGAGTATCTTTGGTTGTGTTATTCATGTCTAGGAGAGAATATGGTGCCTTAAGTGCATTTTCAAGAAGCCCATGCCTCAAAGATGATGGAGGTAATTAGTTACTTTACATTAGGTCAATTAACAAATGAGTTTATTGAGCATAAACACATGGAAATATAAAAATTGAATACCAACTATGATGGAGGAAGAGGCACTCCTTTGGAGTATAGAAACATGTTTGAGCATGATAAAATGTGTCTAGTTAATGAGATGAGAGAAAAAATATTCAAGTTCATCATTATATAAAAAGTTATGTTTCAAATGATGGTGCAAAGAAAATACTTGCCTTCAAACATTAAAGCCCAACTTATGGTTGAATATGAGAATACCCAATGGAAAAATACAATGAATAGGGCAATGGAGTTGGCATCCCTTTTCCCTAACATTGAAGTTAAAGTAGTGAAACAAGTCTTTAAGTCATGGAAAAAACTAGGTAAGAAAGCATTGAGTTCACCAACAAAATTAACTAACTATATTCGAAGAACAAGGCCTGTAAGCAAAATTAGTAAAGATTCCCATCTTTAATCACACTATTTTGAAAATAAGTAGAAAATCAAGGAGAATAAGGAAGATCAAAAGATAATATTTTTCCAAAATGTTCAATTGAATGGTAAGTTAGTAATGATGCTTATTATTTTAAGTAGCATTTTGAGCAATTTTATTATTATTTATTTTTATTGTTCATTTAGTTAACCACATTTTCATCATCTTTAAAAATTGATATGAGGGATATTGGTCAAACAAAAGACACTGAGGGAGTCAGAGTTGTTTTCAATACCACTAATACTCAAATAGGGAACATGACAAAGGCAAATAATGGCCCAAAATTAATGATTTGAATTGAGCAAGTACATGTTTCTAAGAGAAAGTAAAGGAAGGGACATCAAATAAATGAGTATTTTCATACCAAAAAAAGGAAAACAACAAAGTCAAAATATGCATCCAAGGCTAGGTTTGAATCATTGTATGTTGAATGGTGACATAGAATCATTATATGTTTTATGGTGATTAAAATTTGATTACTATTTGTGAATATATTTGTATGAGACATAAATTTGGAATAAAAAAAGCATAGCTCATGTTAACAAATACATTTAGATCTAAAAATGAACAGTTCAAGTTAATGACTAAAATATGGGGATGAAATGTATTACGTGACTATTTATTTTAAATATGATAAATTGAGATTCAAGATGAGTAATAAGAATTAATTAAGGAAATTATGCATCATTCAATAACATACTTAAAAATAACCATATTATACAAATTCAATGTGTTAATAAAATATAGAATAGGTAGTGCCTTTAAGAATGAAAATCACTCAATACAATACTATTAAAAAGAGAACATCATATAATAATCAGTATCATGTAAAAATTTGAGAAAGAATAATCCTTTAACAACTAATGAGTAAAAATAACCATTTAACAATAGAACTTTATCAAATAAAACATAACATAAACCATAACCAGGTACATCACATAAACCTTGTCTAGGTACATCACAAGGAAACAAGTAAGTAACACTCTGAGACATACACAGAAGCAAAAAAGCATAGTTCATGTTAACAAATAGATTTGGATGTAAAAATGAATGATTCATGTTAATGAATACAATATGGGGCTGAAATTTATTACATGACCCTTTATTCTACATAGGATAAATCAAGACTCAAGATGATTAAGAATAATTAAGGAACTTGTGCATCACTCAATAACATACTTAAAAATAAACACAATACATAAATGCAATGTGTTAATAAACTACATAACATGCAGTGCCTTTAAAAATAAAAATCATAGAATACAATATTATTAAAAAGAGAACATCATAGAATAATCAGGTATCATGTAAAAATATGAGCAAGAATAATCCATTAAAAACTAACAAGTATCACTCATCAAATGAAATATAACATAAGACCTATACATGTACATCACAAATAAACAAGTAAATAACACTCATCAAATGAAATATAACACAAAACTTGGCTAGGTACATCATAAGTCAACAAATAAGTAACATAAAATGAAACATAATGTAAACAAGTAAAATCATAACATCATAAGTTTAAAAAATCATGTGTATTCTGACACACCTCCTCTTTAATTTTCACCACATCTTGCTTCTCACCTCTAATTTAATTTCCAATTTCTCTCTACCTTTGTTGACCAACTTTAAATGTGGATTGTCTTGATCCTGCTAGTTTTGATCCAGTTGTTTCACAATGTGACTAGGGGTTTAAATTGACATCATGAAGATAACCATGTGAATGAGATGGAATGACATATTCAAGGGTACCCAAAATTTCCATATTTGAATGTTGAAAGTTTATTAAATCATCCATATGCATATTAATTGGTGCAAGATCAAATATAATTGCATCAACATTATGGTTTCCCCTCAACCTTTCAACTTCGTCCTTCATTTGTTTCATGGTTTCTTCCTAAAATACTAGTGTGTTTGTGAAATTTTCAATTTATGTTAACAAATTTGCAATCAAAATATTATAAGGTGTGACAGTAGAAGCAACTCTTTATATCACATTAAACTGATCTAAAACCTTCTTTTCCAATGTTTGTTTATTTCTTTCAAATCAATATTATTCATCTTCAACTCTTCATTTTTTCTTCAACAACATGTTTCTCCTTATCAACAATTTTTAGGTTGTCAACAATAAAAATATAATAATTGATATATGCTATGGATTCCATGTAATATTTTTGGATAGACATGATTGAGCGACTCAATTATTTTATGTAAATTATGATGTGATCAATCTGCCTTAAAGCATAAATAGTAAATAATGTTTGGTATACACTGGACCCCTCACATCTATCCATTAGAGCTTTAAATATTTTAGGACTTGTGTCAAAAATATGGTGGATGAAATCAACTAACAAATTAAAATTTTTTACTTTCACTTGATCAATGCTCAAATCATGAACGACAAGTTTCAACCTCAAAGCACTATTCACCATTTCATATGCATAGTTTCCCAACATATTGAGGCTATATCTAGCAACAACATTTACATTTGAATGCTCAGATTTAATGAATGTTATGTTTTCAATTACAAGAGGGTTTTCTTCCTACAAATCATGTCATTAATTAATCCCTAGATCAATGATGTGTTGCTTACATTTAGATTCACTATGTGTTGCTTCCATTTAGATTCACTGAATATAGGTGGAAACCTTTTCTATAAAAAATAATGTTCTACTTTGTGTGCATCCTTTAGGTAGGAATATTGACATTCTCTTGGAAAATAAAAAATGAAAATCTACCCAAATCATCTAAAATGTCATATCAAGTATTTTCATCACCACTCATAGTTTTAGCCTCTACTTATCCCAAGGAACCTGCCAAATGTCTGGGAAAATCTACATCCAGTTCATCATCAAAGGTATAACATTAATTTTATTCTTTCTCCTTATCAATAGTCTCCTCTTCATTCCTTGAAGAAACATCTTCCAAAACTACATTTTTATTTATTTTCAAAAAAATATTTTCCCTATGATGTACCAATGGTTTATTTGAAGGTGAAATTTCACCTTCATCCTCTACATTAACAACAATATTGATATTTAATCTTATTAAACTCCTCACATCAAACTTTCTCTTCAATTGTTCATTTGTAAGCATACCCACATTATCTTTCAGCCTGAATATTGAAGGTATTGTAGAGTTTTCTCTCTCTATCAAATTATACTGAAGTAAATATTTTAAAGCCATTGCATAAATATAACAAGTAAAAATACCATAACCTTGGAGATAAATTTTATGCAATTGTTGAATGAATTTTTAACAAAAATATTTTCATAGTTTAACTTTTCTCTTTTCATAGTTTTGAAAACATACATAAACATCCACATGGATTTTTTTGTATTCTTTTAGTCACAAATAATCTTAAAAGTGCAAATTTAGAAATTGATTTTATAGTGTTACTTTGTAAACACTCAATACTATATCCTTATCTTTATTGATTTCTTCAAGTAGATACACAAAAGATTTTAACCTCAAATTTTACCAAGTAAAGGGACCCACATGTATCTCCACAATGTTGCTTCCACTATTGGGTAAACCAAATACCTTATTAAATAATTGAGGGGTAAGTTATAAGGTAATAACTTTGTATTTTATTAGAACATGATCTGTCAAGTAATTTTACACCATCAGCTTTAGTTGATCATCGTCAATGATGCAGACCAACATGTTTATCAATTGGGAAACCCCAACATTAGTCAAAGATAAAATTATAGAATATTTCCTCCATTTCTTGTAAAATAAAGCATAATTACAAATCATATACAATTTTTGACATTTCCATGAAATTGATGGATTATTAGGCTCCTGATGGGAGATGATGATAAGCCACATGCCCAATGTATTTTTCACAGCTTCTTCCTCAACTCCGACTGACTTCCTTTAACTCTTTTTTATCTGGATCCAGCCTTAGACCCTTTCAATGGCATTGTTTTAACATGATTCAATATGCCATTACAATGGCTTCATGACAATGGATACAATGTGCCAACAACTATAACAAATTAATTAGATAACAACATCATTAATTTATTATTAGTTATGACTTAAACCCACATGAGCCATATTAATACAATTACTTATGAATTCACCTACTAGATAATATTTATGCTATTAGCTAGTAGGTGAATACATGTTATGACTAGGATAATAATTTAGTATTAGAATACGTGTATTCACCTACTAGATAATATGTATAATATTCATTAGTAGGACACATAAGTATATGATTATATGACCATGTACTGAACAACCCATATATTTCCTATCAATGAATAATATATTCGTTGGTAGAAGAATACATGTTGTTTGATGCATTCGAGTGGGTATGTAGTGTGCTTAAGTGAAGTCATACATAATTAAATATTAGTTGATCATTGAAGAAAAATGTACAAAACATACTTTTTATGGTATACCCTAAAGTAAATCACATATTTATCTACTTTCTCACATAAAGGTATTGTAAATGTGAATAACAAGCTATCACAAAAAATTCATATATATTTTCATGAGAGTGAATCCTTTATTGTGAAAATAATCCAATCAATGGGAAGAAATAAGGGGATGAATAAGTAGGTAGAGGGAAAATCCCCAAGTAGTGTAGGCATTGAATGAAATAAGTGCTAGGAAAAGGAAAAGATGGCTACCTACAATAAGAAATGAATAATATGGTACAATACTAATTCATAGTTACAAATAACTTAAGGATGTTCTAATTAAGGCCATTTAATTAGAGAATTAGCCAAGATCTTTGGTTTCATCAAATGCATAGATTATGTAAACAAGAGCAAAACTATTACATAGGCATTGTTGTAATAAAAAATAAGAAATATAATATTTTAAAAAAAAAGACAAATCATCTAACACACTCAGATATAAAATAGCTCACAAAGAGATGTAAAAATAAGAGAGTAATGTGTAACTCATCCATGAATGATCACAAAATTCAGGGATAAGCATGTAAATCCTCAGTCTACAATGACTAATCAAAGACTAACATCTACTAGCCAATGATAAGGATTAAGAGTAACTTCCTATATCTAAGTACACCTAAGAAAGATAACTCAAGTGGAGGAATAATCCATGTGTGTAAGAATAATCCAAATAAAAAATTCAAGGAAAATAAATACCTTCACAAAGACACCCCCTTCCCCCTAGGAGAAATGGGTCCTGACAACAAGGCCTGATGAGGTACTCATGTACAAAATAACTCTCATGAAGTGGAGAAAAGAAGAAAAACCATATGAAAACACTCCCCTTTCCCCCAAAAAATGTTGGGATGATCTATGAATTAATGAAGATAATAGTGGATTCTAGGATAATATTTCCAATCCATCAATCAACCTAAGTAGAAAACATTGTTCTTATGATAAACAAGAGTAGAGAAATCAGAATCTATGTTGATTTCCATAATTTGAATCAATCATCTCTCAAAGATAATTACCCACTACCAATAATGGATTAAGTCTCACAAGTGGTGGTTGGAGCTAAGATGATTTCCATGCTTTATGGTTTACAATCAAGTGGAAGTTGAAACTGAATATTAATATGAGACAACATTCACAACTCCATGGGGTACCTTTATATATAGTCAAATTCCATTTGATCTCATCAGTGTCGTTGCCATATTTAAATGGGTCATGGATATAGCCTTTCATGATACGAAGAGAAATATCATAGTATTTTATCTTGATGATCCTATAGTGTTCTAAAAAATATGAGAATATCACTATGAACACCTGAAGATGTTTTTTGAGAGATGTCTAACCTATGATATCTCAGTGTATCCCAAGAAGTCCATTTTTTGTAGTCACTAAAGAGAAATTTTTTGGGCACATAGTTTTGAAGGGATGAATCAACATTGATCATGAAAGACTAAAATCAATCCAACAACTATCTCTCCCATCCAATAAGCCTAGAACACATTTTTTCTTTGGAAACGTAAATTTAATGAGGTAATTTGTACCTAAATTTATAGAGCTTGTTAGGCATATCACTCATATGATTTGAGGAAAATTACCCTTCAAATGGATATATGATGGTAAGAAGTATTTTGATTAGATAAATAATGTTACTAATAATTTCCTTGTGTTATTATGTCCTAACTTCAGGAAAGATTTCATCATGTAGTAATATTTCTCAGAGAATATATTATCAACTATTTTGATATAAAACAATGATGGAGGAATACAATCATAATTACTTTCATGAATTTTCTTGTCAAATATTTTGAACTCAAATATTCTCCATTTGAGAAGTATGCCTATGTCATGGTCAAATCCATGAAACACTTTAGATTCTACATCCTAAACTCTCATACCATAGTGATGGTTCTTGACACATTATTCAAGTCCATCTTGACACAATAGGAAATCAAATAAAAAAAGGGGAAATGGATTGCCAATGTACAGAAATAAGATTTAGAGATCAATCCCACTAAATTGGTCAAAGGTAAAGTCTTGTGCCAATTGATTGTAGGATCAAATGATCAGATGAAAATTCTAACAAAAGATATTAATAAATAAAATTATGAGGATCTACCATTAGTATTCTTTATTGGATTTATCAATTATTGGTACTCATATATTTTTTATTTTTGTACTTATGGAGAGTGTCCCAAACATTTGAGCACTAAATTAAAAAAGGATCAAATTGAGAGTTGTAAAATATATCATATGGGATGATACTCTTTTTAAAATGGGTATTGATGGCTTATTTTTATGGTGAATTGATAAAGAATAGCATAAAATATTTCTAGATGTTTTTCACAATCAGCCATGCAATTTCCATTTTAATGCACTTGTTACAACATTCAAGATCCCAATAACTCACTAATAATGGCCTACGCTTATCAAGGATTCTCAAGCAAGGGTTTTGAGACATGTAGCCTTTCAGTAATATGTTAGAAGATTAAGAATTGTAACTCTTCCTCTTCGATAGTTACTGATTTAAGATCCATTATAATAAATGGGTTTGGACTTCACTGGTACACTAAACCCACATTCAAGTGTAGATGATACTATGTTTTCATGTTCACAAATAATTTAAAAAATTTGGTTGAGTCCATTCTTGTGGAGCACACCACTTTTAAGGTAGTGTGCAACTTTATCAAAAATAATATCTTAGTCAGGTTTGGTATAACTCAAAAAATTATTATAGATAATGCCTCTAATTTCTCATCATTTAAACTCATCAACATCTACTAAAAATGTGGGATGATTATATATTTTTTGCATTCCTCTTATTAATACCCCTATCAGAATGTAAAAGTGGAATCAAGTCACAAGAACATTGTTACTATCATTCACAAACTGGAAAATGATAATCAAAATAATTGGCAAAAGAAGTTTTACTATGCATTTTTGTCATATCACATCACTCCCAAGAGAGTTATTGACATGTCTCTATTTCATTTGTTGTATGGTATGGATGATGCATTTTCCCTTTCCTTAGAGTTACTTTCTTTGAGGTTTGTTAGATAAATTTTATATGAGAATTTTATAAGCTCTATTTACAAGAGAAGTATAGACCTAAGCAAGCTAGAAGAACAAGTATAACAGTTATTGACTAAATCATTAGACATCAAATAAAAGTAAATACAATATTTTTATTTGATAGGTTAAAATAAAGGTTATGGGTCTCATACCCTTAAAAAGAGAAGATGAAATATATTCGGAATAAACAACAAAATAGAGTGAGATAAAACCTAAAAACCAACTAAAACTATTGACTTCAGCCAAAAAGATGCCAAGAAATCAACAAAAAATGAAAGGAAGCCTAGACCATAAACTAGCTAGTCCAAATATTTAGACTTAGAATAAAGGACCAATTTATTGGTCCCTATGTTCTCCACTCTCTTCTCCTTGCCTCTAGTCCGAGTTCCAATCCCCTACATAGTTTCCAAAGTTAACCTCTTCTATTTCATCTTGATGGACTTAAAATGCTCCATCACCTGTTTAGCTTCCATCCTAGCTTCATCACCTCTACCAATATGGGTGGTTATTGTGCCATGGGGGTATTCTCAATCCATGAATATTCCTCCTTATCATATCAAAATTTGACATTTCTTGAGGTAAAATCGCTAAGAACTAGTAAACTTTTCAACTTTTTAAACTCATCGATTATTTCCACACACATAAGCTTCTAAATTGTCACTTTGGTTTGTAGTTTTTCAAAGGGATGTTTGATATCATATTTTATCTTAAAATTGAAGGGGAGAAACCCATACTAGCAACAGGAGTCACAATTTTAGGAACCCCCTTTTGACTACCACTAGGTTTGAAATCCTCTTGCATGTTGTCAACACCAATGAATTCATTCTGGCCTCTTGCATGCTTAGCTTTAGTATCCATGAAGAATTCATACTCCCTACTGGATTTTTCATGTTCACTTGTGATATGAATTCCATCCATTACTAACTTGGACCAAAGGGGTTTTTCCTTTTTTATCAGGAGCATGATGAGCCCCTAGTGGATTAGGTCCACTGAGGGGTTGGATTCAAATTTTTTGACCGATGCTTCTAGATACCTGAGAATAAAAAAGGGTGAGATAATTGGATGGCCCATAAAATGGTTGAGGAGAAGAAATTGGTGAGAGAAAATCACCATGTGCTTCCCCTCTAAAGTGATAGACCTCATTATCTGTAAGCACACATCTGACCATTTTCTGGGTAAATCGAATCTCAAAAACCCTTTTTGATTTGAAGATTTCAGCTTATTTTTTTAGTGATATAAAAGATGTTGAAAAACTCTTCCTTAATTTTATTTTATTTAAACAAGTTCACACTAGAGCAGTCCATGCCAATGATTTCTCCTATAACCTCTTCAGTGATCATGAGCCTCAGTTTGTGCATGCGGACTTCCTTGTCATTCCATCGATGGGAAAAATATATAGATAGCATCATGTCATGACCAACCAATATTTCCATATAGGTTATGAGCCCACCCTTGATAATATTCTTTGAAACATAAGCATCCTTCTTCACTTTAGCACAAGGTATTGGCTCAACATGATCACAATCGCCTCCCATCCTAGTTTATGTGTTTTTACTATAGTTTTCATGGTTTTGGTCCTTTGTAATGAAATATAGGGTGATGTTGAAGTTGGTGCCATTTAAAATATCATAGCTCATTTTAAAATTAATCCATATGTATAAAATATTAAAGCATGATGTCCTTGCATGTGTGAGAGACCCTCCACTTTTGTTGAGTGTGTTGAAACATAATTAAACCCATCATGTCACTCAATGGAATAACCTTTGTCAAGATTGATGAAGGGGATGATATCATTAGGGAATGCTTCATCACCTTGTCAATGGCTAAGGGATCTACTAGACACCCCTAAGTTAGCCATTTTGTTTGTGCATTTGTTACCCTCTCTATACACATGGGTAATAGACACCCCCTTGAAGAATGTAAGCAAATTTTTAGCATCATCAATGATTCTAATTATGTTCTAGGAAGATTGGTATAAACCTTTTAGATAATTTATAATATTCATAGTCACCCTCAACTTGTAAGTACTCCATACTCATCCTAACTACAAGTTTAATGCCCCAAAAAATAGATTTGGCTTCTGCCAAATGATTCATTTGGATCCCCAATGGTCCCACAAAGGCAACCCTAATATTCTTGTGGGAATCTAAGATAACTCCTCCCACTCCTATCAGACCAAGATTCCCCTTAGAGGTTCCATCAAAATTTAGTTTGAACTATTGAGGGGGAGGATGAGCCCACTTGATCTTTGATCTATTAATGCACTACTTGTGAGGATGAGCAAGGATTTCAAGGTTCAGCAGGTAAAGGATCTAAAAAAAATATGGAGAAGGAGGGCCATCATAAGATGAAGCATAAGAGAGCCAATTTTCTTTTACAAAAGGCCATAATTTTATTGAATGTGATAGAATGGCTAAGATTGAGGTTATCAAAGATAATTGAATTCCTTGAACTCCAAATGCCCCAAAAGATATGAGGAAGGACCAAATTCCATGAGAATTTCAAAGTCAGATAATCCCAGGGAGGCACCCATTGATAGATCAAATCCTTAATGGATCTAGGTAGAACCCAAGAGTAGTTGGATAAACTAAAAAAATTGAAGAATAGAGGAGGAAAAATAATGGGAAAGGAAAATGTGTTATGTAGATTCAGCCTCTTATTTACAAAAAACACATCTATTAGGAATTGGGATTCCCCTCCTCATAAGATTATCCACTATTAGGATATTGTTTTTTGATTCCAACTAGAAGAAGACACTGATCTTGGGGATAAGATTTTTAATCCACAAGCAATTCCAATTCTCCTCAATTTCAATTTGGTCTTATAGGGAGAGGTAACCAGATTTAACTAAAAATAATCCACTAGGGTCTGCCTTCAGGAAATGTTAGTTCAAATCTTCTTTATGGAGAAACTTACACCTTTTTCTGCCTTTAGTTTCCTACCAATAGTCACACACCTTAAATATTTGAATAGCTCTATTACATGAGGTAAGGAATCTAGCAGGGTTTGGTTTAGCCACAGATCCTACCAGAAATTAACTTTATTTCCTTTGCTAATTTTCCATTGAAGTACTCTTCTAAGAATAGCCTTCCTAACTCTCAATACTTTCCAAATGGTTGAACCATTACTAGGACCTTCTTCTGCCATGAAGCGGGAACCCTCCCCAAAATTTAGTTATTTTTCCTTAATGATCTTAGTCAAGTGATTATATTACTTGATCACCCTCCACCCTTGCTTTGCTAATAAATATTGATTCATGGATCTCACCCTTCTGAGTCTCAATCCTCTTTTAGATAAAGGAAGACATGCTTTGTTCTAGTAAATAAGAGGGAATATAAATGTATCCTCCATTCCCCTCCAAATTAAAATTCTTCTAAATTTGCTTAATTTATTCTGCCACTTTTCTTAGAATAACAAATAAGGACATGAAGTATACTGGAATACTTTGCAATGAACTCTTGATTAATTATAGTTTTTCAGCCCGAGATAATAAATTCCCTTTCCATCTGGATAACTTCCTCTGAATCTTGTCAATGAGAGGATTCTAATATTCTAGTTTCATATTTCCATCAAAAGAGGAATACTTAGATAGGAAGAAGGAAGGTTATTAATAACACATCCAAGGACCTTGGAGATCTTTCCTTATAGAAAAGGTGGATTATTGATAAAAAATAAGGAACTTTTGAGGAAGTTAACACTTTAGCCTAACACTATCTCGTAGATCTCAAGGATTTTCTTGAAGCATTTCACTTCAGAAATCAAAGCTTTTCACATCATCAGGGTGTCATCCACAAATTATTGGTGGGTAACAGGTCTAGTGTTTGGAGATGCTAGGATTCTCTTGATGACCTTGGAAGATATAGCCATGTTAATGATCTTGCTCAAGGTTTTTTCCATTACGATAAATAGATATGGGGAGAGAGGGTATCCTTGTCTAAAACCTTTGCCTATCAAGAAAAAACCTTTGGGAACCCTATTGATGATCACTGAAAACATGGGGGTAAAATGTAGGAGGCTATCATATTTTTGATTACTTGATTAAACCCAAACTTTTAGAGGCTTTTATCCAAAAACTTCCATAAAACTCTATCATATGCTTTATTCATATCTAATTTGAGAAACATGCCCTGTCAAGATGAATTGGCCATCAAATGTATAGTTTCATGGGCAATAACGACTCCATCCATGATTTTTATTCCAAACATGAAAGCCCCTTGTTGTTCTACAATAAATTTGTCAAGTAACATTTGAATTCTTAGATCCAAACCTTTAGTGCAAATTTTGTAAAAAGTGGAACATAAACTGATGGGCCTGATATCCTTTAATTTATTTTACCCCTAATTCTTCAGGATGAGAACTAAAAAAGTATTGTTAAATTCCTAGAGCATAGTTCCAACTTTAAAAAATTCTGTAACAACTAAGCATACTTCATTTTGAGTGATGTCCCAAAAAACCTAAAAGAAAAATAGGGGAAAACTATCAGGATCGGGGGCCTTATCCCCTTGCAGAGAGAAGACAATGGATTTGATTTCTTCATTCGAGGGAGGAGAAAAAAGGGTAGTATTATGTATTTGGTAAATGACTCCCTGAATAAGATTAACCACATGCTCTTATAACTGAGCATCTTGAGAGGGAACATGGGCTAGAAAGTTTTTATAGAAGTTGACAATCTGTAGTTCGATGTCTTTTTCTTCCTTATACTCGATATCATCTTCCCCCTTAATTTTTGAGATGAAGTTATGCTAATGATTCCTAAACATTAAGAGATGGAAGTACTTGGTATTCCTATTGCCCTCCTTGAGCCAAGTTCTCCTCAATTTTTGGCACCAATATATTTCTTCCATAGCTTATAGGTTGTGGTGTAGACTTAAAAGCTCCTTTTCTTTTGAATGCAAAGAGGGGGTGGATTAGAAAGAGTTGATTTCCTCCTCAATTTTGCTTAGATCCTCCTCAATTCTACATTTTTGGAGAAAAATATTCTAAAAAACTTCATTATTCCAAATCTTAAGTTTAAACTTGACATGTTTAAGTTACATAGCAAGTATATACATAGTATATCCTTGAATCGAGAACTTCTACCATTCCTTTAGAGAATTCTCTAGGGTCTAGTGGGTAAGCCACATTTTATCAAATCTAAAAGGGGTGATTTTAGATTTTAACATATTTTCACTAGAGAACACCAACGGGTTATGATCGGATCCAATATTAGGTAGGGAAGAGAGGGAACTGATAGAATTTAGATCCCACTATAAATAAATTAGAAACCTATCAAGCCTAACTTAGATGAGGTTTTATCCCAATCTCCTATTTGATCATGTGAAAGGATTGCCTTTTAAGTCAACATCGGTTAGCTCTACCTCTACAATAAACTTACTAAAATCCATCATGTTGTCATTGAAGGAATAGGTTCCCCCTTTATTTTCCCTCAAGAACAAATGAGAATCGAAATCCCCTAACACCATCCAATTCTGATCCTTGAAACATTTTTTGATCTCAATTAAATCCTCCCATAACTTTCTTTAGTCCTTCCTAGAATTAGGGGTGTACACATTAGTAAGAACCTAGTTCAATTTACTGTGAATATCTTTGAAAAATAATGTAATATGAGAATTAGCATCTAGAAGGATGATTCCTTCTAAAATGATTATATCCCAAAGAACTGATATCCCACCAAAAACATCATGAAAACTGCTACTACTATGCCATGCTTTATCCCAGATATTAGATTTATTCTTCAATAATTTATCCATAAACATTTTGGTTTCTTAGAGCATTATAATATCAGGTTTATGATTAAGAACCATGTTTCTAGCCAACCTCTATTTCACAGGGTTATTCAACCCCCTTATGTTTCAAGAGATGATATTCATTTCTTATTGCTAGGATAATGTTTAGGGGTCATTTGAGTACCCTTTGCTACTTACTTGTTGGTTTATACTTTTTTAAAATTTTGATTAGTTGGTCTACCTTGAGATTTTGGCTCTTCCCCAACTTCATATTTTTTCTTTCCCTTTTTTGTTGGACTTTCATCTATTATTCCTTGATATTTTCCTTGAATATCTTAGAGTTGTCTCTCTTGTTTGCTAAATAAAATTGACCTTATATAGGGGATAAGGTCTTGGATGACCCTAAACATTTGATTGGGGTTAGCAAAACTTGAGCAGGTGTAAGTTCTTAAAGAATCATATGATTGTCAGACAATAAAGTTTCATAAGAGTTGGTTTGAGGTGAGACTTCCTGAGTGTCTCCTCAGGGTTCCTTGAGATATGGAGAAAGATCAATTTGGGAGGAAAATGTTGCTTCAACTAAGATGTTAACCAAAGGTGGTGTAGCCACAATTACCTTTAGAGTGACTGTGACCTTAGGATCAATAATAGTCAAAGCCTTCGATTCCAAAATGGCTTGAGATGGACTAAGAATCTTCAAGGTAGAAGAGGAATTATAGGATGCTAAGGATGAATTTTTTTTCCCTAAGCTAAGAGGATCCAAAGTAGGTTTGGGATAGGGGAGGGAGAATTAGGGATGGGAACTAGAGGGAGATAGGGGGAAGGGTTCTGGGAAGAGGGTTTCTTGACCCAGTGAGGAGTAGGGGGGAGGGATGGTTTCTTGATCAGGGGGCAATTTTTAAATGAATGATTCAAAACATTACATGTTTACAAATTTTTGATTCCCTTTCAAATTCAATGTGTTAATACCAGACCCCATATTTATATTTTATCTTAATAGATTGAATAAGGGGTTTATTAGCAAGGATGAACACATGTACATAGGAAGCCAAGAGCCTTTGTCTAGATCTAGTCATAGGGTCAATGGAGATTGGTTGGCCAAGGGCCTTAGTAATTCCTAAGATAACCTATAGGGTTCAATATTCCAAAGGCAACTCCATAAGTTTCACCCATATAGGTATGTCCTCCATGATGATACTATCCAGATTAAATCTTGCCTTCCACTTTTGAAGGCTAATTATGGATTTACCCATAAAACATGGGCCTCTAGTGAGAATTATGATTTAATCTTCAGAATGAGATATGTTAACCAAGAAAAAATTCTTGGGCATGGCAACAATATTGATCTAAACCTTGGGTCACCATTTGAAATTAGCCTACTTGCAAAATGAGTCAATGTTCAACCCAAATTTTTTAAATTTGGCCAAGATATAATTTGATAATGAAGAGTCAATATTATATATGATAGAGTTAGGAACTTTGAGACATACCTCTTTTATATTGCCAGATAAAACCAAGATGGAATATTCTAAGGGTTTTTTGATAGGATGTTCTCCAGCCACTAAGATGAAATAGATCCTTTTTCCTTAGTGGGATTGGGTCCTATGTCTAGTGGACCCTAACTTATTCCTGGCATGAGTTCTGAGGAAACATTCAAAATGATTGGTGGTGTAGATCGCCTAATGGTACTATCATGTCCTTCATGGGATCACTAGTCTACAACTCACCTTCTTTTCACTCATCACTTGCATTCAAAATTCCTCCTATAGTCTTCCCACCCATCACTCCTCATAATTTTATTTAACAATCTTTGAAAATAAAACCAAGCAAAAATATTTCCACATCAATGATCTAGTTCTCTTTTGGGATCAAAGAAAAGAGCCAAAAAGTAGTCATGGAAAATTCAACTCTTTGTGAATGGGTCCCATCAAAATTCATCATTTATGTGAGGAAAATTTATATTATCTAGCATATAGATATGGAATACATCATCCATTTCCATATAATAGGAAATATCTTAAGCATTATTTTCAATAAATTAAGTTTTCCCCTACATTTACATAGGCGAGCTAGGATTTTTTATGTTTTCATTTTTGTTAGGTGTGTTTTATATTTTCCATTTTATATGTGTTATTAGTCCCAGAGGGTATACTAAAGCTTTCAATTTTATTTAACCCATGATTAAAATTTGCATTGTGGACCAATCAAAATGCATTGTTTTTAGTGCATAATTTTTTGAATTTTTTCAAAAGTTGAGTTGCACATTTGTTAACCAAAAATATGAAAAAACACATTTAACTATTATATGATTAGTCAAAACCATGAACATTTTATTTAAGGGCAGATTGTTGATGCCATCAAAATAAATGTGTTGTTTGTAGCATATATGTCCTTGGCATTGTATTTGTCCTATGCTACTTCTTTTAATTATTGCTCAGTATAATGTAGTTGCATTGGTAGCTTAGAGATATACACAAAAATATTATTTAATTAAAATATCTTCATTTTTTGTTGGTTGATAAGAATGCATTTAATGAAATAAATTTTTCCTACCATGCTTGACTGAATCCCCAGTTTCATTTTTCGCAAGATGGGCTATATGAGCTTCCTTTGCAGAGATTGGCATGGATGACAAGTTTTGAGGATTATACTATAATAACCATTCCACTACAGATGCTAGGGACATTTTTTAATCCTAGACATTCCACCTCTATTGGTTGATTTAGGGTTTGAATGGATAGAGTTTAGATTGATCTAGATAACACTAGGATTAAATCACACTTATTCAACCTAGAGACTAATATATTCATTTGCCATTTTCATTGAGTCTATTTCTTAATGGCTAATCTAGAAATATGGACCTCCAATCACTAGAACTAGGTTGCAATCAGGGCCATGTCATAAATACTGTTACACAAGCAAATCACACGTGATGAAACCTACATCTGGCCCTACCTATAAGCCTCCACCCAAACATAACTTCCACTCATAGCTTAGGCATTCAATGAGTGAGATAGTTTATATGCACTCAAATAATTTTAGAGCCATTTGGTGCTCATAAGATCACAAAAATTCCCTCAGATAATAATAGGGTGGAGTGATTATGGTTTTGATGCCCTAGGATCAAGCCCAATTAGCCATGCTCCCATGTTAAAGTTGTTGCTTTGAAGTTAGCAGAAATCCATAGATATATTAAGAAGCTCATTTAGTATCTAAGCCCGATTTTTCATTGATCTAGAAGCTAGTGGTTTAATCATTTGGGATGCTTGTTTTATTGGTATTGCTTTTTTCTTTTAGGTAGGGTGAATGGTAGGGCAGTTTTCAAAACCTAGATCAAAGAATTTTGAAGTTGTGGATAGCTTAGAAGTACCTAGCTACTATGGTGACAATGTTAACAGTGATACTATCAATTTGAAATCCAAACATCTAGATCTATAAATGATGGTTTGTGCCTATTCTCAATCTGCTACAACCTTTGACCTTATTCGGGCATTTGCAACTGAAGGCTATGCAGTGATGCAGTGAGTAATTTAGTGAAATTTGGATTTCACCTCTAACAGTGATTAGAGAGAAAAGTAAGATCTTCATTAGGTTGCCAAAGTGTTTCTAATTACATATACATTCTTGTCTTATAATTTTTTTTGAACTCATATACATCTTTTTGTGTTTTCTTGAAAACTTTTTTAGGTATTTGGAGCTTGCACACTAGGTAGATGAAGCCTTTGGGTTTATGTCTATAAATATTGTAGTCAAAACATTTAGAATTATTTCTTGAATTTAATTTATAAATATTGTCTTTTGTTATGATGGGATTTCACTAACTAGTTTTATGAATAATTTCACCTGGCTGTAATGATGAATTTTCACAACTATTGGGATTCAATTCGAGGGTGTAGGTTATGTTTGTATGGTTTATGTTTGATCAATATGTATATATCTTTATCTACATGCTCTTGTACTTTCTCTCATACATTTGTGTATAATGTTTTCCTCCATTGTAGGGAAGACTTTTGAACATCAATTTCCAAAGACTCAGAATACTTGTGATCATCATTTTCTTAAGACTTAGAAGACTTATAAAGGGATTGAGCACTATGATAAGGTGTAAAGGTTCAATAGCCACACAAAGGGCTTGGAAAATTACAATGTAACTGATTCCAGACATTGAACTCATGTGAAGAATCAAAAAAAGTTTAGGCTTATTAGTAACATCCAAATGGGAGAAATCAAATTAATGGACTAGAAGTAGAATATGTTATGATTGTAAATATTATTTTAAAAATGAACCCAATAGTCCAAAATCTATCTTCAAAAGCAAAATCAATCAACCTAAATCAAATATAAATAACATGCAAGATAAAAACAGTTTAGAACTTGAAAACTAATATATATATATATATATATTAATGCATATATAATATATATATTAATTCATATATAATAATATAATGAAATGATTAACCAAATTAATTTCAATTAAATGTATCAAAAATAGTATAATGAAAGGAAACAATGATGCCAATTTGCAAAAAAAATAATTTTTGATATGAATGCCAGAGTAAACCTGGAAACTGTATGGGTGCATCTCTTTTATAGCCATACTCGAAAGACTTCCATACAAATTTTTAGGTTAGTATGTATTGATTTGAAAAAATAGATAAAACAAGGGCATTAAAACTAGGTATAAAAACCTAATGTAAAGTAAACCTAGAAACTGTATAGATGCATCTCTCTTATAACCATACTCGAAAGGCTTCCATACACTTTTTCAGGTTAGCATGTATTGATTAAAAATAATAGAGATAATAGGGTCACTGAAACTGGGTATAAAACCCCAATTCAAAAACCTACAAGGTACATAGGATCACATTCGAAAGGCAAAACAAGATGGCATATGTTCATATGCTATCTCATGATGAAATAGATTTGTGACATCCAACTATTCCCACAACACCATAATAACAATAATAACATCATAAGAAACACTAAAAAAAATATTATATGGAACTTTGTACCCCATGCTCTATAATGATTGCTAATAGGGTGACCTTAACATTTACCTAAATATCATTAGCCAGAATACACAACACAATATAGGTATTGGAATTTATTGGAAAGACTAGATTTTAAAATCTGTTCCATCGTGTGTTTCTCATTAGAAATAAAATATTTTTTTCATCAATGGTTGATTCTTATGAAATAATTTTTACTTTTCTACCCAGATATTAGAAACCCCTAAAAATTCAGCATCTAACATTAGAAAACCAAGTGCATGAAATGATCCATTGTGCACCATATTTGATCTAGAACTTAAATACACATGTGGTATAATGGGTTATTTCATATTAGTAGCAACATTTATATTTCATCCATGGTGGCTCTAATAAGAATAAATATTTTTATTTTCTTCCTAAACCTTGTCTCTAATGTTATAAACCACTATAGATGTATCATCCTACAGTAGGGGAAAAAAGAGATGCAGAAAATGATTGTGCAGTATGCACCACATTTGATCTAGTGTAATGGGTATGTTTGTTTCATATTGGAAACACAATTTACTATATACTTAACATTCAAGAGACATCATTGGGTACAATATGAAGCAAGCACCCTACTTTTTACCATTCAAGAGACATGATAGGACCTAGGAAGCACCATTGATTACCATGTACAAGCAACTAAATGCGGAATTTAACCAGAAGTAACAAGTAACTAGAAATCAGAAATAACACAGAATATGAGAGGCAACACACAATTGTATTCAACTCATTCCAGAAGGAAATTACAATAAAGAGATCACACTCTTTCATTCACTTCGTGGGCATACTAGTAATCTTCCCTCAAGAGTTATCCTCTCTCAATATAGGTCACAACAATCAACTCAAACACAGAGTTGTTATTCACCTCAACCAGTCAGTACAATACTGCCAGTACAACCGAGTATGCAACGTACTCCAAGTAGATCTCACCTGATCTTGCTCTTTGATGTGTTGCTGTCACCTTTGATCTTGCTACCCCACAGATCTCCTTTGACCTCGCACACACACACCTGCAGATCAACTGACCTTACTTACCCATGTAGATCTCCCACCTGATCTTGCACAACCTGCAGATCAACCTGATCTTACATACCTGGAAGAACCCTTGTGATTCCACCATCGAAAGAACTCTTCTGGTTCTACACTTTACAATACAACCCCATGAGTCTATTATATAGATCCCATGCCAAAAAATAATTAGAAATGCAACTCAAGACTAAAATTAGTCTTTAACATGCAAATAACCGGTTCGTTAACTAACTGTTCATGAAACTCGTAGTTCTGAACCGCACAGGCGACCGACGTCGGTCCTTGTCCATTTGGAGGTGACCAACGTCGGCCGAATCCTGATCGATGTCAGTTGATTTTTGTTGACCCCTGACCGACGTCGGTTGGCCTACCGATGTCGGTGACTATGACACTCAACAACCTCCTCCATGTTTGCATCCAGGTGAAGCTTTTAGCTCCACAACCTAACACTATAATGGGTTATTTCATATTAGTAGCAGCATTTATATTTCATCCATGGTGGCTCTAATAAGAATAAATATTTTTCTTTTCTTCCTAAACCTTTTCTCTAATGTTATAAACCACTATAGATGTAGCATCCTATAGTAGGGGAAAAAAGAGATGCAGAAAATGATTGTGCAGTATGCACCACACTTGATCTAGTGTAATGGGTATGTTTGTTTCATATTGGAAACATAATTTACTATATACTTAACATTCAAGAGACATCATTGGGTACAATATGAAGCAAGCACCCTAATTTTTTAGGATACATGATTAAAATCATATGAAAATGAAATCTAACAAATGCATTTGAACCTTAGAAATTCAAAGCTAAAACAAAAAGCACAGACCTAGTTGAATTTACAGAATAAAGGTAGCTGCTCCTTTCTTTACCATTCTTGCATTATTTCTATATTGGGCTTATTTTTAGGCCAACTCGGGTTCTCTAGGTTAATTTACTTATTTAAAATCACAAAGGTGAATTAAGTTGTCTTCGCAAACCTGGGTTACACCATCTAGATTAAATTAGAATTGTGAAATGGCTTTACTTCTCAAAATCATAAAAGTTAAGTAAAGTAGATTTGTAAACCCATAAAACATTAATTAGAACAATCTAGGGTTTTGAAGTTACATTAATTCACTTAATTTAATCGAAGGTAAATCCTAATTCAACACATGCTTTAGGGAATCTCTATTGAATGGAATACTTCTTGCAGAATGGAACCCAAATATTTGCAAAGTGCAAAGCTTCAAACAGAGAGTAGAAGGTGAGTGGATATCCTCCATCATTTGATACATAACATGATAAATTTTATACTAGATAATCAAAATCCAAAGTGGACAACACAGTGTTTATGACATTGATAGGAGGTTTTTTAATTGGGTTAGTTGTGTATATAAATACATCAATAGCTAGTAATTCCTTCTCAAACCTATCCATTTACAAACAAATATTTTATTACTATAACTAAGTTTAATTTTCTCCTAATAAATTAATAGATTTTACATTACTTTCCTATTGGAAAGACTTTCTAAAAAAGTACACCTATCAATAAGATGCCACCTCATGGCTTGGTCTAATACCCAGTGGAAGGCAAAGCCTAATTCTGCACAAAATACCTAAATCCATGGAAAATAACCTTCACTTGGCTTGTACATGATGTGATAATATATAAGCCCCAAAATTACATAAAAATATATGCACACATAAGATCTATTGATATTTGTATTAGGCTTTTCTATTATTGTGTAAAGAGGGAATTCTTTGGACTCCATCTTGTTTTTAAATCTATTTGATTAGAAGCTTTTTCAAATAGTTAATAAGATTCTTGCATCAACGAAAAAAATAAGGTTGAATTCCAAACATGATATTTCAAAAATCTCCTCCTCCATTGTGTGGTGTAACATCATTTCCCTAACATGAGATAATAATATTCCATTTTGGTAGAAGCCTAGCCACTACAGTGAATTTTCAAATTTTGGATTCTTACGAAACATATTTTCAAAAATTGAATCTTGTGTGGTGTTTTAGATCGACTAACTTTACTAATAATGGTGAAAAGTTGAGTAAAGTAGATTTGTAAACCCACAAAACACTAATTAAAACAATCTAGGGTTTTGAAGTTACATTAATTCACTTACTTAAATCATAAGTAAAAGTAATAAAGGTTCATAAACCCGAAGTCTTCATAGGCTTAGACCAAATCAGGGTTATGGAGTTATTTGACTTTGTAAACCAAATTAAGTGAAGTAATTCATGAAACCTGATAGTTAGCAAAACACTTATGTGGTTACCTTCACACATGTCACTTAGTTATCATTAATGCATAGGTTAATATAAATATTAAAAAAGTCCACCTTATTTCTCACCTGGCTTTAGAATTTTCTAGCTTAGTTGTTGCCCCTACAAATCTTGAGTGACACTGTTTGAGCTTCTGGAATAATTTTGGTGCAAAATCTTCACAACCCATTTGCAGTCAAGGTATTTAGTTTGTTTTCCCTTCATTTTCATGATCCTATGGGTGCTGATTTTTCATTGACGTTCAAAACTAACTGATCCAAGATCTGGCTCTGAGGGAGATTATGTTTTCTTTTTTGTGGTTCAAATACGCTATTTTTTTTTGTCATCGCTTTATTAGTAGTTGTTTATGTATTTTATTTTAAGTGTTTTTTGATTTTCATGTCTAGTAATTTTTATGAATGTTTTTATAAATTTCATTTTTCCCTATTTTGCTTTGCCATAAATTAAATTTTATGAATTATACAGAAAAAGTCTTTGATTTCATGTAAACACTTTTCTTTTAAATCTAAATCCTTCTTCCTTCCCTCTCAATCTGTGGCTCTGGGAGGCATAAATTCATTTTTTTTGCAATTCCCAATTTGTTATCTTCCAAATTTATGGTCACTTAAACCAATAGGTCATATTATTAGATTTTTCCACTATTGTGGGTAGTCTATAGTAATATCAATAACATTAACAAACTTTTTCTATCCAACTTGTCTATTTCAATCCCCACAGGGGCTTGGCACATGCCACCATTGTTTAAAAATACCCCCAAGAAATTATCGATTACTTTATAGTGCAATAGATAAAGCACTATTCTAAACAAAGAATTGGTGTTTGCCATATGTCCTACATATTTCATGTTCCCAATTAGAGCTAGTTTTTTTACTTAAAATTATGCACAAGTGATTTTTAAGAAAACACCAATAATTTAAATAAGATATCTTTGCCTTGACAAAAGGTGGTTTGAGTGTTATTTGTATTTAATCACTTGTATTATGATTTCGATCAACTTTTCCATCATTTTGTACTCTTGAGTTAGTTATCCCTTGGAGGGTCTCATAAATGAGATTATTTTGTGTGTTATGTTTGAAATGTTAAGTTTTTAGTCAATTTGTATTAAGACAAGCCATTGAACTTATTTTCCTTGACACAATCCACTTCACAATGTCCATCATTTTTGTATAGATTGAAGTGTCAAAGTTGAATTGTAATCTTAGTTATTATATACACCTAATATATATAATCATAATAAAGAGTGAAGGTTTGGGTTATAAAATAATTTATATTTAAAATATAAAATTAGCTTGGCACGTTCTTTCACCATATCCTTCCCACAGTGACCTTGATTCTTCTAGATTGATTGATAATAGTAGATTGTCATTCATGATTTCTAACCAAAATCAAGGTCTGGATCATAGTGTTTTGAATTTGTCAAGAGTGTTACCACAAGGAGAACTTGTTCATTCTTTACCTATCCTTTTAGTAGAATGTTGACTTGGATTGATAAGGTAGTTAAGAAGATGAAAATGATACTTAAACCCCTTCCTATAGAGTGCGAGGCAATCAAAAATTTATGTCAACTCCTCCTATAGTCAAAAATCCTAATGTGATTTCTAAAATCACAACTAATTTTCTATGAATCAAATATGTTGAGATAACTACTCTCATTGATGACAATAAAAAAATACATGTCAATTAATGATGATCAACTCTCTCGTGTGATGCTAAGAAAATCTACAATAGAGGTAGATTAATAAAATATGCAAGATTTATTGGATATAATCATTCAACATTTGGAAAAGTATAAGTATAAAATGATATGATATAAGAATAGAATTATCAATTGGTAGCATATGTTCAACACCTTCTCAATATAATTGAAGCTCCTATAGTGCGAGTAACTCCATTGATTGAATTTCTTGATAAATATGCTCTCCTAGTATCTATAGAAATGAAAAATATGTGCAGGGCCAGTAAAACATGATCTAACCTATTGATACAGGAATTGATACTCATTGATGAGGTTATGAAATTTTTTGGGAAGATTTAGACAGGGTTGGATGCACTAAAAGGTTTTGAATCAAAATTCACTAAGAAGATGATAATCATGGAATTTAAGTCTCCCCTGATTTTCAAGAGATGGTACAATTAAACTTTTCTTTGATTGTTTCATAAGGAATTCTCAACAATGAAGATTGTGTCTTCACATTGAATTGTCTAATGCTTTTAATTTCAAAAGATAAATTCTAAAATATCCTAAAGGTATAGTTGTGACAAAGATAGGAGTAATGAATTATTGTTAAGTATTCATAAGTTCATCAAAGATAAATTATATAATTTATATCATGAACAACACAAAATCAATTCTAAATAGAAGCTCAAGGAATAAATATCAAATTTCATCAAAGGTGAGTCTTTTGTATCTTTAGGTTTCAATGTTTCTTCTATAAAAAATCCATAAAGCGTCATGTCTTGTTTGAAGAAGTAGAGAATAAATTGATCAAGTATTGAATCTTGTTTCATAACTAATCTCAAAGGTGTAGATTATCTATGAAGTATGTTTCATATTTCAAAGTTTTCCCGGAGTATATAAAATAAAAGATTCAGGAAATTTAGTCTTGCAAATAAGAACCCTCAAAAAGAGGTCATTGAAATGATCAATATTGAATAATCATCTCTAAAGGAGACAATCAAGTTTGAGTGGCAATGACATTTATCACCTTTTAGCATGTCATAAAGTCACTTTATAATTTTATATTATTAAATTACTTTCCATAAAGTTATTTGATTTTATTTCATTAAGTTTTGAGTTTTAATAAATAAAATTATTTTAATTTAAAAAATGTGACTTTATGTATTCTACGTCATTATTGAAAAACCTAACTACCATTTTATAACTTTCTATAAAAGTTATAAGAGTTTTTGGTCCATTTGAAAGGAAATTTTGACATAATAGACATTTTTTTCATAGAATAAAGTGTTTTAGGCTATAATTTCACCCTTGCGGGAGAGTTTTTAGTCTCTCTTACTCCCAACTACAATATTGGATCAACCTCAAGCTATGGGTATCCTATAGTGAGGTTGAACCTCTGAAGAAGGACGGCTTCCTCTTGGTAGATCACCTAAAACTAAAGCTAAACTAATGCTCCACAGGGAAAAGGGTTAGAAAGGGGATAAGGGCTCCTAAGAAATCTAACCAGGCAATGTAACAAATTAAAATGGAAAACTCCCATAAGTTTGAATCCACATTGGTTCTATAAAGGACAATACTAACTTACACAACCTTAAAATCAAGTTGTTTGCATTAATATTTCATGGAGGAGGTTCAAGAAGCAATGAATGCAAAAAAAGAAGAGTTATAAGACTCACTAAAATTTCACATCAATGGCAGAAAGAGCACTCAACAAGACCTACAAATAACATTGAAAAACTCCCTAAACAAGGTCAAAAAAGAGGACCATGGATGAGGAAGAGTCTCCTTCACACAATTCCATAATACACAACTCAATACACACAAATCCAATGCAAGAGATAGGCAAATAAAATCCTTTATTGCATTAAGAGGTAGTTCTTACAAAAGCTTGGAAAGGTCGAGCCTAATCAAGTTGAGCATATTTTTCAATATCTCAAATAGTGTCCCCTCTCCCAGAGAGATGGAAAAGTCTAAAAAAAATTGAGAGCCCTTAAAATGGAAAAAACATGAGATATATAGAGAAAAGGAAAAGAGAAAGAAAAGGATTCTGTGAGAAAATAGAGGGAGGGGTCATAAATGGTTGTAACCCACCACTATGTCCTTAAACTCTATTATATTCAGAGCATGCAACTGCTTTGACCATGAAATGAACCATCCAAGATAAACACAAATCTCCTCGAACCCCTCATGCATTCAAGTCCCTTTTTTGAAACTAACAAAAACATGTTGAAGGGTAGTTTCATGTTCCCACCAAGTGTAAATGATTTGATCTTTTGCATTTAAAAATTGGCATGTTACTTCACTTTGCATGTTTGCTACTCCACCTGGATGCATCTATTCTTAGTTTGACCACTTTACATGTTTTGAATGTGAGTTGTAGACCACATCATTAGAGTTTGAAAAGAGGGGTCATTTTTGTCTTTTGTTGATTGGCTGATCTAGGTCCCACTAAGATCCTTTAAAAACTTGACCTTTTATCATTCATTGATCTCCTTGAACTTGGACCTCTATGAATGATTGATCTCCTTGATATTTGGATGCCCTTGAGCCACTTTTCCTTGATTGATTAACCCCATGGATTTACTAATCATTTGGCCTTAATGTTCCTAGGCCACTTTCTTTTGGGTACTTTTTTTAATATTTTCTATGGACTTTTTCCTTGTGCCTATTTCTCCTGAAGGAATTTCTTCAAATTTTCTTTGGGCTTTTCTTTTTCAAAGGAAAAGTTTTTTCATCCACTTTTTTCAAAGGAATTCCTTTAAAATTTTTTCTTTCGACCTTTTGTCGTCGATCACTTTTTTGAAAAAGGTACCTTCAAACTTCTTGCTGAGTGCCCTTTGAAAAAAAGTAAGTGGTCCTTTGGCTTTTGAAAGTGTCCTTCGGCTTGCTAAAAAATACCATTTCTTCCAAAAGATATCTTTCAATTTTTTTTGAAAAGTGACCTGTCTAAAAGAAAAGTACCCTTCGAGAAAAGTGTTTAGGACACTTTGTTGTAGAATAATTCCTTCAAGAATTATGAAAAGGACAATTTTATTAAAGAGTTACCCTTTGGGAAAATGTCTCAGATAATTTTTTTGAAAGAAAAGGTCTTTGTCTTTTGCTTCAGACATTTTGTTTGAAAGAAATATCCCTTCGAAAACATTTTTCTTGGACAACTTGACCGAAAGAATTCAACACTTAGCCAAAAAAGCTTTCAAAAGAAAAGAAACACTTCATTCCCACAAAGTCTAAAAGAATGAACAAGTAAATACTTAGTTGAATAAAATGTTTTCACTTAGCTTTTGGCTTATAGGCTTATTCTTGAATGCTGCTATTGAATCCTTAGAAAACCTTGCTTGGATCCTCTCTATTTACAAATATTAGATCCATTTCTAAGCCTTTGATCCACTATTTCATCAAACCATGCAAGACATTTATATGAGGGCCAAAAGTGGACAACATCTTTGGTGGCTCATAGGGGTTGCATGCCTATCAATGCAAGAGAACCTAGACCATGTTGCCTTGTGTAGTCCATTAGGCGTGGAGTCATTAGCCTCCGTAACTGAGCTGGTCTAAAACCAGATACAAGGTTTACCCTTTCTATAAGTTCCTCTTGAAGCAAAAAGGACAATAAGAATAAAATAAACACTATACCCAAGGCACTTAGGGAAGGGAAACACACAACTAAAAAGAAATGTGCACAAGGAACTTGGAGGAAAGAATGAAATCTATCCTAATATATACAAGGTTACAATTTACAATTATCTCTCTCTTGGATCAAATAGGAAACTATGAGTATTATTCACTTGTAACAATCCAAGATGAAAAATACCTTGCTTTGGACGTACCAGAATTGGTGAACCATGTAGCTTTATGGTCAATCCTTTTGATGTGCTTTTTAAAAGATGAAATGGAATAAACATGTCTATGATGTAGACATATTGGTTCATGTCCTCCAAACATGGTTCATGGTGGACTGTAGGGGCTTTTTAAAACTTCTCATTTTATGGCTCAATTTCGTGCTTTGAATCAAGCACAAATTTTGATGGCTCCTTTGAACTGGTGCTTGGTTTACTATTTAGACTTAAGCAGAAAAGCTCTAAGTAAACCAAAAGGCTTATTTCTCTTGGTCATCCAAGACAATGCCAACTTCAACTCCATATTTACTTTTTTTGATTTAAAAGGAGCCATATGGTACTTTGTCAATCCAACTAAGGCCTAAAATGTCATATTTTTGTGGCTCTAGATTTGACCATTCCCCCTCATTCTTGAAGACATCAGTACTACCTTCAATGGGTAATTCATCTTGAGATTGGTCAAATTCCTCAACCTAATTGACAAGTTCATCCTCATACTCTGGAGGAGGCATAGGCTAGTTTAGAACCTCTACCTGATCCATGAAGTCATGATACAACTGTTGACATACTTCATCTTGATCCTCTTGGTCATTCATGACCTCTCCAATATGGTCAGCTAACTGATTGACTATGTCAATCTCTGCACCTTGGTCATCTTCATATATAGCCACACCAAATGGAAGCTCTTGGGACCAAAGAAAATCCTCTTTACTCTTAGCTGCATCTTGAATACACACCTCTTTAAGTTTGAAGGCATTAGTATTGCCTTCAGGCTCTAATTCATCAATGTCAGAGCCATGCCACAATAGCTGGTCCAAACCTAATTTTTCCTCCCTTTTTTGGATTGGGTTGCCTATCATGATCTCCTCATCATAGACACTTGTGTTTTCCTCTTCAAGCTCAAATTTGACTCTAATATCCTCCTCTATTCTTTGAAAAATAGGTTCTTCCTCCAAGAGGGATATGGTGGGAGGGTGAAGAAGTTTATTTTGCTTGTAGCTTAAGAGAGTGTCTTTCCAACTAGGTACTTTGAGTGGTCTCTTTGGTGGTTCTTAAGGGAGGGAGAAATATTCTTGGAACTATTGTAGGGAAAGCTCATTGAGTTGAGCTAACACCTCTTTTTTATATTCTTCAACCACTAACTCATCCTTCTCTTGAACCAACTCTTAGATCACCATACCTGACACCTCTTCCTTCTTCTCTATGCCCTTTTGAACTGATTTCCATGATGGAAATGTGTAGGGGATAGCCACCTTTTCTTCTTTTTGAATGGGTATAGGAGGGGGTGGTTTTAAAATAGAGGGCATGAGATAATTAGGGTCAAAGGTGTAGGAGAAGATCCAAGGTGGGATGGTTTCAAAATCTTGAGTGGGAATGGGCGTAGGGGTAGGAGAGGACAAAATGATTGGTTTGGTTTTGACATACTCATTCTCCCAATGAGTCAACATGTCCTCTATTGAGAGTATCCATTCCTTCATCTCTTGCTTCTCAATGTGTGGATAGTCACCTTCTTCAATAGATGCCCACATGCTCCAAAACTTATGCAAGAAGCTCCTTATCCCCTCCATGGCATGAATGGGGAATTTTTGTCCAAGTCCAACCTCCTTATTGATTTTCATGATTGTTCTCCCCTATTCCAGTATTTATTCTCTGGTTATTGACAAGGATGGACCTTGACAAGGTTGACTAGGGGGTTGGTTTGAAACCTTTAGAGGCTGAGATTGAGGCTCTTAGAGGGGAGAGGACACATAGGACTGATTGCATTGATTCTGTTGATCTTCATAAGACATCAACACACTTTCCAAATTTTGGACTATTCTTTTCAACCACACCTTATTGTCCCTTTTACAAATTTCCCATTGTTCATCCTCACAAACTGACCACCTATTCTTGTACCCAATACTTAAACATTGGAAATCTCAAATATGGACACAATATTGTACTATTATTAGTACACAATATATAAACTACAAATATCTTAATTTAATATTTGTATGGATAAATACATATATTGAGTTCAGTATTATAAACTTTATATTGTTTGTCAAATATGACATGTCCTTTTACTTATTATCACAATGAGATTCCTATCAACTTGTGTAAACTTTCAAATAGCTTGTGCAACCATACATCCACTTTATTTTTATTTTTTATTTTAAAAGATACAACTTATGCAAACTTTTTATATAACTTGTGTAACAATACATCCACTTTATCTTTAATTTTAATTTTAAAAGTGCAAACCATTAAAGCTAAACATCTTTTTCACTTGTTACTCTAATGGATGTACTTACGTAATTCAAAATAGACATAAGGCTCACCAACCTCTTTAATGCAATGTAAAAATAATTGAAAAAAAAATTTAAAAGAAAATCCATCATTGCTCCAATATGTGTAATGCATAATTGAAAATAGACATAAGACTTACTAAATTCCATAGTGCAATATAAAAATAATCAAAAAAATAAAAATCAACTCAAATCAAATTAAAAGAACCAATGAGATGCAACTCTATAGATCATAAGAGTTCAAATTTGAATCTTTAATTCCATATATAAATAATTTTTATTGTGTGTTTTTATTTCCATGCCACTCTTTTTGGCCATTTTTTCTAAAAAATTTAAAGTATTTCATCAACTACACCAACAAAATCCAAGGAAACCACAAGTTCTGGCCATTTTTTTTAAAAAAAATAAGCATTTCATCAATTGCACCGACAGTAAGCAAGCAAACAATAGGTAAGCAAATAACAAACATAATTCACTAAATTATATTATTCTAGTCTATTTTTTTGTATTTTATATACATTCTCTCATAATTTTCTTTGATAATCAAAATGGAGCATTTGGTTCCATACACATTCTAAAATGGGTCATATGTTAGTTATTGTAACATATTATAACTTCATCTATTTGTTGGCTATTATGACATACAATTTTCCAATATATAATTTAATCAGACTCCTTAACCTTCTGACCAAATTAATTTCTACCATGTCCTTAATAATTTTCCAATTGCATAAGTTTAATGTTGTTATATATTTACTTATTTATCAGGTTGATATTGCAACCAAGTATTATTTACTATACAGTTGTTAGTTGATTAAAATGACCAACTTTGACTATCAAAGGAAATACACACACACACACACACACACACACACACACACACACACACACACACACACACACACACACACACACACACACACACACACACACACACACACACACACACACACACACACACACACACACACACACACACACACACACACACACACACACAGTGTGTGTGTGTGTGTGTGTGTGTGTGTGTGTGTGTGTGTGTGTGTGTGTGTGTGTGTGTGTGTGTGTGTGTGTGTGTGTGTGTGTGTGTGTGTGTGTGTGTGTGTGTGTGTGTGTGTGTGTGTAACTCTTCCCCATAATTACAATCCCAAACCATGTATTAGTGGGAGCTAAATGTGGGACATTTAAAATTGATATTGATGGATGGCTTAACACATCTACTTTCTAATTATATATTTTCAACATTTGACATGGTAATATGGACGTGTGGTTTTGATTTTTATGGAAAGGGTCATTATAGTGTTGTTTTTTAGGTCTAATCGATCATCGATCACAACATTACAAAAAAAATATAAGTGGGCACCAAAAGTTGTGCTAAACTCTAGTTAATATCATGTAACCCACATAATGAATGCATCTGATTCAAGGTGACAAGGCATTAATGCATTGAAATTTCTATTTTTTGGCATTCAACAAGCCCATACTTGACTAGTTTAAGGGGGAAAGTAGATGCAAAGTTAGTAACACAGTATGTATGTCAACATTTTATCAATTTATAATTGTTATGCTAACAAAATGACAATTTGAAAGAGAAAGAGAACAGTTCACAAGACAAGGATGAATACAAAAAGAGTAAAAAGAGTGGATGCTACAAATTCAAGAGGTGAAGAAGCTATAAATTCACACAAACAAGCTCACACTATTACACACCTGACCATAAGTCCTTTGTCAAGTGAAAAGGTATGCATCCATAGTCAGTGGATTGTAACTGAAATGGAGCATGTTACAAGGGATGTTGAAAATAATGGTTATTCCATTCAAGTTATGGAAAAAAGAGTGGGGAATTCCTATAACCATACTCACCTACTAGTTGTTGGGTATTACACTACCAAAAATAAGGGCCCAACAACCATTTTGTCAGAGAAGGAAGAACTTGAGGTTGTTCAATGGTGCAAATACATGACAAAATTTTGGCCATGGACTATAAATTATACAAATCAAGTCATATGTAACCCAAATATGTCATTATTAGGCCTAATCCATTCAAGGATGAAATGCCTAACAATTCTTGGTGGGTGGATTTAAGAAGAGGCACCTAGACTTGTCCATTAGATCTACAGAGGTCTTAGATAGAGATAGAGCATTCCAACTAAGGCCTTCCATTGTAGATAAATTTTATAATAAATTGGAGAAGTTTTATGAAGCTAACCAATATGGACCTTACCTAATTTATAATTATAATGAAACTTGACTATAGGATGGAAAGAGCATTGATATGCATGTCATAGCAAAATGATGTCAAAGTGTTCATCACATCATTACAAAGAGCATGGAATGGATCACCATTCTTGCTTGCCTTAATACATCAGGCCAAAGCATTCCAGATTTTATCTTTTTAAAAGAAAAAGACAACTAAAAAACTACATTGCATGTGACAAACCAAGAGCATATATGGTAGCCCAATAGAATACTTGGATGATAAAAGAATTTTTTCTCAATTGGCTACACCATTTCAAGAGATCAATACCAGGTGGATTTTCTCCTTCCAATAGGCACCTATTGATTTTTTATGGCCATGGGTATCATGTGTAGCAATGGAAACTATAGAAGAGGCTAGGAGATTGGGAATTGATCTTGTTACTTTGCCAGCCCACACTTCTCACAAGTTACAACCATTGGATGTAAGTGTCCTCTCTCTATTCAAAAATTATTTCAAATGTGAAATTTCAAAGTAGATGGATTGAAATCATGGTTGAGTTGGCTAGCATAGCTTTCAAAAATGCACTTTCTATAGAAAATATAAAGTTGGGTTTTAGGAGGGAAGATATATGGCCACTAAATAGATGGGTACTTGTAGAATATATGGAACCAAGTGAAGCCTATGAAGTTCTAGATAAAGATGATGAGATTGTAATTCAAGACATCATGTATTTGGATGGATATAAAGAGGATGAAATAGATGCAATTATTCAACTTTAAAAAGGAGATGTAACAATTTAAAATCACATTGTAGATCCCATTGTACCTATTATCAGCCAGGTTACCCATGTAAGCCAAATGCAAGATTATACTAAAAAATGTGAAAAAATTGGTCAATGCATGCATGTGTCTGAGGTTGAAGAACATTTTATTGGAGAGGGGTTGAGCCTACCTTTGAAAATAAGCCAAATATATTGGATCAAGGACAAGGTAGATGAACTAGGTGACAACTTGCAATTTTCCAATGCATATATAGGCCTTTCAATGTCATCCCCTCATGTAGTTGTACCTGATGAAGAGTTGGTGCACTAGTATGCAGTTATAAAGGATTTTCATGACTTTGATGATGTAATTAATCTTACATAAATAGATGATAATGTAAAAAATAACAACAAATAACCTATATGTAGTCAAAGTAAATAAATCCTAAGAAGTTCAAGTTCAAATAGTTTCCTTAAACTGTCAATAGAGAGGGTTGTGCATAATTCCAGTTGATCATCAAATGGTGTAGTGAGATTGAGAAATCAACCTCAAATATTAACCATAGATGACTTTTTAGAAATATTTCATGACCAAGAAATAAGAAATAAGGAAATTAAGGCAATGAGGAAACAACAAATAGAAGAGAAGAAAACATTGAGATAAATTAACAATGATTCAAGGAGTAGACATGTTTTGAGAACGAGTTAAAATGGAAATAAAAGGAAGAACAAAGCCAAAGGTAGAAGCACGAGAAGGAGAAAAATAAGGAGCATTAGAAAAGGATGATAGAGTATGAGAAATCAATGAAAGAGATAGGCAGATAGAGAAGGTTAAAAAACATGGTAAATCCTTTTTTAGATCAACATCCAATTATGATAGAAATGATGAACATTCATATTCCTTCCTATGCACACTTTGGAAATTATCAACTAGACTATCCACTTAGTCCACCTAATCAACTATATATGATAAGTTACTATCAATAAGGGTGAGCACTAAATTTGTAAGAATTGACAGGTAGCATGTTAAACACTCCAAAACATAAATGCTAGTGAAAAACAAACTAACAAAAGAGTTGATGGAGCAAGCTCTTGAAAAACCTTAAGTATGCAACATTTTATCATGAAGGAAGAATTTATTAAAAATCTACAAGTATGTAATTTTTTGTCTTGATTTTGAAGACTCGAAAGAGGCTTTTGTTGTAAATGAGAAAATATGAAATAGTAGCCTTATTTCTCACCTTAATTTGTCGAGTCACATCCAATGTTATGCTATGTAAATTGTATATCATATAAATAATATTATCCTATGGTTTTCCCATTTAAATTATTGAGTATTGTTATACAATTGGAATATGATATTAGGGTATCCTCAATGAAAATATGATATTTGTATGAATGTAATTCATACTCTAATTGAAATGCTTAATTGTATGAATTACATTCATGTAATTAATTGTTGTTATAATATTATTTATGCCATCTATTACACAAATTCACCTTAAATGGTCGATAATTTTTCTAATCCAAAATCACTCATTTCAAATGATTCACACATCAACAACATTGAATTAAACTATAATAACAATAGTTTAAGAATTCACAGAATGATTCACATATCGATAGAATTATTTGTTTTTTAACAAACACTCAAAGGCTAAGACTTGCACCCAGATCATCATTTTTGTAGGAGTCAAAAGGAAAAAACCGAAAATATTAATAAAAACCCTAGAATACTAAAAAAAGCATTCCTTCTAAAAAAGCTTGAAATGCGTATTTGTATGAATTGCATTCATTAAATTGATTGTTTTCATAATATTATTCATGTCATTTATTACACAAACTAACCTTAAATGGTCAATAATTTTTCTAAGCCAAAATCACTCAATCTGAATGATTCACACATTGACACCACCGAATAAACTACAGTCTTTATAGTTTAAGAATTCATAGAATGATTCACATATCGATAGATTTTTTTTAACAAATACTCAAAGGCCAAGACTTACACCCAGCATGCCATTTTTGATTAAAAAACTCAAAATACTAAAAAATAGAATACTAAAAAAAAAACCTTCCTTCTTAAATAACTGAAATGCATATTTGTATGAATTGCATTCATATAGTTGATTTTTGTCACAATATTATTTATTCCATCTATTACACAAATTAACCTTAATTGGTTAGTAATTTTTCTAAGCTAAAATCAGTCTTTTCAAATGATTCACATATTGACAAAATTATTTATTTTTTAAAAAATACTCAAAGGCCAAGCCCTACACCCAGTTCATCATTTTTATCGAAGTCAAAATAAAAAAATCAAAATACTAAAAAAAATCCAAAATATAAAAAAAAACATTTCTTTTTAAATATCCCTCACCTGTAAGCAGTGATGGCCAAACAAAATCTAAGGCTTAATTGGTTTAAAAAAATAACCTAGAATACTAAAATAAACCACATTTCACTATTTGTATAAAAGTGAAAATAAAAAAACCAAGAAAACTAAAAAAAACCTATGAGATCCATGAGGGGTAGATGTAATCCCAATAATCAATACAAAAATCATAGATTGACAAAAATATTTGCTTTTTAACAGACATTGCAAGCAATATTCATAATTCTTAAACTATTATGGTTCATAGACTTATCAAGGTTCACCTGTAAGTAATGATCTAGCTAAAATTAATCCAAGAATTGTTCATGTTGAAAAACACCAGTGGAAATCAACATGACTCTCCTTAAATATGCCTTTGCAAATCCTAAAATATACACCCAATTGTTCATTTCAGTATAAGTTAAAATAAAAAACCTATAATACTATTTAAAAACCCATTCCTTTCAGGCTGCAAGGGGTAGATTAAATTTTTAACAAACACTCCAAGCCATATTCACATTTTTGTAAAATAATTCTAATTAGCGTAGGTCCATGGGAGCCGTGGCTAGAACAGGAGGGCGATGCCCTTGGGAGAGGTGGGGCGAATTTCAAAAATTAACCCAATGGGGCAAGGGTCAACGGCTGTTTCCCTCGCAGCCAAGAGAGACCAATTCTGGTCCTTTCTCAAGATACAGTCAAGGAGGAGGTCGAGTATCTGGCAGCTCATGCCCTGATTTGCAAATTCATGGGTATTAGAATATCTCAGTATGCCCTGGACGCCTGGATGAGACGCACCTGGCAGGTAGAGGGAGACATAGAAATCATGTTGGCTGCCAACAATTATCTTGTGGTTAATTTCTCTTCCATTGCTGATAGGAACCACATTTTTGAGGGAGGGCCCTATTTTTATGATAGAAATGGTTTGTTCATCAAACCCTGGCATGCTGGTTTCAATTCCACTGAGGAATTACCAGCCAAGGTCCTAGTTTGGGTCCGTCTACCGTGGCTGCCCCTAGAATTTTGGAAAGAAGATATACTACGGCAAATAGCTGCCTTACTGGGACTGCCAATCGCCATAGCAAACCAGTCTTTGGATAAAAAGCTCATTTCTTATGCCAGAATCTATGTTGAAATCAACCTGAATAATCCTTTGCCTGAATCTATTGAAATCTGTTTGGGAGCTACCTCATGGGTTCAACAAATAGATTATGAAGCTATTCCCTTCTGATGCAGGATCTGCCATGTTTATGGCCATCTGCACCGTCAATGTCCTCAAGTTGGAAGATTTAAGGAGATGGCGCCCAATGCAGGGAAGGACTCAGGATAGCCGACCCAAGGGGGTAGTTCGAAGTCTCAGCAAGGACGCTCCGAAAATGCTAAAGCCAATCTAAACCCGCTTAGTGAGACTTTGGGCTCTAAGATGGAGACTGGCATGGATAAGGAGGGTTTTACTCCAGTCCGAAGGCGAGGGAAAGGGAGAGGCTTGAAGCGAGGAAATCAAGATAGAGCCCTTGAAATGAGTTTTAACAGGTTTGAAGCGCTAGATTGTATGGCTATTGAAGATGGCATCCCGCCGGAGGAGGAGGGAGACCCTTCAGAGCAGGGAATGCATCTTTCTATACCAAATGAAAATCAAGACATGATCACTCAGCCGTGTCAGGAGACTATGAGTGTACTAGTGGTAAGCAACCTGGCAGATTTGGGAGCACAGCAGGACAAGGCAGGTAGTTGGGCCGAAATAATCAAAGATTCAGGTCTCCCCAGGAAAGAAAAGGGAGAGCTGGATGTGCTGGGCATAGCGCCAAGGCCTTTTAAAAAAGCCTCCACTTCCATACTGTCTAGACCAGGGCACAGAAAGGACCAGGAGAAACTCAAATTCATAGGAGATTTGCTAGTGGAATCGGGAGTGGTTAGAACTTTGGATGAGCACTTCACCCAATCCACTCAATGATAGTGTTGTCTTGGAATGTGAGAGGGTTGCATAGTACCCCCCACCAAAAAGCTATGCGAAAGTTGATTTCTGAGCACTCTCCAGATATTCTTTGCATCCAGGAGACTAAGCTTTCCATTGATGCCATGTTGAGTTGTATGCCAAAAAATTGGAAAGAGGGGCAAGGTCAGTGTGTGGGAGCAGCAGGGAGCGCTGGGGGAGTGGCAATCTACTGGGATCCAGGGAGGATCACGCCTCTCCATTGGGTGGCAAATACCTCAGCACTTTCTATGATTATAGCATCCCCTGATACGGAAGAGCAGATGTTGGTCACCAATGTGTATGCACCTATGGATATTCGGGGGCAGTTTAAGCTTGGGGAGCACTTGAGTCATGTCAGGGGTTACTTCCCTTACTTGCCCTAGATTATGAGTGGGGATTTTAATGCGGTACTCAGTCTGGAGGAAAAAAGGGGTGGGATAGCTTGGCTTGACCCTTCGACTGATTGCCTTAGACAGAATATGGAAATGCTGCACCTTGCGGATGTTAAACCCATCAATGGGCTGTTCACCTGGAGCAACAAGAGATCAGGTAATGAAGCTATTTCTGAGCGCCTTGATAGATTTTTAGTTTCTTGTTTTTTGCTATCTGGTGCTTTCTCTATCAGCTTGGAAATCTTGGACTGGAGAGGGTCAGACCATTGGCCCATCAAGCTCACAACTAACTACATTGACTGGCCCAAGAAGCCTCCCTTCAAGTTCCAGCTGATGTGGCTTCGAGATCCATCGCTGCAGACGTTGATGACCCATTGGTGGAAGCAGGGGGGTCCAGCTTATGGGACAACCATGTTTTCCTTTGCCAAAAAGTTGCAGTTTGTAAAAAGAAAGCTTTAGGTGTGGAACAAGAACAATTTTGGGAATCTCTTTGTCATGAAAAGGAAAGCGCAAGATAAGTTGGACAATATTACTAGACAGATTCGCGATGTTGGGATGTCTGAAGATTTTCGTAAGGCTAAATTTGATGCTCTGATTGAACTGAATGAGTGGGAGCTTTGGGAAGAGATCTTATGGAAGTAGAAAGCTCGGATTGACTGGCTCCAGAAAGGAGACAAAAACACAGCCTTTTTTCATAAGTCAGTCCAGGCAAGGCGCAACAGGAACCATATCACCTCGCTTGTCAGCTTGGATGGGATGCATATCTCTTCTACTCCTGCTATCTCTCAGGAGGCTATTCATTTCTACTCGGAGCTCCTCTCTAGCAAAGTGCAAAACGTTGAGACGGAGGAGAATTTGGTCTTGGACTGCATTCCGTCCATCATTACTCAGGAAATGAATGATGAACTCATGAAGCCGATTGATAAATCTGAGCTGGAGAAAATTGTGTTCACAATGCGCAGAGGGAAAGCTCCTGGCCCGGATGGATTCCCTGCCGAGTTTTTCCAAGACTTCTGGGATATTATCAGGCAAGATTTATTTGAAGTTGTGCAGGAATCCTACCACAGCAAAGAGATGCTCAAAGCGCTGAATGCCACCTTTCTGGTGCTGATCCCGAAGAAGGAACAGGTGAGTCAGATGCACCACTTTAGGCCTATAGCGCTGTGTAATATGGTTTATAAAATCATCACCAAGCTCATTGTAGAGAGGCTTAAGATGTGGCTCCCTAGTATCATTTCTGATGAGCAAGGGGGGTTTGTGGCTGGGAAGCAGATTTTGGACGGAGTGGTGATTGCTTCGGAAGCAATCCACTCTATGAGCACTTCTCGTGAGAGGGGGATGTTCATTAAGCTGGATATGGTGAAGGCCTATGACAGAGTTGATTGGAACTTCATGCAGAAAGTTTTTGTGGCTTTTGGCTTTACCCAAGACTGGGTTCGGTGGGTGCTGAGTTGTGTGACCACGCCCTCTTATTCAGTCCTCATCAACGGCGAACCTTCCAGACTCTTTCGGGCCTCTAGAGGGCTTCGACAAGGGGATCCGATATCTCCTTATCTGTTTATTATCTTGGCTGAGGGGTTGGGCTGGCTTCTAAAATATCGAGCTTCTTAGCACCTGATTCAGGGATGGCAGTGGGGACATGGGATTGCTAACTTGACTCACCTTCAGTTTGTGGATGATACAATTTTGACAGGAGTTGCCAAGGTGAAGGAGGAGCATGCTTTCAGGAGTACCTTAGAAACCTATCTTGTTGCTTTAGGACAGAAATTGAATGAGCAAAAATCTTCCATTTTCTTCTTCAATACTCCCGATTCTATTCAGCACAGGATTGCCGCAATCCTCAAATTTCAGAGGCAGGACCCCCCGGTGACTTATTTGGGTATCCCCATCGTGGTTGGCAGGCAGCCTAGGCTTTTTTGGCAGAAGATCCTAGATAATCTGCGTCAGAGAGTTAATCATTGGACCCACAGGTGGCTCTCGATGGCGGGTCAGGTTGTTCTCCTCCAGTCAGTCATTCAAGCGCTGCCCACATACCGTAGCATGGTCCAGGCTGCCCCGATGTATTTCCTCTAGGAATTTGATGCTCTCTCACGGTAATTTCTTTGGAGCGGTAATCTCTGAAACTTGAAATGGAGCTTGGTGAAGTGGAACACTATTTGTCGTCCCAAGAAGGAGGGCAGCTTGGGACTTAGATCAGCTATCTTGGCCAGTCAAGCATTGGCGGCAAAGCTTTACTGGCGGTGGTGTACCAGTCAGTCCTAACTTTGGGCTCATATTCTTTCGGTGAAATACTTCCCAGGAGCTCTCCTTGCAGAGATCCCCAGGTTTCCCATTGAGGGGAGAGGCTCTATGGTGTGGACCACCCTTAAGCATGGAGCGTCCTTGGTGTAACCCAGTCTTTTTTTGGATATGTAACAGTAGAACCGAGACTTTGTTTTGGGAGGATTCATGGGATGGTGCACCATCCCTCCTGGTTTCTCACCCCCAGTTACAGGATCTTTCTGAGGTTTTTCATGGTGCTGGGTGGGACACTGTGGAACATTACAAACAAGCTTACAATTTGGGGAATTCTATGGCTTTTAGATGGAAGCAGGAGGCTGAGTGGCCGATGGGAGGCACGGTGGAAAGCCGACTAGAATTGGAGCAACTCCTTGCTTCCAGACCGTGCTGCTCTCTGCGAGAGTAGGATACTCTGGCTTGGGGAGGTAATGCCAGTGGGCTCTATATTGTCTCTGCTAGATATAAGGCGCTGACAAAAATTTGTTTTGGGAATGTGGAGTTCCATTGGAGCAAGAAAATTTGGAATTCGGTTTCGTGGCCTAAATGCAACTTCTTCATGTGGATTCTTTTCTACAAGCGGTGTCTCACATGGGATAACATTGTGAAAAGAGGCTTTCAGGGTCCCTCTATCTGTGTACTTTGCCGGGATAGTGAGGAGAATGCTGAGCATTTATTTTTTTAGTGCTCCTTTGCCAAGAAGTTATGGCATTTATGGTGGGAAGCCTGGGGGCGCCCATGCTGGCATGTTCTTTCTTTGGAAGACTTCTGGCAGTGCCTAGATGATCCTCCTGGGAAGGTGCATATTCTGCAAAAGTCTTGGTTTGCTGGATCGGCCTTTATCCTCCGGTTCCTCTGGATTGAGAGGAATAGACGTATTTTTAAAGACTGTAGCGTGAATTTGAGAGGGTCTGGATGAAGGTTATGTTGGCACTGCAGGAGACAGTCCAGGCAAAATCAGGCAGTGTGGAGGATTTGACGCCTGCCGAGGCTACTGTCTGGGTGTGACCCTCAGCTGGGTCACCTTTGACCACTCTCCCCTGTCACCTTGCTGGACTCTCCACTCACCGTAGGCATTGCAAGGAACCGATCAGCAGGCTGGGTAAGTGGACGACGCCTGAGGAGGGAGTGACCAAAGTGAATGTGGATGGGTCGGCTAGAGGCAATCCCGGGCTGGCTGGCATTGGGGGTATTGGAAGAGATAGCACTGGAGATATTCTTTTCCTATTTTTTGAGTATAAAGGCCTCCACACTAATAATCTAATGGAGGCGCAGGCTATCCTGGAAGCTTTGCATATTTGCTGCCAGCAAGGCTGGCTTAATGTTATTTGTGAGTCTGACTCACAAGTTATTGTTAACTTGTTGAGTAATCATAATCTAGAGCAGGTGGATTGGCGTTTAGCCACCGCTGTTAAGCAAATTCAGCAGATTAGCCAGTTTTTTGAGAGGATCTCTTTTAAGCACATTCCTCGTGAATGGAATAGTGTTGCTGATTGTTTGGCCAAATGGGCTACGAAATATGGACCGGGTTGGTCTATTCATGACCTGAGTATGATTCCCGCTGGGTTAACCTCTACCCTGGTGCATTTTCTTGAGCATGACATTAGTATGTAATTTGCCCATTCTCGGGCTCGTTTGAATAAATTTTTACCCCTTTTAGTTGCATATTCACATTTTTGTAGCCATTTGGTTAATAGACTTATGTAGTATTAAAGACCTCATCTGTAAGCAACGATGGCCAAACAAAATCCAAGGCTTAACCATGTTAAAAATACTAGTGCAAATGGAGATGGCTCTCATGAAAGCTATGCTTAGTTTTAGCCATAAAATATCTACATTTACAAAGTCAAAGATGTGCACCCAATTCACCATTTCTATGGAAACTTGCATAGATTTTACCATTTCTACAAAAGTCAAAATAAATAAACTCAAAATACTAAAATAAAACCAAAAAAATAAAACCCATGAAACTAGTTCAACATGCAAGCCATGAAACACTCAAAACATCATTGTAAGCTCCAAAAATTATGTTTGTGGTAAGTCCATTGATATCCCTACCAGGTGAGAAAAAAACTTTTGGTCTTCCCCAAATCACATATATTCCTTTTGATAGCAACGAAGCATGCAATTGACATGAATAAATGTAGGGATGGGTAAGTTGAATGTCAAGTGATGGGTAGTAAATATAGGGTAGTGAGGTGTTAATGTGTTGTCACCTCAAACCAGGTGCACTCTTTGCATGGGCTATGTGCTTTTAACTAGAGTTTAAATACCCAAATTTTGATGCCCACTTAGCTTTTTTTTGAATGTTTTGATCGTCGATCGGTTGGAACTCCAAAATGGCACTATAACAAACCTTTGCATGATAATTGAGACCATGGGTCCTTACTGTCACATTAGATGTTAAAAATATATAATTGTAAAGTAGATGCATTAAGTTATCCATTGACATGAATTTTCATGTTGATGTGGCATGATTTAAACACAATGTAATTACAAAGTAAGGGTGCATGACTATTAGGTCCTCTCCCTTACATAATTTAGCAAACTACTAAATGATATTTTCAAAATACAAGAAAGAAGATAATGCACATTTTTCAATTACAAAATTTTAACATCAATTGTAATAAAAAATAGTTTAGAAAACTATTAGTTTGTTTTATTAAAATATAATGGTGTTGACAGTGTATCATTTACAAATTGGTTCACAATTTAATGTATTCAAAACACAATGTTGTGGCAATTTCTATGTGAAGTTTTAATTTAGATGCTGAATTATATACAATTGGTGTACTTAATCAATGAAGTATTAGCTTTAGTGTTTTTATACTATGGGAATGCTTAACATCATATTAACATAAAAAATATGAATAATACAAGTAGAGGGTTACAAAGTAAAGCATTTAGACACATCACAACTCAAACTTCCTATTGAAAGAACAACCAACTCAAAAACACAAGTTATCCAGTCAAGTCATGACATAAAACATTACATATAACTACAAACCAAATTCTTAAGCATAAGCCACCACCCTATGAGGCGAAGATGGACGATCATCCTTTGAAGGCACTATCCAAGTAGGTAGCTCCACATCAAGAATCTCTGGAGTAGTCCATCCATCCAGGGGGTTATCATGAATAGTGATAGGCCAATCATTAGTCATTCAGGTAGGAGTAATATTGGTAGCCAGAGAAAGATGTGAAGGACCAGCATTAGATTTTCCATGAGAACTCTAGCCTCCCCCCAAGAGAGGGTGAGGTGAAAAGTGGCCCATACTTTGAGACCAACTTCTAATTTGATGCCTTTTGGGAGGAGGAGGTGGTAGCCCATAGGGAAACCCATCAGGAAGAACCCTACTCATGGTGCACATGGCACTCCCCCAATGGTCGAGGAGCTCATGTAGGTGGTGAAGGTCCAGAGCCATATATTCCACTTGAGCTTGAATCTATAGATAAATTGAGGAAATAATAGAAACCTTTTCATTAATAGAAAATGAAATCTAACAAGTTTCATGATTTAATATTGCATTATTCTTGGCTTTTCATAATTGAAAGAGAATAATATCATGGAAGAATTGCCATAGAAAAGCAATAGAAGCCAACCAATTAGAGTAATCCCCAAAGAGCACCTGATGCTAAGAAAAAGGCTCAGGGTGATAAGGCTGGAATAAAGAATGAATTTAAAGCTAGGAAGATTGTGCTTTTGGATAGAACCAGAATAAATATTTTAAGGATTCTAGATGTTTGCAATATAGGCAGAAGGGATGGGGAATGCAGAGGTGGAGAAATATCTCACTGAGGGGGAGCCCCTAGTATATTAAAGACCACAAAAAATGAGCTAGCTTGGGCTCCAAGCCAAGTTGCCACACACGATCAAGACAAGTGAGCCAAGTCTTTGGAGAGGACTAGAGACCCCAACAACTATTGAGTTTGCCCAAAGCTGGAGAAAAGGGACTCATCACCTAATAAATAATCTTAGGAAAGTAGTTCTTGAAATTTGTATTGCAATTCCACCTCTAATCCTTCTATTAGGCCCTAGGAGGCTGTAGGCCAAACTTGTGGAACATAACATTAGGTAACAGCTCCTAAATGCAAATAATAGAAGGTAAGTTTGCATTATTTAACTACAATTTAATTTTTAGTTCAAGATAGGGAATCCAATCCCTAAAAGTAACCAGATATTGAATAGTGTGAATCCCTTTTCAAAATAATAATAGAACTTTAACACCATTTAATTTAACCATTAGAATATAAGTAGTAAGAATAGGGGACCACCACAAACTATGGTCATTAAAAGACAATCCTTTGTGAAAGCCATCCGCCACCCACCTCAGGTGGAGTTTGATGGCCTCAAATGCCTTCTAAATGCTTTTAGCCACAAAAGAGCCAAAAATATTGACGTGGAACATAGTAATTAGTAAAGACTGGAAACCACTATTCTACTAATTGGTTTACCATAAGGAGAGCCCACAGAGATACAATGCCTTAGCAAAATTTTCCAAGATTCATTGCCTTCAATAGCCCGAATAACCCATTTTGCACACAAGGCCATACTTTATCGACATGTATCAATGATGCTCATGTGACCTTTATCATGAGGGAAGCAACAAATATGATGGGCCACCTAATGGAAACCCCTAGCCTGATTAGAATTGGCCTAGAGGAAGTCTCTAAGAATTTTAGCCAAAGCATCATAAGTGGCCTTGGAGGGAGCCCAATAGGAAGAGTACTAAGATTTTAGTGCAAATCTGGCTTAAAGCTTTAGTGTTTTTTTGGGTTTTGTTCTTCTCTCTTTTAATTTATTAATATCTATATATATATATATATATATATATATATATATATATATATATATATATATATATATATATATATATATATATATATAAGAAGTTGTAATTTTATGTAGCAATGCAATAAAATTTTATTTTTTTCCCAAACCATAATGATAAGACTCACTAAAATACATATACGATAAATTAAATTTAAATGTGTAGATATTTTCTTTTTAATTTTGTTTCATTTGCTAGATAAATCAAATGCATAAATGCTTGCATTGATGGTAATGTTAATATGCAAATAGAGAGGTGGTGTATTGCTTTCATATTATTTTACAACTATAAATGTTTTTTTTGATATAATGGCATAGGAGAGCTAATTAAGATAGATAAGCAGTGCATGCTCTTAAAATACATCTTATATTATACATGTTTCTTTTAGTTATAATAACATGGAAGAGCTATTTGAGATAGAGAAGGTGATCTATGTTTTTGAGTGTGTGTGGCAGTCTACTATGCATATTTAATTTCTAAGTGATTAATGTTATTTTTAAATATTAAATTATATACCACTATATAATCGAACCATGTTCTTCTTACTTACCAAAACAACAAGAGAGAGACCCTACTATCATGACACACCACTCAAAATTTGTCTTTCCAGCATTTATGGTACTCCAGTCATTTGCTTTGCTTCTTCCCTACCTAACGAGCCATTCAAACTTCTAAGGGATGGCCCTGGTGATGTGTAAGACCCCCAGTCCTCCTGGATATGAATTGTCTTTATCCCCATGATCCTCTCGCCATCCTTTCTACCCACTCTCTCCTCCTGCTTATCTTATGAGTGTAATGAAACCAACTAAGGAAAGCACCACTCAAGAAAATCCTAAACACATCCTTTGAATCTGGGTCAGAGTCATTATTATCTTCCTCCTCTTAATTTTGACATGCATTTTACTACTCATGGGCTGAATTCAAAATCCTTACTTTGCTCCTCTCTGCCATGTTTTTAGATTATTATAGTACATAAGGTTCAATTATTTTTTAACAAAATAAAAAATAATATAATTTAGTTAAAGGCTTTTTCATATATATATATATATATATATATATATATATATATATATATATATATATATATATATATATATATATATATATATATATATATATATATATATACATATACATATACTTACTTCCAAGTTTTCTCCTTCTACTATAAGCTGTATTAACATAAGAACGGAAAAAAATTAATTACATGAATTCACATTAAAATACTACCTTGACAATGCCTATGCCACTGACCATAAATTCCTATTACCTAATCATTATGGGAAATTTTGATCAAGTATAAATACACATACCTAATGTGCCATTACCACCACTAATCACAATTCAATAGATACATAACACATATGTGTATTTAAGAGGAATTGGCACTATTTTAGTCGATGCAACAACAAGTTTCTAACCTTATTTAATTCACTTGTTTGCATACACCCAAGCTGCACCAAAAAAATCGAGCAAGTGTATTTTCACCTCCATTTTTTTGGAAGATGGCCAAAAACTAAAAAATATTAAAATGAATATGTCTATTGTGCTTTATGGTTCCTTAATTCATTATGATTTGAAATTAGCATATGAATGTCAATGATGAATAGATAATCCTCATCAAAATTTTACCATTTTATAATTCCTTACATTATTATTATGCGACCACATATATGGTAATTAAAATTTAAATGTATTAAGGCATTATCAACTGGTAAGGCGCTAATAGTATAACACCATGGAATTGACACTTGGAAGAAAGATCAATAAGTTGAAGCATAATGATAACAAGTAGCAAAGGTGTGAATATGAGGTAATCGTTGATGGTAGTAACATATTCTTATAAGTGGGTGATTTTTCATTCTTTCTCCTATATTTGTTTTGTTTAGTTATTTTTTTATTTAGAGTGTTGGATGGATTCATTAGCTATACATTAAAAAGATGCATCAAATAAAGACTTACCAATAAAATTTTAAGTATCCAAAATTAACCATATTGTATATAGTATTCCACGTTCACTACTAAATGTAGAGATTGGTTAACAATTTTATTGTATAGGTTCATGGGCTAAAAATCCAAAGCTAAAATATGTTCTAATAACTTAGTAAGATTAAAAAAATTCATCCTCAAATTATCCATTCTGCCATTCATGAAACTCGAGGGTAATACTAACACATTATAAGACGTCATCCACATGGTAGGCACCACTTTGAAGGAGGTCTTGCTGACATTAGAGTTGTGCATGGATATTTGCTTTCCCATTATGGTGCCCCTCTTCTTCTTCTCCAACTAGTGAAGCTACGTGAGGGATGGATAAATTTCTCCCTCTTGTCAACAAAACATGACAACAGTTGACCTAAAGAAGCTCCTCCATGTCCTACATCAACTCTCTCTTCTCGATGGTTTTAGAATGTGGGCATAAAACCAAGATGATGATATTTTGATTGACACCGACACCATAGCCACAACACTCAAATGGGCCATGGCACATTTAGTGCTAGACCAAAAAATTTAGGATAACTTATATGCAAAAGTGGGGTGACAGAGGAGGAGATGGTGGAAGAATCAGACATGAAAAAGATGCCATACTTAAACATAATTGTGAATGAGATGTTGAGGAGGGTGAGATTAACTAATATGTACAAATTAAGTGCATGTCAGCTTCAACACAAATTTTTGACAAAAGGGTTGACTACTTATTGTCAGCCCCACCAACATTTATGGAGATGTAGTTAATTATCACAAAACATTATTATTAAAGTATTTTTTTAGTTTATATTTTTTATTATTTTGATGAGCATTTTGCAATAGTAAGGATGGAATAGATTATAATGGAGTGAGTTGTTCATTTCTATGTTTAATCTTATATTTGACATCCATTTGACTACCACAAGTAAATTTTAATCTAAATATTGACATCTATTTGACCATCACTTAGTATTTTTTATTTTTTCTTGAAGAAATCAATAGAAAAACCATAATATATGGACCATACAATTGATTTTGGAGCCCTTTTTACTCTAAAATAATTTTTTGAGCCCAACACATTGGTATAGCTAGATGGATGTCATTTGTCCCTATTCAATGGGAAAGTAGAGGAGAAGGTAATGGATTTATTAATCAATATGGTATGTGAAAAATCCAAGATAGGATATCAATTTTTCCAAAATCGTCTAGCATATGATCCCGGTCTCATCCTTTATATCATTTTAGGTTTTTGTGAACAACATGAATCGATCCTTGATGGATTCTTTGTAAGCCAAACAAATTCACCAATTAAACTAACCACCATTCACTGCTAATCATATATTTATATTTTATTCAAATTTTTCTCTTTTGTTCATAATTTATACATATTTTTATATATTTTTACATAAATGTTTAAAAATGTTCAAAACAACATATTTTTAACAATAAATTTTATGTGCTTATGAAATGTTGAGACTATAATTTGTCTTATGAATATCAAATGACTTTATAGCTTCCCACTGTGTGTGTGACTAAATTGAGTGGTGACTAAAATGATATAATGAATGGATAGTTTGTTTTAAAATATTCCTTGAATGTTATGAAAAGGTATAAACCATGTTATCTTCTACTTACCCACTGGTGGAAAATGCACGAAAATAATTTGTGTAAAGTTCAAGAAATGTTCACAACCATATAAGGAGAGCCTTGATTACATATGTATACTGTCCATTTAGAGGAAGACCAATCATTTTAAAACCACATCATCTCTAATCGAAGTCATCTTATATTGTACAACAACGTGCTAGCCTATATTAGTAAATAAATCATTCACACAAAGCTTTAAGCATAGACTTAGATCTTAGCACATAATATGCATAACATTCCTTAAAATAACATTCAAGCTTACAGTAGTCAATAAATCAGTTAAAAAATGCTAAATATTGTCATCTTAACATACATCTTTTTCAACAAGTAAAGAGCACACATATATGCAAAGATATAAGTAGAGCCTCATTTTGGGGCTAGCAATTTGACTCAATCTAATATAAAATCTTTCCACATTTAAGTGGGCACATCAAACCACCATTTCCAAACCAAGAAAATGGAAAGCAAACCAAACTATCAAAATGCCTAAGTTTTTACATTATAATCATGCAATGCATAGAAAAGTATTAGTCAAAAATGATATAATATAAGAAAATAATTATCAATTGGTGGTATTTTTAAACCTCATTAATAAAATTGAAGATTTATTAGTGCCATTACCTCCAATGATTGCATTTTATCATAAAGATGATCTCCCAGTATATAGGGAAATGGAAAATCTAGGTAGGGCCACTAAAACATGGTTTGAAAGCTTGTTGATGTAGGGATTGACACTTATCAATGATGATTTTATGAAAATATTTAATAATATTAAAAAAAGGTTGGATGCACTAATTTTTTTAAAATCAAAATTCACTAAGGAGTTGATACTCATGAAAAAAATTGGGATTTTTGATAATGAAGATCATGATTAAAATGTCAAACAATCTAATTCTTTTAATATACTTAATAAATATAAATAAAATTTTGATGATGTCAAAGACGAGAGTAATGAAATCTTGTTAAACATTTATGAGTTAATCGAATAAATCCCATGTCATAAAGTCACTTTATAATGTCATATTATAAAGTTACTTTTCATAAAATTTATTTATTTAATTTCAGCAAATTGTGAGTTTTAATAAATAAAACATTTTAATTTCATAAAGTGATATTATATACTCCAACCTGTCATAATTGAAAACCCTAACTACATCTATATAACTTACTCAAAAGTTATAAATAAGAGTTTTGGGGCCATTTGAAAGGGATTTTGACACAATAGACAAATTTTGTAGAGAATAAATAAAGGAAGAAACTTGGAGCTCTTTTCCAAAGATAAATTCAAATAAGTGTTACAAGACTTTGTGTCTTATTGTTTCTTTATGAGTGATAATTATTCTTAAGTCTAGTGTTTCATTATATCTTTATTCTTTCTAATTGCATTGAATGTTTCAAATTAAAATTCAATACTCTTAATGATATTTCATGTGCAATGGTGATTAAAGTCTAACCTTGTTTAATTACGTACACCCTTTTTTCTATCTGCCACACATTATCTTCTTTCACCTTTCTCTTTTATTCATAATTATTTTTGTTTACATGCAAACTCCCCAAATTAAATACTAAATTGTTTTTACTTATTGTACATATTCCTTTTCCATATTTGACTATTTTCTATAAATGGAACCTCCCTCATAATAGAGGAGGGACTTTTTGTTCCCTTCACTGTTGAAAAATCTTCTATTTTGCCTTTGTAAAAAATAATTTTCCAACAATTGTTTTCACCCACTCTAGGGCACATAATTATCCTTTTTGTTATACCCATAAAACCCACCATTCAATCCACATGACCATCTCCAGAAATAAGGCACATGTCTATCAACCAAATATTGAAGGGTTTAATCTACCCAAGAATATATTCCCTGTAATATTTGAGCACTTGCATGGGATAATAAATTGAATGTTGCTCAGTACCAAAGAGTTGGTACGGTCCAAAATGAAGAATAACATAGAGTAGATCTTTCACAAAGAGATGTAATCCTCATTGTCTGAAGAAACCTTGGGTAAATTATCATAATAGTAGTTTGAAGAGCTCTTCAACTACCGCTTGCTCTTACATAGTTAAAAAAATTCCCCCTAGATGAGAGAATATTTACTAGGGAAAGTAAAATAGAAAGAAAATCAAACCCATTCTTTAATCTCCAACATCAATTTGATTTCAAACATAGTCAATAGAAAAGAAATAAAATCAATAAACATACAAGTACACCTTCTAGTCCAAATAAATTGAAACAAAAAAGTGGGACCGTGACTAGTAGAGAATTACTTCTTTCAAGTACTATTTTTCCTAAAATCATGCTTTAGAATCATGGTTGTAAAACCTTTGGTTTAAATTATAGGGCCACTTTCTCTTGGTAGATACTTACCTAAATTTCCTAAATTTTCTATAAATAATTTTTGTAAACTCACTAGAGATGGCAAACAACATCCATATGAACATCATCCTACATATGTGATTGCATGTAGTATCCTTGGTGTTTAGTGTGAATATGTGGCAATAAGACTATTTATTGAAACTTTGAAATGAGGAGAAAATGGTTTTATCATCTCACCCAAGGTTTCATTCATGATTGGGCCACAATGAAGTCAATGTTTGAAAGTTGATTCAAACTAATTGAGGATGGCCATGCCCTCCTTACTCAATTGGCAAGGATGAAGAGAGAAATAGTGAACCCATGAGATAATTTGTGGCCAAGTTCAATAATATACTAAATAAAATAATTATTACAACTAAACCCATAAAAGATACTAGAATTATTTCTTCAGCAATGCACAACTACTTAAAGTTGGATTTATATTCGGGATAACTAGGGTGAAATATCTGAATGATGCTCAAGCATTATCTGTATTAGTTTAAGATGATACGATCATGACCAACAAGATAAACAAATATCATGTAAATTTCAAAGGCCAAAGTTCAAATTAAATTCCCACTTATTTTCTAATCTAAAATATGGCCAATGACATATTGGTTATGAAGAAATAATTACCACATAAGACACCAGCGCCTGTGTATTAATATGTGCCAAGGATGAATTATATATCATATAATGGTGATGAGAAAGCATAGGATATTATTTATTCTATACATTAATTTCACTATGTGAGCATTTTTATAAGTGAAGTCATTTTTTTCATCCTCTCTAACCATTTTCCTAGATTCTTTCCTGTTTGATTAGGAAGAGAAAGGTAATTCCTCGTTTCGATGGATATGGCTTACTTGTGTAGTTATGTTTGTTCATTCCTACATATGTGCATCATATTAGTTAGGATTCACATCCTAATTATTAACAATATATTTAAGAATTATTTTTGGTATTTACTTAATTATAGGACATATAGAGTCCTATAAGAAGGCTTTTAATTCTTCTTTCTAGTTAATGAAGTTTGGAGTGTGAAGTATTGAAGGAGAATTTATTGTAAGCCAAATATATAGAACCTTGTATTGATTCATTTTTTCCATTCATTAAGTGGATCCCCTATAGGATTCCACATCAAATTTTAAACACTCATCTTTGGTCATGAATAGTTGATAATGTTAGTTATGGCCCACGTTTACCTTAGTTAATTTAAGCACTTAATATGGCCCTATTTTCCCACCTCGCTCTATCCTAAGTAATTATATGGACCTATCCCTTTCTAATTTGTTGTTTTACATCTACATAAATGTTCTTAATCACTAAAATCATCTCTAATCATTTGTACAGACATTCAAATTTATAAAATCAAGTGTCACCCTTTCCATGATATAATCCACCTATAAGGGATGGGGTTGACAATTGATATTGTCCTTATGGGTTGATCATGTATTTTCCCTTTAAAATGAATCTATTTCAAAATTTAACCCCTCCCTTACAAGTTGGTCTATATTTTTAGGATAGGTAGTGTGAATATTTTCCCTTTTAGATTGCTATATATACACCTCTAAGCTATTTATTCTACTCCTTGAAAATCATTTGGAAAAAAATCATTATTGAGGCACACTTATACTATTGCACACTAAGAAAAGCTTCTCTATTCTTTCAAATTATAATTCTAATAATTTAAAGTAGCCTTCAACCAAGTCACAAGTCTATTCTATCCAATTCAAGCAAAGCAGTATCAATTATTCAATCCATCTCTTGATGCACCATTTTAAAAAAAGGCTAATGTTATGTAAAAGTAATTTCATGGAAAACATCGAGTACCACAAAGCTTTTAAGATGGTGATCAGTTATTGTTACACTTGTATAAGGAAGCACTGATAATACCTCACTACAAGATTTTTCCACGTTGATGTTGGCCTTATACCATCAACAATAAATTAGGAGAGAATGTCTATGATCTTATTATACCTTCTTACCTTGGTTTACATATAGTTATCAATGCATAAATCTTGTGCCATTACTTACCACCTCTATTGGATACTTTAGATGCTACAAAGACTCTTCAGTTGATAGATATGATTCATAATACAACATCCTAATATAATAAAATCAATTCATTGATGTTCAAGTCAAATAGATATGTTGGAAAGAGATCCTGCTCTTCTAAAACATCAAAGAATGTAAAGTACCTTCCCAAGGAAAAAGGTTTACAAAAGTATAGGTTGCCAATTTATTCTTGCATATTTTATTGTAACTGCATACAATGGGGACCATTGTTATTCAAGAAAGGGTGAATGATCTGGGAACATCTAGGCCATTCAACCTTACTATAACTTACCATTTTTATATATCTATCTTTGCACTAACATCAACATCCTTAGCATTAGATCCGACACCTACTTACATATTTGAAAGATTCAACTCCACTTCTAAGTTACAAGTTAATTCCTACAGTGCCAGTGTTATAGACCAAAATTCATTAGTAACAATAGTTAGTGATGTCAAAACACTCATTAGTTATTGCATCAGTGTAATAAATAGAACTATGAAAATTCAAATATTGTCACTGCATTCATGCATAAACAACTTGACAATGACTATATGCCTAATTTGTGGTTTGTGTGTGTCGAGATATGAAAACAAAACAATGAATCAAACCCATAATATATTTTTACATAAACCCTAACAACAACCATAAACTATTCATAGACCTTTGATAACAAGAAACCAATGATTCCATTTTGTCAAAAACCACATGACTATAAAAAAAATGAAGTCACACCCAATTATTACATTCTAATGACAACACATAACTTTGTCAAGAATGAAATCACAATCTTGCAGACTTAAATGAAGACAAAGAAACATATTGATGAAAAAATTGACATCAATGTCAAGAAAAAATCTCAAGAAAATAAAATATGCTCGTCATATTTATGTATAGGCACTTAATGGAGTTTAAGTCACCTCACAATGACTACATTCCTAGACTCCACCCCATGCACATAGATCTATCAAAATGAATCATCAAACTTGCTCTCATAGATAACGAGCTCATTTATAGATTAGATATTTTTAGGATGTCATTAATTGCAGCAATAGTTCAGCTTAATAACACATCAAAAAAACCTTTGCATCATTGCATACGTATTAAAATACAACATAAATTATTTTAATACCATCAAAATCACCAAATAAATATCTATAGAATACACTTATAACATAGTAAAATTTACTTGTGCCATTAGCAAGATTTAATGACCGTTCACCATTCCATATATGTGCCACATAATCATCGATAGGCCAACTCATCCCTACCAGTAGACCTCCAACCATACAATGTGAGTCAATGAGCTCATGCCATGTGTTAGCATAAGGCAAAGTGATTGTATTTATCCTTTAATTTTGAATGATGGTAATTGATCAGGGATAAAATAGACGACTCATTTTAGTGGGTGAACACCTACAACCTAATTAAGAGTGTTATTATAGATATCCTTAATACTATTAATAGTCATATTCAAATTGTTCTTATTAATTTTAAAATATTTCTTATTAGTGCCATTAGCCTATTGTCTTATGTTATTACCATCTATATTAATAATCCCATTGTTGAAATTAATATTTATATTAAAATATATAAAATACTAACGTGATGTGACAAGGACCATGGTTATGTAATGCCAACCACTCATTTTTTTCCACGTATCAAATCCAATCAATTGATTCAATGTTAAGATGTTTTAATGGTTATCCATGTAGAATCGTGGTAATGGGCATATGTTAAACTTGCACATAATGTGAATTAAAGAAAGTAAAAAGCTGATTGATCACAAATTCATGTAGAAAATGATGGAACTGAGGCCTATGAGATTTGAACCCAAGTTCATGACCAAAGATTCAATTAGAAAATAACACTGCAAGTTTATGTCCACAAAGATAAGCATTAAAGGTGAACGAAGGTTGACGTAGAGATGATGAATGTGAACCATTAAATATTTGAGGAACTGGTGAGGTGGGGTAACTTAATATCAAGAAAGTGAAGCTAGAGCAGTTTTTGAAGTTTTCACAAGCTAGACAACTATCAATCCTAAGGTTGATAAAGACCCAAAGTAGCCACCAATGTTTTAAAAACACCAATAAAACTTTTTGTTGTTTAAACTATACAAGGTACATTTGAAGCTATCAACCTTATATATTCATGTATTGAGTTGTTGCCCAGGTTTATTAGAAGATAATTAAAATATATGCAATTAATTTTCAAAGCCATGTAAATATTTTTTTAATCATAAATGTTTTTTTCATGTTGATTAGAAACCACGTGGGCTTATTGAGGGAGCACTTTAACTAGTAAGAGTGTTCGTATTTTCAACTAACATGTTTGTGGGCCCACCAAATCAATCAAAGCTTAGCGCTCATAGGTGGAATAATGTTTGTTAATAATAAGTTAAGACAAACAACAATGATTAAGGTAAAGGATAATGATTAAGGCAAATGATATCAGTTAAGTCAAATGCTAGAGGTTAAACCAAATGCTAGTTGAAAAATAAAATACTAATATTTGTTGAACATTGAATTGTTATTTTCTTGCCTTTCCCTTATGTAAAGAATATATCATTTATCATTTGCCATCACATTTTCTACATGTGTAAGAGCTCATTTACCATTACCCGATTCCAAAAGTGCAAACCATAGGAGCATCCCGAGGGAGGCATTTTACTATACAGGTTGGTTAGCTACAATGAATTTCATTATCTGCATTGTTGAATTTCCAACCCTTGAGAATGATATCAACTCAACATATCAAAAGAGCATGTCAGTTTAGATTACATGATAAATTTTGGTTTATTTTATGTTGTCTATATTGCTGACTACTTGAAGGGATTAATCATTAGTTAGGGCATAATCATTCATGCAATTCATAGTTTATTTAATAGTTTATATAATTAGGATATGATATATATAATTCAGTGAACTCATATGAATTCAATGCATAATCATTATTGGATGTGATACATATAAAATAATTTGAACTCTATACCTTTGTATTCTAGCTTTATACTATAAAGGAACTTAAGTGTTCAAAAAGTTGATCCTTGTTGTGTACATACAGTCAAGTATAATTATAACCACCATCAACATGAACTCAATAGTAAAAAATAGATGCACATTTAAGTATAAAATAGGTTAAGATCTCAAAATCATTCCCAACTATGCATATCCTCAGGGGTTCAAGTAGTTAACAATATAGTCAATGCCCTATTGTAGGAGGCAAAGTAAACAAGTGTGAGTTTTGTTTGAAGTAGTAATTGGTATTGAATAAATTATGCATTCAATATAAATTCTATGAAGTATATCATAATTACACAAAATATTCAATAAATTATGCATTGAATGGATGATTATTCCCTAACTAATCATTAATTAATTCAACAATCAACAATACAGTAAACATAAAACAAAATATGCCCTAACTAATCATTAATTCCTTCAACTAGTTAACAATATAATTAACATAATACTTACAATGCCCTATTGATTTTATACTTGATTTTACAATTATAATGCCCTATGGACTAATGACCTATTCTAGGAGATAGAGAATAGGAATGTGAGTTATATTTCAAGTAGTAATTGGCATGGATTTTTGTAGGGTAATTAAAAATTAGAATTTTTATTCCATGTTCACTATACTCATTATGCTAATGCATGCAAGGCATTGAAATAAGCTTTTATTTTTACGCAGGGTTCTTTTGTATTTGGTGTGTAAATACTTTGCATGTTAGTTATCTCTTTCTAACATAGTTAAGTTAATTAAATGATTAACATGTGAAAGTTCTCCTCAATTGTTCAGTGATAATTATGTTAATGTGAAGGATGGACATGTATAATTGTTTCTTGTGGGCTTGTAAAACACTTATTATTTTAATTTTTGTTGATAACTCAATCAAGTTAATAATATAATTATCATAGAAATACATTGAATTTATTTTTAACTGATTGAACCTAGTGGTATGCTTATTTAGGAATGATTTTAGGATCATACTATGTTTTGTCTTTAACCTGCATCTATCTTTTGTGACTCAGCTCATGTTGAGGTTGGTTATAAAAATTCCCTTTAATAGTGATATGAATGGATGTTTTTAATGTTTAATTTATTATTGTTAATGGAAAGAGTGGCATAGGTGGTGGATAACTGAGTACTATGTTTCTCTCAATGTTATGTTTCTCTTTACTTAGTACTCAGTATTAGTATTTCTTATGAGTTTGCAAAACACTCATTATGTTTGTTTTTGTTGATAACTCTATCAAGTTAATAATAAAAGGATCATGGAAACCTATTGAATGTATTGTTGACTGATTGAACCTGATGGTATACTTATTTAGGAATTATTTTAGTATCTTACTCTATTTTATCTTTAAACCTACATCTATATTTTATGACTCAACTCATGCTGACGGTGGTTATAACTATTCCCTTAAATGGTGATATGAATGGATGTTTCTAAGGTTAATTTCTTATTACTAATGGAAAGAGTGATATAGGAGGTAGATAAAATAATAATATGTTTCTCTCAATGTTAGGTTTCTCTTTACTTAGTACTTAATATTAGTGTTTTTTATGAGCTTACAAAACACTTATTGTGTTCATTTTTGTCGATAATTCTTTCAAGTTAATAATAGAACAATCATGGAAACCCATTTACTGTATTGTTGACTAATTAAACCTGATGGTATACTTATTTGGGAATGATTTTAGGATCTTACCTATTATAGATTTTAAACCCACATCTATCTTGTAAGACTTAGCTCATGTTGAGTGTGGTTATAACTATTCCCTTAAATGGTGATATGAATCGATGTTTCTAATGTTTAATTTTTTGTCGCTAATGGAAAGAGAGATACTATAGTATTAGTTGTCATTTGAAAGTTTTAATTTATATCTTTATATGTAATTTATTAATCCAATGTATGGTAAAGATGTACATTGTTAGTTTTTTATTTTCTCATATTCTCTAAAGATAACCCTATCAAAGTGTTGAGGTTATTGCCCATTGTTTGTCGATGTTAATTTTTCTATCAATGTTGCTTGTTTATGAATGTCCATTGTTTATCAATGCCCCTTGTTTATGAAAAAAATTAATAATTCTAATTTTTTGGATTGCTCACTTCATATAAGATGTGAAAATTGAAGAGATTTGTATCTCTTACAGTGCAAAATCCACATCATGGGGAGTTCTCTTCTAATGAATTAGAGTGGAGTGAGGTGGAGTACAATCTGGGTAATGATAAAGATATCGTAGCCTAGATACAAAGAGATCCTATACAATACTTATTAAATGGTGAATGTAAGAGATTAGGTTATCCCATTACCTTCTGTATTGATGATAATATATTCAATCCTATACCATTTAACGTACATAAATTTAGGATTGATATATCTCTCCAATACATAGTGTGGGTATTGTGTCTTGTAATATATTTTTTTAAATACAAATTAGTTTTTTTTTTTTTTTTAATTATAATTTATGTATGTATTATATAGGTAGGTATTAGTGTATGTATATCCCCTAGGATTATAGGGTTGAAGATGACATGCATTGTGACATTTAAAATGTTATGAAGGTCGGTATTGGCAGCCTCCCTGGCCATAAACATTCACATCCTAGATGCCAATGTCACTTTTATATATGTGTGTTGATGAAGATGTAATAACAGGCTTTGATTATGTATAACAACATGGGACATACAGATAGGTAGGGCATGGTTTTCCATGGGCAAGAGATTGATGACTTCATGGGTAATCATTGTACTCTGGTTCCATTCATTAGTGATGCATTGAAGGATTATGTGGAGAGGTTGTTGTTGTTGGTTCTAACTCCTGAGCTTGTTTACCAAAATCATCATGCCATGGTCTATGAAAAACTTACATTATTTGAAGGTCAAATAGAGATAGAGGATTTCATGACTAAAGATGGCATTTACAATATTCAGAAAAGGATGAAGGAAGCAAAATACAAATTTTATCCTAGTGAGGCAAATAGTGTTTGAACATTTATCACTAAAAATCTTGAAAAAGTATGTGTATGAAAAATTTGGAAAAATAGGAATGGAAGAGAAACCCTTTATCTTAGGCCTACAATGTCCTCAAGAATGTCAGTGGATTTTGAAGTATGCACACAATAGTATACTTTTAATGGACTCCACATATGTGATAAATGCACAAAAGGTATCTTATTTTCAAATTTGAAACTTCACACTTGTTATTGTATAAGACTTATGTTTATGTTTTATGATACAGTTCATGTTGTACACACTTATTAAATTTGATAGTATGCATAATAGACTTCATGTTGCATGGGTTTTGATGTCTAAGGCTACTATTGATCTCAAGGGATACTATTCTGGACCTAACATCATGTATGTGGAAGCAAGTGGTCAGTGTGCATTGTCACATGTTGGAATGGAAACCAAATGCTTTCGTGGTGGACAATGTTGGTGTTGAAATTGTTTCTATGAGGTAAGTTGAGCCCATGTTTGCTATAAATATTTCTTGTTGTCAATGAAAATAATTTATTTTTTTAATAATTTTGTTACGTTTACTTGTCATTATGATTCTAGGGAAGTGTTTCAATGTGAGATATACCTCTTCAATTAGCATGTGAGGAGAGTGTGGCTAAAAAACATGATTTCAAAGGTCAATGATGTTAAAACAATGTAGGCAATGTTTAGAAGATTGGGTGAAATAATGCACAAGTCACCTACATAAGAGGCATCAATTTGTGATGTAAATATATTCATGAAATAATATGCAGCTCAAAATCATTTATCAACTATTAGAAATATCAATGGTGTCACCATATTGACATGTGGACACGATGTTTGCATACAATGCCTTATGTGGATCAAGAGATAAATGCTACCATAAAATAGTATCACTCTCATTTAAGCACAGTTTTTTAAATGAAATTAGAGTTTTATCTCATTGAACAGTATAGTGGTCGGTGAAGAAGTTGGTGTCCATTATATTTGTGTATTACTTGTGGAGCCAAATGGGTAAGGAAAATGGTATTTATAGGAAATTCAATCTTGAGCACTTACAGAACATGTCATGGATGAAATCACAATGCATCCCTAATGGTGATGTGATGTTTAGTGAGATTTAACTTGATGTGGCATGGGTGAGAGTCCAAATAAAAGAAGAAATTTTTTACAAGGTTATAATGGCTAGTTGGTCTTTTTCAAAGTGTGAATGCATGTGGTCAACCCAAGGCCATGTGTGCAAGAACATGTTTAAAGTTGGTAAATAGATAAATAAATTTAGTAAGGAATTTTCATCAAGAGGCAATGTTGATGCCTATTTGATGCCCACGTAAGTATTATTTGTGTATCCATTCTCATTTATCCTTATCTTATTTAATTTGTAAATGATTTTATTTATTTTCATATAGTTATTGGCAAACATCTATTTGTGACTTGTTTAGGATGATACCAATAACATTTTTTATGATCTTCCCCATGATAATGTTGTCAATGTTCTTGTAAATTATAATATTATCGAAGATGTGGATGTCTCAAGTGATCCACAAATTTTCAAGATATGTGGATTGCTTGATAAATCACTTCTCACTCTTCTAGTTGATAGGATAAGTCTTGATTTCCTTGAGAAGATTATTAAATATAGTTGTAATAGATTTCAATCAAGGTCAATTTTAGTTAATGGTGAAGTGAATCATCCCTATGCACAACCTTTCTAACATGTAGAAGATAGTTTGGTGACCAGTCTATGATGTTCAAGATATTTTGTGGTGAATATGGTGATTTGAAGGTGTGCACAACTAAAAAATGAACTTTCCCAATTCCCTTTGACATGTAAAATGAGATCAAAGCACACTACTTTTCAAGATGAATTAGACAAAGCAACCATAAAATATGCAGACCAATAATAGTTTTCATGACAAATGATCTATATACATTGAACTAAAGTTATGTGGTTGTATTTTTTATTTTTAATGAGATGTTATATGTCCTAAAATTTTGAATCCTTTTAAATATAAATGTTGGACAAGTATAAAAACATTAAAAGTTATTGAAATATAAAAACATGCAACTATTCACACCTAAGTTGACATATAAAAGAATGCAAAGATACACAATGAATTTCATTATTTTGTTAGTCTTTGAAAGTATTTATTTAACCAATTCATAACACATGATGTTATGAAAATTTTCAAATTTCACATTCTTGTAAGGCATACATATTCATAATTTTCAAATTTCATAAACTATAATAACTAAAAAATTAACAACTACTGTGAAATGAACCATTTATGTGTAAAAGTCAATAATTACATTGAAATGAACCATAGTAAAGTAACACACTAATTATGAACATTGTTATCAATGTTGAAGTTAGGAATCATGGATGTAGTGGGAGTTGTTATAGGGAAAGTAATAACATAGATTGAAAAAAAAATCATACTTTTATCTCTTCCTCAAAAAATTTATTTTGTCTTACATTCCTATAATTCTCTGCTTCTAAATTAATAACCTTAGCACTTGCAATAGTTTCATAACCTCTCAATGATGCAATTTAATCCTCAATCCACTTGAGCTTGTCATTTTTCTTTCCTTACACATTCAATACAAAGCTTTAGCTCCTTGTTCTCATTTTTTAGAGATGATATGGTTGTATTCATTCCTTAAATGTTTTCATTAAATTTTTCCTCTCTTTATTTGCTAATATTTTCCCATTGGTCCCATACATCCAACTTAGCCTTCAAATGTCTTAGTTTGTATTCTTTAATGTTGTCATCTACCTTTGCATTAATTTTTTCAATACTTTCAGTTTAGTCCATAAACTTTCTTAATGGAGTGGGATTGGGCTTCTTGGAAGATACACAAAAGAAAAACCATGGATATTTAGTAAGTATATGACACTAACAAAATAAATGTAAACAGCTATTCCTATGAAGCGATGTCACTTAAATTATGATTGTTGGGATCATAATCTGCACTCAAAATGTCAATCAATTTCCTCTTGATAGTTTCATTAGTTCCTTTCCTTTTATATTTATTTATTTATATTATTGAATAATCACAAACATTGTAATATAATGACATGCAACCTCATTGGTTCCTATACTTTTCGTATAAAAATGAAAAATAGTAGACCATTTGATGCAAAACATCAGTAATGAACAAAGAGTGAAAATATGTTATATAATTTATTTTTATCAATTTTGGTTTTTAATATGTTGTATGGGTCTTATTATTAGGGTGTTTTATAGTCTTTATGAGTCCTTAAAATGGTATGTTCATAGGTCTTTTAGTTTTCCCACCAAAAAACCTATTTTAAAATTTTAAATTTCTTGTTAGCTTTATGAGGTATTTTAGAGTCTTGGGATAAATTTCAAGGTTGATGAATGTTGTAAAGGTGTCATATAGATCCTAGGAGGTGTATTAAGGTACTCAAATGTAAAATTCATAAAGAAGGTAATGGGAATCAAGAATCAAGAAGTGGAACTGCCACTCCTACATGGGAGATGGCAAGAACAAGGGAGTTAGTTAGTATGTTAGTATAATAAAAGGTGGTAAAGTTGCATGAAGATTTAGTGTGTTCATATTATAGGGTGTTGAGGATAAAATTTTAGGATTCATGTTTAGAGATAATGAAATAACAAGAATGATTAAAAGTTGAGAAACTCCGCCTTCCTTTTATAAAATTATGTACATAACTATTTTGTTTGCATTGAGATAATATAAAAAGAATGTTTTTAAGGAATGTTTATGGATTCCTGGTATGTGAACATGTTTAATTTTTGTTTTACCTTTTAATGTAATGGATCTTTACTACTTATTTATAGGTTTTTGGTTGTATAATATAGGGTTTAAGAACTTTGTTAACAGAGTCAAGAAGAAAGGTGCTTGAATAGTTTCTTGGGAGTATTATTCAAGGTTTGAGGTGTTGAGACAAAAGTAAAATATTTTAAAATTGTTTAATACTATTTTTATTCTCAAAATAAACCATTTTTATATCCAATATTAGACTCAACTTCTACATCAGCTTATGTAGTCTAGCTTGTGGCAATTTTGTCAAGGTACAATTAGGTATGTGAAAGAAGTATGTAGTATGATGATGGTTTTAAGTGATGATTACATTGTGTTGGGTTTTTAATAATATTGAATATATAAATTATTTTATTTAAATCCTTTTGTATTCTCATACTTCCATCGAAATAGCAAGAAGTTATGAACTTTCACAAATAGTCAAGTTTCTTCATACCAAATTCTATATATTTGTTGATTGAAGCTTTTTTAGGGTGGATCAAGACCATATGACTATTGGAAAAAAATAATAGATTATTAAATACCTTATAAAAACATCATATCCTTTTGGAGAACTTAAATCATATTTTGAAGTACCCAATACCATTTAAACCATCACACAGTCCTTCAAGAGTGTTTCGAACTCTGTGTATTTGCATTTATTGAAAATATTATGATTGACCAAGGTAATATAAGTATTGGAGATGGTTAAATATGTTGGTTAAGACCTATAACATGTGGTAGTATATTATAAATTTATCTAAAACTCATTTTATCTCTTTATTTTTGCTCTCAGCCTACACGGGCTTGTGTGTTCAACCAACCTAAGGCTTAATCTTGAAACTCATTTATTTTGAGTTTCCACAGTCCAAATTTTTTTAAACTTTTTAATCCAAGTCTTTTTAATGTTATATATAATATGTATGAGGTTTTATGATGATTAAATATCGTACAGTACATATTCTTGGATTGTGGGCTTGCATGAGGGCTAAAGAAGCCTAATTAGGTGAAGGGGCTGTTGAGATAAAGGGTCTAAGTTAAGAGTTGAGACTTGAAAATTTTGGTAGAATTGAATAAGGATAAATATTATCTAAAAATTCCCTTAGTTTTTTGGATCCATTACATAGTAGTCAAACGGTCAATATTTGTGCTTAAGGAGGGCTACTACAGAAAGATGCCTAAAAAAGGAAAGTATAGATAAAGAAAGAGTTCTTGTTTGTAGAGTGTATTTGTGGATTGGATATGGAATGGATTATTTATATGAATATTAATTATTATATGATGTTTATTTTGGGATTCAATATCCATAGATCCATGTTTGAAAATTTAGGCCTAAGTACTTAAGACAATAAAGAGAGACAAATGTGAGAATAGAAGAGAGAGCGAGGTATTAATAATATTGGATGTGATAATGATGATGATGATGATGATGATGATGATGATGCTGATGATGTGATGATGATGATGATGATGATGATGATGATGATGATGATGATGATGATGATGATGATGATGATGATGATGATGATGATGATGGTGATGATGATGAGAGACAGTGAAGATTATAATGAATTTTTAGTAAGTCTTCAAGAGGAAGAGAGATCATATACATAAGAAGGATATTGAGCCTAATAAATTCAAGAGTGAGGGATGGTGTCAAGAGAGAAAGTATCTAAACTAAAAAAAAGTATCAGTGATCAAAGAGAAGAGGAGGGGTATAAATCAATACATTAGAGCCAAGGTGATGGTTATGAATTTTGTAGGCATAGGTCCTACATTAATTGGTATCAAAATAGGTAAGCTCTTGGAAAGTTTATGATAATTTATGTTGCATGAAGTTTATGTTAGATGAGTAATATAGGTTGCTATGTGATACGTTAATCAAGATTATAGGATTATAATAAGAGAGAGTTGAAAATTTTATGGTAGAGCAATCCTTAAAAATAGATTAAAACAAGTTCAATACGAGAGAAAAGAGAGAGACTTCAAGTGAGAGTCATAGTTCCAAGGTGAAGAAGACTTGGACAAGTGAAGATGAAGGTAGAGAACGTAAAAGAGAAGAAGGGCATGGCTAAGTTAGAATACCACCATGAGATAAAGAATAAATAAAACCCAAAGAGAAGAGGGTTAGATGTTGAATAAGAGAGGAATGAGTTAGAAAAATATTGGAGAGTATCAATATCTTGGTAGAGTTAATACAATAAGAATAGAGCTAAAGGTATGGTTGGGTTATGAATAATAAGAGGGTTAAGTGGCCTATAAGAATACTCATGGAGAGAAGGAGGAAGACTATCATGAGGAATAATGAGCATAAGAAAAGATTGTTATGTAGGCAAGTCAAAGAGGTTATGAAGAAGTTCATGAGAGATGAGCATGAGGGAGGTGAGTAACACCTTGTAAAGAAGGAAGTAGTCATGGATACTAAACAACCTAAGAAAGAGGATATGGGGGAAAGAAAGCGTCAAATTTTTAAAATCAATGATTTATTGTCATATGAATGCAGGAACAAGAGTAAATAAGGAAGAAGTTCATGCTAAGGACATAAATATTGAAAATATGAAGGATAACAAGCATGAGCAACATGCTTATGTGGAAGAAGAGGTTAATTGGATAGCCAAGTATAGAGGATGCTTCATGGAAGGCATAAAAGAATAAGGATTGCATCAATAAGATGGAGACAAGAGGTATGAAGGTCAAGATTTAGAAGTTGTATTATATGAATCAATAAAAGAGGTAGAAGATAAAAGTTTGTTTTTGAATCATGATGATATAGTACATGTTGATAAGAATATTTCAAGCTTTGATGAAAAACATCTCTTGGAAGAGATAGAGGAGCTTGAAAAATATTTTGTATGTAATGGAAATTTTTTAGGTGAGCAACAAAACCAAATCTTTATTTATGATAATTGGGATCAGTTATAAACAAAGATGGCAACCTTGGAGCATGCCATAAGTGATAAGGAAAAGGACAAAAAATTCCTATAACAAAAGTCAAAGGAGATAAATCCCAATTACAATATATGGAACAAGATATGAGAGATCACAAAGAAGAAGATGAGTTGAGGTGGAAGGCATTGATGTAAGAAGTTAAAGTGGACCTATTGGAGTTCCTAAATCAAGGAATAGATAATGTTGGAGCTGTCATAGTTAAACTAGAAATAAAATTTCAAGATGAAGAAAAGGACATTTTAAAGATAATTATCATGATGCCCATAGAGACACATCAAGAAGACCAAATTATAGGTTCTACAAGGACAAAAGATCAGAACTAAGTGATGAGTAATAGCCAAAGAAATGAACAAGAATTAGTACAAGTTGATGCCATCAAAATGGAAAACAAAGGTAAGGTGAATATATAATCATAGGTGTTGGTAAAATAACAATCAATGGCAGCCAAAAATGAAATAAAATATTAGAAAGAAAATGATGTGGAACTCAAGAATATAAAGTGGAAGCCTAGAGAGGCATAGAAGGAGATTACCAAAGAAAGTAGCGGTGGAAAAAACAATGAGATCCTATAAGAGACTATCAAGTCTCATGAACATGATGTGATGGATAATAAACAAGATGGTGTAGGTTTGGAGAGGAAAGGGAAGAATTCAATCCATGATCACATGGTGAAAGGAGGCATGAGAGCATTAGAGATCATGGTAGAGACAAGTAAAGAGGAGGATAGCCATGATCCTCACAAATGGGTTGATTGGAGGAATAAGGCATGTTGGGAGGAAGACAATATCATTCCTAAGGAATTCCAAAGAAGGAGTGAGAAAAAAATATCATGGAAAGAGAGAGGAGAGGCCAGTCTTAATCCAAGAACCAATCCAAGAATTAATTCAAGAATTGAAGAAAAAAGTCTCATAGAATGAGGGACAAAACTAATCAAGCTAGAAAGTAATCAATGTAAGCAAGAAAAAGGTAAGATAATCACCTATTCAATGGGTGATGTTATAGCTTAATTGATTAATGATACCAAGACAAAGATTATCCAAATAATTTTATGGTATGATGAACTTAAATTAGTCGATGAGTCATCATTTCAAGATAAACAAGAAGATTATGAGATGAATTTCTATGAGATGGTAGAGTGTTATGAGAAGGTAACCAAAGATGATATAGAGGAAATTTTTGTAAGGATTATTGAAGAATAGGGGTATAAGTAGCCCTTAAATCATTAGGATGAAGGAGAAAGCTTGTTTTTGAAGGAATACCAATAAAGGGTAAAAGAATCAAGCTTGACAAGTGAAAAAGGAAACTATGGAGTAGAGACAGTAGTGAATAAAGAGGATCAGCCCTTGGAGGCGGAGCATGATAGAGAAAATTCAGAGATGGAGGATATAGAATATGAGGTAGACAAGGAGTTGCAGTAGGTTATACACCTCATGGAGATAGAAGATGAGTATGCAAAGAGATAAGGCAAGACAAAAATACAAAGATACAAGAATCATCTAAGGATAAATGAAAAGGAAAAGAGGTAAAACATAAAGAGGAGCTTAGAGAAGCATAAGATGAAGAATTGGAAAGTAATAAATAAGGTGGACAAGAGCATTTTAGTAGAGTTCAAATGTTTCCCCACTTGGGGAGTATGATGCAGAGCATCACTAATGAACAAATAATGTAAATGTGTTATAGAGATAATTTTTTCAATTTTAGTTTGTAAGAGGTATTATGGGTATTATAAAGGCTTAGGGTGTTTGAGAGTCTTTAGGAGTCCTAGAAATGGTGTGTTCATAGGTATTTTGGTTTTCCCACCAAAAAGCCTATTTTAAAATTTGTAGTTAGCTTTGTGAGGTATTTTTTAGTCTGGGGATAAATTCCAAGGTTGATGAATGTTTTAAATGGGTAATATATATCTTAGGAGGTGTATCAATGTACACTAACATGAAATTCATAAATAAGGTAATAGAAATCAAGAATCTAGAAGTGGAACTGCCAATCCTATGTGGGAGATGGCAAGAACAAGGGAGTCAGTTAGTATAATAAAAGGTTATGAATCTACATGAAGATTTAGTGTGTGTATTGAGTAGGGTCTATAGGATAAATTTTTGTAAGGAATTAGGATTAAAGAGAAGGAAAGAACAAGAATGCTGAAAATTTGAGAAACTTTGCCTTCCTTTTGTAAAATTATGTACATAACTATTTTGTTTGCATTTAGATAATATATAAAGAATTTTTTGAAGGAATATTTTTAGATTATTGGTATCTGAACATGTTTAATTTTTTTATCCCTTTTAATGGAATGGATCTTGACTACTTATCTATAGGGTTTCAGTTGTATTACACAGGGTTTAAGAACTTTGTTAACACAATCAAGAAGAAAGGTGCCTAAACAGTTTCTTGGGAGTACTATTCAAGGTTTGAGGTGTTGAGAGGGAAAGAAAATATTTTTATATTGTTTAATACTCTTTTTATGCTCAAAATAAACCATTTGTCCATTAAATAATAGAATCAACTTTTGTATCAACGCATGTAGTCCAACTTGTATCAATTTTGTCAAGGTACAGTCAGGTATGTGAAAGAAGTATGTAGTATGATGATGGTTTTGAGTGACTATTAAATTATGTTGGATTTTAAATAATATTTAATAGTCATAGGATTTGATTACAAGCCTTTTATATTTTCAGACTTCCATTTAAATAGCAAGAAGTTATGAACTTTCACACACAGTCAAGTTTCTTCATACAAAATTATGTAAATTTGTTGATTGAAGCCTTTTGACGGTGGATCTAGACCATATGACTATTTTAGAAGGTGTAATAGGTCAATACAGACCTTATAAAAGCATCATATGCTTTTTTATAACTCAAATCCTAGTTTTAAGTACTAAATACCATTTAAACCATCACACAGTCCTTCAAAAGTGTTCAGAACTCTGTGTATTTGCATTTATTGAACATATTATGATTGATCAAGGTAATATAAATTTTAAAGAGGGTTAAATATTTTTTTTAAGACCTAACTCAGGTGGTAGTATCTTTTAAGTTCTTTAGAACTCATTTTATCCCTTTATTTATGCTCTCGACTTACACGGGCCTATGTGTTCAACCAACCTACGGGTTAATCTTGAAACTCATTTATTTTGAGTTTTCACCCTCCAAAAATCCTAAAAATTTGTAATAATTTTTTTTAATGTTATATATAGGATAGACGAGGTTTTAGGATGATTACAGATCATACAATATGTAATCTTGGATTGTGGGCTTACATGAGGACTAAAGATGCCCAATTAGGTGAAGGGATTGTTGAGATAAGGGGTCTACCTTAGGATTTGAGAATTGAAAATTTTGGTGGAGTTAAATAAGGATAAAGGGTATCTACAAATTCCCTTATTTTTTTATATCCCTGATAGAGTAGTCAAACCATCAAGATTTGTGCTTAAGTAGGGTTACTATAGAAAGAGGCCTAAAGAAAGAAAAGGTAGACAAAGAAAAGAGTTCTTATTTACAGAGTGTATTTTTGGATTAAATATATAATTAAGTATTGATATTAATATGAATGATTATATTAGGTTCAATTGGGGAGTTAAGAGACATGTATCCATGTTTTAGGCTTTAGGCTTAAGTAATTGAGATAAGAAAGAGAGACAAGTGTGAGAATATAAGAGATAATGAGTTCTTAATCATTATGGATGAGATAATTATGATGATTATGAGAGAGAGTGTAGAGGATATTAAATTTACAATAAGTCTTTAAGAGGAAGAGATATTATATACATAAGAAGGCTATTCTGCCTAATAAAGTCAAGAGTGAGGGATGGTGTCAATAAAGCAAAGTATCTACATGACAAGAAGGATTAGAGATCAAAGAGAAGAGGAGGGATCTAAATCAAGAAATCAGATCCAAGGTGATGGTTATGAATTTTGTAGGCATAGGTCCTACATCAACATTATACAGAATGTGAAGGTTTTTATACAAATAAGAAAGATGTGGGGCATTATACAGACTATACTAAGATGGATAATAGTAGACCATTATACAGATAGATAGTTCATTGGTTCATTTTATTTGTATATCAAGATGGAAAACAATAGACCATTACACATAATGTAAAGGGTATTATACATACAATCAATATGTAGGGCATTATAAAGACTGTAATAAGATGGACTACATTAGACCATTATATAGACCAATGGTTCATTATCTCATTTACTTTATGTAGCAAGATAGACAATCATATACCATTATACATATTTATGATTCAATGGATCCTTTCATTTTTGTATTAATATGGATAATAATAGACCATTACATAGAATATAAAGGATATCATATAGATAAACAAGATGCAGTGTATTATACAAATTGTAATAAAGGGTTTTGTACAAGTAGTGAATATATATACTTGATCTGTGTAGACCATTGCAACTTTTATTATGTTTTAAAAATTTACAGTGTGACTCTATACCATGATGAAATGTAGAAATGAGCAAATCCAGACATTGTCTTATGGAAGGAGAAGATGGGTCTTTATCATGATCATTTTCTGATTGTTATTCCATTTTATAATAATGCATTTTCATGATGACTTAAAAAAATGGACATTTGATATTTTTATAATAATGCATTTTATAACAAGGCACAAGGTAAAGGGGATATTTGATTTTTTTTTAACTATGTCAACATAATTCATTATCTCTAGTATATAATATGGATGTATACATCATGCTACGATAGTAAAGCTAAGATGGAACCTGATAGGACTCCTAGTTGATGAACACATGTATTATATATATCTTGTACTTTATCATACTTTATATGGATATGAAATAAGAAAGTTAAGCTTTCATGGAATTATTCAAGTTTTCACGTAGTCATTGACAATCATCGATTTTTGCCTTATATAGGATGATTCCAATTAAAGTATAAGAGCTATGATTCAAACTAATAGGAGTTGATGAACTAATTTTATAATAAATTTATATACTTACTAATATAAAGAGTAAGAAAACTTTTAATCTTTCTTAAAAAGATATATAGTTAAAACCATTTTCATATTCACATAACAATGTTTCTATTACAATGCAGAGTATCATACTACTATGCCTTTAGTTTTGAGTGGGAAGCTAGAGACTTGAATAAGGCATTCTTATAATTAGTCAAATAAAGCTATAGAATGTAAACATTCATAACACACTATGTTCCCAATCATCCTTTAACTAATTTAGCAAGTTCAGGATATATAAATTGCATATTAATCAACATTCCAAAACATAATTACCTTTATGTCCCATATATGCATGTTACAATCATATCAAAGTCTATCTCAAGATTTAAAATCTAATGATAAATTTAACTTAAAATATAAATGAACTAAATATTATCAAAGCATTCAAATCAATATAGATGACCCTTAAAAAACTAAATAAAATATTTATGGTTATATCCTACTCTTCATTATAGTCACAAAATAAGTGCTAAGATACAGTCAAGATCAATGAAGAACATACCTAGATCTAGTCCTTTCTATATGTAATAAAAAATGCATCAGATCCACAAATCAATCCTATCTCAAAGAAGATAGATCCTACTTACACTTTCGACTGGGGATAAATTAGATAATCACGAACATGACCAATATTGGGATCTGATAGGCCCAATTAGGGGATCTTTTACCACAATAAAATTATTAAGGAGGGTTCCAAAGCCTCTAGTCAAGTAAAACCACACAATAACCCTAATTAAGTCATATGCTTTCATATTCACTATACTAATAACAAGTAAATCAAAGAAATCTAATCTAGTGCTCACCAAAGCTTATGCAACAAAGTGGGGGTAATAAACATTAAGAGTAAACATGTATAGAAGACATATACTCATGTCAATGTATACAAAATCTTAATGCATGAAAGAGAAGTGAAAATGCATATCTATCTACTCTTACAAAGGAGGAACAAAGTTAGAAATACTTACCTTTGAAGATGAACCCATCGAACCTCAATCTCTCCCTTGGCCAAGGTGCTTCACAAGAGGTTATTATGGTATGTAAGGATGACAAGGATAAATCATCTCTAGGTTGTACAACCTATCAATGCATCTAAAACACTTCTCCAGAAGACAAGATCTGTATCTCCAAAGAAAGTATAAAACCTTAAACTTGTTCCTCAAGTAAAATGGTGGATAATTAGATGTGCAATAACTCTTAATTCTTCTTCTCTTCTCTACATAATGGAAAAATGATCTTGTATATATAGGCAGATTTAACCCTAAGCCCTTCTAAAAGTTTTGATCAATAAGGTCGACCCAGTCGACCTAGTATCATTATTGACAAAAACTCTCTAGGTCATGACCTAGTATCAATTGCAATAAACAAAAAGAAAAGATTATCCAAGAAACTTTGCTACCCTGAATGACTCAATTACAAAATATGGTCTTATTGTGTAAAAGATCAAAAATTAAGTTGACTTCCAATATTTGGGTAAAATTAGGGTTAGTAAATTGAGTTAATGGAGAGGTTGTTCACATTGTGTACCACCATGCTCTAAACCCCTTGATTTATATCTATATGCAGTTATTAATTTTAACAAGTACCATGGCTGCCTATTGGATATAATTAATCCCACCCATTTGCCAATATTTTATATTAAATGGGGGTATCATCAACAAATTCCACTCAAAATTACATGGGCCCTAATAGTACATAAATCACAAGGCATGACATTATATAAATAAATATTAATTATTGAAAACATTGATGGAAAGTCTTGACATTCACTACAATATCAAGAGTGTGGTCACTAATAGACCTCTATATATCCCCTGCATTTTTGATCAATCAATATGCAAAAATGAAGGAAAATAAATATGTAATCAATAGAAAAGAAGATAAACCCAGACTTTATTCAAAATTTCTTCCACTACACTTGCAAAAAATATAAATCTTGATAGTAATTTGGCATTTATTTTTATCACCTTGTTAAGCTATCATTATTATGTATATTTGCAAACCCATGCTCAGTTTATATGCATGTCCAAAGTTTAACCATATTGTATGTCTCATCTTAAATCATATTTTTATAAACAAAATATAGTGATATCAAATTTCATTGAGAATAAATACTTAATTTGAAAAACTCTGCAGTCATCATATTAAAATTTGGTCAATGTAGAGCTTCTAGGTTTTCTCTTTCCTTCTACCACACTAGTGATATGCCACAAATCTAAGTAGGATATAGATTTATTGATAATTTATTTTTGATGTTGATCGACAATTCATCCTTTAGGCAGTATGGCTTACCCCTATTTTTAAATGACCATTGCCACTATCTCTACATCTTTGGATGCAGGGACAACCAAACTAGTGGGAGTGATCATGACACCAAAATAAGTGAGGAAGTTCATTCTAGAGGTTTTTCATGAGGTATTGGTGCTAACCCAAACACTCCCTTACCTGATGTTGTTCTTGATCTACCTGAATTTGATAAATCTTTATTTTTGAGAACTACACTCTAATTACTTTTTTTGTGGAAATAGTCCCCCCTGAGAGCCTCTTTAAATAATGGGTTCATAACCATTGGAAAGGGCATGGTGTGAAACTAGAAGGAGTCCAAAGCCTTACCAAGGGTTACTTCTTATTTCATTTTAACAATCCAAAGCATTTAAAATCATTATGGTCTTTGGCTCATAAGCAACATATTGATAGTGTTTTCTCATTGGACTCGAAACTTTCAAGTTTTAGAGTAGGTGAAACTAAAAATTCTAGTCTGGATCGAGTTTCTTGGTTTGCATCTTCCCTTTTGGGGTTTTATTTACCATCTCATAAAACCCTTAGGGTGTTTCAAATGCCATGAACAAGAAAAACAATTTACGGCCCGTCCCCAAAAATGTATATGTGTGGAAGTAGATCTAACTAGGGATATCAAAGAGTATAATGACATTCAAAACAAGAATAATTGATTTACTCAGCATTTGCTTTACATCAATTTATCAAATACCTATTTTAGGTGCCAATCCTCATATCATATGTTTTAATAATGTCTATTAATGGTGCATGTGTTAAGGTGTGGAGCCTAAAAGCTTCACATATGAGCGCATTTGACAGTTTTGGGTTTACACAGTCACCGGCGTCAGTCAGGAGCGACTGACGTTGGTCAGGTGTAGTTGAAGAGACACCGGCGTCGGCAGATGATCAGCCGACGTCGGTCATAGGCAAGTAGGTAGGAACCGGCGTCAATTACCTGTGCGTCCAGAATGCTATTTCCGAGGACAGAACTGAGTATTTGCATGATGAGTTTAAGTCTTAGTCTTACGTTTGTGTCTCTATTATTAGTAAGATTGTTTTTAGAGCCCTTGTTCAAGAGGCTTAACTGTTGGTTGTAAGTGCATGCTCAAGTCTCCTAATTCTATATGTAAAATTAGATCTTCTTAGCTTAGTGTGGTTGTAGTAGTTCATTGTGTGTGAATGTTGAAGAACATTACAGAGTTGTATCAATCCAGGTTGTTAGAGTTGATTGTACTTGAGAGAGAGAGCTCTTGAGGGATAGATATCTAGAGAGAGATCTTGTGCATCTGAGAGAGGTGTGGAAGAAAGAAGTTTCTTCAATTGTATTCCTTCTGTAAAGAGTTTAATACAAGTTTTCAAGGTGGTTTCTTGTATCTCTTGTTCTTTGCTATTATTTGATTCTAGTTACTTATCTATCTGATATAATTCTGTGGTTTATTGCTTTCATAAGTGTAATCATATTGTTGGTTGATCCCCAACAAGTGGTATCAGAGCCTTGGTTGTAGGTTTAGAGTTTGATATCCAATAATTGGTATCAAAGCTCAGGTTTACTAATAGGTGGTTCAGATCTGTGTAGTGTGTATTGATTACAGGTTGCTCACAGGAGTTTCTGCAGGGATTTCTATTTGAGTGGGAGAAGCAATGGCAGAAGAAAGTAAACTGAGAATGGAGAAGTTCAATGGCAAAAATTATCAACATTAGAGAATGCAGATAGAGGACTATCTGTATCAAAAAGATCTATACTTACCGTTAGGTGGGATTGCAAAGAAGCCCACAGACATGGATGATGAAGAATGGGAAGTTCTTGACAGAAAGGCTCTGGGGTCTATAAGACTGAGTCTAGCATCTACTGTGATATCTAATTTATCACAGGAAAAAACAACGGTAGAGTTGATGACTACTTTAGTAAATTTGTATGAAAAACTCTCAGTTTCTAATAAGGTATATCTTATGAAGCAGTTATTTAATTTGCATATGCAGGAAGGTGGATCTGTATCTAATCACCTGAATGATTTCCATGGTATTGTAAATCAATTAAGTTCAGTCAAAATTGTATTTGATGATGAAATTATGTTCTTTGCCTGAAAGCTGGCATAGCTTAGTAATGGCAGTTAGCAATACTGCATCTGCATCAAATATTTTAAAAGTAGAGGATGTTGTTAGTGTTATCTTGAATGAGGAAATTCACAGGAAAAGTACAGAAGAGACATCTGGGAACACTTTAAGTTTTGAGAGCAGGGGAAGGCAAAAAGAGAAGAGCAAGAAAGGGAGATCAAGATCTAAGTCTAAGGGGAGAGGTAGATCCAAATCCAAAAATGGCAGGAAGCCACAATGCTAGAATTATGGAAAGATGGGGCACATAAGTAGAGATTGATGGTCAAAGCCTAAGGAGGACAATCCACACGAAGGAAAGGAAGAAGCAAAGGTTGCAGGTATTGCACAAGATGCTTTAATATTCTCTTTGCATAATAATATAGAATCTTGGGTGTTAGATTTTAGTGCATCTTTTCATGCTACCCCTAATAGGGAATATTTCTGTGACTATATCCATGGAGATTTTGGAATAGTGTATCTAGGGGATGATGAGCCTTGTAAGATTATTGGCAAAGGTAAAGTGCAGCTGAAAATGCAGAATGGCAACACATGGGTGTTGAGAGATGTGATGCATGTTCCTAGCTTGAAGAGAAATTTGATTTCTATAGGAAAGTTAGGGGATGAGGGTTGTACAGTAACTCTCACAGTAAAATATTGGAAGGTGACCAAGGGTGCACTTGTTATGGCCAGAGGTAAGAGAGTAGGTACTCTCTATTTGTGTAATTGTGTTACTAACAATTCTCCTTCTGTATTATCTACTTCAGATGTGGATGCAAAATTGTGGCACTCAAGGCTTGGCCACATGAGTGAGAAGGGGATGTCAATTCTTAAGTCTAAAGGTAAGCTTTCAGATTTGAAAAGCATGGATCTAGAATTTTGTGAGCACTGTGTATTTGGAAAAAAGAAAAAGGGTTAGTTTTCTCAAGACTGGGTCTACAAAGAAGAAGCATAAGTTACAGCTTGTTCACACAGACGTGTGGGGACCAACTCAGGTAGCTTTTATTGGAGGATCACAGTACTATGTTTCGTTCATAAATGATGCTACAAGAAAGGTATGGATCTATTGTATTAAGAAGAAATCTAATGTATTTGAGACTTTTAAGATTTGGAAAGCTATGGTTGAGAATGAAACAGGCAAAAGATTAAAGTGCCTAAGATCTGACAATGGTGGAGAGTTCTGTAGTTATAAGTTTAACTGGTATTGTTATATGCATGGAATCCGTAGGCAAAGGATGGTTCCAAGGACACCTCAGCAGAATGGAATTGCTGAAAGGATGAACAGAACAATCATGGAGCATGCAAGGTGTATGAGATTGCATGTTGGTTTGCCCTTAGAGTTTTGGGTAGAAGCTGTTGACACTGCAGTGTACCTAATTAACAGAGGACCCTCTACAGCTCTGGATGGTGGAATTCCAGAAGAGGCTTGGATAGGTAAAAAGGTAGATCTCTCATTCCTCAAAGTTTTTGGTTGTGAAGCCTTTGTGCACGTAGATAAGGAAAATAGAAAGAAGCTGGATGCTAAGTCTATGAGGTGCACATTTATTGGCTATGGCTCAGATGATTTTGGTTTCAGATTTTGGAATCTAGGAACTAACAAGATAATTAGGAGCCATGATGTTTTTTTCAATGAAAAAGTGATGTATAGTGATCAGTTGAAGAAGCTGAATCAATCTGGGTAGAGCAATGGTGAATTGGACGAGGTGACGGTCCAAAATGAGCTTACGGAAAAAAGAAATAATCACTTGCAGAAAAACATAGAGACCGACGTTGGTAGGATAGGAACCGGTGTCGGCAGAACAAAAACTGTTGTTAGTCATACAGAGATCGACGTCGGCAGAACAGGCACCGACGTCGGTCAGGCAGAATCGACGTCGGCCAGTAACAGGTCTGGAAGTGACCGAGGTCGATCACTGTCAGAGAATTTGGGTGGACAGCGTGTTGTGAACGAGTCTCAGACACCCATCAAGAGGTCAGAAAGGGTAAGTAAGCCTCCAATTATATATTCTCCTTCATTATTCTATTTATTTCTAACTAATGGTGGAGAACTAGAGAGTTTTGAAGAAGCAATACAGGTGGAGTCCAAGAGTCAGTGGGAGCATGGCATGGTTGAGGAGATGGAGTCCTTAAGAGAGAACCAAACATGGGATTTGGTTGAGTTTCTAGCTGGTAAGAGAACACTGAAGAACAGATGGACCTACAGGTTGAAGGAAGGTGAGAATAGACAGATGAGATATAAGGCCAGATTGGTAGTGAAAGGATTTGCACAGAAGCCAGGTATTGATTTTGGTGAGATTTTTTCTCTTGTTGTTAAAATGACTTCTATACGGATTGTATTGTCTTTGGTTGCTATTGAGGATTTGCATCTTGAGCAGCTACATGTTAAGACAACATTTCTTCATGGAGATTTGGATGAGGAAATTTATATGGAACAGCTGGAAGGATTTGAGGTCAAAGGTAAGGAGAAGTTAGTGTGCATATTGAAGAAAAGCTTGTATGGCCTCAAGCAAGCTCCTAGACAGTGGTTTTTGAAATTTGACAGGTTTATGACTGAGCATGACTATAATAGGTGTTAATCTGACCATTGTGTGTATTTTAAGAGATTGGATAATGGTAGATATATTATTCTATTGTTGTATGTAGATGATATGCTGGTTGCAAGATCACACATGCAGGATATCTCTGAGCTTAAAGTGAAATTAGCTCAAACTTTTGCTATGAAAGATTTGGGAGTAGCAAAGAAAATCATTGGCATGAGCATTAAGAGAGACAGGAAAAATCACAGGTTGATATTGTCTCAAGAGGATTATGTGGACAAGGTGTTGAAACGGTTCAATATGCAGGATGCTAAACTGGTAAGCACACCTTTGGTTGGACATTTTAAGTTGAGTAAAGAACAATGTCCTAATTCACATGATGAGGTAGAGTACATGAGTAAGGTTCCATATTCTTCAGCAGTAGGAAGTTTGATGTATGCAATGGTGTGTACTAAACCGGATATTGCCCAAGCAGTGAGAGTTGTAAGTAAGTATATGGCCAATTCAGGAAAGGAACATTGGAAAGTAGTTTAGTGGATCCTCAGATATCTGAGAGGAACCAGCAGTAGGCACTTGTGCTATGGAGGTTCAGATACTTCTCTACATGGTTATGTAGATTCAGATATGGCAGGTGATTTGGATGGCAGGAGGAGCACCACAGGATATGTTTTCACTGTAGGTGGAACGGCGGTTAGCTGGATATCAAAGTTGCAGAAGGTTGTTGCCTTGTCAACTACAGAAGCAGAGTATATTGTAGCCACAGAGGCTAGCAAAGAGATGATATGGATGACACGGTTCATGGAAGAACTTGGAAGGGAGCAAGAGAGTTGCAGATTGTATAGTGACAGTCAGAGTGCAATTCATTTGGCTAAGAATTCATCCTTTCACTCAAGAACCAAGCACATATAGCTAAGGTACCACTTCATACGACAGGTATTGGAGGATGGCGAGTTGAAGCTGGAGAAGATCCATACAAACAAGAATCCTGCTGATATGTTAACCAAGCCGGTTACAAAGGAGAAGTTGAATCTTCATTCAACTTCTGTTGGTCTTCATGACTAAGTTGAAGATTGGAGGAGCTAGAAGATGTTGCCGTACAGGTACTGGTGCAGCTGTTTATCTCCAAGTGGGAGATTGTTAAGGTGTGGAGCCTAAAAGCTTCACATATGAGCGCATTTGATAGTTTTGGGTTTACACAATCACCGGCATCGGTCAAGAGCGACCGACGTCGGTCAGGTGTAGTTTAAGAGACGCCGGCGTCGGCAGATGATCGACCGATGTCGGTCACAGGCAAGCAGGTAGGAACCGGTGTCGGTTACCTGTGCATCCAGAATGCTATTTCCGAGGACATAACCAAGTGTTTGCATGATGAGTTTAAGTCGTAGTCTTAAGTTCGTGTTTCTATTATTAGTAAGATTGTTTTTAGAGCCCTTGTTCAAGAGGCTTAACTGTTGGTTGTAAGTGCATGCTCAAGTCTCCTAATTCTATATGTAGAATTAGATCTTCTTAGCTTAGTGTGGTTATAGTAGTTCATTGTGTGTGAATGTTGAAGAACAATACAGAGTTGTATCAATCCAAGTTGTTGGAGTTGATTGTACTTGAGAGAGAGAGCTCTTGAGGGATAGAGATCTAGAGAGAGATCTTGTGCATCTGAGAGAGGTGTGGAAGAAAGAAGTTTCTTCAATTGTATTCCTTCTGTAAAGAGTTTAATACAAGTTTTCAGGGTGGTTTCTTGTATCTCTTGTTCTTTTCTATTATCTGATTCTAGTTACTTATCTATCTGATATAATTTCATGGTTTATTGCTTTCATAAGTGTAATCATATTGTTGGTTGATCCCCAACATCATGCTCCTCTTGTTCCTTCGTAAAGGGGTGGATCTGAACCTAGAACCTAGATTGGAAATGCTCATGGTTGGACCACTGTCACTAATAAACAGACTAACTCGATAAGAGGTAGTGGTAAACCTTAGTTTTATACATATCACCTGGTCATGGCTCCTAACACCTTGGCTATTGTTGGTAAATCTATTATTTATGTGCCTAAAAAGGCTTCACCTCTATTTATATGCACACTGTAAATGATGGCTAATTTTTTTGATACTTCACCTTCAACTTCGAAAGCCCAATTTTCACAACCCCCTCCTGGGGTGACCTCATCAGAAGAAGAGCATAATATCATTGCTCTAGATGTAAAGCAGTCCTCCACCATTCTAGAATCCCCTCTCCTTATGAGGAAGAATACATGGCACACAAGTGACAACCTTTCCATCTTGGTGACTTTATGAAGCACAAACCTTCTTTCAATCGATTTATTGATTTTTAAGATATCACAGAGGTAAATGACATGAACATCAATGTTTTCCAATGTTATTCTATTCCTAGAATGTTTAAGGCCTTATTGATCCAGCATGTAAGTATGTGTTTAGGAATAATTATCAATTTTTTAGTAATATGAAAATTCTTTGTATGCAAGAAGTCAAGATCTCTGGATTTCTTTTATATAATTCAACATGAATTATTTGACCTGAGACCCTTTGTCAAAATACCATGCATGACTATGGTCGTGGTGAGGTCATCACTCTTTTAGCTCCAGAGTTTTCTCCAAATATTGTTTCTTGGGGATCTGACCCGCTCATCATATTTTTTTGACTCTATTTGACTTTGATAATCACATCATTGGATTGGTCAATTTGCATGCCTCTAATGATGTTGTGGAACAAATCCTACTTTAGAAATGGTTGAGAGACTCTCTTCCAAATGCTCATTAGATCCATTGTGAGGATTTTAACATGATCAAATCTCTTGAGGACAAGGATGACCATCTTCCCATGCATTGGTGTGCTAGAGAATGAGAGGCATGGTTTAACATGCACAATAAATTTGGGGTGTTGGATCCAAACCACCATCAAAGGAAAGACTCAAACTCTCCTTGGTTTACTTAGTCCAATTTTTGACAAGGAAAGGATTGAGTTCTTAAACATTTGGACCGTGCTCTATTGATTAAAAAAGATCTCTTTTTTTTCCCTATTCAAGATAGGTTAGTTTTTGTGATCTCTAACACCTTGTCAGATCATCATCCTATCTAATTAAATATTTAGTGGTCTAACCCTTAAGTGAGGCCTGCTAAAACCTATTTCTATCTCAACATTGTTCATCTTAAACATGAGAGAACTATTGGGCACATTGTCAAAATTTAGAATATAGTTCCCAGGCCCAATGAAGACTTTGGCTAAATATAGTGGTGCATTAATTCTCTTTCTCTCACTACCACCTTTATTTGTGTTTATGGTAAGCAAGCCTCTATCTTTCAATAGCATTTTCATAATGTTACAAACCATGAATACCTTTGGGTACCACAGGAACTTGAAGCCTCTTCTTTCAATGTGAATTTACAAACCCAAGTAACTCATTGGTGTTACATCTTGATTCTCTCACTAAATTGATTTATCTAATTATCCATATATTATTATGATAGTTAAATTGATATATTATGTTTTAACTAAATTATAAGTTATATGCTACTATGGGACAAATGTATGTTACTTAGATTTCATGACTTCATTATTTTGAGATGGCTAATTATGAATTTTGTACATAATGATTATGTTACATTTATTGTTAATAGCATTGTTTTATGGTTTATATCATAATGTATTTGATTAACTCCCTTCTTGTCGTGAATTGGATGCAGGAGAATTTATCTCTCAAAACATGATGGAGGGAGAACATCATCGGAGAGGGTGACATAGATAGAAACAGTGAAAGATTACAAATGAAATTGCTAAGACCCACACACAACACATTAGATTAAAAATATTATATGCATTGTGTGTTTGATTTGATAGTGTTAATACATTTTGAAAGTTAATTACATTTAGATATTAAAGTTTACGTATTTTTAATATTAGTATATAGTTATGAAATAAATTAAGTATAAGATATTTAATTACTATTATATAAAGACTAGTGAAATGTCTTTAAAACATTTTATAACATTAAGTTTACTATTATTGATATTCGAGAATATCAATATAAGCTATTAAAATAGAGAAAGACATATATAATCTATATACACTAATAATTAATTAAAATAGATATCTTGTTATAATTAGAATCCATATTTGATTTGGTTTATCATTTTATATATATAAAAGAAAATTAACATTGTAAATGGAGATAATTACCTTTATTTGATATTGAGGAGGTAAAAATTATCTTAAATTACTAACCTAAGAAGCTAAGCCTATTCTTATTGTTTTGCATGGACTGCGTTAAAATTTGAAAGTGTAGTTATCATTTTGTATAATGATTTAAGTGGACTAAAACAAAGATCAACATGCAAGATTTTGAAAATAAAGGGGAGCTCGAATTAAGTGCTGGTCATTGATCTTAAGTTGAAATGGTAAAAATAAAACACAGATTTTTGCATGAATAATGGACTGAGGTAAATAGGGACATGAAAAAACTAATTTTAATAAGAATATTATAAGAAGAGGCGAGAAAGGAGAGGGCAAAAGGCATAGGCAGTAATAGAGCGAAGGAGAAGAAAGAGAGAGCAGGAAGGGAAAGAAGAAATTTTGGTTCAAAATTAGTATTAAGTTTGAAGTATTTGAAAGATTGTTTTTTTTATTTTTATTCTTTTGTTTATTGAATTCTGTGAATGATTCAATCCTGAGGGTTTAGAAATAAATTTGATTGATAGAAGTATTTGAAAGATTGTTTATGTATTATTACTCTTTTGTTTATCGAATTTTGTGAATGATTTAATTTTGAAGGTTTAAAAATAAATTTGATTTTTGTATTGGGAATACGGACTTAGCCCTATGAATGGCTTCCCTATCCTCAGGGCTAAGCTCATATCATATAAACCTTATGATTTACAAACCAATTACATCAAAAAAAAAAAGAAAAAGAAAAAGAGAGAAAGAAAAAAGAAGTTGTTGTAGGATATAAAATGGTTCTTTTGTTTATGAGCTAGATAGAAATCTGGGCGAATAGTTATGAGATATATATACACTTCTGAAAGAGCCTTTGGAAACTCAAAACATATGTTTGAACAGAGGTAGCACCCAGTAAAAATATATATACAGCTAAGTTGGCAATGGATCGATTGAATATATATAATATATGGAGGGGAAATTACACAAGTCTTAAGGAAATATTATATTTATATATATATATATATATATATGTATGAGACAAAATAGTAGAAGAAATTTTAGATGGATTAAAAAGGAATTCTGTGTATATCGATTTGTTAACACAAAAAGATATAGACAACCTTTTGAGAAAATAAATAGGTGTATTATGGAATTGGATTCACTGAGCATAAAATTTGACTAATCGAACTAGATACTACTTGACTGTGTAAATTAAACAATAGAACAGAATTAAACCAAGTCTTTTTTATTGTAAATATGTATACACATATGTATATATGCCCTGTATAATTGGAAATACAAGACATGGTATATACCATGTCCTATTTGGACTGCGTATACTCAGATTACGGCATATATATATATATATATATATATATATATATATAGATATATATTATTAACTATATAATGAAATTATGAGTTTATAAATATGGACACAAGACTTAAACACTGTTTGCATATGCATAACCATATGATATACTTTTAGTATGTGAACTAGTGGAAAAACGTGGCTGTATATTTATTAAATATTCAAGCACAGAGTATATATGTTTACATGAAGCGTATACTCATTTTTCCATTGCAAATAATTTTGGTTAAGATGATGTTTATATGTGTGTTCTATGAAAGGAAAGATATAAATATAGGTATCATTCAGAAATCTATAAATTCTTTTATATAGAGGACGACTGTGTCAAGATTATATACATATATGTAAAATGGGTCATACTGAGGATTTTATTAAAGAGAATAACAGGGCAACATTGGGTTGATATTCATTAAAATTAAATAATATCTTTTATGTTTAAATTTGTAAATCAAATTGGGTCTTAGGAGATACGGAGACACTAATTAGATTTAGTTGTTTATTCATGAAAGATATTAATTAAATAGTTTTGAAAGAGAATGGGTAAAAATACCATAATATGATAGAAAAAAGATATGTGTGTGTGTGTGTGTTATACATTTATATGTAAATTTAGGTCCACATACACGTATATAGCGGGTATGAATAGGAAGTGTGTCTATATTTATAGTATGTGACTAAGTATATAAGTCATGAAATCCCTAAGGATAAGGAACTATAACTATACACATGTAGCCTAAGTTCATGAATGAGTGAATAAGTATTTATTATGATTTTATTAAATCATTATATAAATTATGATTGATGGTTTATTTTGAACAACATGTACTATATATTATGAAAAAGATGAATTTGTATATTAGCATTTACTTAAGGAAAGTAGATTCTTTGGATTGACTTGCATTCTACCCATTTGGTAAATAAACTTACTTGTCATGAATATTTTTTATGTGATGAATAATATAAATGAGGTTCATTTATATGTTTGATAGATTACATGTATGTGTAGTAATCATCTCTATAATTAACATGGTTTGTACTCGCTAGTAGAAATAATTGCATGAATCTATTGGTTATAATGAATGTTAACCAAATCTAAGAGCATTGTTGAATTTAACTAAGCAGTGAGACCGACTTCACATGAAATTCATTGATCCTAGATATCAATAGCTATTTAAATTTTTTTTTAAAAATAATTTTAAATAGACATTGTAATTTCATATATATGATTTACGTGATTATGTGATATCATGTTAGAACTTATTTTATATATGGTACACATCATGTAGTAGAAATATTACAGTGCATGGGTACTAGCATGTCTATTTAAATTCCTACACCATCACTATCTACACATCTATGAAGGGAGGATCATTTCCTATTTGGGAGATTGTGTGGGGGATTGATGGTAAGTGGTTGGTGTGGAAAAGTGTTTGAATCATGCTCTCCCTCCCCACTACAGTACTTTCTTGGAGACTACACTTGAGATTATTAGAGATACATGAGTTAGTGTGACTCGACCTTTGTGGAGCATAGTATTTTTTATTGTATATATGTGGAGGCAAAATGCCTTGATAAAATTGTAATTCATATATTATTGTACATTGACAATATTGGTTGTATTATTGTACCAGTTGTGGATGGATTTTTATATAATTACTTTCCTTATGCAAATATGTTATTTTACATAAAATACTAGTGATTAGTAACTATTATTGTTCCATGTTACCTATGTTTACTATGCTTAGCTAGTATGTTGAAGATCACTAATTAGATTCTTATGCTGTAATCTAATTAAAGAGTAAGTGTTGAGTAAATATTAAAAAAAAATACTACATTATTCTAGTAAATACCTATGGGGACATTAGAATTAACGTCAAAAGCTACAAGTTGAGGAGGCCTACAAAGCTATAGGGGCTCAAATTCACGCTTGGATGCATTGATTGAAAATTGAAGACAAAGTCACCAAGGAAATGTTTCTCTCTTGTGCTCTCAAAGAGCTAATAATAGATTCAAAACTGTCAAGGAGGGATATGCTAGAATTACCAAGCTCCCTAACATTCTACAAGATTTTGTTCACCATTATCATGGTGTTTTCTTAGCTCAACCCAATTCTCCTAAGCGTGAAGCTACTCTTGCCTAATGCCTTCAGTATGTCCCTTGTAAACTTTCAGATGCTTAGTGGGCTCTCCCTGTGATATGCCTTTTAACCTCAATGATCTTAAATAAGTGGTTATGCAAATGGCTACTAATAATCCTCGGGCATTGATGGTTTCCCTTGTGAGTTCTATTAGACCTTATAGGATATTGTGGTTCTAGATCTTTATAAGGTTTATGTTGAATCAGTGTTGATGAATTTATTGGGACCTCTTACAAATCAAGGTAACATAAAGTTTATTCTTAAGGTTGGTGATTTTGAGGTTATTACTAACCAAATACCTATTGCCATTCTTAATGTCTCTTATAAGATAATTGTTAATGTGTTGGCTTTCATACTTAAGCATCTCTTTTTAATTGTTAGAAGTGACCAAACATGATTTATCCAACATAGACATATTCTTGAAAATGTCATTGTTGTTTGGAAAGGCATGGAATGGACTCAAGTCTCTAGTCAAAAAGCCCTTTTTGTTAATATTAATTTTGAGAAGGCATATGACCACATGGAGTGTCCTTTTATTTTAGCCATGCTCCAAGCTCTCGATTTTGGTCCCAAGTTTGTTCAGGTGGTTGATATGCTTTTTAAATATGTTGGGGTGTATATTATTGTTAATGGAGCCCAATCCTCTCAGTTCGAGCTTCATAGATCTATCAGGTAAGGATGTCTTTTGGATCCTTCATTTTATTTATTTCCAATTGAAGGGTTTAGCTATATGTTAGCTAATTATGCCTCTAGAGGCTTAGTGAAAGGCATCTCTCTCCCTAATTCTGGCCACTAACTACTAAATGGTCACTTTGTTGATGATTATTTTCTCACTCTCTAAGAAGAGGAAGAGTCAGTTAAGAGTGTTATGGATTGTCTTCATATATTTTTTTGGTCCTCTAGGTCTTCCAATCAATGGAAGAAAACATTATTCTATTGCCAATATCTCTCTCCCAACCTCCTTGGTTGGAGTGATATCAATGGCAGTGGCTTCTTTTAGGTGTTCAGTTTAAGTTCCTTGGCATTCCTTTTGCTTTTCAGGCCTCTCCAGTTGAACTGTGGTCCTATATGGTTCAAAGGGTTGATAATAATTTTATTTTTTTGGATCATAAAACCTTTTCCCTTGGTCGATAAGTTTCAAATTTTTTCCAAGATGTTGGAAACTATGCATGTTTATTATTCTTCTTGTTAAGCTAATTTTAATGTTGTTTATGGTAGGTTAGAAAATCTTATAAAATATATCCTCTAGGCTAATTTTTAAGGTAATAAAGGCTTTCACAAATTTTCCTAGGATATTTGTTGCTGGCCTAAATAAGCAGGTGGTCTGGGTCTCATGGTTATTAAGATTCAATGTCTTGTTTTCAGCATTAAATGGGTTATCCAAGGATTAGAAGGTGATGAAGCCTGAAATATCTTACTTTGTCATTATATCTCTCAGGGGGTTCCTTAAGATAGACATGCATGGTAAGGCCTTGGGTTACAAACTCTTCTCATCACCCCTTGTTCTTGTTAAAATTAATGGTACTTTATTATTTAAAATATTTAGAAATCTTCAGAGAAACTCCAACCCCATCTCATTTGGGTGGGGGAGATTTTTAGGAATGCTCTTTTCCTTAATTCTCATTACCTTTGGTGGTCTCCCTACCTAAATTTTCATAATATTCCTTTCATTTTGGTCTGTTAGATCAAAAGCTTAAGGCTATTCAAAAAAGTGTGAAAATATTTGGGATCTTTTTAGTAAAGCGATTCATTCTTGGATTCATTAGTTGTTGGTTTAGAATTAAAAAAATAATGTAGATGTTGAGTCTATTATAGAAATTCAAGGCTCCATATCCGATGAGAATCATCATAAGATTAGAGTTAACTGCCTTAGTCCCTAGTGGAAGGATTGGCATTGGCCTATGACCACTCCTTTTAATCATTATGCTCCTCGTTTGGGGTATAATATTTTATCTCTTTAGCATATTCAAGATGATACTATCAATCACTAATGGAACCTTTGATCCAATGATGTGGTTTGGATTTCCATCACTCCTCCTTCCTTCATGTTGCTTTTTTCCAAGTGGTTTTCTAAAGCCCCATTGAAAGGGACTTAGTTTGTCTTTAGGAACATGGTTCTTTGAAAAATTTGGGATCTTTTTTCTGTACTTGGTCATCCGTCTTTGACCCTATGAAGGTGGTTATATCTACTGTTCCCCTTTGTATCAGATTCTACAATCTTCTGCCCATTCTAAAGAAAGAGAATCACATCAACTTGCTAGTCAATCATGTGGGGTCCTTCATGAAACTTGAGGATAACTCCTTGGATCATAGATTTGTGAGACCCTGTGCTATCCTTAACCCCTCCAAACCTCTCATTTACTTGGTTAAGCTGATCTCATCTTGTGGGTCCTAGATTTAGTACATTAACTATGAAGACCTTTTGTTCATATGCTTTCATTTCAATCACCTCAAACATCATGTTGTTGGGTATTATTATAAAGGTTTATAAGCTTCATATTCTCACACTTAATTAGTTTAGAGTAAGGAGATTCCCCCAATTAGGATTTCATCTAGTGCAATCATGGTATTTTCTACCGACCATCAAAGCCTCCTCCTCTTTCTTTGCCTAAGGCCGCTTTGATCTCCCCTCAATGAGAGGACCTCCCAAGGGTCATGCCAAATCTTGTTTTGACCCTGAGTTGTCTTCTTTTGGTCATGATTTTTGCCTCCTCTTCTCATCCTATCACAATTAGACCCAATGTTCTTTTATATTCTTGAGTCAAAAGGAAAGGGAGAAGGTATGAAGCTAAAAGGTTGAGATCATATGGAGAGGAGATGGTAAAAGATGGTTCTCAATTGATGATGGAGGGTATCCATTCCTGTCGAGGGAGAAGGCTAGCCACATCCCATGGTTAATTTTATTGCTTTTCTCTTGTTCCAACCTAGTGGTTACTTAATGGATGGGTGTCTCTGGAGGCCCTAGGGTTTTTGATGGATGACTCCTTTTTTATTTGCTAATTTTTGGCCTATTTATCATTGATTATTTGTTGAATTTTTGTTGGAGTTTTTGGTATTGTTTTCTTTGTTGCCTTTAGGTCATTTTATACTTTTTTTTGCTAGATGTTGGCATTTTGTTTAGTTGATTGATCATTCTTTTCTTTGTACAAGGTTGTGGGTTTCCTTAAAAATCTAACCCAAAGAAAGAGGATTTTCCCTTCTTCTAATCACAACCTAGGAAGCATATTTGAAACAAGGGATTGTCACCTTTTCTTCACCCATTACATGGATTCATGCAAAAAAAGGCAAAATTTAATGATAACCATTATTTGTGTGTGTAAATGTAAGGGGAGCCTTGAATACAGATATATGTATTTCATCTAGAGGAAGACCAACCATTTACATACCACATCATCTCTAATCAAAACAGTGTCATATTATACAACAACATGTAAGCATACAATAATAAATAAATAATTTGCACAATGCTTTAAGCATAGACTTTCATCTTAGCACTTAGAAAACACATAGTATATATAACATTCCTTAAAACAATGTTCAAGCTTATGAAAATCAATAAATTAGTCATAAAATGTTAAAGACTTTCATCTCAAAAACTATACAGCACAAAATATGTTTGGTCTTCTTTTTCAGCAAGCAAAGAGTACACATATATGTAATGATATAAATTGAGCATCATTTGGGGCTATCAATTCAACTTAATCCAATAGAGAGGCCTTCCACATTTAATTGAGCACATCAAACCATCATTTCCAAGCCAAAAAAAGGGAAACCAAACCAATATATCAAAATGCCTAAGACCTTATATTATAATCATTCAATGCATGGAAAATTTTCAATCGAAATCAACATAATATAAGACCAAAATTATCAATTAGTGGTGTATGTTGAACACCTCATCAATCTAACTAAAGCTTATTTAGTGAAATTATCTCCAGTGATTGCATTTTATCATAAAGGTGCTCTCCCACAATATGGAGAATAGGGAATATGGATAGGGCCACTAAAACATGGTTTAAGAACCTGTTGATGCAAGGATTGATACTCATTAATGATATTTTGGTAAGATTTAGATAGGGTTGGATGCACTAATTTTTTTTTGAATTGGAATTCAATAAGGAGATGACACTCGTGGAAATAATATCTTTTGATGTTCAAGAGATTATCTAATTGGGATTTTCTTGACTTGTTTCAAAAGGGATTATCTATAGTGGGAAATATTTTAAAGCATTACTTTTACTCAATTAGGTTTTCCCCTACATGTACATAGGTGAGCTCGGATTTTGTTATGTTTTCATTTTTATTGTGTGTGTTTTATCTTTCCCATTTTTTTATGTGTTGTGCAATAACGTGCCAATAAATTATTGATGACTTTATATCCCAATCGATAAGGCACTATTCTAAACCCAAAAAAATGTTATTTGCCCTATGTCCTCAATTAGATCTAGTTGTACTTAAAAATCATGCATAAATGATTTTTAAGAATACACCAAGAATTTAAATAAAGATAACTTTGCCTTAGTAAAAGGTTATTTGAGTGTAATTTATTTTTGATAGTTCGTATTATGATTCTCGTTAAGTTATCCAACATTTTGTACTCTTAAGTTAGTTATCCCTTAAAAGAGTCTCATAATTGAGAATGTGTGTGTGTGTGTGTGTGTGTGTGTGTGTGTGTGTGTGTGTGTGTGTGTGTGTGTGTGTGTGTGTGTGTGTGTGTGTGTGTGTGTGTGTGTGTGTGTGCGTGCGTGCGTGTTAAGTTTGAAATTTAAAATTATGAATCAATTTGTATTAATTAAATTAATTGAAATTGTTTTACCTAACCACCTAAGCTAACAAAACTTATGTGGAGTTCAAGAACAAATCGGTAATCATGGAGTCATGTAGATAATGATGGAGCTCAAGTTCATGACTAGAGATTCGATTGGAAAACAACACTTCAAGTTGATGTCCAAAAAGATAAATTTTGATGCCGAGGTTAATAAATACTAGAATTAGACACATTTGTTTTCAAAACACCATTAAAACTTAATGAGAGAGTATTTTTACAGTCCATTGAATTTGCTAGAGAGTTTCTCAAAAAAACTATGTATTCATTTTTTGACCAACGTTTTGATTCATAATCCATGAACCATCATCAGGGTGTGAGAATTAATAAGTATTAAAAGCTACCATTAAAATGTTTTTCCATTTAACCTATACAAAGGCCATCCGAAGCTATCAAGCTTCTATGTTGATGTATTGAGTTGTTGCCTAGGCTTATTAGAAGATAATTCAAATTTATGCATGTGCTTTTCAAATCCATGTAAAGATTGTTCTAATCATTAATTTGATTTTCATGTTGATTAAAAACCATGTGGGTTGATTGAATTAATGTTATAATCCTTGCATCAATATTGTGAACATTATATACTACCACAACAACCTCTTAAATCGTCATCTTGCAAACAATTTTTGAAGACTTCTTTCTCAAGTTGACATTCTTAGTTTTCCTTTTCTTCTATGTCTTCAACATCAATGAGAGCATAAATGAAGTACAAGTTTCAAGGAGTCATGTTTCCTTCTATATTAGACTTTGATTATGAGCATATCATAAACAAAAACCTTGGGCATATCAACATGCAACAAGTCATTGATAGAACCAAATCTAAATGAAGAACCATGTGCATGAAACAAGTATATGATAGTGGTTTTCCTTAATCAATGACTTCTTCTACTTCAATTTAGTATCCAAATATTGTGTTAGCATGTGTGAAACATTATGATCTTAAAATGCATGGGGTACTTATTTTGACAACAAACCTATGATCTTGATCATGCCTGAATATTTTGAATACATGTTGGAGATCCAAGAGTATTAAAAAAATATTGAAATCACCATTGATTCTACTCAATGACTTTAGGATGAATATCCAATCAAGTGTTCAAAGTTTGTGAATAAAAAATGGATGGGGAATAGGCATCTTAATGTGAATAAAATTCCTAAACATTACCAAGGAGTGATTTCAGTGATGAGATAAATGACACAATCACAATTCTTAGTAGGGTGTTCGAGATCACATTTACTTGTAACTTTTAGTAATGGATATACAATTTTATATGCATTATCCTTAAATAGAAATAATTCATTGATTGGTGTTCAATTATAAGTCATTCCATACATAATCAACTCAGCAAAGAAAGAGAAACATGTCATTTCTACATGACCTCATATTTGATGTATGGGGTTGCAAGAACAAAAATCTTTCGATGTTTAGAAACTAGAGGAACCATGACTCTAGTATAGCATAAAGTGTACAACTTTTATCCTCAACTTGAGATAAATGCAATTTCTACATATTATAATTGTGTCAAGGACTATTTTCTCTTCCCAGTAATTATAATGATTGAGAATCATTCTAAAAAAATGACATTGGTTCAAGCAAAAGCTAAAATTGCAAAATGGAAGAGTTAGTTTATCTAGTTTCCCACTTTCTATTATATCAAAAACTATAGTTTCATTGGTGTTCCCTACAAGCTACTAAAGTATGTGAGTGACAAGTGTAATTTTTTAGAGTTATGTCAATAATTGGCTAAATTACATTGCTTTCTAGCAGAAAAACACAAACTTGGGATATGTTTCCCAATTTTAGTTGGGAAATATAGGTGTTCTTCATTAAATAATGATAAACAAGTGGATGCTAAGATGAAAATAATGACTAAACAACCATTTGTTTGAAGATTGAAATTGCATATCCCTAGATTCATTAAAGGGATTTTGGGTGCCAGATATAAGCATTGTTCATGCATTGAAGACTATTGGATAAATTATGAAGATGAAGGAAATGTACATTTCAAAGATTATTCTAGGATGACACTGAAATAGATAATTATCTTTTACTTGAAGAGCATGCTAAGAGGAATCACATATGATAATAAATGTTTGGTTAATTCCCACATATAATCAAATAGCTTCAAATCCCATCCCTAAAATAGACTAGTCTAAAATGGAAGTGGTGTTGCTTGATGAAAGAATCAAAATAGTCATAGAACATAGTATTTCTTAGTTAAAAATGAGAATATTTGAATGCAATGTAGCTAAAAATCATTTATATGTAGATTATGGGTCATCTAGGATCACTCTGAAATAGAAGAGCATGAGTCTTTCACAATCTTCTTCTTGTTCTACAAGGAAGTATTCACCAACAAAAAACATTATGGGTAGAATTGAAGGTGATGATGATTTGAGTTGGAGATAAACATCCAAGGATACTTTTGACCATGAAAAAATTGCAGGTGAAAAATAATCCTAAGATCATTTTCAAGGCAAGTGAGTAAGAGAAATAAAAAGTTATAGACTTTTCACAAACTATTCATTCCCCATCTCCTCCTATTGGTATTTATTCTCCTAGATTGATTGATAATACTACTTTGCAGTTCATGGTTTCTAACCAAAATCAAGATCCCACTCTTAGGGTTTCAAAATCTCTAAGAGTGTCACCACAAGGAGACACTATCCAATGTTTACCAAGCTTGGTTTCTACTCAATCACTTCCTTCACCTCAAACTAATGTTGAAATTCATATAACAATTTCATGTGATTATCCTTTTAAAGTAAAGTTGACTTGTCTCAATGAGGTAGTTAAGAAGAGTAAAAGGATAGTAAAAAAAAACCTTAATATAGATTAAGAGGAAATTACATTTATGTTAGCTCCTCCACCATTTAATAATCCTAATGTCGTTTCTAAAATCATGACTAATGAGGAAGGAATGAAATATGTTGAAATAATTACTCCCATTTGTGACAAGAACAAACAAGACATATTAGTTGGTGATTATCCACTCTCTAGAGTGATGCTAGGCAAATCTAAAATGGAAGGAGATAAAGTGAATTCACTAGAGCCACTAGATATACTCATTCAACTCTTAGAAAATTATAAGTATAAAGAAACAATATAAGAAGAGAATTATCAATTAGTTCCATGTGTTCAACACCTCATCAATCCAATTGAAGCTTCCTTGGTGTGAATACCTCTAGTGATTGCATTGCTTAATAAAGATGTTCTCTCGGTATTTAGAGAAATGGGGAATATGGGCAAGACCACTAAAACATGGTTTGAGAACTTGTTGATGTAGGGATTGATACTTATTGATGAGGTTATGAAAATATTTTTTTAAGCTTCATATGGGGTTGGATGCATTAAAAGGTTTTGAAGCAAAATTTACTAAGGAGATGACACTCATGGAAAAAGTATCACCTGATTTTTAAGAGATGATCCAATTGGGTTTTTTTTAACTTGTTTAAGAAGGGATTTTTAACAATGAAGCTTGTAGTCTTCACATCAAATGGATTAATGCTTTTAATTCTAGAAGGAAAATGTTAAATAATCCTAAAGTAAGGCCTAATGGTGTCAAACACATAGGTGATGAAGTCTTGTTAGGTATTCATGAGTTCATAAACAAAATCTCATATGATTTTTGTCATGAACAACACCAAATTAGTTCTAAATGAAATCTCAAGAAACAATTGTCAAAGTTGATCAAATGTGTCTTCTGCATCTTCAAGTTTCGATTGTTCTTCAATCCCAAATTTCATCAAAATTCATGTCTTGTTTGAAGAAACAGAGAAGAAATCAGTCGAGTATCATCTTATTCTAGAACTAATCTCAAAGGTGTAGAATATGTGTAAAGTATGTTTCATATCTAAAGGTTTCCCTGATGTAAATAAGATGAAAGATTCACTTGAAAGTTTTAAAAAATTTAGGCTTGCAAATAAGAACTTTCAAAAAGAGTTCATTGAAATGATCAATATTGAAGAGTCATATGCAAAGGGTATAACTCAAGTTTGAGTGTTTTTGACTTTTATCACCTTTGGGCTTGTCATAAAGTCAATTTATGATGTCATGTTATAAATTTTATTTTCAATAAGTCGTGAGTTGTAATAAATAATATTGTTTTAATTTCAAAAGGCAACTTTCTTTATTCCACGTCATAATTAAAAACCCTAACTGATTTTTAATAACTTCTTAAAAAGCTATAAATAAGAATTTTGGATCCATTTGAAAAGGTCTTTTGACACAATAGGTAAATTTTGTAGAGAAGAAAGAAAGGAAGAAACTTGGAGAACCTTCCAAAGATAAATGTAAGGAAGTGTTAGAGGGCTTTTTGTGAGTGATCATTATTCATAATTCTAGTGTTTCATTCTATCTTTGCTCTTTTTAATTACATGGAATGATTCATGTTGAATGGCAATAAGTTCTTAATGATCTTTTGTGTGCAATGATATTTCAAAATTGGATTTTTTATGCACCCCTTCTTTTCTATCTTTTACATGTTCTCTCCGAAAACATAATTTTGTTTGTATTTATTGTGCAAATTATTTTTTTATATTTTCTTGTTTTCAATAAATAGAAACTGCCCTCATAATATAAAAAGAACTTGCTGACAAATTCTCTATTTTACTTCTCTACAAAATAATTTTCTAACAATGTAACAAACAATTTAACAATATTACATAATAAAAAAATGTTAATATTATTATCCCTACGAATCTCAATAAATAAATAAGAATATACTAGCCAATAAACTCACCTAACCCAAATGACCTCAATTAGAAAATATGGTCTCATTATGTAAAGGAGCAAAAATTACACTCACATTTAATATTTCAATAAAAATAAAATTATTTGAGAACTTCTTCACATTATGTATAATCCATACTATAAACCCTTTATTTTATCAATAGATATTAATATTAATTTTAACAAGATATAATTAATCCCACTTACTTTCCATTTTTTTTAATTAAATGGAAAGAATGATCAGCAAATGTCACTCAAAATAATATGAGCCCCAACAATACATAATTCGTAAGGCATAAAGAAGTAACAAATTATTTGTATGTAGGCACCAAATGGTTGCAAGTGCCCTTTGCATCATCTGTTTTTTTTGTCGGATAATGAAAATGATAGTCTTTTTAATTTTAATGGCCTCCTCTCAACCTTCCTAAAGAATTACTTATAGTAATATAACATTATTGCCCGGTATAGCAAATTCATTCTTCATTGGATTGCATCCAAGAAATGGAATAACTTTTATTTTAAAATCAAATCGAGATAGAAGGGGGAAAAAAAAAAAAAAGTTGTAGTTTGATTAGTAAAGATAACAATTTGTAATATTATTTATTTGAGAGTTTTTAAGTGCGATTCAAATCTCAGTTTAATTTCAAATTTATGTATTCAATTTTTATTTTAGATGTAACCAATTTTTTTAAAGTATTTTTAAGCTTTTCATAATAGAACATGTAACCATCAATTAGAAGTGTCATGTAATGTGGATTATCGATATGAATATTGGTAGGTTGCAACTTTCCATCAAGTTCAATTTGTTCAAGATTAAACCAGAAGAAAATTGTAAATGTAAATAAATGAACAATGTACTATTCTTTGAAAAAAGAGAATTATCTAAAACATTGTGATAAATATTTATTTACATATATTTTATACTATGTTGTATAGTGTGATCATAAAAATCAATACAAATAAATATTTGTCGCTCTCTCTAGACATCTCTATGTAAATAATTGTGGAGTGTGGAAGCCATAAATCTCAAGCTTTAAAATCTTCAAAATATTGAGTAAATTTAGTTAAAGATAGCATAATAGAAATGTTTAAGATGATTGAATTAAATTATCTAAAAAATATGAAATTTAAGGAAGTCTATAAATCATTGTACACACAATAAAATTACATAAATGAAACAATACATTCAACTCTTTATTGATAATGAACTTACAACTTGTGGAAGAATGGAAAGTTAAATAATAATTGAAAGCTATGTAAATGCTTTCACTAATCCATAATTAGCCATAAATAGTAGCTTCAAGCCAAGCATGTGGCATTGATTGATGACTTAACACTTCCCAAAAAAATCCAAGGTTTATTAAAAATGGATAAAATCATGAACATTGCCTCTAGTTTTTTTTCCATGTTTTGTAGCTCTTACTCATATCTAGATAGTCCAGATCATAAATCCACCAAACATTCTAATCGTCCTCTCAAAAACAAACATGTATTGAAATTACTCTTCACAGAATGTGGAGATGAAAATAAATATCTATGAGAGATTTTTGAAAGATGACTGACTCAGTCCCACTCATGGCATGTTGATGTCCACACTTTGTCCCTCATTCACTGAACAAACAAAGAATGCACATGTTTCACAACAAATGTACACTTGTTCTTCAACATCAGTAATGCGGGGATTTCTAGATTTACCGATAAAGCCAACAAAGACACCTCTCTATTAGTTCATAATTAATAGATAACAAAACACATTAATAATGCATTATTAGTTTTGAAGAAAAACAAAACATAAGGAACTAGCAGCACATAACACAAAGCATAGAACAACGAACATGTGAAATGGTTAAAGAAGATTTAGACAATATTTAGTCATAAAAATATGTTATAATTATCGATGGATACTACATGTAGATATTTTATTTATTCCACTCGAGTATCATTATTATCACTGAATCACTTTTTTGCATTATCACACGACCAAACTTTAATTTATTTTATCCTCTAAAATTGTTAATCTAAATACCATTTCCATCCTGAATCATGACAGTATGTCCTTAATCATAGTATTACATTGCATCATATCATCAATTTTGTCAACTACATCCTGAATCAAATTATCACTTTGAAAATGTCACTTTAGATAAATTAATTAAATATTTTATTCAATCTTAGACATTACAAAAATCATCACAAATCAAATCCAAGATTATTAGCTAATCAAACTAAATCATTTAGCTAATTTAATCCTAATAAAAAAAATCATGGAATTGATTAATTTCATAATTTTCTAAATTCTAAAAATCAATTTATTTAATCACAAGTCAATAACATCATCCAAATCTCTCAAATCCTCATACAAAATATCAAACGTCAAGGTAAAGGAACAAGTGACCAATAAAAACTAATTTTAAATTCAAAGGTCACACCTCATACAATTCCCAAAATAAGTTATCTCCATTCCTCATAAATAGAATTCCTTGCTCCAAACCTTCAAAAATGGGATTTCTTGCACTTAACCCTCAAATATTAATTTCCTGTCCTCCACAAATTGATCAATCCTCCACCTTTGATTTTGAGATCAATCCAATGGTTGAAATCAATTTACAAAATCTATAAATAGAGGGGCCCTCTCCTCATTCCATCAAGCTTAAATCATGCAACAAAGTGTTGTCAAAACTCTTAACTAAACAAAACATCAAATCATGCAATCAAACATCATCTTTGCAAGGGGAAGTGCTACAAATTTGTCATAAGTCTTTGCAACTACATCTAACTCCAATCCAAGTAAAATCTATGAAATCAAAAAGATGATCAAAATCATCTTTGTTAAGATCAAAGTGATACAATTTACTTGCTTTGACTTTCTTTGAAGCTCGTTTGAGGTATAAGATTCATTTATTTAGCTAGAAATTTGGTTTGTGTTTTGTTTTGATTTATCAAACAACGTGTAATTTGTTACTAATATATATATATATATATATATATATATATATATATATATATATATATATATATATATATATATATATATATATATATATTGGCATGCTCAGTGGGACTACACACCCCACAATCATCTTTGAAATCATCTTTTTTTTTGGTCAAGTAATTATGAGTTATTTTAAGGGAAAATTCATTAAAATTTGTTGATTTTTTTACTCCTTGGTGCTTAGTTGAATCGCCATATCTCATTATGGATTCATGAATGAGATCGGTGGAATAATTCTATGTGGTGATGGAGTCACATTTAGTCTTTGTAAGCCCATTTATCAAACTTTAGCGATATTGACTTATATTTCCATAGAATCACACTGAAAGTGGTAGAGTCACTTTTATCTGTTTACGTTTATGTGTTTACAGGAAATTGATAGAATTGATCTATAGTTCAATGAAATTGGATTGGTATTAGTGGAATCACATTTTTCACTAACTTTTTGTGCATTCGCATTAAATCACTGGAATCACCTTGTTGTTCCAAAAAATTACACTGGTATCAACAAAATAACATTTTTAACCAATCATTTCTATGTTTAAAGTAAATTTATAGAATTGCTATATAGTTTGGCAAAATTGCACTAGTATCAATGAAATCACATTTTCTTGAATATTTTTGAATTAGTAAAATAGCTCATGATTTCAATGGAATTTCACTCGTATCAGTAAAATCATAATTTTTAGTGATTGTTTCAATGTATGTATGATTTTGATGAGATCACCATGTAGTTCAGTGGAATTACACTGTATTTTGGTAGAAATACCATGTTACTGACATATTCACCTTTATTCCATTTTATACAGGTTTTCTATTGAATAGGGTGATATGGGATTTGTGTATTGAAAGGAATGTCGAAGATGCCCCTAGATTATCATGTTCAACCTAGTTAAGACCTATCAGCCACAAATACTTAGTAGTGCAAGGGAAACCAATCTCCCCCAAGATACTCATAACATACGTCTGTGGCATGGAATTAGATAAAGAAATATTAAATATTGAAAACATTGATGCCAAGTCTTGACATTCACTACAGTATCAAAAGCGTGGTCACTAATAGACCTCTAAATCTCCCCTGCATTTTTGATCAATTAATATGCAAAACTGAAGGAAAATAAATATGTAAGTAATAGAAAATAAGATAAACCCAGACTTTGTTCAAAATTTCTTCCACTACACTCGCAAAAAATATAAATCTTGATAGTAATTTTGCATTTATTTTTATCACCTTGTTAAGCTATAATTATTGTGTATATTTACAAACCCATGCTCAATTTTATGCATGTCCAAAGTTTAACCATATTGTATGTCTCATCTTAAATCATATTTTTATAAAAAAAATATAGTGATATCAAATTTCGTTGAGAATAAATACTTAATTTGAACTCTACAGTCATCATATTAAAATTTGGTCAATGTGGAGCTTCTAGGTTTTCTCTTTCTTTTTGCCACACTACCGATTTGCCACAAATCTAGGTAGGATATAGCTTTATTGAGAATTTATTGCTAATGTTGATCGATAATTCACCTTTTAGGTGGTAGGGATTACCCCTATTTTTAAATGACCATTACCACTATCTCTACATCTTTGGATGTAGGGACAACCAGACCAGCGAGAGTGATCATGGTACTAAAACAAGTGAGAAAGTTCATTCTGAAGGTTTTTCATGAGGTATTAGTGCTAACCTAGACACTCCTTTAGTTGATGTTGTTCTTGATCAACACACACACACACACACACACACACACACACACACACACACACACACACACACACACACGTGTGTGTGTGTGTTGTTAGTGTTAACCCAGATGCTCCCTTATATGTGAAATTAGGTCCACATACACGTATATAGCGGGTATGAATAGGAAGTGTGTCTATATTTATAGTATGTGACTAAGTATATAAGTCATGAAATCCCTAAGGATAGGGAACTATAACTATACACACATAGCCTAAGTTCATTAATGAGTGAATAAGTATTTGATATGATTTTATTAAATCATTATATAAATTATGATTAATGGTTTATTTTGAGCAACATGAGCTATATATTATGAAAATGATGAATTTGTACATTAGCATTTACTTAAGGAAAGTAGATTCTTTGGATTGACTTTTATTCTACCCATTTGGTAAATAAACTTACTTGTCATGAATATTGTTTATGTGATGAATAATATAAATGAGGTTCATTCATATGTTTGATAGATTAAATGTATGTGTAGTGATTATCTATGTAATTAACATGGGTTTGTACTTGTTAGTAGAAATAATTACATGAATATGTTATTTATAATGAATGTTAACCAAATATAATAGCATTATTGGTTCTAACTAAGCAGTGAGATGGACTTCACCAGCTTAGTTAGCATCACCAATGTCATATGAAGGTAATCCGATCAAGTGGTGTATATAAAATTGACTGATCCTAGAAATCAATAGCTATTTGAAAACTTTTGCCAAAATAATGTTAAATAGACATTGTCATTTCATATGTATGATTTACGTGATTGTGTGATATGTTAAAAATTATTTTATTTATGGTGCACATCAAGTAGTATAAATATTACAGCACACAGGTACTAGTATGTCTCTTTGGATTCTCGCACCATCAATATCTACCCATCTATTAAGGGAGGGCCATTCCCTATTTGGGGGATTGTGCAAGGGATTGATGGTCTATGGTTGGTGTGGAAAAGCGCTCAGATAATGCTCTCCCTCCCCACTGTAGTACTTACTTGGATACTACTCTTAAGATTATCAGAGATACATGAGTTAGTGTGACTCGAGCTCTGTGGAGCATAGTATCTGTTATTGTATATATGTGGATGCAAAATGCCCTGATGGAATTGTAATTGATATATTATTATACATTGACAATAGTGTTTGTATTATTATACCAGTCATGGATGGATTTTTATATAATTACTTTCCTTATGCAGATATGTTATTTTACATAAAATGCTAGTGATTAGTAACTATTATTGTTCCATGTTACCTATGTTTACTATGCTTAGCTAGTACGTTGAAGATCACTAATTAGATTATCGTGGTGTAGTCTAATGAAAGAGAAAGTATTGAGTAAATATTTATAAAAAATAATACATTATTCTAGTAAATACTTATGGTGACATTACAATTAGCATCAAAATTTACAAGTTGAGGAGGCCTACAAAGCTAGAGGGGGCTCAAATTCAAGCTTGGATGTATTGGCTGAAAATTGAAGATAAGGTCACCAAGGAAATGTTTCTCTCTTGTGATTTAGAAGAGCTATTAATAGAATCAAAGCTATCAAGGAGGGATATGCTAGAATTACCAAACTCCCTGACATTCTACAAGCTTTTGTTTGCCATTATCACAGTGTTTTCTTAGCTCAACCCAATTCTCTTGAGTGTGAAGCTACTCTTTCCCAATGCCTTCAATATATCCCTTGTAATCTTTTAGATGATTAGTGGGCTCCCCCTGTGATATGCCTTTTACCCTCAATGATCTTAAATAAGTGGTTATGTAAATGGCTACTAAGAACACCTCGGGCATTGATGGTTTCCCTTTTGAGTTCTATCAGACCTTAAGGGATACTATGGTTTTAGATCTTTATAAGGTTTATGTTGAATCAATGTTGATGAATTATTTGGGACATCATATAAATCAAGGTAACATAAAGTTTATTCCTAAGGCTGGTGATTTTGAGGTAATTATAATTAGAAACCTGTTACTCTTCTCAATGTTTCTTATAAGATAATTGTTAAGGTGTTGGCTCTCATACTTAAGCATCTCCTTCCTTTAATTATTAGAAGTGAAAAAACATGATTTATAAAACATAGATATATCCTTGACAATGTCCTTATTGTCTGTGAAGGCATGGAATGGACTCAAGTCTTCAACCAGAAAGCCCTTTTTTTCAAGATTAATTTTGAGAAGACATATGACCGCATGGAGTGGCCTTTTACTTTAGCCATGCTCCAAGCTCTCGGTTTTGGTCTCAAGTTTGTTTAGTTGGTTGATATGTTTTTTCAATATGTTTAGGTGTGTGTTATTGTTGATGGATCCTAGTCCTCTCAGTTCGAGCTTCATAGATCTATCAGGTAAGGATGTCTTTTAGCTCCTTCACTTTATGTGTTTTCAGTTGAATGTTTTAGTTACATGTTAGCTAATTATGCCTCTAGAGGCTTGGTGAAAGGCATCTCTCTCCCTAATTATGACCACCAACTACTAAATGGTCACTTTGTTGATGATTATTTTCTCACTCTCTAGGAAGAGGAATAGTCGGTTAAGAATGTTATGGATTGTCTTCATATATATTTTTTGGCCTCTAGGTCTTCCAATCAATGGAAGAAAATATAGTGATATCACTAATGTCTCTCTCCCAAACTTCCTTGGCTAGAGTGATATCAATGTCAGTAGTTTCTTTCAGGTGTTAAATTTAAGTTCCTTGGCATTCCTTTTGTTTTACAGGCCTCTCCAATTGAACAGTGGTCCTATGTGGTTCAAAGGGTTGATAAGAATATATTTTTTTGTATCATAAAACCTTTGCCCTTGATGGGTAAGTTTCAAATTTACTCCAAGGTGTTGGAAACTATGCATGTTTATTATTCTTCTTGTTGGGTTCCTTCTAATGTTGTTTATGATAGGTTGGAAAAGCTTATAAAAGATTTACTCTAGGATAATTTTGAAGGTCATAAAGGCCTTCATAGAGTTTCCTATGATATTTGTTGTTGGCCTAAATAAGCAGGTGGTCTAGGTCTCATGGTTATTAAGCTTTAATGTCTTGTTCTCAGCATTAAATGGGTTATCCAAGGATTAGAAGGTGATGAATCCTGGAATATCTTACTTTGTCATTGTATTTCTTAGGGGGTTCCTTGAGATAGACATGCTTGGTAAGGCCTTGGGTTACATACTCTTCTCATCACCCCTTGTTCTTATTAAAATTAATGGTACCTTATTATTCAAAATATTTATAAAGCTTGGGAGAAACTCCAACCCCATCTCATTTAGGTGGGGGAGGGTTTTAAGAATGCTCTATCCCTTAATTCTCATTACCTTTGGTGGTCTCCTGACCTAAATTTTCACAATGTTCCCTTCATTTTGCTTTGTTGGATCTAAATCTTAAGGCTGTTTAAAAAAGTGTGAAAAATATTGGGGATCTTTTCAGTAAAGCGATTCATTCTTGGCTTCCACAGCTATTGGTTTGGAATAATAATAAAAAAATGTAGACGTTTAGTCTATTATAGAAATTCAAGGCTCCATACCTGATTCGTATCTTCATAAGATTGGAGTTAACTCCCTTAGTCCCTAGTGGAAGGATTGGCATTGGCCTATGACCATTCTTTTTAATCATTATGCTCCTCATTTGGGGTATAGTCTTTTAGTTCCCTAGCATATTCAAGATGATACTCTTAATCACTGATGGAACCTTCAGTCCAATGATGTGGTCTAGTCCTGAAGGTTTACCATCATGTGGGCTGCTCCTATTGAGCCTAAGAAAACTCATTTTCTTTGGTGTATTTTTTATTTGGGTTTGCTTTTAGGTGACCAACTTAAGCACATGGGGATTTCAAATCTCATTTTCCCAACATGTCATCACCTGAGATAATTAAGTATCTTTTTTGGTTTTGCTCCTACACCTAAACTACATGGCAAAGGATTCATACCCTATTTCAACTATTCAGATCTGAGTTTTTTACATGGAAGATGGCTCTTTTGGGGGACTTTGGTTTGCTTCTTGTAAGATACAATATATTTTGGTAGATTTTTCGTGATGATATTATTTTTCAATTTGGAAAGCTAAAAATTATGTTTGTTTTAATCATGAGGAAATAGAACATAGTTTTTCTATTATTAATAATGTTACTATTATTTCTAATTTTATTCTCTAGATTCAAAGTCAGATTGATGAAGTTTGCTTGAAGATTAACCACCTCTAGTGTTTGCTTGATCACTAGGGGAATGCCCCATGTGTGGTTAGTCATGAGCCTTCAAAGCTTCTATGTCTACAGTCACCTCCTTGTGGGTAAGGGCGTGGTATGCACTGACAACATTCTAGGAACCAAGTATCTATCATTGGCTCTTTCTATCTTGCCTAATCGACATAAAGAAGAAAATAATAATCTTTAATAGAATTATGATTAGGATCCCTTACCTGATGATGAAGACCCTCTTGTTCAATGGGGATGGGGTAACAAGCCATAAGATACACCTCCTTTGTTGCCTTCTCCAACACCCATGTTCGCTACTACAACATAATTGATTTCTTTGATTACCTATACTTTTATGTGCATATTTTTTGGTTATTACGCACTCATGACAATTTGATGTGACTTTTTTTTGTTGTCATTGTTAACCCTTTATTTGATTTGATCTTTTCCCACAAATTTCTTACCTCAATTTAACTATACTTGTGAAGTTTGTCTTTTTCCACCCATTTTTTGTATGACTAATATTATACCATTATTTATTTATATTAATATAAATACACTTTTCTTGGGAAAAAAAATTCAATATCTAATTGGATAAGACAAACCCTCTTACCACAAAGGTAGAGATGATAAAAATTAAACTTTACATAATTTAAAAAAAAAATTGTCCCCTCTTCCAACGTACTTTAAAAAAAAAATTAAAACCAAGCAAGTGAAAAAATTACAAATAAAAGGCAACCAAAAGGTTGCTAAAAAAATAGATAGTCATAAAGCTACAACCGTACAAAATAATTCAAAGTTACTGTGAGGACAATAGCCTCTTACAAAACTAGACAATACAAAACAACAACATTACAGTCTAAATTTGAACAAAATTTGTAACTGTTTGGAACATAATGTGTCTTTTTCATGTAACTGTAGCATTTGATACTTAATCTTATCAATATGATTGTTGATCTTCACTTTTTCTTCAGGCACCCCCTGTAATTGAGAACATAAAACAACACTTTGGAAAATGATATCAGAGTAAAACTTTAACATTTCAGCTTCCTGATGAACATTATGTTTAGAAAAGATTGACAAACATATAATCTTCTAGATATTATGTAAAATTGTATGTCTCATATAATTTGCTAGCACATTATTTTGAATGCCAAGTCCCAATAAAGTTGTTTTCCAACTTAATCTATGTTTGAAAATCGCAGGAAGGAATTTAGTAATAACATCCCATTTCCTTTTAGCCCATGAACAGTCCCAAAAAATGTGTCTCAAAGTTTCATTATGTTGACAGAAAGGACATTTAACTCCTTGAACCAACATGCATTTCAACCTATCACCAACTAGTAACTTGAAATGTAAAACTTTCCAAGCCAATATTTGAGCATTAGCCTCTACTTTTGACCTCCAAATTTGAACACTCAACCATCGCCAAGTCCTTTATTTCAAATTACAATTCCATTTCTGATTAAGCCTTGAATTTAAAGGTACAGGAGAAAGAAAGCTGAGATAGACCCTTTTTAATGGAAAACAACCAAATTGGACTTTGGACAACCACCACCAATCTTTAAAAAAGTTACATTACAAGGGAGTACACAACTTTATAATAAGATCCATGGGAACCAAGGATTTTACAAAGATAACAAAACCTTAAAACTTATTGTTAAACCAAATTTATTCTGAATGGTATGCCAACCAGCCTAGTCAAAAGCATTGAAATCCCATAAATCTCCAAATTGATGAATCCCTTTATGAAAAAGATGATGAGCATGTCTAGGAAAGGCAACAACAAGGGGTTGTCCTTGGTATAGAACCAATCTATTCCACCAAATAGATGATGCACCAAAACTGAACCCATGTTGCAGAGATGCACTTTTCCACTTTAAACATGTACAAACATGTTGTTAGGCTTTCCATATAGACTACAAATAAAATGAAGCTTTAAGCTAAAAAAAGGGAGCAAGCAAAATTTTATCAAACCATCAAATTTCCTGCCATTTCTTTTTTATAAAGGCCTATAAAAAAGCTCTGATACCACTGTGATGTCCCTTACTTAGGGGCTCCTTTTTCTCGTCAAAAGCTCTGAGACCACTGTAATATCCCCTTCCAATAGGGCATATAGAAACACAAACAGTTCTGAACAAAGATACAATCTTGCAGAATAAATTCAGATAAACAATAAACCACAGTAAATCTCTTATCTACTAATCAAAGATCTTATTATTTGTCCAGATGATTACAATAGTTGTTCTCTATCATGCATATACAGAATATGAAAATACAGTCTTAAAACCCTTGTCTTTTTTGCAAATTTGGTAATCAAGCTTGAATCTGGAAGGTGTCAGCCTGCTGTGTCGAACACACAATCACCGGCGTCGGTCGATATACTGCCGACGTCAGTCTCTGTCTATTCTTCTCTATCGACGTCGGTCTTCAGTCGACTGATGTCGGTCACTAGGGATCTCTGTCTGTCGAGGTTTGTATCTGAGTGAATCTACTGATGTTTATAGATTTTTCACAGATCTGTACGGACTTTGTATGGCCACCAAATATAAGATAGCACACCCTGATAGCTGAACAACCTGATCTCAAGATATACGATTCTAATACAGAAGATCTATATATGTATAACTTATTGGATCAAAAACCTAAATAAATAAATACCTAAAATATTGTGATAACTTCTGTGTGAAGTTATCTCTCAAATCTGTAAACCTCTGTGATAACTTTTGTATGAATCTATCTCTCAATTTGGTAATAGATCAGCTGATATTTCACAACCTCTGAATCGCACACACTGAAGAGTTGACGTTCTTCAATGCAGATGGAATCCTGGAACCCTTGGCTCAGTCTTCACAGAAGAATTTCTTCAATATCAAAATCAATAATCAATGCATAATCATTAATGGCCTCCATGAGAAACCCTTATACCCTCAAAAAGATATGCTTGCCCTAATTAGGGTTTCTTAAATTAGAATTAGGGTTTCTAATTAAAAATAGGCTAAATAATTAATATTTGGTTAAATCAATCAAATATTAATATCTCCCTCAATACATGTCAGATCCTCGAACCGTTCAAAGCTGGTGAACCAGGGAAGGATTCCGCACATGACCATACCAAAATAAAGGTGCTCTGCTGCATGTCAAATATCCCTAAATAATAGGAGCTTAGGCCAAATGTGTCTGAAATAGCCTGAATGAAATCCAACTATAGGAATTTTGCAAATCGAAGCCAAGCCAATCTCCATCATGACCCTCTATCCATCCTATTAGCCTACGAAGATCGCATAATAGGCTAATCATCAAGTCTATCAATGTCCACGAAAAAGGGGACATGACAATCCGCCCCTCTAGAAATTGCTTATCCCCAAGCAATCTCGAAACAATGAACCACTCGATCCACCTGGATCCCAAATGTAGTTATGCTCTACACAGCTGTAAATCAATGTAAGTACCTGCAACATCATCAAAAGTAGAATAAAGAGGGACTCATAATCAAACTGGAGAATGCAACTCAACCAAACTCTAAAAGCACAACTACCATAGTCAAGAATGCATGAGAAACAAACTCTCGAAGTATGATAACCCAAAGAGAATGGACAACTCCAACTGCCAATTCCATCTACAAAAGATGGTGCCAATCCATCCCATAATTGATCCCTCTGTAAAGGTGGCACAGCGAACAGTACCACACTGTCATATGTGTGAGAAGAATCAATCTGGAGACTCAACTCCACTGGTATCTCAAACTCATCAGAATCAGGTACTCCCAAATCCTAAACATGTGTGTTAGCCTCAACAACATGCTCCTCAGCAACAACTGCAGGAATGTACTCACCACCAACCACCTCAATATACAAATGAACTAGGTCTGGGGCTGGTGAAGACTATAAATGCTCTAACTCTATGGTCATCTCAGCCAAATGAAATTGTGACTCCTCATAAGCCAACTGCGTACTCTCAAGAATCTCAGAAGTCACCTCGAGCTGCTGAGTAAGCTCACTCACCTTATCTTCCTTGACCAATAATGCATCATACGCTGTGTTGCCCCACTCCATAAGATAATCTCTATCGGCTACCAACTGCATATAATCCTGTCTCAGAATCTGAATAGCCTCCCATACAGAGTGGATCTTTGTCAAGGACAAATCCACATGGTATATGACAGCGAATGATGAGTGGGAGTTAATACCACCTGAGGCTCGAAAGAAGGTGTCTTTTGATCTCTTTGTTAAGATGAGGAGAGAGCACTACATATCACTTAGATGGGGCAACAGCATGTCCCCTGATTATTATGAGATAGGAGATAGTGAAGATGAGGATGACTCTGATGCTTGCACTCAGAGTGTAGAGGTGTGCTCAGATGTTAGTGCACTGAGGGTTGATGATCTCTCAGCTATGGCAGAGATTGTAGAGAGTCCCAGGATTCGATTATTGCAGATGACACCTAGGAGAATGCAGTGGACAGTTTTGAGGACTTAGTTTCACTGGCAGTTTCTTTCGGTATGGAAGAGTTAGATAGTGATGCTATAGTTGTTGATACTCTGTATTTTAATATGAGCTTTGGACTTGATTCATAGAGTATGGATGGTAGTACTCCAGAGATCAGTGATTTTGAGTCTACTCTTTTGGACCATGCATCAGAGGAGGATTATAGGAGACAATCTAGCCAGTGCCACTGTGTGTCTAGTCAGCTGAGAGTTAGTGAGCGAGACATTGCTACCGCTTGTAAGCATTTCGATGCTGCTCATCAATTGTTAGTAGTTCATGGATGGGGTTCTCCTACTAGCATTGAGCAGGGAGGATTGTCATGTCCCCTTTTTTAGTTGACATGTCTAGAGTTGATGGTTAGCCTATTATGCGACCCTCGTAGGCTGATGGGATGGATAGAGGGTCTTGATGGAGTTGGGCTTGGCTTTCATTCGGGCTCTTTTGGACATGAATTAAGGGAGATATTAATATTTGATTGATTTAATCAAATATTAATTATTTGGTCTAATTTTAATTAATTATTAATTATTAATTAATTATTAATTATTAATTAATTATTAATTATTAATTATTTGGTCTAATTTTAAGACCCAAATTCTAATTTAAGAATTGGTCTAATTTAAGACCCTAGTTCTAATTTAAGAAGCCCTAAGTCTAATTTAAGGGAATCTAATTTTAGCAAGCACACCTTGGATGGGTATAAGAATTTCTCATGGGAGAGAGTTTGGATTATGATTGATTATTGATATTGATTCTTGTTAAGAAATTCTTCTGTGAAGACTAAGCCAAGGGTTCCAGGATTCCATTTGTAGTGAAGAACGTCAACTCTTCATTGTGTGCGATTCAGAGGTTGTGAGAGATCAGCTGATTTATTGCCAAATTGAGAGATAACTTCATACAGAAGTTATCACAGGTGTTTACAAGTTTGAGAGATAACTTCATACAGAAGCTATCACAAGGGTTTACAGGTATTTCATTATTTTTGGGTTTTGATTCAAGAATTTTCTAGATATAAATCTTTTGTATTAGCCCATAATTCTACAGATCAGGATCAAGCATACAGGGTGTGCTATATCGGCAGCCGTATGAAGTCCGTACAGATCCGTGAAAATCTGTACGTGTCAACAGAAAGATCAGACACCGACATCGACGGGCAGAGACCTACAGAGATCGACATCGGTCAACATATCACCGACGTCGGCAGGTTAACGACTCCAGGTCGACCGACGATGGCAGTATAACCGACATTGGCGATTGTGTTTTTTACACAACAGGCTGAGACGTACCAGATCCAAATTTCTTTCCCAGTTTGTAGAATATTCAGACCATACTTTTCAATATTCTTTGTATACTTGATAGAGGACCTCTATTGTAAGCATATGAGCAAATAATAAGAGATTATACTGTGATTTATTTATCTATTTGAGGATATTTTGCATAAATACAGATAAGCAATTCAGAGCTTTTGTTTTGGTATCCGAAGGGATATTACAGTGGTATCAAAGCTAAATCTTGCCAGCCTGAGGGTTTGACAATTTTATGCAGCCACAAGAGTTGGGACCACACAAGTATAACACACACAACAGAGCCTTGCTTGAAGGTACCCAGGTGTTAGATCAGCCACCGATCATCATGAGTGACAGACGTGAGGGCAGCCCACCCAGGGGCCACAGGTATGATGTTGATCAGGACACCAGAGAATTCCACCGTGCTATGATGACAGGCCAACAGCAGATGAATCAGACACTACAGGCACTTACTACTATGATAAGGGGGATAAACGCACCTGATAGACAGAATGAGGAACAAGGAGATAACAAGAGTGCTACTGTTAATCAGAGACCACAGCTGACCCATTCCAGGATAGTAGGTAGACCTACACGTCCTACATTTGTTCAAGAGGAACCAGAAGTTCCAGTAGAGGAGGAGGCAGGAGATTCCTCATTTGCAGATGTTTACCTAGTTGCAGATGATGAGTGGAACTTATTACCTCCTCATGTTCGAGAGAGGACGTCCTTTGATCATTTTATTAATCTGAGGAGAGAGCACTACAGATTGGTTAGACAGGACAGGAGACCTAGACACCAGAACAATGATCTTAAGCATGCTACAAGCAGGGTCACACTCGCGATGTTCGATGGTAGTGGTAAGGTCACAGCGTAGGCTTGGATTAGTAAGTTAGACACCTTTCTCACATTGCATCCAATGGCTGAGGAAGATGCTATCAGATATGCAACACTACATCTTGAGGGAGTAGCTCACGATTGGTGGCACCACGGGATGGTGACACTCCATCATGATCGGATCACATCTTATTAGGAGTTTGTGGATAGGCTGGTAGAGCATTTTGACAGGAGGGATCCAGAGTCCTATTTTTGAGAGTTGGCATAATTGTGCCAAAGTGGCAGTCTAGAGTCTTACATTGGTGACTTCCAGAAGTTATCAGTTATGGTTCCTGACATTTCAGAAAGGCGACTTGTAGTACTCTTCATGGAGGGATTGACAGAACCATTGAGAGGTTGGATCAAAGGCTTTGATCCTCCTTCATTACAGGTAGTTATGAAGAAGGCACGTAGTATGGAGATGGCAGCCCCATCCAATAAATCTAACTCCAGAGGTACTTCTTCATCTAGAGACCATAAGTGCTCCAATGGAGATACAGAGAGACCAAATTTCAGCATAGATAAATCAGGTGTAAAGAATGATTCAAAGGCCAACCCAACAGCATCACCTTTGGATCGTGAGGTGCTTAATGATCTACGTAGGAAGAAGCTTTGCTTTTACTGCAAAGGTCCATATGATATCCATAACGATTGCCCTTTGAGGCCTAAGGGCAAAGCAAATCGTGTGATGTGGGCATATTATGAGGATGTAAAATCAGAAGATTCTGAATAGCAAGATAGTTCTGAGGAGGTAGAGGCTTCAGAGCCTAAGGCAGAGGCAGATTTAGAGCTTCATATACAGGAGGCACGCCTATCCAGCATTCAATCAGATGAGTCATTCAGACTCCGTGGAGTTTTGGCAGGGCAGAAGGTCACCACCCTTCTTGATATAGGAGCCACACATAATTTCATCAATACTAGATTTGTGGAGAAGCGTGGACTCACTACCAAAGATTTTGAGGGCATTAGAGTTAAGGTAGCCAATGGTCACACTCTTAGGTGTGAGCATATGATTAGAGACCTCCCATTGCGCTTGAACAACTATGAGTTCAAGGCTAATTATTATGTAGTGAACATGGGGGACATAGACTTAGTCTTGGGTATGAAGTGGCTTCATTCATTTGAGGAAGTTACTCTTCGTCTCAAAGACATGGAGGTTCATTTTGAGGTTGATGGGAAAACACATATTCTTAAGGCAATACGGAGCAGCAGCTTTAAACATATGTTTTTTCATCAGATGGAGATGCCTATTCTACATGACATGATAGAGTGCGATGACGAGTGCACATTGGCACCAACACAGGAGAGATATGAGGATGAGCTTTGTCTTGAGGTGAGTTCAGTTCAAGAGTTAGCACATGTGGTAGGGACTCAGCTTTCTGTTACAGGTGGGTCACATGATGATGATACGAGTATGTCTAGCATTCACATTCCATATTCAGATATTATTCAGGGCCCGAAGTTCATGTTGATTGACAGCGGCAGAGATCATGAGTACATTTGGGATCTAGGGGGAATTGATTGGTTTATCATTCAGCGATTGCTTGAGGGCAAGCAATTTCAGGAGGGGCGGATTGTCATGTCCCCTTTTTTAGTTGACATGTCTAGAGTTGATGGTTAGCCTATTATGCGACCCTCGTAGGCTGATGGGATGGATAGAGGGTCTTGATGGAGTTGAGCTTGGATTTCGTTCGGGCTCTTTCAGACATGAATTAAGGGAGATATTAATATTTGATTGATTTAATCAAATATTAATTATTTGGTCTAATTTTAATTAATTATTAATATATTATTAATTATTAATTATTAATTATTTGGTCTAATTTTAAGACCCAAATTCTAATTTAAGAATTGGTCTAATTTAAGACCCTAGTTCTAATTTAAGAAGCCCTAAGTCTAATTTAAGGGAATCTAATTTTAAGCACATCTTGGATGGGTATAAGAATTTCTCATGGGAGAGAGTTTGGATTATGATTGATTATTGATATTGATTCTTGTTAAGAAATTCTTCTGTGAAGACTGAGCCAAGGGTTCCAGGATTCCATTTGCAGTGAAGAACGTCAACTCTTCATTGTGTGCGATTCAGAGGATGTGAGAGATCAGTCGATTTATTGCCAAATTGAGAGATAACTTCATACAAAAGTTATCACAAGTGTTTACAAGTTTGAGAGATAACTTCATACAGAAGTTATCACAAGGGTTTACAGGTATTTCATTATTTTTGGGTTTTGATTCAAGAATTTTCCAGATATAGATCTTTTGTATTAGCCCATAATTCTACAGATCAGGATCAAGCATACAAGGTGTGCTATATCGGTGGCCATACGAAGTCCGTATAGATCCGTGGAAATATGTACGCGTCAACAAAAAGATTAGACACCGACATCGATGGGCAGAGACCTACAGAGACCGATATCAGTCGACATATCACCGATGTCGGCAGGTTAACGACTCCAGGTCGACCGACGACAGCAGTATAACTGACATTGGCGACTGTGTTTTTTACATAGTAGGCTGAGACGTACTAGATCCAGATTTCTTTCCCAGTTTGCAAAATATTCAGGCTATTTAGGCCGTACTTTTCAATATTCTTTGTATACTTGACAGAGGACCTCTATTGTAAGCATATGAGCAAATAATAAGAGATTATACTGTGATTTATTATCTATTTGAGGATATTTTGCAGAAATACAGATAAGCAATTCAGAGCTTTTGTTTTGGTATCTGAAGGGATATTACAAAAGGCAACAACAAGGGGTTGTCCTTGGTATTAAACCAATCTATTCCACCAAATAGATGATGCACCAAAACTGAACCCATGTTGCAGAGATGCACTTTTTCACTTTAAAAATGTACAAACATGTTGCTAGGCTTTCCATATAGACTACAAAGAAAATGAAGCTTTAAGCTAAAAAAAGGGAGCAAGCAAAATTTTATCAAACCATCGAATTTCCTGTCATTTCTTTTTTATAAAGGCCTATATAATATGGTAATGAACCAAAATCTTCCATGGTTCATCATCAAAAACCACTCTAACAATCCACTAAGTAGCCAAACACACTCTTGGAGGTTTGGGGTCTAATAGGCCCAACCCAAATTTAGATTTAGGCTGGATCTAATGCATCCAAGAAGTTGATTTGAAACCCGCATCACTGTTCCAATTATAACGTAGAAAATGTCAAATGATTTTGATTAAATCTTCATAGTTTTTCTATGAAGGCATCCAATAAGATGGGTAATACACATGAGAAACCAAGAAAATATGATTCACAACTTGAATTTTTCTAGCTAAGAATAGAAATTTATTCCCCCACGAACAAAGCTTATTTTTTGGGGATGATGTCTTTGATAATGTCTTCCAAAACTAATTGAGTGTCTTGCCAATGAGAGTCTTCCTTAAAAATCTTCTCATAAAAGTTTTTAAATAAACCCTTGACCTCTTCAAGACTGGTATGCACATTACCAAACTCATCTTGAATTGATCCAATATATTCCTTCTTATGTTTATAGTTTATAAATCTAAAAAAATATTTAGAGCCTTTATTACCCTCCTTAGTCCAATGAAGTCTTGCTCTTATTTTAGCTCCTTGTCACCTATACAAATCAATTTTTATAAGATGTGTGGATTTCATGAACAGGGGAGGCCTCGAAAAAACAAACAGTAAAAATATTCGATCCACCGACAAATTGAATCTTGAATTGACACGTGCCAATTACCAATCATTTCAGGTAACACTGAATTGACACATCATTATAATGTGCCCAAATAAAGATAAGACCTTCAACGTAGTTTTCCATTTCTTCTTAAAAATAACTAATGTTAGTTAAATTTAATAGTCTTATGAACGTATTTGTACGTATAAATGGCAGCATTACATGGATAACTGTCATCAATTTTTTACATGACAAGTAATGTCGACCGTCAAATTGAACCAATCATTAACCACTATGTTAGAATGAGTGCATTGTTGTGTGTAGGCCAGTGCAAATGCAGCATTACCTTATTTTTATCAGTATATGAAAATGATAGAATTTTTAATTTTAATGTCCTCCTCTCAACCTTCCAAGGAACTTTGTATTTTTTTATATTAATATAATATTATTCCTTGGGATTTCAAATTCATTCATCATTGGAGTTCAATTAAGATGGGATATGGTCCCTAAGAAATGTAATATAGATTCTCTTAAATCAAATCAAGATGGAAGTTGAAAGAGTTTTAGTCCAATCGATGAGGATAATAGTTTGTAATGTTATCCACCTAAGTGTTCATAAATAAAACTTGGATTTCATTCAAACTTCAAATTTATATAATACAAATAAATGAATTAAATTTAATTAAATTTCACAAAAATAATGTAAAGTACAAATAATAATACTTAATTAATATTATTAAAGTCTATGAGATGTTGGTGAGATGGTATCCTTGTATTCTAGATCTCACTTTTATGATAATATGGATAAAGCAATTTCATAATGTGGTGCACTTTTATATAACAAATGGACATCTCTACGACAATGTGGCACACTTATACAACAAAGGGCCTTTGTTTTTTTCAAAATTAAATTTTATGTAACTTAAATGATAATAATTAATATATATGTTTACATTGGCAATAATAGATGTTTGTTTGGAACGTGTGTGGGCTCCCCTCTTTTGCTCTCAGATCTTGTCAAATGGGCCTTGATGGTTCGGAGCTCCATCACTCCTCCATGTTGCTCAATGTTGGATTTTTCCAAGTGGTTTTCTAAATCCCCTTTGAAAGGAACTTTGTTTGGTCTTCAGGAACATGGTTCTTTGGAAATTTTGGGATCTTTTTTGGTACTTGGTCACCCTTCTTTGACCATATGGAGGCGATTATATTGACTACTCCCCTTTGTATCAAATTCTACAATCTTTTGCCTATTCTAAGGAAAGAGAGTCACAACCTGCTAGTCAATTGTAAATTTGTGAGACCCTATGCTATCATTCACCCCTCCAAAGCTCTCGTTCACTTGGTTATGTTGATCTATCTCATAGGTCATGGATTTAGTACAGTAACTATGAAGGCCTTTCATTCAGATGCTTTCATTATAAACTCCTCAAACAATGGGTTGTTAGTTGTTCTTCCAAAGGTTTTGACCTTCATCTTATAACACTCGATTGGTTTGGAGGAAGGAGGGTTCCCCTGATTAAGGTTTCATTTGGTGCAATCATGGTATTTTCTACCAACTATCAAAACCTCCTCCTACTCTTTCTTTGCCTAAGGCCGCTTTGATCTCCCCTCAATGAGAGGACTCCCAAGGGTGGTGTTGAATCTTGTTATGACCCTGAGCTATCTTCTTCTGCTCATGGTTTTTGCCTCCTCTTCTCATCCTATCATAGCTAGACCTAATGCTCTTTTGGATTCCTTAGTCAAAAGGAAAGGGAGAAGGTATGAAGCTAAAAGCTTGAGATCAAATGGGGAGGAGATGGTAAAATATGGCTCTTAGTGGATGATGGAGGGTATCCATTCTTGTTAAGGGAGAAGGCTAGCCACATCCCATGGTTAATTTTGTTGCTTTTCTCTTGTTCTAATTTGGGGGTTACTCAGTGGATGAGTGCCCTTGGAGGCCTTGGGGTTTTTGGTGAATGACTCTTTGTTTATTTGTTAATTTATGGCCTATTTATTGTTGATTATTTGTTGACTTTTTTTGAAGTTTTTGATAGTTTTTTCTTTGCTGCCTTAAGGCCATTTTATATTTTTGTTTGCTAGATGTTGGATTTTTATTTAGTTGGTTGATCGTTCTTTACTTTGTACAAGGTTTTGGGTTTCCTTCAAAACCCAACCAAAAGAAAGGGTATTTTCCATCCTTCCAATCACAACTTAGGAAGCACACTTGAAAAAAGGGATTGTCACATTTTCTTCATCCACTAGACATGGATTCATGTAGAAAAAGGCCAATTCTAATGATAAGCATTAACTGTGTGTGTGAATGTGAGGGTAACCTTGAATACATATATATGCATTTCATCTAGAGGAAGACCAACCATTTAGATACCACATCATCTCTAATCAAAGGAGTATCATATTATACAAAAACATGCAAGCATAGAATAGTAAATAAATAATTCACACAAATCTTTAAGTGTGTGTGTGTGTGTACACACCTATACCTATATATACCTTAAAACAATGTTCAAGCTTACAACAGTCAATAAATCAGTCACAAAATGCTAAATACTTTCATCTCAACAACTATAAATCACAAAATATGTTTGGTCTTCCTTTTCAGTAAGCAGAGAGCACACATATATGTAATGATATAAAACAAGCATCATTTGAGACTATCAATTTGACTTAATCCAATAGAGAGGCCTTCCACATTCAACTAATCACATCAAACAAAAATTTCCAAATCAAGAAAATGGAAAGCAAACCAAAATATCAAAATGCCTAAGTCTTTATATTATAATCATTTAATACATTGAAAATTTTAAGTCGAAATCAATATAATATAAGACCAAAATTATCAATTGGTGGTGTATGTTGAACACCTCATCATCCAACTAAAGCTTCTTTAGTGCCATCACCTCTAGTGATTGAATTTTCTCATAAAGTTTCTCTCCCATAGTATGGAGGATAGGGCCACTAAAAAATGGTTTGATAACATGTTGATGCAAGGATTGATACTCATTAATGAGGTTTTGGTAGGATTTAGATAGGGTTGGATGTACTAATTTTTTTTTTGAAGTGGATTTCACTAAGGAGATGGCACTTGTGGAAATAATATCTCCTGATGCTAAAGAGATTATCTAATTGGGATTTTCTTCACTTGTTTCAAAATGGATTATTTGTAGCGAGAAATATTTGAAGCATTACTTTTAGTAAATTAGGTTTTCTCCTACATGTACATAGGTGAGTTAGGATTTTTTTTGTTTTCCTTTTCATTGTGTGTGTTTTATCTTTCCCATTTTTATGTGGTGTGTAAGAACATGCCAGTAAATTACCAATGACTTTATATCCCAATAGATAAGGAACTATTCTAAACCCCAAAAAAATGTTGTTTGCCTTATGTCTTACATAGTCGATGTCCTCAATTTAGAGCTAGTTATTGTACTTAAAAATCATGCATAGATTATTTTTAAGAATACACCAAGAATTTAAATAAAGATAACTTTACCTTGGAAAAAGGTGATTTGAGTGTCATTTATCTTTGATAGTTCATATTATGATTTTCATCAAGTTATCTAACATTTTTTACTCTTAAGTTAATTATCCCTTGAAGAGTCTCGTAATTGAGAATATTCTATATGTTAATTTTTAAATTTAAAATTGTGAATCAATTTATATTAAAATAAGTCAATGAACTTGTTTTACCTGACCACCCAAGCTAACAGAGCTTAGGAGGAGTTCAAGAACAAATCGGTGATCATAGAGTCATGTAGATAATGATGGAGATCAAGTTCATAACCAAAGATTCGATTGACAAACAACACTTCAAGTTGATGTCCACAAAGATAGATTTTAATGCCAATGTTAATAATGACTAGAAGTAGTGACACTTTTTTTTAAAACACCATTAAAACTTGTTTCCATTTAAACTATAAAAATTCCATTCAAAGCTATCAAGCTTCTATGTTGATGTACTGAGTTGTTTCCCAAACTTATTAGAAGATAATTCAAATTCATGCAAGTGATTTTCAAATCCATGTAAATATTGTTATAATCATTAATGTGATTTTCATGGTGATTAAAAACCATGTGGGATGACTAAAGTCATGTTATAATCCTTGCATCAAGATTGTGAATATTCTATACTACTATAATAACCTCTCAAATTGTCATCTTGCAAACAATTTCTAAAGACTTCTTTATCCAGTTGACATTATCAGTTTTCCTTTTCTTTTATGTCTCCAACATCCATGAGAGCAAGAATGAAGTACAAGTTTCAAGAAGTCATGTTTCTTTCTACATTAGACTTAGATTATGAGCTAATCAACATGTAATAACTCGTTGATAGAACCAAATCTAAATGAAGAACCATGTTCATGAAACAAGTATATGAGAGTGGTTTTCCTCAATCAATGACTTATCCTACATCAATTTAGTGTCTAAATCTTGTGTTAGTATGTGTGGAACATTATGATCATAAAAGGCACTGATTACTTATTCTAACAACAAACCTATGATTTTGATCATGCCTAAATATTTTGAAGACATGTTGGAGATCTAAGAGTATAAAAAAATATTGAAATCACCATTGAATCTACTCAACGACTTTAGGATGAATATCCAATAAAATATGTTCAAAGTTTGTGAATAAAAAATGGATGGAGAATAGGCATCCTAATGTGAATAAAATTCCAAAACTTTACCAAGGAGTGATTTTAGTGACGAGATAAATGACACAATTAAAATTCTCAGTAGGGTGTTTGAGATTGCATTTACTTGTTAATTTCAGCAATGGATATACAAGTTTATATGAATTATCCTTAAATGGAAACAATTCATTGATTGGTTATTAATTATAAGTCATTCCATACATAAGCAACTCATCAAAACAAGAGAAACATGTCATTTCTACATGACCTCATATTTGGTGTATAGCGTTGCAAGAACAAAAACCTTCCCATGTTTAGAAACTAGAGGAACCATGACTCTAGGACAAAAAAAAGTGTACAACTTTTATCCTAAACTTGAAATAAATGCAAGTGCTACACATTATAATTGTGTCAAGGATGCTTTTCTTTTCCAAGTGATTAGAATGATTGAAAATTATTTCAACAAAAGGATATTACTTCAAGAAAAATCTACAATTACAAAATGGAGGAGTTGGTTCATCCAATTCCCCACTTTCTATTATATCAAAGTCTACGGTTTCAATAGTGTTACCTACAGGCTACTAAAGTACGTAAGTGACAAGTGGAATTTGTTAGAGTTATGTCGATAATTAGATAAAGTACATTTATTTCTAGTAGAAAAAACACAAACTTGTGATATGTTTCCCAATTTTAGTTGGGAAATATAGGTGTTCTTCATTAAATAATGATAAACAAGTGGATGTTAAGATGAAAATAATGAATCAAAGACCATTTGTTTGAAGATTGAAATTTCATATTCATGTGCTAATTGAAGGCATTTTGGGTGCCAGTTACAATCATTGTCCATGCATTGAAGACTATTGGGCAAATTGTGAAGATGAAGGAAATGTACATTTCAGAGATTATTTTAGGATGACACTAAAATAGATAATTATATGTTACTTGAAGATCATGCCAAGAGGAATCACATATGATAATAAATGTTTGGTTAATCCCCATATATAATCAAATAGTTTCAAATCCCATCCCTAAATTAGACAGGGCTAAAATGGAAGTGGTGTTGCTTGATGAAAGAATCAAAATTGTCAATAAACACAATCTTTCCTAGTTATAAACGAGATCTAGTTGAAAATCATTTATAAGTAGATCATGGTCATCTAGGATCACTCTGAAATAGAAGAGCATGCATCTTATGCAATCTTCTTCTTGTTCTATAAGGAAGTCTTCACTAGCAAATAATATTGTGGGTAGAATTGAAGGTGACAATGGTTTGATTCAGAGATAAGCATCCAATGACACTTTTGACCTTGAAAAAATTGTAGGTGAAAAATAATCCTAAGATCATTTTCAAGGCAAGTGAATAAGAGAAATAAAAAGATATAGATTTTTCACAAACTATTCATTCCCCATCTCCTCTTATTGGTCTTTATTCTCCTAGATTGATCAATAATTCTAATTTGCAATTCATGGTTTCTAACCAAAATCAAGATCCCACTCTTAGGGTTTTAAATTCTCTAAGAGTGTCACCACAAGAAGACCCTATCCAATTACTAAGCCTAGTTACTACTCAATCACTTCCTTCACCTCAAACTCATGTTGAAATTCATACAAGGATTTCATGTGATTATATTTTTAAAGTAACATTGACTTGTCTCAATGAGGTAGTCAAGAAGAGTAAAATGATAGTTAAAAAAAACTTACTACAGATTAAGAGGAAATTACATTTATGTCAGCTCCTCCACCATTTAAAAATCTTAATGTGGTTTCTAAAATCACAACAAATGATCAAAGAATGAAATATGCTAAGATAACTACTACCATTTGTCACAAGAACAAACAAGACATGTTAGTTGGTGATTATCCACTCTCTAGAGTGATGCTAGGCAAATCTAAAATGGAAGGAGATAAAATGAATGCACGAGAGTCACTAGATATAAATATTCAACCCTTCAAAAATTATAATTATAAAGAAACACAATATAAGAGGAGAATTATCAATTAGTGGCATATGTTCAACACCTCATCAATCTAATTAAAGCTTCCTTTATGTGAATACATCTAGTGATTGCATTGCTTGATAAATATGTTCTCCTAGTATTTAGAGAAATGGGTAATATGGGTAGGGCCACTAAAACATGGTTTGAGAACTTGTTGATGTAGGGATTGATACTTATTGATGAGGTTAGGAAATTATTTTTGTAAGCTTCATATAGGGTTGGATGCATTAAAAGGTTTTGAAGCAAAATTTATGAAGGAGATGACACTCATGGAAAAAGTATCCCCTGATTTTTAAGAGATGGTCCAATTGGGCTTTTGTTTGCTTGTTCAAGAAGGGCTTCTTAACAACAAAACTTGTAGTCTTCACATCAAATTGCTTAATGCTTTTAATTTGGAAGGAAAATGTTAAATAATCGTAAAGTAAGGCTTAATGGTGTCAAACACATAGGTGATGAAGTCTTGTTAGGTATTCATGAGTTAATTAAAGAAATCCCATATGATTTATTTTGTGAACAACACCAAATCAATTCTAAGTGGAAGCTCAAGGAATAATTGTCAAAGTTGATCAAATGTGAGCCTTCTACATATTCAAATTTCGGTTGTTCTTCCATCCCAAAATTCATCAAACTTTATGTCTTGTTTGAAGAAGCAGAGAAGAAATTGATCGAGTATCATTTTGTTCTAGAATTGATATCAAAGGTGTAGAATATATGTGAAGTATGTTTCATATCTTAAGGTTTTCTTGACATTGATAAGAGTAAAAATTCACCTAAAAGTTTTTAAATATTCAGGTTTGTAAATAAGAACTTTCAAAAAAAGTTCATTGAAATGATCAATATTGAAGAGTCCTATTCAAAGCAGACAACTTAAGTTTGAGTGTGGCCAAATTTTATCACCTATCATAAAATCAATTTATAATGTCATTATGTATAGTTTATTTCCATTAAATTGTGAGTTGTAATAAATAATAGTTTAAATTTCAAAAGGTGACTTTATATACTCCACATCACGATTAAAACCCCTAACTACCTTTTTATAACTTCTTAAAAGTTATAAATAATAGTTTTGAGGGCATTTGAAAAGGTCTTTTGACATAATACGAAATTTTTGTAGAGAAGAAAGAAAGGAATAAATTTGGAGAACTTTCTTTTTCAAAGATAAATGTAAGGAAGTGTTTTTGTCTTATTATTTCTTTACGAGTGATCATTATTTGTAATTTTAATATTTTACTACATTTTTACTTTTTTTAATTGCATTGAATGTTTCATATTGAATGTTAATAAGTTTTTAATGACCTTTCGTGTGTAATGGTATATCAAATTTGGATTTTCGATGTGTACATTTTTTTCTATCTTTCACATGTTCTCTCTATAAACATAATTTTGTTTATATTTATTGTGCAAATTGTTTTTTCATATTTTCTTGTTTTCAATAAACATAACCTGCCCTTATAATATAAAGAGAACTTGCTACAAATTCTGTATTTTACTTCTTTGTAAAATAATTTTCCAACAGTACACCAAACAATTTAATAACATTGCATAATAAAAATGTTGATATTATTATACATACCTATCTTAATAAGCAAATAAGAACATATCAACCAATAAAATCACTTAACCCAAATAACCTAAATTCGAAAATATGATCTCATTATGTAAAGGAGTAAAAATTACAGTGATATTTAATCTTTCAGTAAAAATAAAATTAATAAATGAAAATATTTAATAATTTGTTCACATTATATACAATCTGTTGTCCCCAAAAAATGCCACTCATTTTTGGGACAACCTACAAATCAAAATTGTCTCTTTCCTTTTCAAAATTTGTCATGGGTATTAAATTCCTCATTTTTCAAGCTTCTTGAAAATCTACGGACTCAGCGGGTCAAGTTCTATGGGCTTTTACAGGTTGAAATCTACGGACTCTTTTCAAGGTTAGAGAAAACTACGGACTCTACAGATATGTTTCTGCAGACTCAACATGCTTGAAGTTAGCAGGTTCAATAGGTTAAAAAGCTTCTACAGGTGAGATCAGTCAAAAGAACAAGCTTCTAACAATTGGTTATTTTCAAAATTGGTTCATCGCCTTGGTTTAAACAAAAATTTCCATCGGCAAGCATCAGCAACAGGTTCAATGTTTGGTTCATCCGCTTTGTTTAAGCAGCTGAAGAGCATTGATGGCCCCTCAGACGTCAGATTTTAAAGTAAAGGAAAATCCGTGGAAATTCAAATAGAGTGTGGAACTTAAAAGAAGAACCAAGCGACTAGCTGGAAAGATAGCCCGATAGCTCAAATCGCAGCAGGAAGAGACAAAGATGGAAAAGACAAAAGCAGAAAGCAAAGGAAAAGCCTGACTGAAGAGAAAAGCCCGCAGAAAAGTGCCCAATGAAAAAAGAAAGTAGAACATGACAAGTGTTTGCACCCAACATGCAAGAGCGGCATTTTTTGCCCCCTTGCATCTTTTGGTCTCTTCTATGCAGGAGCAGCAATTTTTGCCACCCATGCATCCCCATTTCCTCTCATCCAGGTGCAAGAGTGGTGATTTTTGCCACCCTTGCACATTCTTCTTTAACATGCGTCGGCATAAATTTTTGCCACCGACACTTTTTCCTTGACGTGCACAGGTGGCAATTTTTGCCGCCTATGCACAAGAACTTCTCCAATATGCAAGGGCGGCAATTTTTGCCGCCCATACATTCCTTCTCTCTTCTTCCTCTTCTCATGCACTTTTGTCATGTAAAAGTGCATGCAATTTTGTAATGTGTAATTACATGTGAAAAATTTAAAAAAATATCTCAAAAGTCAAAGATGAGTCATCTTCGACTAAGATATTTTTTGTATTTTAATATTTTTTAGTTTTTGAAGGTTTCTACCTATATATAGTGGAAACTTCTTTTGTAAATAGATCTCTGATAATTGAGAGCAAAAACTCTGCTGAAAGTGAGACACTTTTTGAGACTTTGTGCTCAACTTGTAAATCATATTTTGTTGAATGAATGAGAAGCAGGTTTATTTCAGACTTTGTGTTGAAGTGATCTGTGTTATTTAAGAAATAATTCTTATGTCCTCTTTCATGATAATCTCTTATTTATTTGATTTAATAAGCAAAGTGTGTGTGTTGACATTATCTGAGGACGTTTCTAAAAGATAGAAGAGAGACTTTGAGCTACTTTTATCTTGGTGATCCTTTTATCTTTTGTAGTTTCAAGCGAAGACTTTGTGCTTCGTTTCACTCTACGGTTACGCTTGTTCCAGATCGGTGAAGGAGACAATGGAAGACTTTGTGCTTACGTGGGTTTCCTTGTGAACTTTGTTACTTACTTTAGGTGATTTTCTGCTCTACGCTGGATACCATTCCTGAAAGAAGAGGAATGTTGTTGGCCAACGACCAGGATTGCTCTCTCTTGTTCCTTATACATCACCTCTGAAAAAAAGAGGTGGATGCTGTTATACCACCCCAAGTATTATTTTCTTAATTATATATACATATAGCGTATAAATATTCATAGAGAACCTCCCCTTGATGAGAGGAGAGATTTACCTCGTCTAGATCTGGTAAACCCACACTTTTTGTGGCGTAAATCTCCCTGTGCTGTGGTTGATATACCCATTTTGTCATCAGTTAGTTGATGACAAAATATTCACCCAACAATTTTTGGCGACTCTGCTAGGGAATACGAACGTGCATTTTGAAGCCTCAAGCTTCAACTTGAAGCAGTTTCAGTCCCTTTTTCATTTGAAATCTGGCAACTCCATGCTACACAAGAAGCCAGAGATCTAAGGGTGTTTTTGACCCTGTGTTTGAGTTGGCACAACAGAGCAATTTTGATCTCTTTTCTCCACCACCTTTCCTCCAACGATCTAGGAGTCTTCCTCCTGACCTTATTGGGTCACCAACACAAGGTAGAGCTTCTTTTCCTGCGGTTAATAGTGCCTTGCCTATTAACACCCCACCAAGATTTGTTATCCCGCCATTTAATCATCCTATCATAATGGCTCAAGGTCTGTGGGGCAATTCCTTTGGTCCTCTTAATTTGACCCCACCCTTGCATGAACTACCTCGTAGTTCTAGAAAAAATTTCCCCAAGTTTTTTTGTGATGGGAAGGTTCATCCCGATGAGCATTTTGCCGCTTTCTCCATAGCATGTGGTGTAATCGGTGTGGAATTTGAGGATGTAGTAGTGAGACTTTTTGTAGAAACTCTGCAAGGCGCTGTTGCGGATTGGTTCTACCACCTTCAAGCTCAAACTATAACTGACTGGAATACACTAAAGTCCATATTTGATGCTAGATTTAAACCTACTGAAGATGCACATGCCTTGTTAGCACAGCTAACATAGATGAAAAAAGAATCTCAGGAACCCATGAGGGATTTCATAGCCAAATTCAACAATTTAAGGAATCAGATTTAAACTGTTGCTCAGCCCACGTCAGAGAATCTCAAGTGTTTTTTTATCAACTCGTAGCTTCCTGAAGTGAGTTTCCTTTTGAGGTGAGCTGGCCCTATGGATCTAGCATTGGCTCAAAATTTGGCTACTGAGATTGAAGATGATCTTATCTTGGCAGGTAAGATCAGAAAAGACCCTAGTAAAAATAGATTCTCTTCATCTACTGAAAGCTCTTCTATAGGTACTACAGATCCTATGGTGCAAAAATTGACAAATGAACTGATAGCTTTGAAGAGACAAATGGCCCAAGTTATGTCTGCTTCTCTTAATCGGGATATGCCAAGGAAGACATTTCAAAATCTAGCGTACCAGAGCAATGCTACTAGGAATCAAGGGCGGCGAAATTGTCTTCCTCCCCCATAGAGGAACCTCGCCCTTGAAGCACCTCTAACCAACTCAGCGGTTGGATATCTGAAAATGGAACACGCTTCCCCTTTCCAACCTGAGTTGGACCAACAATATGATGCTAATCTCTTTGAAGAGCAAGAAGAAGAATTAGCTGGCGACTCTGTCATTGGTTACCTAAATTATCAAGATGAACCCAAAAGCGAGGGGAATACAATTGAGGGATCATATGCCATATTCACCTGGTCCCAAAATCAGTCAACTCGACAAGCTGATAAAGAGAAGACAGAGGAGCAACCTCGGCCAGCAGTTTCAATTTCTAAGCGGGGAACCACTGTGCCCTTCCAACCAAAGGACCTGATGACTATTGAAAAGGTACGTACCCCAAGCAGCTCTATACCCTCTACTTCAACTTCACAAACCAGCCCTCCCCATCCCAAAAACCAAAAGAGTGAACTCCCATCCTCTGTCCCTAGTCCAATTCAGACATTTAACATAATTGAGCATGTCAAAAAGACTAAAATTCAAATGTCTGTATTTGAATTTCTACAAGCCCATCATGAACAGTTGGATAGGTTGGTGGAATGTGTGAAAGGTACAGTCATCCCTACAGGACAAGAAATTCTGAGGGTAACTCATGATCCCCCAAAGAATGTATCCACCCAGAATAACCTTGTCATTTCTCCCCCTGTTGCCTTTGGAAAAGTAGATCCTTTCTATGTTTCCCTATTTATAAACGGTCGCAAGCTGAGAAACTGCATCATCGATTCTGGTGCATCTAAAAATGTCATGCCTGCTAAAGTGGCAGAATCTCTTGGTCTCACATTGACTAAAACTTTTGGGAGGTGTTTTTCTATGGAAAACAAGCAAGTCCCACTTCTCAGTCAAATAAAAGACACCCAATTTGCATTTACAGCGTTCCCTGACAAGAAGATCAAGATGACAGTTCTGGTAGCTGACATCCCAGCTTCATATGGCATTCTGCTTGGATGAAACTTTTGCAAAGATGTCAGAGGGGAATTGAGCATGGACTTGTCCCAGGCAAGAATCCCTGTGAAAGGCGTGATGCAGAGGTTGCTTCCAGAGAGAGAGGCAAAGTACGTGGTCACCCAAACGTCAGCCCCTGCGGCTCAAATTCTGTTTGAGTCCTCAGGCAGGGGTAATTATTTTCTGACCACAGAAGAGGTTCATGAAGACCCTGTTAAATCCCTTGAGAATGCCAACCAAAAAATTGGTTCAGATGAAACAACGACAAGTGGGCCTGATAGTGCCAATCAGTGGTGGGTGTCAAATGAGGATAATTAAATCAAGTGCTGGATGAAACCAGAAGAGTAACCAATTATGGTAGTTGACCATGCTGCTGTGCGTCATGATCAAAAAAAGGAGCTCTTCTCCAAGAAAACAAAGATTCATGGTTTTCGGATCAAAAAACAAGTCTTGTTGTGGGGCAAGAGGAGAAAACAAAAGGGAAGGCATAGAAAATTGGTTTCCTGGTGGAGAGTTCCATTCACACATCATCAATTCTAGGGAGAAAATGGCCTCTTGCTGGTTTATCAAGACTGAACACCATTGCCACTGCCTCTCGAGGAGCAGCGTTTGAAGTACTTCAATTCTGAAAGTATTGGATGAGTCCCCCTGTACATATGCATATTTGTATAGTCTTTTGCTTTGTTTTGTTTGTTTCATTTTCATTTTTGGAGCCTTTTTTTTGGGGTAGCATGACTCCATAGCCTAATGGCACACTTCAAGGCACTGGAGATTCTGGATTCTACTCATTTCAATCGATTTTTGCAATAGCAGGAAGTTCCCCAACTGGAGCCAGCTGTTGTCCCCAAAAAATGCCACTCATTTTTGGGACAACCTACAGATCAAAATTGTCTCTTTCCTTTTCAAAATTTGTCTTGGGCATTTAAATTCCTCATTTTTCAAGCTTCTTGAAAATCTACAGACTCAGCAGGTCAAGTTCTAAAGGCTTTTACAAGTTGAAATCTACGGACTCTTTCAAGGTTAGAGAAAACTACGGACTCTGCAGATATGTTTTTGCGGACTCAACATGCTTGAAGTTAGTAGGTTCAACAGGTTAAAAAACTTTTGCAGGCGAGATCAGTCAAAAGAACAAGCTTCTAACAATTGTTTATTTTCGGAATTGGTTCATCACCTTGGTTTAAACAAAAATTTCCATCGGCAAGCATCAGCAGCAGGTTCAACATTTGGTTCATCCGCTTTGTTTAAGTAGCTGGTGACCATTGACGGCCCCTCAGATGTCAGATTTTAAAGTAAAGAAAAATCCATGGAATTCAAATAGAGTGCAGAACTTAAAAGAAGAACCAAGCGACTAGCTGGAAAGATAGCCCGATAGCTCAAATCGCAGTAGGAAGAGACAAAGATGGAAAAGACAAAAGCAGAAAGCAAAGAAAAAGCCCGACTGAAGAGAAAAGCCCGCAGAAAAGTGCCCAATAGAAAAAGACAGTAGAACGTGACAAGTGTTTGCACCCAACATGCAAGAGCGGCATTTTTTGTCGCCCTTGCATCTTTTGGTCTCTTTTATGCAAGAGCAGCAATTTTTGCCGCCCATGCATCCCCGTTTCCTCTCATCCAGGTGAAAGAGCAGCAATTTTTGCCGCCGACACTTTCTCCCTGACATGCACAGGCAACAATTTTTACCGCCTATGCACAAGAACTTCTCCAATATGCAAGGGCGGCAATTTTTTCTGCCCATACATTCCTTCTCTCTTCTTCCTCTTCTCATGCACTTTTGTCATGTAAAAGTGCATGCGATTTTGTAATGTGTAATTACATGTGAAAAATTTGAAAAAATATCTCAAAAGTCAAAGATGAGTCATCTTTGACTAAGATGTTTTTTGTATTTTAATATTTTCTAGTTTTTGAAGGTTTCTACCTATATATAGTGGAGACCTCTTTTGTAAATAGATCTCTGATAATTGAGAGCAAAAACTCTGCTAAAATTGAAACACTTTTTGAGACTTTGTGCTCAACTTGTAAATCATATTTCGTTGAATGAATGAGAAGCAAGTTTATTTCAGACTTTGTGTTGAAGTGATCTGTGTTATTTAGGAAATAATTCTTATGTCCTCTTTCCCGATAATCTCTTATTTGTTTGATTTAATAAGCAAAGTGTGTGTGTTGAGATTATCTGAGGACGTTTCTAAAAGATAGAAGAGAGACTTTGAGCTACTTTTATCTTGGTGATCCTTTTATCTTTTGTAGTTTCAGGCGAAGACTTTGTGCTTCGTTTCACTCTACGGTTACGGTTGTTCCAGATCGGTGAAGGAGACAACGAAAGACTTTGTGCTTACGTGGGTTTCCTTGTGAACTTTGTTACTAACTTCAGGGGATTTTCTGCTCTACGTTGGATACCATTCCTGAAAGAAGAGGAATGTTGTTGGCCAACGACCAGGATTTCTCTCTCTCTTGTTCCTTGTACATCACCTCTGAAAAAAGCGAGGTGGATGTTGTTATACCACCCCAAGTATTATTTTTTGCTTAATTATATATACGTATAGTGTATAAATATTCATAGGGAACCTCCCCTTGATGAGAGGAGAGATTTACCTTGTCCAGATCTGGTAAACCCACACTTTTTGTGGCGTAAATCTCTCTGTGATGTGGTTGATATACCCATTTTGTCATCAATTAGTTGATGACAAAATATTCACCCAACACAATCCATATTCTAAATCCCTTATTTTATTGATAAATATTAATATTAATTTTAACAAGTTCCATAATCATACATGGAATATAATTAATCCCACATATTTTCTAATTTTTTAATAAAAAAAAAGTATTATCAACAAATGATAATCAAAATAATATGAACCAACAATACACAATTCATAGAGCATGACATTAGATAAAGAAATAATAAATTTAGATAATTAAAAAAAATATATCCCCTCTCTAACATACTCTCCACTTTAGAGAAAAGCTAAAAATATTCTTTCCACCGACAAGTTGAATCTTAAATTGGCACGTCACTAAATGCCTTAAAAGTCGACCCAATTTTCTCCCCTAAAAACTCGCGGAAAAGATAAGTTTGGATTGAATGCAGTGATCTACGTGTGCAACATTATCTATCTATCGAGAGTGCCCTTTACATCATCTCATCTTTTTTTTTTGGGTCGGATAATGAAAATGATAGGTTTTTTAATTTTAATGGCCCCCTGTCAACCTTCCTAAGAATTACTTAGAATAATATATCATTATTGCCACGGATTGGAAGTTCATTCTTCATTGGATTGTAAAATTTAGCAAAATTTATTTTGAATTAAATTGAGATAAAAGTCGAAAGGGTTGTAGTTTGATTGGTGAAGATAACGACTTACAATATTATTCATTTGAAAGTTTTTAAGTAGAATTCAAATCTCAATCAAATTTTAAATTCATATATTCAATCTTTGTCTTGGATGTAACCTATTTTCTTAAAATACTTTTAAGCCTTTCACAATAGAACACATAGCCATTAATTAGAAGTGTCATGTAATGTGGATTATCGATATGAATATTGGTAAGTTGCACCTTTCCATCAAATTCAATTTGTTCAAGATTAAACCAAAAGAAAATTACAGACACAAATAAACGAACAAATTGCTACTTTTTGAAATAAGAGAATTTTCTAAAACATTATCATAAATATTTGTTTACATATATTTTATACCATATCGCATAGTGTGATCATAAAAATCAATACAAATAAATATTTGTTACTTTATCTAAACATCTCTCTATAAATAATTGTGGACCATGGAAGACATAAATCTCAAGCTTTTAATTCTTTAAAACGCTAAGTAAATTCAGTTAAAGGTCACATAATATAAATGTCTAAGGTGATTAAATTAAATTATGTAGAAATTGTGAAATCCATGGAAGCCTATTGACATTGAGCACACAATAGAATTGTGTAAATGGAACAATGTTTTTCAACTCTTTGTTGAGAATTGAACTTGCAACTTGTAGAAGAATGATCAGAAAGCTAAATAATAATTAAAGGCTCTGTGAATGCTTTCACTAATCCATAATTAGCCAAAAATAATAACGTCAAGCCAAGCATCTAACATCGATTGATGAGTAAAAGCATTCCAAAAATAAAAGGTTTATAAAAAAATGGGTAAAATCGTGAACCTTGCCTCTAGTTACTTTCCCATGTTTTGTAGCTCTTACTCATATCTAGATAGTCCAATTCATAAATCCACCAAACATTTTGATCATCCTCCCAAGGAAAAACAAGTATTAAAAAAATTCTTCATAGAATGTGGAGATGAACATATATATCTGTGAGTACTTCTTGAAATGACTAACTCCATCCCACTCATGGCATGTTGATGTCAACATTATGTTCCTCATTCACTCATGAGAACTTCTTGAAATGACTGACTCGACCTCAACATATGGCATGTTGATGTCAACACTATGTCCCTCATTCACTTGCTAGAACTTCTTGAAACAACTGACTCAGTCCCACTCATGGCATGTTGATGTCAACACTATGTCCCTCATTCACTCAATAATTAGAGAATGCACATGTTTCACAATAAATTACACTTGTTCTTCAATACATCAGGAATGCGAGCATTTCTATATTTACCAATAAATCTAACAAAGACATCTCTCTATTAGTTCACAACTAATAGAAAACAAAACATAAGGGGCTAGAATCACACATAACACAAAGCATAGAACATAGAACATATTGCAAAATGATTAAAGAAGAAGATTTAAACAACATTCACTCATAAAAATATGTTACAACCATTAACAACTACCACTTGTTCACCCCTGTACTATATATTATCAACCTCCTTTAACTTGTCCATCTTTCTATCAATAATTAACTATGTTAACTATTTGGTGTCATAATATTATCCCCTTTCTCCTTAATAATTCACTCTCAATTAACATTGTTGGACCCCAAATTTTGACTAAGTATTTTGTATTTTTGGTGCAGAACCAACATGGTGTGAGAGGAACATCATGGAGGAAGACCATGGCATGGAACTAGCATGGCACAGAAAGACCGTGGCATAGAACCAATGAGGTGTGAGAGGACAAAGGTATGGAATATAATAGCATGAGAAGACCCAATCAAAGATGGAACATAACTATGGATAACCTGAGAGCATAGGAGTCAATACAATAACGAAAGACTGTTGAGCATGAGGGAAGCGAGAGACGGTTAAGGAATGATTCTCAAGGATTATCTAGACTTTAATCATCATGAGTTTTGTACTAGCCCGTAAAAAGGAGGACATTTGGCAGTAAAGATCTAGCATTGAACAAGAATATAAGGGGCACAAAGGCGTGGGTCCTTAGGAGAAAATAAGTAAAAGACTACCATGACTCTTGGTCTACTAAGAGATCGTTTGCCAATCACCCATTTGTCATTAATTGTGTGACTACTTGGTTAGGAAAAAATAAGTATAAATACCCCATTGTAGAGATATGTAAGGTGATTGAGGATTGAATATCGATATTATGTAACGACTATCTATGGTAATATAATATTATGAAAGTTACAATCAATTTTGGTGTTATGCTTCAATTAATTGATAGTTAAAGACATTAACAATGGGTTTGTATTAAGAAATGTGTGGCTTATAGTTCATTATGATATTTATAGAATATGCAAACACAATTCTTTGAACCTCATGACATATATCTTAGTGTTATTGGTTATTTTGATTAATGAGACAAGGTCCACAGTCATATTTTTCCTTTTTCGTGTAATATCTATTTAGATATATGAACAACCTCAATTAAATGACTAGTGTGTTACTGTACAACATAACCCATGGGAACTAGTTTCTTGATGTGTGCTTTAGGTGAGCACATGATACCTTAGTCTTACTTGAAAAGCTAGCACATAATCTTGTTGGGACTACACTTCAGCGCCTTAAGGAAAACTTGATAGAAAAATATCCAACATTTTGGTTCTATTATTGGGACCCGTATCGCTTGTTGTATAGTAATTAAAGATGCTTGAACATTTATCCCTTTAAAGTATTAAAATAATGTTGTGGTTCCCTATCTTAAACCAAGAGTTTTCGCATGCATATGGGTGGAACAACATCTTTACAGCTCATTTTATGAAACCTTCTTTGTCTAAGTCCCTGTTCATTTATAGGGTTGGCTCTCCACCTATGCTTAAGGTCATTTACGAAATTTTAGGTGGCAAATTTAGATGATAGAATGTTAAAGGGATTTGGCACAATTGGGAACATCGTGGACATGGGCTTTTGATATATGGTGGAGAGGAGTGTTGAATAGCTACATCTTGGAGTATGTTGTAACCACTTACTCTTGTCCTGAAAAAGCCAAGTTCTAGTTTCTCAGAGAAGCACGTGGTCGGTATATTAAACATTTCCCACTAGAAGCAAAGAAGTTGTTTATTGATTTTGAACTCAAAACTCTGCCTATTGAGGGATAAATTCATCCTTGCATGAGCCACATAGTTGGAAGGGGAATGCAAAGATGTTGGTAAAGAATTTTTGGTTCGAAAAGGTAGCTAGTCAACAGGGATTATGAAAGTGGAAATATGATGAAGCTCAATAGAGGATCATAGGTAGAGGCCGAGTACGAAGGGAGAAAGAGACCTTAGGAAGTTCTATGAGGATCCGTAGGGAAGTGGAAATGCACAAGGATGACTCAATCACTTTCAAATCATGCCCAATGCTAGTTATATCATATGAAGGAGAAACTAGCTAGATAAAAGAGACTAGAGAACCACATTTAAACCAACCAAGTTTCCCAACCATAGTACATGTTCATGATTTTGAACCAGATGAATTACTTATACATAATTGGGACACAAATAATATAGAGTCAAAAATTGATCTTATAAGAGAAACTATAGCTGAACCAAATTTAACTCATAGTGAATTAAGACTTTTTTTTCCTCTTCAAGGGAAATTCATGGCCTAAATTGGTATGTCAGGTGGACCTAGCATTCATAGTGGGTAGAGTAATGGTCCAAGTATTATTAATCAACCTGCTACTACACCCAACATCATGGGTGTTACTACTAGAGGTGGACTAGGAAGTGGCATGGGAGGAAGTGATGGACTTCCACCTTTAGGAACAAGACCTGGGGGTTCTCAATAACCACTAGCATAAGCACCTCAACTACTAATAGTGTATTACAAAATGATGCTTCATTTACCTAAATATTGGGGCATGGAGAATGATATGGAGCATGTTCATAAGTGTGAACTCATTTGGAGGGCATGCGGTATAACTTCTTCTGAGCAAAAGGCAGCATAATTCACAACCACACTTATGGAAAGAACACACAAGTGGTATAATAATTTTGACCCTCAACAAGCGTTAATTGTCTATGACCAGCTCAAGATGACATTTCTTCAAGAATTTGATATTCCTAAATTTGAGCAATGAAGTATTGCCACACTGAAAGATATAAAACAAGAGCTCATTAAAAGTGTACGAGAGTATGATACATGGTTCAAAACACTCTTATCAAAGATTTCATTCAAAATTAATGCTGCTCAACATGCCCAATGGTTTTTGGGAGGTTTATTTCTTCCCTTTAGAAGAAAACTATCTCAAAGGACCTTTACCAACCCATGTGAAGTTTTGAAAGTTACCCTCCATGCTGAATTTATTGGTAGCATTGACACTATAATCAGTCCTTTTATGGAAGTTCACATATATTCAATGGCATCATAATTAGAGAAGCTAAATTTAAATAATGTGTATGATACTCATAACATTCTTTGGTGTACTGATTGTGAGTCTAAAGTTCATAATAGAAGTAACTGCCCATGTAAAAACATCCACACTATACTAAAGTAGTCATGTGAAATTTGACATGAAGAACATGGCATACACTCCTATCTTCTCTTATAATAGGCTACATATTCTAAAGTGTCTGAATACTACAAGATATGCAATGCCTACACCCATGACACAAATTATCATCATCTAATTAGTGATGAAGCGCACACATGTGGTACACACCAAACCTCTATCTCCAAAAACCAAGATAATGGTGGATATCATGGATGAGGTTAAGGATGAGGACGAGGAGGTGGTCATTTCCCCCTAAGAACATATTATAAGTGTGGATCTCTAGATCACTATCAGTGAGATTATCTAGTCCATCTAACATGTGTGCTTTGTAAAAAGGAGCATCAATTAGAATAATGTCCTAACCTATACACATCCATCACTAAAGAAATAAATGAAAAAGGTGTTGGTATGATTTACATTGAGAAACCTCACTAATGGCCATGCTCTATCACCCTGACAACCCAACATGTTGATATCACTACAGGTAGCAATGGACAATCTTAGTCTACATCTAATCCTATTGAGAAGATATAGCACAAAGACCCTCATGCAAGGAAGTATCCTAATTCCCAACAACAAAAAATATGTGCTCTAGGATACTATGAAGTTGGTATGGGAACTACAAGGGAAAAATTAGTTTCTTAAGGACCAAGAAGTAGTGTAATGTGTTGATCTACAAAAGGCCATAAAAATGCAAAATGTGGTGTGAGATGATTTTCAAGAGCTTTGAAAGCGTATCTTGGATGAAGACACTATCCCAAAATTGAGTAATTAGCTTAAAAAATAGGTACAAATAGCAACTGACGCTCAACGTCAATTGTTTTGACCAATTGAAGATCATCAATTGAATCATGCTTGGTGACAAGATACTCTTATTCCTCTTAGCCCTCAAGAGGGCAATGAAATACTGGTGAATGTTGCCATCGATGATTGGGTGATTCAAGATATCTTGGTTGATACTGGCACTAAGGTTAACATCCTCACAAAGGATGCATGGTGCAAAATGGCCATCCTAACATTACAACCATTACCTTGTGTGTTGTTTGTGGCTAATAAAAATTGTGATCTACCAATTAGCATTCTTAAGAATGCAATGATTGATATCCTTCAGGTACCTTTCAAATCTAATTTTGAAGTTCTCAATTTGGGTGAATTTGATGATTTTACAGCTCTATTGGGTCAACCTTACTGTTATGCAAACAACATAGACTTATGTTTCAAAAAGTGCTAAATCAGTTTTGAAAATGTTAATCAATGTGTCATCATTTCATTAGACCAAATTGATGGGCCCCCATACGTAGAACATGTTAGTGTGGAAGAAGATATTAACCACATATACAACTTCATAGTTAGGGATGGTGAGATAATGATCCTACTCCTAATGTCATCCTCTAATGGATGGACACTCAATCCTTTTCTAACACTACAATTAATGCTTGTAATTGTTGGGCCCACTATGACTATGACCTCATTGGAAGAGTGTGCAGTACCATTGGTAGTTGTGAGAACATTTTGCACTAGTACCATAAATTCTATAGATTTGTTTGCATTATTACTGGACAAATCATGAGGGGACCTATTATGGATGCACCATTAGAAATACTTGATGAATCTCCTCAATTTCATGGGCAATTAGAAGTCTGTGGCTTTATCTAGTGACTTGAATACTTTTATAACTCTGATAATGATCATATGCATTCATTAGTTCACCTTTTTGATGGCACAACCATGAGGTAGTGGTGAACCCATAATGAATGACTTATTCATTGAGATCAAGTACTCTCTACTTTACATCACTAATTTCATCATGACGACTAGGTCTAGGGTACAATAAGCTATAACAAAGTATGAGCACCAAAAACACACATAGAAGTTTGTGAATCCATGTGGAGGGGTGAAGGGTCTTTCTTGGAAGAGTACTTACAAGTACATGCTTTTTATGACACCTTACATACTTGGGCTAGAGCATGGTATGTTCATGAATAATGACATATGGGTACCCATTTTTAGCATATGTTGAAAGAGAATATGAATTTGATGTTATCTTAATCATCTTCGAGAATGGATTTGTGCCTCACTCTCCAAGCCATGCACGAAGTAGTTATTAGTGACCATAGTCCCATTAAAGATATCCTATGACATATACATGATGTCCTAGAGAAGGTTTAGTTCTATTTAATGACCTATTTGAGCAGCCCATCCTCACACCAAAACTCATCCTTGATCATGAAATCAAAAACTAGTGTTTCATGTGGATGAAGGTGAAGGGTCCAACCCACCTGATCCATTGACAGATCATTTAGATATCCTTATAATATATGGCACCTAGATTTTTCATGATACTAGTCCTGATGTAGACCACTTGTACTTAGAACCCCTTCAAATTATCTAGCATAGCATTAACATAGAGGAAGAACCAAAAATAACTATTATGGGTAACTACTAAACTGACATGGAGGTTTCAAAAATATTTGATTTGTTAAAATAATACCAGTATGTCTTTCCAAGAAGTTATAGTGAGATGAAAGGTGTTCATCCATCATTAGGCAAAATGCATATCAAACTGGTTGATGTGCTTGACCATTCATGAAATGGCCATATACGATGAATCTAAATTTATGTACACAAGTGAAGGAGGAAATTGATAGTATGTTGTGCCCTATAGTAATAACCCCAATTAACAAGTTCGAGTGGGTCAGTCCCATGGGCATAAGTATAAAAAAATATGGGTGTATTGGGATTGGCATTGATTATCACATACTTAGTGCATCTTGCATTATTGATCACTTCCCAATGCCATTCATAGAATAAATCTTTGAAGGCATCATTGTGTGTGAAATTTACACTTTCAAAGATGGGTTTTTTGAGTACCATTATGGCTATATCACCAAGGAAGATTAACCTAATACTACATTTACTATCGAATGGGGATCCTTCACATATACCATCATGTTGTTTGGATTGAATAACACACCTGCTATGTTTTTTCATATACCCCTTAAGGCCTTTAAATAATTCATCCATAAATTTATTCAAGTTTAATTAGATGATTGGACAGTCTATGGTTTGGTAAAGGACCACTATTTTAATCTATGGCTCATGCTTGAGCATTGCCAAGTGCTTCAAATATCATTAAATCTAAAGAATTGTCTTTTCACTATGCTATTTGGTGATCTTCTTGGTCATATTATCTACAAGGATGGACTTTTGGTAGACCCTAATAAGGTAGCTATCATTCTCTATCTATCATCACTAACATCTCACTATGTAGTTCATGCATTTCTAGGACATACAAGGTATTATTGGAAATTCATTTGAGGTTATGCAAAGGTTGTCATGCCTTTTTAGGAACTCTTGAAACATAACGAACACTTCATTTAGACCCACTCTTGTCAAGAAGCCTTTGAGGCCCTAAAGGACAAACTTGTCACTACCCCAATTCTCTAGTTCCCTAATTAGACAAAACCTTTCCATGTCCATGTTGATGCTTCTAAAATGGTCATTGGTGCAATCCTTTTACAACCTGGTGAAGGTCACCTTAATCACCCCATCTATTTTACTAGTACATAATTTACTCCAACTAAGAGGAATTACACCACCACAGAGCATGAAGCACTTTCCATGGTTTATACTTTATATAAGTTTTGACAATACCTATTGGAAACTCCTTTTATATTCTATACAAACCATGAAGATTTAAAATTTATAGTAAATAAACTTGTGTTACACGGCCACATCTACCACTAGATAGTATTATTTCAGTATTTTCCATTCTTTGTCATGGTCAAACTAGGAAAAACTAATTGTGGTCCTAACCATCTCTCTTGAATTGATTTTAGAGAACCACCACATGCCATTAAGGATGACCTACCTGATATACAACTATTCTAGGTTTCCTATGTTCCTAGAGAGTTAGAAGTTATCTTAACTTTCTTAAATACTGGTGCAACTCCAAATTGTTTGACTCTACAGGATAAGAAATAACTCATCATCCATACCACACCATTTCAACTCATTAAAGGGGACCTTTACCAACTTGGATGAGATGAAATTTTTCGATGATGTGTCATGAAACATGAAGGCTATGAAGTACTCCTATAAGTTCATGAAGGCATTAATGGAAAACACTTACTGGTGAAGCTACTATGTGTAAAGTACTACTAGCTAGAATATGGTGGCCTACCCTTTTTCAAGATGCCAAACTACATGTTAATCAATGTGATATTTGCCAGTGCATAATAAAACTGAATCATCAGGATGTCATGCCATTACTCCCTATTATATCTCAAGAACCATTTTAAAAATGAGCCATTGATTTTATTGGCCCCATCAACCCAACTGAACAATGTATAGGTTCCAATTATATCATTACAATAAGTAATTATCTTATGAACTAGGTTGAGGTCATGCCAACAAGGGATTATATTATAGATACCATGACGTGCTTCATATGGGAACATATCATTACCCATTTTGGATGCTCATTAATTTTTACTAGTGATTGTCATACACATTTCCTCAATGAAACTATCTACATCCTACTTTTTGAGTTTATGATTGCCCACCACAAAATAACACCATATCATCCCCAAGCCATTGGCATTATTGAGGCATTTAATAAAATTTTAGGCACAACACTTACAAAGATTTGTAATATTTTCTACACTGACTAGGATAATTGAGTGTTTGTAGTACTTTGGGTTTAACAAATAGCTTATAAGTGCCTTAACAAAAGTAAACCCTTCAATCTAGTGTTTGTTATAGATGCAATTATTTCAATTAAATTCTTAATACCATATATTTGCATTGCATGTGTTAGACAATTAGATGAGGAGTCATCATTAAAAGCATGTTTATATGCTTTATTATAGTTAGATGAAGCTTATTTCCTTGCTCATTGAAGTCAAGATGTGGAGAAATGCAAACAAAAGGCATGACATGATCAACACATTAAGCACAAGATATTTACCCCTAAAATTAAAGTCTTGCTCTATGATTCTAAGTTTGTGTACCATTCTAGGAAACTTCATGTTCACTGGGATGATCCTTTTATAGTTCACAACATTCACCCTACCAGTGCTTGTCATTTACAAAAATTGGATGGCTAATTTATTCTAAGACACTACAATGGTAGCAGATTAAGGCCATATTTCTCTCCTTAAAGTTTAATTTCTTATGTAACAATAAGGCTTATGCCATTAGTTTAGGATTTCCTATTTTCAATCAAAGCATTGCCTTAGTTGCACACAAAACTCTCTTTTATTGTATTCTCTTTAATTTTTATACTTGTAATTTTGTGGAGGACCACAACACACACTTAGTGTGGGGTAGGAGGTGTTACATGTATTTATGATGGGTACTATAAGGATGCACGCACAAGTTGAAAAGTCCTAAGATAAGAGATTATCACCAAAAGTATGAATATTTGAAGAGTTGAACAACTATCTTCCACTTCGAAGAAAAGCATGGGACAAGACGTATCATTAATGTAAAAGGAGAAGTGGTTGTGATAAGTGTGCCAAATCATGTCATGATAATATTTTTAAATGAATTTATGATGAGAAATGATGGTCGAAGAAAGGTGGCCATTAAAAATGCATTAATTATGAGAAGTGATGGTTGAAGAGAGGGGGTAGATGTAATTTACCCCATCAAACCTATAAAAAGGACTTAATAGCTCATTTAAACTTTACCTTTGCTTTCATTTGAGTTTTTATAGATTCAAAGGATCAATTAAGTCCAGGTGATTCTAGAATAAGTGAAATAATAGAGCATCAACTTCCTATGCGTAGCTATTGAGAAGGATCTTAACTGAGTAATCAAGTAGAAACTAACCTTGAATCATGACAAAGAAAATAGGTAGTTACAAGTTGTTAAGGTAGACATTCACCATTAAAGAGCATCGAATTAGGAAAACCCAAGTCACTTATACTGTAAATACGTATTCCTTTAGGAAAGTTAGATGGTTGTGCCTCAAATTTTAGGCTCTATGGAGGGTGATGCGGCCTAAAAGTGATTCATTACCAACCATACCAGAAGAGAAAGTACCATGTGTTAGGGGAGAATTAGTACTGATCAGAGAAGAAACACTTGAGGAATAGGGGCAGCATATAGAAGGCAAATAATAAAGGATGTCACATCAGGAAAAGAAGGCAAAAATACCTCCACCCCCATTATTGATGATAAAAGAGATGCAATACCTAGAAACAATGTTGTATCTATAAAATTGGGTGTTAAAAGTACCCTCTTGTATCATCTTTGATTACAACCATCATCAACTAGTAAATGAGGTTGAATTGTAGAATTATTACTAGGTTGAGTACCAGAACACCAAAAATTAACTAGTGTATGACTTAAAAATCTTTAATGCCTTGGACTCTGTAGGGCTATTTTAATTTTTTAACCTTCCATATCTAGGAAATCGGTGGAAGTAGTAAAATTTTTACTCTCGCACATCCATGAGGACTATCTCTATTTTGTTAGGTGATGCATGAAGATTGCACTTGAAAGAATAAGGTGTTAAGATTACAATGCTCTAGCATAGGTGTAGAATTTAATTTGGAAGACTTAGAAGAAATAGAGAAAATAACAATGATGTTCATGTACCATAAGCAAGTCCATGCCATGCACATTAAGAACTTGCAAGATCTTTCCCTCTGAGTAGTCGTGCACATCATCATGACCAAGATCAGTGGCACTCATCATTGTAAAGACGTGGACATAGCTCACTTATACATCACCCACTAGGTGACTGAGTGGCTAAATTACAATTGGGCAATGTACTTTGCCAAAAAAAACATATTAGATACTGAGAGGACCCATCGAATATTAGGTCATAGGTTTCCATGGGGGGAATTTATATTATTGATGGTGTTTGATGAGATCGGTATACTGGATTACACCTTTAGTGAGTTAAAGTGGTCATGCCCACCAAAACATGAGTCCCCCATAGAATGCTATAAGGTGTTCACCTGCCCTTGTCAAATCATCCCAACATTCAAAATCAAGATAAAGTCATGGTATGATGGCATGAAGGAAGACATTGGGAATGAATGGTACATTCCTAAGGACTTGCCCATCTAGGTTGGAGAGAAATTTGAGTTTGTATTAAAATAACATTTCTCTCTAGCCTGTATTAAAATGGTCCCCTTTGGTGAACTTTTAGCTTGGTTGAATTTGCCTTATGCCTTCATGATGTGGTACTTCATCGATTTGGTGAATTGCATTTTTGATGCACAACCCCTCACCTTAGAATTAGACCAAATTGGCTTGGAGATTCACACTCTCTAGAAGATGTATGCTTATCTTGGAAAGAAGGCCTTTAGGGATAAGCATGATATTGATAAAAATGACATCACAGTTAAGGAGACCATGGTCAAAGAAATTGTTCATAATCTATTTTATATGCTATGACCCAAGAATAAATCTTTAGGAAGTGGGGATCATCCAAGAAAAAAACTTCCACCTATACCACCTCTTGATAAGAAGTAGGCTGGGCATGATGCCGACACTAGTTCATGATCATAACCACCAAAATGGAAAAGGACTACCCAAACATTACCACCAAGGGCCTCTCCACCAAGGGCTTCTCCACTAAAGGCTTCTCCATCTAGGGCATCTCCACCAAGGGATTCACCATCAAGGGATTCTCAATGAAATACACCAGAGAGATAGCCTGAGTGGTTAACACCATTACCCCCAACTAAAGTGATGGAGGAAGAACATATAGGACATAGGGAAGAAATGGAGGAATTTGACCTAAAAAAGACACCCTCCCTAGTGCAAGAGGAGGAGACCACCCTTGATGACATGAAATTAGACATTGGAGGTCCATTTGGAAAAGAGGAGGATGGTTTTGATACTTGATAGATAAGTAGAATGGACATCAGTAACACTTATTTAGCCTTAGATGCGGAGGTTAAAATCCTTGAAAAAGATCCCAAAAAGGAAAAGAGTTGGCTATTTATGAATTTCAACCACCTTTGCTTGATCCATTTTCCAACTTACAAGCCCAATACAAAATAGGTGTTCTAGATAGGATGCTCTATTTATGGTCCCATTTCCTTCTTCAGGATACAACCATCGATACCAAGAGATAGGTGTCCTTTCTTTTGGACATGTATAATGAAGAATGCCATTTTAGAATTCCGTTGAATAGCCTAATTTTAGATTCTCAAGCATCAGCACTGCCCACTCCAGTTTGGGTTGATCCCTAAAAGTTCTCTCTACTATAAGATAGCACCACATTTTTGAAAATGGTCTTTGAGGTCATGTCATAGAATATACTTTTAGATTATGATGCATGTGATGCAGAGAAGAAACATGTTCAAGTGGTGGTAATGTATGAGAAATAAGTTATCACTCATAAAGCACTAGAAAAAGAAGTGGCCACATTGAAACAACAAGTGGAAGAAGCCATAAGGGCCAAAGTAAAGACTTTAAATTTATGTAAATCTATTTTGGGACAAGAATTGACACTGAAAGATGAGATGTCTTTGGAGGGAAAAGTTGTTGATAAGTTGGAGACCCTTATAAATCTCCTATTAAAGTAATGCAAGGAACAACCCGTGCCTAGAAATGAAGCATTATGGGTGGTTGAAAAATTTACATAAATAATGGAAGTCTACAGATGTGCCCTCAAAAGAGTTGGGGAAGTGATCCCCATCCTTGATGGGATTTTTAAAAAATTGGCATGGCCCAATAAAATTTTGGAGGATCGACTCAAAGCAAAAGAGTCTACATGGCAATAATTGGTTAATGTTACCATTATAATAAAAGACCAGACAAAGTGGACAAAGGCATTCAAAGATGGCAAAACTATAGAGGAAATAATAAACACACATCAACAACAACTAAATTATAGTTTTGTAGCTCTTTGAGGATAAGTTGTAGTTGTAGTCACTACACTTGAAGGGGTTCAGAAGGATGCTAGTACATCCCTCAACCAATTAGTTAATAAGGCCAATGAGTGTCCCAACCAACCTAAGGAGATGAAAAAGTTAAAGGCGATAATTAAAGAGATAATGTCTAAGCTACTTGACACCTTGTCACATTAGGATAGTGTCATAAAGTAGATTGAAAAAATTGGGCCTAAATTTTTAGCTAAGGTCAAGACTGAAACTTAGTCCAAGATGGACTAAGAGCGTAGTGTGGGGTGATGTTGGACCCCAAATTTTGACTAAGTATTTTGGATTTTTGGCATGGAATTGGCACAACATGAGAGGAACATGATGTAGGAATACCATGACATGGAACTATCATGGCATAGAAAGACTATGTGGTAGAACCAGTGAGGCATGAGAGGACAAAGATGTGAAAGATAAAAACATGAGAAGACTCAGTCAAAGATGGAACATAACTATAGAGAACCTAAGAACATAGTTTTTGGTACAACAACAAAAGACTAGGGAGCATAAGAGAAGTAAGAGATGGTTAAGGAATGATTCTCAAGGACAATCTATACTTTAATAATCATGAGTTTCACATTGACCTAAAAAAAGGACATTTTGAAGAAAAGATATTGTTATCAATCAGACTTGCACCCTTGTGAAGGTAGTTTCATGCCTTCACAGTTTGCTGAAACATGGAAATAATCCTAGGATGTGGGTGGCCTAATCGGTGGATTGAATCTCTAGATTCTAAGGGATAGCTTCCTTTGGTGTATCAATTAGGAGCTCTATTCTATGCTACAAAATGCTGGGAAAAGGGAAGAGAAAAAAGGAAAAAATGAAAATTGAAGGGAAATCCTATCGAATTATGGTGATATACCTATATTTTGGTTCATCCACTTAATTTGAGCTTCTAAAAATAATGATTAGACAAGAAAAAGACCGAACTTTCAATTTCAATTGACTCCTATGCACCAATATTTCATGAAAAGGTTCTATCTGGTGATCAAAGCTTAAGGGAAATGAGGGAATATGCCTGATTCAAGGCACTAACCAGCCACTACATCCACTATAACTTCAGCCAAAAGACATCAAACACAAAACATGACCTACATAATCTAATCAACTAGTAAATAGGTAAGAATCAAGACTTGACAAGGAAGAAAATTCTATCACATATGTAAATCATTGACATAAATACACTATACCAGTATCTTGGAATCTAAAAATAGTACTTTTATTTATCTAAAAAGGTAACAAAACTCAAATTTTGGTAGAGTTTGATTTTACCAAAAGAGAGATCTCATTCAAGGCTGAAAAAGCTAACTTATATAGAAAAAGCATACAAAAGCCAAGAGATTGGTGCTGAAAATAGAAGAGAAAATCAACTCCCATGTAACCCCAAGTCTAACTTTAGCTATGCCAAGATAACCAAGCCTTCGAATAATATCCTTCTGATTTATGTCCTACATGAGAAGCTCTTTGGCATTGAAAATGATGGAGAACCCGTTTCATAATCATTATTTAGAATAAATATTAAATTCTTCAAAATTTATCAAACATGCATGGATCTTTGGTAATTCAATTTTATTCATGCATGATGCTAAGCCAATCTTCAAACACTTGAAGCTGATTTGGAAGTGTTTGAATTTTTTTTTATTAATAAGATAAATAAGAGTGCATGCATGAAATTCCATATTAAGATTAGGTATGCAACATTGAAACTCCATGTTAGCTCCTTGAACTTCCATCCAATGCTAACTCCTCAAGCCCTTTATGCATTCGAGTTTCCTTTTTAGAACTAAGAGAGTTGTGCCTAAAGGCAGCTCATGTCTTTGCCAAGTGTGAATGATTTGATTATTACATTTATTATTTGGCGTGCTCTTTACTGTAGTCTCAGACTATAGATATTCTTATATATGAAAAAAAAAAAACATTATCTTTATTGGTTTTTTGTATGTTTGTGCTTGTCCTAGATGCATCTAATCAAGCTTGAGCCACTTTGCATGCTCTGCATGTAATCCTTTGGCATTTATTTAGGCTCTTTGTTTTTGTTTGTATTCCTTTTAGAGTTATTTTTGTCTATTCCCATGGACAATATTTCTTTGTTCACTTCCTTTGGGCTTTCCTCCTGAACCCTTGTCTTTGTTCACTTTCCAAAAATTATTTCTTCAGATAATTTTCTTGGTCCATTTCTCATAGACAATTTATCCAAAGCTTTTTGATTATCACTTTCCCATGAATAAATTATCCATGAGAATTTATACCATTGAGCTTTTGAAAATAGTCCCTCAGATTATTGGAATGTGCCCTTTGGACTTTTTGTTTATTACCCTTTGAAAAAATGTTTGGTCCACTCACAACTTTGAAAATGACCTTTTCTAAAGATACCCTTCAGCTTTCTTAAAATGGACCTTTTCAAAAAGAAAGAGCCCTTTGACTTTTGTGAAATGGACTTTTCTGAAAGGAAAGAGCCCTTCGGGAACCTTGAAAAGTACCTTTTCCTTAGAAAGTGACCTTTCAAAAATGTTGTAAGTGTCCTTCAAAAAATTTGAAATGGTCCTTTGTTGAGAAAAATGCCCTTCAAAAAAGTTTAAATGGTCCTCTAACAAAAAAGGTGCCCTTCAAAAAATTTGTAAGTGTCCTTCAAAAAAGTTATTTTGGACAAAATGTCTGAAACAATTCCTTTGGAAAGATATCCTTCAGATTTTTTGTTTTCTTCAATTCTGTGGACAATTTGTCTGAGACTTTTCTCTTCAGACTTTTTTTTGAAATAATTATTTCCAACTTTTTTCCTGAAAGAATTCTTTCCGAAGGGAAAGTGTCCTTCAAATTTTTTGAAAAGAACCCTTCAAAAAAATGAAAAGGACTTTTCTTAAAGGAAAGAGCCATTCGAGAACCATGAAAAGTACCTTTTCCTTGGATAATACCCTTCGAGAAAGTGTCAAGTGTCCTTTCAAAGAAGTTGAAAAGGTCATCAGGATTTTTGAAATGGCCTTTGAAAAAATTGAAAGTGACTTGTTCCAAAGAGAAGGTGACCCTTCGAAAAAGTTGTTTCAGTCTTCAAAACTTTTGAAATGGTCCTTTTCTGAAAGAATGTGACCCTTTATGCTGAGAAGTGCCTTTTGGATTTCTTGCAAAGAACCCTTCAGAATTTGAAAATAGACTGTTGGATTTTAAAAAGATTAGGCCGTTGGATTTTTTAAAAGTGCCCATTTCCTCATAATTTAATCTTGAAGGAATTCCTTTAGGAATTTTTTCCCGAAAGACCAATTCCTTCAAGATTTCTTGAAATAGATCATTGGACCTTTTTATTTGAAGATGGATCCATTTTTATGGACCCAAAGAAGCCTTGATAATGATTTTCTCACAAAAAACCCTTTGAAAACCAAAGTGAATGCCTCAAAAAGACATGTTAATCATGGATTATTTCAAGGACTTTTCAAGACCAATAGCTGACTCACAAGACAAAATGGAATGATATGCAAAGTTTTGAATGGTAGAGGTGATAATATGACCTATGGGAAAAAAATTCAACATTTTTGTGACTCATCTGGGAAGCATGCCTGCTATGACTAAGAATCAGACCATTTACATGACTCTTAGACTCACAAAGTAATGACAAATTTGATCCATGACTGCAAACTCTCTTTTGACCTAGCATGAGACAATCTTTATCCTCCAAAATAAGAAGGGAACACATAAAACATGAAAACTAACTAAACAAATCAAATGTGCTATCAAATCACTTATTTGGGATAAAACAAAACTAAACTAATGTGTTTGAACAACACTTGGAGGAAGAGAAACAAACAAGGAGCATATCTCCCTAGTAGTAATGTTTTAAATGTATCCCATTGATTGGGATTGGAAGCTCTTCACCATCCATCTTAGCAATCTGGAAGGCATTATGGTATTTACAGTTGGAGATTGTGTGTGGGCCACTCCAAATAGAATCAAAATTTGTGTGACTTGAGGATGAAATCTCCTTTTTTGAAACTTCGTGAAGAAGCTCCCTTGTCAAAATCTCTCTTCACTTGTGTTTGATGAATTTCCATGGCTAACATGGATTGATTCATTATCTCTTCCAACTCTATAGGCTTAGCATATCTGATCTCCATAGGCTCATTCTCTAACAACATAAGTTGATGCATTAGTTTCAAAGTAGGAAACTCAAGAGAAATTGGTAACCTTGCTTTCTTACCATATATCAGATTGTATGGAGAGTTGGCTATTGATTTTTTGTAGGTGATCTTATTAGCCTATAGATATGACTTCAACTTGAGATGACATGACCTCTAATTATCTTCAATAGTGATTCTTATGATCTTTAATAGGTTCTTATTTGTAGACTCAGCAAGGCTATTGCCTTGTGGATAATAGTTTGACAAAGTGCTAAGATAAATTCCATGTTGGACAACCCATTAACTGATCCTAGTTCCAAAAAAATCTATTGCATTATCAAAAATAATAGTCAAAGGAACTCTAAATCTAGTAAGTAAACCTTCATAGAAATCTAGAACATTGGTTTCATTTGCTTATTTCAATGCCACTATTTCTATCCAATGTGTGAAATAATTTGTAGCTGTAGCAGTTAGAATCCATTTATGTCCTAAAATTGAAGGAGGATTTATGAGACCAATAAATTCTATCCCACATTGGACAAAGATTTGGTTCACCACAATTGGTTGAAGAGGTAAGGCTACAAGTTTCACCTTTCCTACAAACATAGCACACTGTTTGCACTTCCTAACCCATGCATGACAATCATGAAATATATTAGGCCAATATTACCCACCTCACATGATATTAAGTGTTGTATTTATTGAATAAAAATGTCTTCCACCATGTCCATCATGGAATTCTCCAAGCAATCTCTGAGTTTGGCTTGGCTCTATACATCTTAGCAATATGCCATTGATATCTTTCTTGAATAAAACACCATCAATAAGCAAGAATGGAATTGATTACAACCTAAAATATCTTATTTTTGAATCACTTAGATGAGAGGGGTAAATACCATCTTGAAGGTAGCTTACCAAGTCATGAAACCAGCTAGAAGGTGAGGTATGACCAACTACAACCTCTTCATCATTTGACACCAAAAAAACCTCATTAGTCTCTTAAAAGTTTTGAGCTAGATGCTCATAAAGTCCTTTATCTCTAATCATCTTTGTGACCTTAATTTCTACATCATACTCCATTACCTTGGCTATCCAATGAGCTCTCTTCTCATTTATATCTTTATTCAAAAGGAACTCTTTGATGCTAGGGTGAGAGACCATTAGGTGTATTTTATTGTTAGACAATATGTATCTAAATTTTTTAAGAGACCTTATAATTGAAAGTACATGATTTTCAACAAAAGAGTACCTTATTTTATAGTCTTCCAAGCCTTGAATAAAGAAATCTATTGGCTACTCCAAAGCCTCATGATTTTGTTGCATAAGAATGCCTGAAATGGTGTCTATATTAGCATATGTCTACAAAATGAATTCTTTTATAAAATCTAGATTTATAAGTGTAGGAGTACTAGCTATGGCCTTCTTAATTTCTTAAAAACTTTTAACTCCTTCTTTGGACTAGTTGAAGCTCTGATTCTTCTTTATCATGGTTGTAAGTGGCTTAGCTAAAACGACAAAATCTGAAATATATCTCCTTATGAAGTTGATTTTCCCAAAGAAGCTTTACATAGCCTTTTTGTGATTATAAAAGGAGAGTGAAAGAATGGATTCTATCCTTTTAGAATCTATACTCAAACCATACTTTGAGACCACATGGCCAAGAAGCTTACCTTTATGAACTAAAAAGACATATTTTTTAGGATTTAGAGATACCCCAAATTGCCTACACCTTTCAAACACTTGCCTGAGATGAACCATGTGATCATCTGCACTCCTTGAAAACACTATTATATCATCCAAATAAATAAGTACAAACTTGTGAAGAAGGCCTTGGAATGCCATATTCATGGCTCTCTAAAAGGTTGCTCTAGCATTAAATAAACTAAATGGCATCTTTTTGTATGCAAATGTCCCCCACTTGGTTATGAAGACTATCTTAAATTGGTCCTCTTCCTTGACTAAAATATGATTGTATCTGCTATATCCATCGAACAAAGAAAACCTCTCTAAGCCTACAACTAGGTGTAAAATTTGTTTCATTGATGGTAATGGATAGTGATCTTTATGTGAATCCCTATTTAAATCACGAAAGTCAACACACAATCTAATCTCATAGTTATTCTTTCATATCGAAACAAGATTTGCCACCCAAGTTAAGTGCTTTATTGGAGATATAATAGCTAAATTTATGAGCTTGTGAAGCTCAATTCTCATCAAAAGCTCAAGATTAGGATTAATGGGCCTTTGTCTTTGTCTCACTGGTTGATTTTTAGCCTCTAACTCAATGGTGTGTTGAGCTAAACTCAGGTCAAATACCTTGAGATCATTATATTGACAAACAAATACATCAAAAAAACTTGTGCACAACTCAATGAAAGCTTCCTTTTGTGAAGGAGTGCACATCTTACCCAACTTCAAATTCTTACCAGCTACAATCTCTACATCAGCATTGTGCTCTTCTTTTGTTGATAAAGATGACTTCTCCTTCCTTAACTCATCATCACCATTGATAATGTTCTCAAGTGTGACCAATCCCTTGGGAAACTTATTTGTTCTTAGCTACACAACCTGACCACCATACTACTACAAATACTTTGATTGGTTTCTTGAAGAAAACTCAGCCTCTTCTTATAAGAATCTCACAATTTGATTTTTATCTTCAAACACTTGCCGATTTTCATGATTATCTAGAATAGAGGACCTTACAACCAATTTTATATGTGACTATATTCTATCACTTTTTATATCAGTTGGGATACTAAATTGTGCATTAATGGAAGCCAACCTATTTTCATGTTTATTCTTGCCTCTTGGTATTACCTGAATATTAAAATCTTGAAAATATTAAAGTCCCATATTCTATGCCTATAAGATTTAAGTAAAAAAAATTTATATGCATTTGAGCCTCTTATTTGGTGAACTATAAGTTCACTATCACTAAAAACTTGTAAGGTGTTGACTTTCATCTTCTTAACCCACTGCAAACCTTAAACTAGTGCTTCATACTCAGTAACATTGTTTGAAAAACCAAACTAAAATTTAATAGAAGAGAAATAAATTTTATTTGTTAGATAATAAAACATCATTCTAGCTCTAGTACCATGTTTATTCATTGATCCATCAAAGTACAATTGCCACAAACCTTCACTAGATTCATCATCCTTAACTATGGCTGGAATTGGTACATCATTATCATGAAGGCAATACATACCAAGTCCTTCTTCTTCAATCAGCATATAAGTATCATGATCATGAAAATTATAATCCCAATCATCAATAAAAAAATCTAGAACTCCATCGAAAGGGGATCCATTTTCTACTCCACTAGTTTCTAGTACATCATCCAAGATAATATAGTTAGTGTTCATAACACTTGGTATATATGGATCCATATGAAAAAATGTTATAGGTTTAGAATGACTCATTACCTTAGAACCATACCTGGTTATAAAAAACAAATAATTCCAATCAATTGATAAATATCCCTTAATCTTTGAGGTAAAGTCCCTTGAAAGGCACATATCAAAGTAAGGAGGCAAGTCTACCACAACAACATCCCATTGAATAGTAACATTGGGACAAGCATGTAATGTCAATTTCAGATCCTTGATGATGCCTATCATCTTTTTTGGTGACCCATCCAATTATAATACCTCCTTAGTGTTTGGCTCACAAACAAGGCCAAGCTTGTCTATAATTTGCTTAGGCATGACTGTGCTACTAGCTCCACTATCCACCATATAGTTATGAACTAAAGTATCACCTACTATCAAATAAGGGTATAAAGGAGGAGTTTTATTTGATTCTACCTCAATTTTATCCACTTTTTCCATCGTATTTACTTGATGTACTTGTTTCTTAGTTGGCTGATCTGAATTAGTTAAAACAACACCTTCTTTCTCAACTAGAATTGGAGATAATTTGAGAGCTGAAAGCTCTTGGATGAGCATATATTTTTGTTCTATAATGGAAAGATAATTTCACATGATAATTATAATATTATACTTCTTCATCTAATCCACTATATTAAAATGAGATCCACCAACCTTTGGTTGCACTTTCTAAAGCACTGACTACTCACGAACTAGAATAGTTGATGAACTTTACTAACCTCTATATTCTATGTTTTCTAAGTTATAGGGGCAGTTGGTTGTTATTTTGTACTCATAGAAACAATATTAGAAGTATTTTAATCATTTTTCACCTCTTTAACCTCATCAAAAGCTCTCCTTTTAGATCCAGTTACAGCTGTAACTTGACCACTTGTATAGTTAGTTTAAACACCCTGAGTAAAAGCAACAGATCATCCACTTGCCAATTTACATTAATGGCATCAAGATACCCTTAAAATTGTTGAGTCTCTCCTTTTGAAGCCAAATTTGTATCTTGGTACTGACCTCCTTGAAAAGAAAACTCTTCTTGTGTCATTTGTGGCATAGTGATGTTTTATGATACCAAGGCTTGGTTTTAAACATCATTAAGAGTTGAGGACTGCTAACCTAAATCCTAAATCAAGTTGTTTTGAGGTGGAGTGTGAACAATGTCATTTGAATTGGAAAGAGCATTAGGATCCAAGGTAGCATATGGCTTAGCTAGAGTTACAGTTCCTTGTGTTTGATAAGGTGGCCCATTCTCTCTGAAACCTTGATAAAGAGGCCTTTGATCTTTGAAGGGCTAATAGGTGGTTTGATTTTTTCGTTGATAGGGTATATTAGCCTAATATTTTTGTCTCTTGAGTTGCAATATTTCATTCTTAAAGGATCGTAACAAGATTTTCAAATCTCCTATCTCACTAGCTTGACTAGTAGGGGCTAAAATTTGAGCTTGAGGTGATGGAATATGAGCTAAGGATGGGATATGAGGCATTTGAGGGGCTGGTAAGGACTTTATTTCTAGAAATATAGGTATTATATGTTTTAGAGAAAGCTTACCAATTTGTATCAAACTATTCTCTGTCGTTATTGCAACCTCATAAGCATCTGGTAAAGTAGTACCACCCATTGACTGTAGCATCACACTAATGTCAAAGTTAAGGGGTTTTAAATAATATATAAATACATATTAAAGAGATGGCATAATCAACATAGGTATCCTAATCCATGTCTTTTGGAATATGAGATTAAAATCAGACATGAACTAATGAGGAGATCTCGTTATGGTAGTTAACTATTCAACCAAAGAGAGGTGATAGGATAAATGGATTTTATTTGAAGGTTTATATACCATTGTAATGTTTTTTGTTTAAATGAAGCAGAACATAAATTGTAGTTGACATCATTTATCAAATAAATAATATTTTTTGTATATGTTTTTTTGGATCAGAATAGAGTGTAATTTAATTATGTACCAGCATACACGTGGCATCTACTTTTCTTTTTTTCAGGTCCTTTCCACACCTACTATGAAAATCTCATCCTCTACAGGTCATTTGAAGAGCTAGGATTTAAATTTTCTTTGCAAACTTCTTTCAAGTTGCTATGAGCTCTACAACTAGATGTTAGTGATGATGAATATCTTCTACTCCTATAAAAATTCTTTAGATATGCAAATAATTTCTTTGATATCCCACTAGGCATGCCAAAAACTATTTTCAATCAGACTCCCACCTTTGTGAAGGTAGTTTTAGGCCTTCACAGTCTACTAAAACATGGAAACAATCCTACGCCTTAGGTGGCCTAATAAATGGATTAAATCTATAGATTCTATGGGTTATATTCCTTTGGTGTATCAATTATGATCTCTATTCTACACTAGAAACTATTGGGAAAAGGGAAGAGGAAAAAGGAAAAAAATAAAATTAAAGGGAAATCCTATCTAATGATGGTGATACACCTATATTTTGGTTCATCCACTCAATTTGAGCTTCTAAAAACACTGATTAGACAAGAAAAAAAATTGAACTTTCAATTCCAATTGACTCTATGCATCATTATTTCATGAAAATGTTCTCTCTGGTGATCAAATCTTGAGGGAATAGACCTAATTCAAGGCACTAACTAGCCAGTTACATCCACTATAACTTTAGCCAAAAGACATCAAACACAAAACATGATCTACATAATCTAATCAATTAGTAAATAGGTAAGAATCAGGACTTGAAAAGGAAGAAAATTCTATCACATATGCAAATCACTGACATAAATACACTATACTAGCATCCTGAATCTGAAAATAGTTCTTCTATTTATCTGAAAAGGTTACAAAACTCAAATTTTAGTAGAGTCTGATCTTGCCAAAAGAGGGATCTCATTCAAGGATGAAAAAGCCAACTTATATAGAAAAAGCATAAAAAATCCAAGAGATTGGCACTAAAAATAGAAGATGAAATCAACTCCCACATCTCCCCAAGTCCAACTTCAGCTATGCCAAGATAACCAAGCCTTCTGATTTATATCCTGCATGAGAAGCTCTTTGGTGTTGAAAATGATGGAGATCCCATTTCATAATCATTATTTAGAATAAACATTAAATTCTTAAAAATTTATCAAACATGCATGGATCTTTGGTAATTCAATTTTCATCATGCATGATGCTACACCAATCTTCAAACATTTAAAGTTGAGTTGGAAGTGTTTGAAAAAACTTTGATTAATAAGATAAACAAGAGTGCATGTATGAATTTCTATATTAAGATTAGGTATGCAACATTGAAATTCCATGTTAGCTCCTTACACCACCATCCAATGCTAAACTCATCAAGCCCTTTATGCATTTGAGTCTCCCTTTTAGAACTGAGAGAACTATGCCTGAAGGTAGCTACATGTCTTTGCCAAGTGTGAATGATTTGATTATTTTATTTATTATTTGGTGTGATCTTTACTATAGTCTCAGACTATAGATATTCTTATACATGAAAAAAGAATATCTTTATTAGTTTTTTGCATGTTTGTGCTTGTCCTAGATGCATCTAATCAAGCTTGGGCCACTTTGCATATATTCCTTCAACATTTTTTTAGGCTCTTTGTTTCTGTTTGTATTCCTTTCGAAGTCATTTTTGTCTATTCCCATGGACAATATTTCTTTGTTCATTTCCTTCGAGATTTCCTCCTAAACCCTTATCTTCATTCACTTTCCCAAAATTATTTCTTCTGATAATTTGCTTGGTCCATTTCTCATGGATAATTTGTCTGAAGCTTTTTTATTATCACTTTCCTGCAGACAAAATCTTCGTTAGAATTCTTACCTTTAGGATTTTGAAAATGGTCCCTCAGATTATTGGAGTGTGCCCTTCAAACTTTTGTTTATTACCCTTCAGAAAAATGTTTGGTCTACTCACAACTTTAAAAATGACCTTTTCTGAAGATACCCTTAGGCTTTCTTAAAATGGACCTTTCTGAAAGGAAAGAACCCTTCAGCTTTTGTGAAATGGACTTTTTGAAAAGGAAAGAACCCTTTAGGAACCTTGAAAAGTACCTTTTCCTTGGAAAGTGACCCTTTTGAAAAGTTGTAAGTGTCCTTCAAAAAATTTGAAATGGTCCTTTGTCGAGAAAAGTGCCCTTTGAAAAAGTTAAAATGGTCCTCTATAAAAAAAAGTGCCCTTCAAAAAAGTTGTCCTTCAGAAAAGTTGTTTCGGACAAAATGTCCAAAATAATTCCTTTGGAAAGATATCCTTTAGATTTTTTGATTTCTTTAATTTCCATAGATAATTTGTCTAAGACTTTTCTCTTCAGACTTTTTCCCCAAAAGAATTGTTTCAGACTTTTTCCCTGAAAGAATTTTTTTTGAAGGGAAAGTGTCTTTCAGAATTTTTGAAAAGAACCCTTTGAAAAAAAAGAAAAGTACTTTTTTGACAGGAAAGAGCCCTTTGGGAACCTTGAAAAATACCTTTTCCTTGGATAATACCCTTTAGGAAAGTGTCAAGTGACCTTTCAGAAAATTTTAAAAGGCCTTTGGGATTTTTGAATTGACCTTAAGAAAAATTGAAAGTGACCTATTCCAAAGAGAAGGTGACCCTTCGAAAAAGTTGTTTCGATTTTCAAAACTTTTAAAATGGTCCTTTTCTGAAAGAATGTGACCCTTTATGTCGAGAAGTGCCTTTTGGATTTCCTACAAAGAACCCTTCATAATTTGAAAATGGACCATTGGCTTTTAAAAAAACTGGACTGTTGGCTTTTTTAAAAGTGCCCATTTCCTCGAAATTTAATCTCGAAATAATTCCTTCAGGAATTTTTTCTCAAAAGACCAATTCCTTCAAGATTTATTGAAATAGACTGTTGGACCTTTTTTGAAGATGGACCCCTTTTTTTAACCCAAAGAAGCCTCCATAATGATTTTCTCAAGAAAAACCCTCTGAAAACCAAATTGAATGCCTCAAAAAGACATGTTAATCATGGATTATTTCAAGGGCTTTTCAGGATCAATAACTAAATCACAAGACAAACTGGCATCATATGTAAAGTTTTGAATCGGAGGGGTGACAATCTAACCTATGGGGCAAAATTGTCAACAGATATAACATTGAATAAGAATATAGGGGTTACAAAGGCCTAGGTCCTTAGGAGAAAATAAGTACAATACTACCATGACTCTTAATCTACTAAGATATTGTTGGCCATTCACCCATTTATCATTTAATTGTGTGACTACATGGTCAGGAAAAAATAAGTATACATACCCCTATTTAGAGATATGTAAGGTGATTGAGGACCAAATATCGATATTATGTAATGACTATCTATGGTAATACAATATTATGAAAGTTACAATCAGTTTTGTTGTTATGCTTCCATTAATTGATAGTTAAAGACATTAACAATAGGTTTTTATTAAGAAATGTGTGGCTTATAGTTCATATGAGATTTATATAATATGCAAACACAACTCTTTAAACCTTATGGCATTTATCGTCATGTTTTTAGTTGTTATGATTAATGAGACAAGGTCCACAATTATATTTTTCCTTTTTTGTGTAATCTCTATTTAGATATATGAACAAACTCAAGTAAATAACTAGTGTGTTACTACACAAAATAACCCACATGAACTAATTTCTTGCTACATGCTTTGGGTGAGCTTGTAAGACCTTAATCTTGAATGAAAAACTAGTGCGTAAGCTTGTTAGGACTACACTTCAGTACCTTAAGGAAAACTTGATACAAAAACACCCAACAAACATCTAATCACTAAAATAATATAATTATATATTAATATAATATAATAATATATAATATAGTTATTTATTTATATATATTTAAATTATACCATATAAAAATAATTATTATACATAGATATCTAATGAATTAAATTGTGAGTGTCTCGAGAATGATATCTATTGGTGTATTTTACATAGATTTATCTAAGATATGTATGCTAGTAGCACTTGTCACCACATAATGTAAAGGTAAATTTTTATTGTTCATAAAATTTACATTTTATCTAAAAATCTAATGAAATATCAAAGAGTAAAATAGGGTGAAACACATATCTGATATATATAAAATTGTATGCATTTAATATTAAAATGGGAAATAGAGAGCATTTGACACACACACACAAACAAACAATATGACAATAATTTTATGATATTCAAACTGTATACATTTGATGTTAAAAATGGAAATAGAGAGCGAGTAATACATATATCATATATGTAAGCAATATAACAATAATTTTATGATATTTAATATGTATACATGCAATCCTCTAACAATTTAAGCCTTTGTTCTTCCTATTTTATTTTTTCTACTCATTTTCCTTTTTTTAATCTCTCAAACCTATCATATGTGAAAGGTGGTGCAATCCTCAATCCATATAGTGACTTGACACATGATATAGCAACAAATTTCAAACCTTGTCTTTTTGTAAGTCCCATATCAATTATGGCTTTATCAAGTGTAAAATCATGTGATTTGTGGATTATCAATCATTATGCCAATTTCAAAGGTAACTGACACACATAAACCCTTTGTGTAGGAGTGATTTAAATTGTAGTTAGAGTTTCATAAATAAAAAGATCCCCTGTATAGTTATCAAATTGTACCATTACATATGTAGGTGGTTCAGGGGGAGCCAACCCTGGTTTGTATGCAATGCTTCGAACATATCCAAGTGCACCATTGACAAGACTTGATTTTGTCCATAAAATTGTAGTGAGCATCACCTTTGCACCCATAGAAATTAATAACTCAACTTCCAACTATTCATCATCCAATCCCACAATATTATTTCTTTGTACTCGAGTTACAATGCTTTGAGCAACAGGTTAATTTAATGCATACAATTTTCTCTTAGCATGATGATGCACATTCTCATTTGTTGAAAATAAATGAATGTGTTCATTAAATTACTCTTTTAAAACTATTTCAAGTTCAACATCCACTCTACTCATTAAAAATTTCCAATCTTCAATGGTTGGATTGGCATCTCTTAGATTTGTTAAAAGTTCTCAAAATTGTTGTTGTTCTTTAGTTTGACCTTGTTGTCAAAAAAAATTATCAAGTGTAACAATGGTTATAAATTTTTTCCAAAGTAATTTTGCTTGTCTTGTACATGAATATGGAGGTTTATCCAATATTGGAGTCAATTGTCCCAAATCCCCAAGAAAAATCATAGACCTTTCACCAAAGCACACATCAACATTTTCTAGAAATGCTTGGCATAGTTGAGAATCTATATTTTCAAGCATCCTTTGGCCTATAAAGCTCATCTCATCAATCCAAATATATCTAACATATTTAATTTATTGTTTAAATCTTGTTAATATTATTCCTTCTAATTTTTCAAAGTTTGAAATAGGCATTCACAAGGTTGTATGTATTATTGATGCACCAATGTTAAATGTTACAAATCCAATTGGAGCAAGTAGTAACAATGGGCAATGTTATGGTTGTGATAACTTAAAAAGTGTCATTTTAATCCCTCCAACAAGATAAGATTCCTTATTCCTGTAGTTTTTTAAATTATTAGATGCAAGGGAAATGTAGTTTATCCTTGATTACAATGTCTTATAATTATATTAAATGCTACTTTTTGTTTCCCACTTAGGATTTTATAAAAAAAAATTAGACCCCATTTATTCCATAGCAAGTAAGTCATTTTATTTTTCCATGTTTATAAAATTAAGAGAGAACTCTTCATTTGTTCTTCACCCATATTACCTACATCCCAATTTTCCTATCTATCAATATCTCTTCAACTCAACTTACCAATCTTAAACATAATTTCATGTTATTATTCATGTACAAACAAACACTTAATACATTTTTTTTACAATTATGTTTCTTACCTGAAAAACTTCTTTGATCTTTTTTACATAGGAAAGCCCCACCTTTGCACATGGTATGATGCTCCACGCAATTAACCAATTCTTTATAGTCTTGATCTGGGTCTATTTGATTAATATTTACTATGTTCCTCAAATATGGATGTGATCTAAAATTATGAACTCCCAATGTCACACATGAAATCAAATTAATACATAGATTTCTAGTAGTTACTTTTTATATAATATAAGAAAATTATTAATCATTTCTTACCTCTATATTTCTTTGATGTGCATCTCCCCAAGGATTCCATGCATGTATAATTACATTAAAATATTTTTGGGTAACTTTGACTTGATTTTCATTCTTCTAGTCTAAGGTGTCCATATTGGGTGCTCCATCGAACCATAAAAAACCATACACATGTGGAGACCCTCTATGTTGCCATTCATATCTACACCAAAAAAATTTTACCTTCATAAAATTTTGTAGTATCTATTTTTGGAACACTGTATTTTGAATGTGCATATAATAAGAAACTATATATTGGTGGTCAATTATTTTTGTCATTTCCATATTTGTGATTACATGGATATATAGGTGGATTTCTTGGCATCAGTGCATGGACGTCTGGCCAATACATATCTGCTACACTTAATGTGAATAGGATGGTTGGTGTTTTAATTTGATGCAATAGGTTATTTAACTCTACATGATACTTTGTCTAATAAGAATATGTGCCTCTTAGTGAAGTCTCATATCACATTAAGTGATCAATAAGATGAGATTATAGCATATCATCCATGTGTTCACTTAATTCATCAATTGTAATGGGTAATTCTTGAAGGCTTTTCTTTAAAAATACTATTGATGAATTTTGTGCTCGATTTTGCATTATCATGTTGATGGAAAGATACCTAAATCGTGGGTGTGTGCCAAAATGATTATCTCAATATCGAATGAGATGTTTCACATATTCATATAGATGTATGCATTTTAATTTTATTCATGGTTTCGACCAATCACACCTTCCATCATGGAATAGAGTTGGGAAATCCATGTCTAATAAACCTTATATTATGTATTTATTCAATGGAGAGTACCAACATGTGGCCAAACTATTAGTTCACCAAGATTTGTGTTTGGATTATTTACCCAAGCTCAAATCACTTCCATTTCTCTTGGATCACTGGGTGGTTTGGTGGCCATAGATGATATGTGATCTATAATATTTCATTCATCTATCTCAAGTAATGGACTCAAAAAAAAAAATTCATTGAAATATGTATTAAATTAAATGTTGATAGAGTTTAGTTTTTTAAAGACATTTGTAGACTTGTTGCATGGAAGATCTTTTAGTGTCGTTTCATCAGTATTCACATATCTATAGATCTTATCATGTTCAATCTTATATTTTAGTGCATTATATACTTGATCTTTATTCATAGTAAAGATTTAAGTAGTTCCACATTGTTTTTTACTTCATGCTATGATAATTGGAAGATCTGAAATATGATGTGGTAACTTTTTTGGCAATTTCTGTGACTTCTTGTGAAAAATTAAAAATGATATGTCCTTTATATTTGTATTTCCCTCTTATTGCATGTGTTACTTGAAGAATTGGATTTATACATGCAATCATCATCTCTTCCATTTGAGTCAAATTTTCCAGTTCAAGTGGATAGGGCCCATGATCCATTTATTAGCTTTAGAAAGATAATGGGCACCTTTATCTTGTCAACATTTACTACAAATAGGATCTTCTGGAACTCAACAAATATTCATTCTAGGATATCACTCTTGACAAATATAACACATATGTGGCAAAGCAAGTTTGTCTAAATCACATCAAAACAATAATTGTACAGTTTTGAAATCAATATCAACTTTTTTGTTTTGATTAGGTTCTTTTTCTTGTCAATTTGTTTGGGAACCTTGAATTTAACTTAGCCTTATCTCTTGTGGTGGTTCACTATTTTTTGCTCTATTATTATTACTTATTCCAATAGTGGTTAATTTTTTTTGATTCTATAAATGCCTTGGATTATACTCATATATGTTAGTAAAATCAAATTCCAATGCATCTATTCAATTTTGCATATGCCCTGGAACATCGTTACATATGTCATCACAATTGAATTCCAATGCATGTATCAATCTTTCCACTGGGATAATTGCATATTATATAATCATATATTTTTTAGGTTGTGGAGCTAAAAGCTTCACTGATGCAAACAGAGGAGGAGGTTGTAGAAGGGTTGCGGAGCATCTCAGACGCCGGATTCGATCAGGCCAACTAACGTCAAAAGTATTAGACCAGAAGGCAACCGACGTCAGTCAGATATTGGCTGGCGTCGGTGACCCCCAGGTAGATAGGGACCGGCGTCGGTCACCTATGTGGTTTGACTACGAGTATATTACGGGCAGTTAGTTGACGAACCAAGTGTTTGCATGTTTAGAGCTAATTTTAGACTGAGAGCTGCGGATCTAATTATTGTAATTGGATGTCTAATTATTGTTTGGATGAGATATATATAATAGACTCATGAATTGTATTGTAAACTTGTGCTAGAGAGTAAGAGAGCAATATTATAAGCTCCTTCTGTGTGTGAGGTGAGAAATGGTGTGTTCCTCCTAGTGCCACAGTACCAAGTGTGGGTGCTGGATTGGAGAATTAGCAGGGTTCTTCATGTATGTATGATCTTGGTCATCAGGTGTGCATGGCTTCTATAGGATATCTACATGGTAAGTAAGATCATTGATATGCAAGTGTATGTGTGTGCAAGGTCAAGGTTCACAGGTGTGCAGAACCAGATTGATTTGCAGGTGTGCAAGATCAGAGAGGACAACAACACAACAGAGAGCAGTATCAGGAGAGATCTACTTAGAGTACAGGTGTGTACTCAGAGCATATAGGAAGGCAAGGAAGATCCTTCCATAAGTAAGGTCTATTGAGGTGCAGGTTGTTGCAGGTTTAGGGGAGATCTACTTGAAGTACGTTTGAGTACTTGTGGAGTGCGTTGAGCACTTGTGGTGTGCGTGGAGCACAGGTGTAAGGTGAACACCAACTCAGTGTTTGAGTTGGGTGTTGGGACCTAAGAGAGAGAGCTTTGAGGAGAGAATTACTGTTCACTTGAGGTGTGGGAAGCCTCTGAAGTGGTGGTGGAGAAGAAGTGGCATCTTTTTTATTATATTCTTTTCTGTATGAGTATTAATACAAGTTGTGTATTGTCTCTCATATCTTGTGTTATTTTTGGATTATAGTTACTTGTTGATTTTGGTTATTTCCGCATATTAAGTTGCTTGTATTTGGTAATCAATTGTGTGCTTCCAGTATTCATATCCCAACACGTGGTATCAGAGCTAAGGTTGCAGGAAGCGGTTTTGTGTTTGGTTATAGGTCACTCTCAGGGGTTTCTGATTGAGTGGGAGTAGAGCAATGGCAGATCAAAGTAAGCTAAGAATGGAGGAGTTGAAAAGCATAAATGGTCACCAACGGTCCTATGGAAAGAAAGAGCAGGTAAAAGAATATTGTTGGTTGGTAGCAGATTAACATGAAAGAACTGAAGATGCAGATGTTGCAGGGGTTATTGCACAAGATGCTTTGGGAGGTTTCTTGGATAAAGTTGAATCTTGGATAACAGATTCGATTGCCTCTTTCCATGCAGCCCCAAGGAGAGGAGCTGGTGAGCCTTACCAAAGAATTGGCAAAGGGGAAGTGAAGCTGAAATTGCAGGCAGAGGCCAACACATGGGTGTTGAAGGAGGTCATGCAGGTCCCAGGTTTGGAGATGTGGCTAATTTCTTTAAAAAGGTTGGGTGATGAGAGATGCATGAGAACTCTCACAGTGGATGCACTTGAATTAGATGGTGGTATGAAAATAGGTACTCTTTATCTACTTGTTTATATTACTGATTCTTCTTTTGTTGCAGAGACGTGGCTTCGTAGGCTTGGTCACATGAGCAGGAAGGAGATGCATGTTCTTAAGCAGAAGACAGATATATTTGACAGGCTTAAGAACTGGAAAGCCTTGGTGTTTATGGAGGAGATGGCAGATAGAGACTAGTGGATGTGGCTAGATACTTCTAAGCAGGGCAGTTTGGACATGGGACTTAATTCAAAGGAGCTCGTAGGTAAAAAGTCATCACTCACAGGAAAACACAGGTATCGGAATCGGCAAAAAAACCAACATCGACAGTATATAAGACCGACGTCGGTCACGAGGACCGACGTCGGTAGCAGGAGGACACCGACATCGGCAGGGTTGGTAGTCAGGATAGGCGCAAGAACTGATGTCAGTCAGATGCAGACTGTGTGGTGACTGAGGTCGGTCACTGTAATGGATTTTGGGTGGACAACAAGTCAAGGAGTCTCAAAGGCCCATATGGAGGACTAAAGATGTAAGTAAGCCTCAAATTTGTTGTTCCTCTTCTTTATACTAGTTGTTGATTACAAAGCAGGAAGGATCCAGGAAATAGTGGGAGCGTGGCATGGAGAGATTGCAGAACCAGACGGGAGATTTGGTAGGGTTGCCAGCCGGTATGTTAGCACTGCAAGATGAATGGATTCTTTAGTTGAAGAATAGAGAGAACGGACACGTGAGATGGAAGGCCAGGAATATGGTCTTGAGGAGCTGCAGGGTAGTGGTACAGGGTTTGACAGGTGGAGGATGAAGCATGGCTTTAGTCAATGTTAGGTAACTACTATGGTTTGCCTTACCAGGGGGATGATGAGTCATGACATCATTCTATTACTGTATGTGGATGGTATGTTTGCTAGTAGGTTTGTACATACAGGGTTTTGCTGAGCTAAGGGTAAGATTAGTTCAATGGTTTACTATAAAGAATTTGGAGCAGCAAAATTCTTTGGCATGGGAGACATGGAGATCATAGGGTGATTTTGTTTCCAATGGGCGCTGATGTGAATCAGGTGTTGGTGAGGTTCAGGATGCAGAATCAGAGCACACTAAGGGCTAGACAGTTTAGTGTCTGAAATCACATGAGGTCTGGTATAGACCTGAGTTTGCCCAAGCAATGGGTGCTGTCAGAGAGTTAGGAGCCAATTCAGAGAAGTGAGTTCTCAGGTATTTGAGAGGGACCAACAGTAGGGATTCATGCTATTCAGGGTCAGGACTTCACTACATGGGTTTGTAGGTTCGGATGCAACAGAGTACTCGGATGACAGGAGGTACACCATAGGTTGTGTGGTGGGTTGTCTTCAGGATTCATCTTGAAGAGGGATACAAACCAGGAAATAGATTAGACAGGGTACAGGTATAGGTACAGTGTAGCTATTTATCTCTAAGTGGGAGATTGTTAGGTTGTGGAGCTAAAAGCTTCACTGATGCAAATAGAGGAGGCGGTTGCAGAAGGGTTGCGGAGCGTCTCAGATGCCGACGTCGATCAGGCCAACTGACATCAGCAGTATTAGACCAAAAGGCAACCGACGTCGGTCAGATATCAACCGGCGTCGATGACCCCCAGGCAGACAGGGACCGACATCAGTCACCTGTGTGGTTCGACTGCGAGTATATTATGGGTAGTTAGTTGACGAACCAAGTGTTTGCATGTTTAGAGCTAATTTTAGACTGAGAGTTGCGGATCTAATTATTGTAATTGGATGTCTAATTATTGTTTGGATGAGATCTATATAATAGACTCATGAATTGTATTGTAAACTTGTGCTAGAGAGTAAGAGAGCAATATTATAAGCTCCTTCTGTGTGTGAGGTGAGCAATGGTGTGTTCCTCCTAGTGCCACAGTACCAAGTGTGGGTGCTGGATTGGAGAATCAGTAGGGTTCTTCATGTATGTATGATCTTGGTCATCAGGTGTGCATGGCTTCTATAGGAGATCTACATGGTAAGTAAGATCATTGATATGCAGGTGTATGTGTGTGCAAGGTCAAGGTTCATAGGTGTGCAAAACTAGATTGATTTGCAGGTGTGCAAGATCAGAGAGGACAGCAACACAACAGGGAGCAGTATCAGGAGAGATCTACTTAGAGTACATGTGTGTACTCAAAGCATAGAGGAAGGCAAGGAAGATCCTTCCATAAGTAAGGTCTATTGAGGTGTAGGTTGTTGCAGGTTCAGGGGAGATCTACTTGAAGTACGTTTGAGTACTTGTGGAGTGCGTGGAGCACTTGTGGTGTGTGTGGAGCACAGGTGTAAGGTGAACACCAACTCAGTGTTTGAGTTGGGTGTTGGGACCTAAGAGAAAGAGCTTTGAGGAGAGAATTACTGTTCACTTGAGGTGTGGGAAGCCTCTGAAGAGGTGGTGGAGAAGAAGTGGCATCTTATTTATTGTATTCTTTTCTGTATGAGTATTAATACAAGTTGTGTATTGTCTCTCATATCTTGTGTTATTTCTAGATTCTAGTTACTTGTTGATTCTGGTTATTTCCGCATATTAAGTTGCTTGTATTTGGTAATCAATTGTGTGCTTCCGGTATTCATATCCCAACAATATTAAGTATTTTTTATAAGAATATATTTATTATAATACTTTATATTATATTATATAAAAAATCTATTATATAATTATATGTATTATAAACTATAGTAATGTTATAATTATCTATAAGATTATTATATGAGAATTATATCATTATATTATATATGATTACAATAAATTCATACATACCTGTATATTTATTTATTTTAATACACACACACACACACACACACACACACACACACACACACACACACACACACACACACACACACACACACACACACATTATGTTTATCAAAATGTAATATATTATAATGTATATATGATTTTACAATTATATTTAATGCTTACATATTTTGTGTGGCCTTGCCCTTCCCCATTATTTTATGATAGTTCAAGCTCACAATAAAATGAACCATCTCCTCCCCACACAGCTCATTGTCACACCATATGAAGAAACACAAAACCTCATTTTTCACTGTCACCTACATGAAATATAAGATTATTTTTGTTTAACCCTACATGCACAAAAGGTGAGACAGGGTTAATGGTCATGGGTTTCATGTGAGGTATGCTTATTGATTACTATATTTCACTTTATAAAACCCCACTTTACCAGATCATCAAGTCACATCCCTCAATTAAAAGTAATCATCAGTGGCTTTTAAAATGTAAAATCAATCTAATTTTTTAAATTATCTTGGAAGAATGATCAAATGACTAAATAATAATTGAAGACTTTGTAAATACACTTTTTCACTAGTTATTTATTCATTGAGATCCCTGACCATTTATAATAGAGGAATATTTAACCAATTTTTTAGGGTAATTTTTGGCAAGCCTCTAAAAATTTTTGTTATCAATATCCATCATTTTTATTCTAAAATTTTGATCAGGTCATTCATTTTTTGAAGCTAACAACTAAGTTGAAAGAAAATGTTAGTCAAGATAATGTGGTGCACTGATAGCTTTGGAAGCCTCTAGAATTATATCTGATTTACCTTTGTTATAAATTTATTCCAATTATAACTTGGGCATTATATATTACTTATTCTAGCATAATGCCAATAAAAAATCTAGACTGTGAAGCTAGAAGATATTGCATGTATATAAAATATAAGGGGAAGAATAAGAGCATCTAATCCATGTAATTATTAAAACTAAACACATATTTATGTTTTAATGTAGACCTTGTTAAAATCAAGTTTAAGATATCCATTTAAGGAAATCAGAACTAACAATGATCATTGCTACTTTGCCATCTGATATAACTTGCATATATTTCCCTTACCTTTTTGAAGAGTTTTAAAGATAATATATTAGGAAAATTTTGTATATATCTATTTAATAAATGCCAACATTTTATTAGTCTCAAGTAAGTAGAAACAACTGAATGGCTACCTTTGCAACAATTTCAATAGGTGAGTAGGTGAGGGAAATATATGCAACATGAGGTGATAATGCCATTTTTGTTCACTATGTCTCCTAGATTTCGTTCAACTAAAGTAGTTAAGGTGGTTTGAGTACCCTTCCAATGCCATTTACAAACTAATTATCCATTATTAAACACCCACTAATCTTATTTTAACTTCCATCATAAAAAAAAGTTAAAATAATTGGTAGAATCCTATAATGTACCTATTTCTATTGTTGATGTTCTTTACCAAATGAACCATGGTAGGAAGTTATATCATTTCTAGTTTATGTTGATTATTGTACAATATGCACCATTTTAATACTAAAAACAAAGACCCTCTTTTTACTTTGGAGTTTTGTATTGCACCTCAAGGAGCTTTTTGGTAGTTGCATGTCAAAATTGTATTCTTGGAAGTACATGTTGGCTATATATGAAGAGTTAAATATCAATGTGCTTCATTGTTTTAACCAAGCCTATATGATTAAATCTTGCATCATAAAAAATTAGTATATAAAATCACATCTAGGGTGCATTAGTTTAAAATATTTGAATTTGCATGAATCTATTAAGTCTTAGTCTATTTTATGATTGTGTTTTAAAACACAAATAAGGCTTACTTTTAGATTATTTTGCCTTGGTTTTGTGCAAATACCTAACTATTTCAAAAAATTTATGCTACTTATCCTTAGTAATTTTGATCCATTTGTTCTTTAATTTGATCTAATTTGACTACAATTTTTCTTTTGTTCATATTTTACCTTAGTCAATTTCATTGAAATGATCAAAAGTTGATTTAAAATGGCTTTATTTCACCAAGTTTTTATGTCTTTTCATTTGAATTTACAAATATAGTCATTTTATTTCAAATAAAGACTTAGTCATTGCTTTTTAAATTTGAAGTTGATGATTCTACTTTTCTCTATTTTACCCACAGGTGCTTAAACTTTGCCCACTGCCACATGGTGACTTCTCATGCTTTTTGAAGGCATGGGCCATTCAAAAAGTCTTTAGACACTTATCTAATTATTAAAAATGTTCCTAGAGATACATTTCATATTTTTGCCATCGTGAGGGATTTATCCTATTTTCAATGTTTGCCCGACAGGCCTCCATATTAGTAAAAATTTGAGCAAGCAGATCTATAGGATGCTACCAAGTGTCAAGATCTCAACAACCCACTGATCCTGGTTGAAACCATACAATGCAAAACTTTCAGGAAAGTGGGTTAGCAAGATTATTCTATGAGGCATAATCATGGTGACACAATGTTTAGAAAGGATCCATAAAGATGTAGTGATGTTAACAAGCTTTGGGTGAGTGGACTAGAAAGATGTTGTCATGTGGCACCATATCAGTGACCCACTATCCTAGATATGTATATATAAGAGCAACAAGCCCTAGGTAATTGAGTGAGTGGGATGATGCCACATGGTGAAATATCATTGCTCTATAACCTAGAAGTAGTTCACATAGCCAAGTAGTGTGGCAATGTTTAGGATGAGTGAGATGATGCTATGTAACATACTATCAACTCACTCTGGTGTAAATAGTTATCATACATTCTAAGTAGTAGAAGATTAAAGATAGGTCACATAGTATCAACTCATAATAGTAAAGGACACATTGGTTGCACAACCATCAAGACATTTTTTCAATTTTGATGTCCTATCAAGCTGTCAAAAGCTAAGAATAGATTGTGCATCTAATTTGATTCATAAAATCAAGTTGTGGTTGGTTTCTCATTAATAAATGATTGAATAATGATAGAAATCAACGCATGATTGAGAAATAACATTATTCGAGAGGTGGCATGCACATCAAGATCAAGCACATAAACATAAAAGATAAAATATTTCCTTAAGATGTGTGATTTTAACTATGTAAGATGTGGGTGGATGGTTATCCCAATGTAATCTCAACCGCATTCTCTTGTAGGAACTCACTCCCAATCTAATCAAGAATAGTCCCTGATATTTGCATGATCAAATTAATTGGTAATTAATTCCTAATTGATCTCAAGGGGACCCTCTGCATTCAATTCTATAACTACCCCATTAGTAGGAAGATTGAAACTCCTCAAACATGCACTCCTATATAAGATCAACTCTTGAATTGTAACAAGGGAAGGATCCCTTAGAAAATAATAGATTAGTGTACCAGACTGGTTGGTTCTCCCTAGTTAAGTAGAAGTCATTTTTTATGTACTTTTCCTACTTTCTTAGTTATCTTTATGAATCGAGGTTGTTTGGAATCCATGTCTATAACTCACATGAGTATTTGATGAATCCTAATTGACCCCTTTAATATAAATATCTTTATCTGATAACTGTTTCATTTGATAGAATTGATCTATACATGTATATGGTGACTCTATTTTCCTAATTAGATCTGCTACTTCATCTCACATACTCTTGCACCATCCTTAATTGGAATTGTGTTAGGTCTTGCTCAAATAAGAACTGGTTTATCCATGGATTTGTTTTCTCAATGACATTAGGATATTCTACATTAGAAAGTGAGTTATTTATTCTCTTTTTTCATTTCCCTTCTCTCTTTTTTTATCAATCTTTTAGATTAGGTTAGTTTAGCTTCTATGTTGCAATCTAAAACTAATGTTTATCTCAATTGCATGCTCTTTTCTATTTTTGATTATGTACTATTAAATCTATGGAATAAAAATATATCTTTGAATCGATTATTTATTCATAATTAAATAATTCTAGTGATTCTATAGGCATTAGCTCTTACTTTACATGCATATTGAATTGTCTAAAATATTCAACTAACCAACAAAGGCGCTTTGAAATAGAATGGCCACAATGAGCCACTGAGTGAAGATCATTTCACTTAGACCAAGTAGAAGAGACCTTAGGTATTGGAGATCTCAATATTTGCCTCTTTTTTAGGAGGGTCAAGTGCATAAAAAACACTTGACTATAGTTGGTCAATCATTCATTCTGAATAAAGGATCAAAATTATGGTGTTAGAAGGAGGGCCTGAGCTGGATTTTTTAGACTTATTATTTGCTTTTAAGAGGTCACGATCTATTTTCCAAGTTCTTAGATTATAAAATAGATTATTTTAGTCCTTCAATGGCCCTTGCATGGACAAGAAGATGTAGTTATCTTATTAATATCCCATGACCTTCCCATGACTTGCCCAAAAATACCCATAAATTATGTGCAAAGTATATTATGGTGAGGTTAAAATTACTAAAGAACACATATATTATTTTAAATAAACCATTATCAAAAGGTAAATTCAACATGAGGATGTGGCTTGTTGCCTATTCCCCTTGTTACTAAATCAAATGGCCTATTCTTGGTACCTAGGTCTACCAAAAAGGTGCATCATCACTTAGGCCATATTTAAGAACCTATTCCTTAACCATTTTAGTGTGATAATTGACCTTATGCCTTATTTTATAAATTTTCTACATCCCATAAAGAGTCTAATGAAAGAACTAGTATGTTTAATTATAGATTCCATCATTTATACACTAGGTTGAAGGATCATTTCCTACAAGCAAAGGTCATAGCCATATCAGTTTACCTCAATGATTTAGATCATTTTATTGTGATGATCATTAAAATGAACCCATCAAATTTTTCATCATTAGTGTTTGTCTATCAAGAGGCTTTGAATATAGAACAACAATCAGTAACTTAGGGATCTCATATTGATCCTTCCTATCCTTTGGAATAGTAGAGCATTTATGCTAAAGATCCTTTGAATTACTTGCTTAAAAGTCAGACTATGAATCAATATGTGCCTTGAAATGAAGTATTACCTCAATCCTTCATACAACTAAACCTCCCTATGACAAATGAGGGCTCTGCTTAATTTTTAATGAATGTAACTCAATTAATTTTGTGTATGATCAACAGACTGCTTCATTTTATTATAGTGATTCATTATATTTAGCTTTTATTACTGATCAAATACCATTTATTATAGGAGACAATAATTAGGTAATGCACAATCCAAACTATGAAGTTACACACCTTATCACACCATTTAAAGTCTGTGAACTTAGCTACATTTCTAATGTTGAGATAATCATGCATGTTGACAATGCCCCATTTCATAAGCCCATTCCATTATTTGAAGGTTACATAAGTGGTGGTGATGACTCTGAATATGAGGAAGTAACAATTGTAGAAGGTGACCTAGTGGCCAAAAATAAAATTGGTGAAGACCTGCTTACGTAAAAAAAACAATTTGACAACTTTTGCAGTCAACTAAAAGAAAAACTAGAAGAGTTGGAGAAATTGGATAAGGAAGATGTATGTTATGCACCTAAAGCATTATTATCCTATGTTCTTGATCCTATATTCTAAAATTGACTCAAGATGGCCAATAACTTGATGGCATCAGCCATGTGTTCCTCCTAGTAGTAGAGGTAGTCAAACCCAAAATGGGAAGTCAAGAACATTCAAGCCCAAACGAAGAGGAGTCCCTCTTTGAGCCTAAGATAAAGGAAGCGAAGGAGATCATGAGTTTTAGATTAAGGTAAAAATAGGTTTTGAAGGGACCCCAAAACCCTATACAACAAAAAAGAGATAAACCTTAAAGCACAGCTGAGTGTCTAAAAAACAACCCGAGATCGGAGCAAACCAAACCAGGTTAAACAAGAACCTGAAAATAGCAGAAAAGCTGACACTACAGAGCGGACCGTCAACAGACAGGAACAACAACCAACACCCTCCCATACAGAAGAGGATAAAAAAATATTTTATTTTTTACACAAACAAAGATTCATATCTAGAGGGGGGATCAAAGGGTTAGACTTCTTCCTCTTAACAGCTGTCCATCCATCCTCTACCTTTGCTGCCTCAGTCATCCATACCTTAGAAGATAGTGATCCATGAAGCCTAGGGGGCACAGATGACTCAACAATATCCTTATGAAGACTAGCCACAGTCTGGCTCCTAGGTATTTCATCCAAAACAGGGGGAGAAACCAAAGCCTCCTCAACAACTGGCTTAGAATGATCATTTTGCCCAGTCTCCACAGGACCATCTATGGAATCTTTCACTAGTGGATCCTCCTCAATCATCAGCTTGGAATGGATACTATCTTCATTCTCAAAATCGACCAAATTTTCCATGGGTTGTATAACCATGTAATGTTCTGAGGAAGCCTCAGACCACCAAGATGATGGTCTTCTAGAATTTGATTTCCCAACCATACAATGAGCTGCAATATGACCCGTCAGGTGACACTTTTTGCACCAAAAAGGTACACCCTCAAAATCCAACATTTGTGTCCAAGTACCCCTTGAGGAGTCCAGACAGATCGCCTCTGGTAGGCCCTTAGAAACATCCACCTCAACCATTATGCGTGCACAGGTCGAATGGTAACAATCCAAAGTATTTTCATCCACAAAAAATAAATAATCTCCTATAACATTCTCGATAGTTTTAAAAACCGATTCATGCCAAAGATGAATTGGTAAATTTGGGAGCCGAACCCAGATAGGGATCTTGTTAAATGTTTTCGTAAGTGGATTTAAATCCATATGCCACCATTTGGCCATAAGAGGATATTTTCCTTGCCATGAAAAATTATTGTTGCTCAAGATTATCCTTCTATCCTCAAGGTTTTGGAAGACAGCAATAAAGAAACCTTTAACGCATGGGAAGATTTCAACATTATCTTCAATAAGTGGCAGCCAGGTCTTGGATATCCAGCGATGTAGATCAAAAAGAGAGGGCCAAAAGCCACAGAAACAAAAAATAACAGCTTGAGAGGAAAAAACTTCTACCCGTTCAAAGATTTCATCAACTATTTTAGGATCTATAGTTACCCTAGTGGGTTTTAGAGCACTTACTGGCAGTACACGGGATGGCCCAGATGATGCTCGAGGCACAACTTCATATAGATCTACTTTGAATGCCACCACATCCACAAAATTTCTTCCCCTTGCTTCAAACCCTGATCCAGAAGCGTAGGCAGAACGCCCAGCGAAAAACTTTCCTCCACCCGCAGGAAAGGTCTCTTTAGGGGCATTCAGATCCCTCCCTTTGCGAGCTAACAACACCCCACTCGTTTTGGAAGTCGTAGCCGCGTCGACCACCAGACTAACGGCACCTGTTTTCAAATTTTCCAAAGTCACGCGCTCAGGAGTCGACATCGCGCTCAGGATCCTTGCCTGAAGGAGATCATGAGTTATTTTGATGACACCATAACCATTTATTATTACCCAATGCCAACACATTCCATGTTCAAGGTATTAAAGATGGCTAAGATATAAATAGAAGATCATAAGCACGATGGTCTGAATGAAGGAGTCATACCAATGGAGATACAAACTGAGAATGATCTAATCCAACTTAGCTCTCCACACACTTCAACCATTGATGAAAAATTTAGGTCTTTTATATGGGAGGAACTTGAACCACTCCCATGCCTTCTAAATGATAAAGGCAACAAAAAGGATGTTGCACAGGAATCCATCTACCATCAAGAACATGCCACATTTAGGTTGGATCTCCCAATCAATCTGGTATGTATGAATGCCCATCCCCATTCTTTACCATAATATAATACATGGGCTGAGGTATTTTCTTTACCTTATCCCTCATATGTTCTACAATTTATATATAAATACAATGCATGATTTCACATTCTTCATTTACTCGAATTAGATGAACTAAACATAGATAAATCTTTATGGGACAATGTTTTCTATTGTAAAGAAAAACATAAATGCAAGTAAATTTTTATTTTATCCTTCTCAAAATATTAAAAAGAATCAGGGGTTTAATTGATTCAACCATGCATTTACTTGGAAACCTCCATGAATATTTTCTTTTCCCTTTCCTATTTTCTTTTCTTTGTCTTTCCTTTATGTCCCTTGTTGTTAGCTTAGGTTTGCTTTGTTTATTTTTTGCTTTTGTTGTTGGGTCTATCCCAAATATTTTCCCCTATGGTTCCCTTGTTAATTGAAGTAATGAAAAGAAAGGATGTTGCATAGGTAACATAAATAGAATTCAAAGAACTTAATTACAAATTTTACTTGAAAATCTTGTATGAAACTGTTGTGATTACTTTTTTCATTCCTAAATATAAAAGTTCAATGATTTTGAATAGAACTTGTGAATTTATAAAAGCTAGTGTCTCCTCTAAAACCATCTAATACACTTAATGAAATATCTAAATAATGCAACATTGCTTTAACTCTAGTTTGCCTTGAGTTGTCATGAATTTTTTGATTTTATTTTACCCATGGCTTGGTCCCTAACCCTCTATGGATGAAAATCTAAAATCTCCTTTCAAAAGGAATTGAGCTAAGTGTAAAATCTCCTCGAAATGGTGATCTTGGTAACATTCCCCATAAGTTTTTTGGCCTGATTAGAAGTGAAGCAAGGCATTTGGAAGGGACCATAGGTATCTCTATCAAGGCTATAAATTCTTGGCTAGCAGCAAATCAATGCCCCAACTGCTTCCCCCAAGCTAAAATGTAAAATATTTTTCCTCTACTTTATTGACCTTATGTAAATCTAAATTATTGTGTGTGAATGCAAATAAAATGAATTAATCACCTGATCACACAATTGGATAGTATTTGGTTGGATTCTTAGCTTAAAAATTTAATGTCTTTAAGTTTTTTTTTGTTCTAAGTGATTGCTTGTAGCTAATACCTTTTATTCTTATGAAATCATAGATTCTAGCTTCTGGAAATACTCAAGAGTATTTCCCAGTAGGAGTCGTTAATTATTGATGTTTGTAAAATATGCCTCATTTTCATACTAAAAATAGGGACCCTCTTTTTGCTTGGAGTTTTGTTTTTCACCTCAAGGAGTTCATTGATGGTTTCTCTGTTAAAATTATCTTTCTAGAAGTGCATGTTGGTTAGTTGATAAGAGTTTAATCTGAATGTGTTTCATTATTTTAGCTAAGCCTGAATGATTAAATCTTATATCATAAAAAATTATCATATAAAATAACATATAGGGTTGTATTAGTTTAAAATATATGAATTTACATGAATCTATAAGTCTTAGTCTATTTTATGCTTGTGTTTTAAACCATAGATAAGATTTACTTTTATATTATTTTACCTTAGTTTTGTGTAATTGTCTAACTATTTCAAATTTGTTATAATACTTTTATTTAACATTTTTTATCTATGTTTGTTTTACTTTGATCTAAATTGAATTTAAGTTTCTTTGGTTCATATTTTACCTTAGTCTGTTTCATTAAAATGATCAAAAGTTACTTTTAAATGAATTTATTTCACTAAGTTTTCATACCTTCTCATTTGCATTTATAAAGAATTAGCCATTTTATTTTGAATAAAGACTTAGCCATTACTTTTTTAATTTAAATTTGTTGATCGGGGTTTATTATTTTGCCCGTAGGTGCTTAATATTTATCCCCTACCACATGATGACATCATGTAACTCTTAGTAGCTTAGGCCGTTCAAAAAGTCTTTCGACACTTAGTTGATTCTACAAAAGTTTCCTGAAGCCGTGTGACATCTTTTAACCACCCCACAAGACTTAGTATATTTTCAAAGTTTGTCCAATGGGCCTCTACATCAATAAAGATATGGGTGAGTATATCAAAGAGATGCTACCAAGTGTCATGATCCTAACAACTTATTGATTCAAGCTAAAACCATACAATATAAAGCTTCCAGGCAAGAGGGTTATCAAGATTACACCATGTGGCAAAATCTTGGTGACCACTATCCTAGAAGAATCTATACAAAAGAAGTGACATTAGTAAGGTTTAGGTGAGTGAGCTAGTGGGATGCTATCACATGGCACTGTCTTGATGATTGGCTATCCTGAAATGTCCACTCAATGAAACAATCCCTTAACAAACAAGTGAGTGGGATGATGTCATGTGGCTAAATCCTATTGATCTACTACCCTAGGTGGTTCATGTAGCAAAGTAGTGTGGCAAAGTTTTGGGTGAGTGAGTTGATGCCACATGGCATAATCTCACCTTATTGAGGTGTAAATAGTCAGCATGCATTTTGAGCCTCATTTCAAGTAGTATAAAAGAGAAGAGTGGTCACATGGCAATGACCCATAATAGTAAAGGACACATTAGTTGCACAACCAACAAGACATTGTTTCAAATTTGATGGCCCATTTGATCTTCAAAACTATCAAAAATAAAGAATAGATTATACATCTAATTTGATTCATAGAATCAAGTTAAAATTGGTTTATCACCAATAAATTATCTAAGAATGATGTAATTCAATGCACAATTGAGCAAAATCATTAGTCAAGAGGTTGTGTGTGCATCAGGATCAAGAGAAAAAACATAAAAGACAAAAGATTGTCTTAAATAAGTGTGATTTTAGCTATATAGGATGTGGGTGGTTGGTTATCCCAATGCAATCTCAACTATATTCTATTGTAAGAACTCACTCCTAGTCCAATCAAGCATGGTCCCTAACCTTTTTATGATTGAATTAACTAGTAATTAGTTTCCAATTGATCTGAAGGGGACCTTCTACATTGAATTTATGTAACTGCCCTATTATCAAGAAAATTCAAAACTACTCAAACCTATGTGCCTATATAAGACTAGCTCTTGCATTGTAATTAGGGTTGGATCCCTTATAATAGAATAAATTAGTGGACCAAACTAGCTAGTTTTCCCTAGCTAAATAGATCAGTCATTTCCTTCATGCACTTTCCTTGCTTTCTTAGTTAAGTTTCTGAGTCGAGGATCTTTGAAAGCCATGTATGTAATTCACTTGAGTATTTGATGAATCTCAATTCATCCCTTTAATATAAATATATTTATCTGAAAGCTTTGTCATTTGATAGACTTGGTTTGTGAATTTATATGGTGACCTTATTTCCTAATTGGCTCTGATACTTCATCCCATAGACTCTTTCACCATTCTTAGTTGGAGTTGTGCTAGCTCTGGATCAATTAAGGATTGGTTTATCCAGGGATTTATCTACTCAATGGAATCAAGATGGTCTACATTATGAAGCGAGTTATTTTTTCTCTTTTCTCCCTACCCTTATTTATTTTTCTCTTTTTATCAATCTATTAGATTAAGTTAGTTTAACTTTTGAGTTTCAATATGAATCTAATGTTTATCTCAATTGTATGCTCTTATCTATTGTTGCTTATGTATTGTTGAATCTATTCAATATATGTATATCTTTAAATCAATTGTTTATTCGTAGTTAAAATCATTTTTTTAATTTTATAGGCATTATTTATTAAATTAAATGTATATTAAACTACCTAAAATATTTTAATAACTAGCAAAGGCTCCTCAAAATGGAATGGTCATGAGCCACTAAGTGGAGATCAGTGCACCTAGACTAGGTAGAAGAGACCTTGGAAAGTGAAGATCTTAGGATTTACCTCCTTTTAGGAGGGCCAAGTGCATAAAAAACACTTTTTAATAGTTGGTTGGTCATTTGTATTGAAGGACCGGTCAAAAACTCATCCACACTCAAGTTCAAATATCCTTCATTAGAAATTGATCAATTTATAACATTAAACATAGATAATTATGTTAAAACAACATATTGGTTTTTATCATATTGGTTTTAGCTATGGACATGAGTATATGACATAAAATGATGAGGATATGAAAATGTAATTGTTTAGGATGAAGAGAGTGAAATAAAACAAGTAAAAATGAATGAGGAGATGTGAAGGATGAATGTTGATGAAGAGAAAACGTGAAAAAACAATAGAGAGACCATGTGGTTGTATAGGTAGTATGACAAGAAGATATGAGAAAGCCTATTGAAGGAAATATTATATATTAATTTATATATATAATTAATTAATTAACTAATATAGATATCTTAAATACATCTATCTAAAATACGTTGAGAGGTATTAATCTTATGGTTTTTATCTTAGATTTTCACATACCACATTGATTAATAAATTCAATATTTTCTCCTCTACTTTTCCACTAATTGGTGACAAATGGTATCCATCTAGCTCCATCAATGAACCATGATCAATTTTTTTTTTATAAAAATAAAATAGGCTCCAAACTATAATGTATAGCCATGATATTACAATTTTTCTATTAACTTCTTAAAGCAAAGGAAAAATTTATAAGTGATGGTCAAATGGATGTCAAATTTAAGGTCACACATAAAAATGAATAACTCATTCCATTACACTCCACCCCATCGCTACTATTGTAGAACATCTATTGGCTTAATTACATTATAAATAAATATTTATTTTATATATAACTATTTATATAATATTGTGTTATATGTTTTATAATATTAATTATTACTTCAAAAGACATTATACAATAGCATTCAAGGGTGGTGGTGCGTTTTAATGTAGTGAGTGTGTTCACTTTTAATTTCAACCTTAAATTTGATATTCATTTGATATAATTTTTTATCATTAAAAAAACTAACCAATATTATTATATAATATTAAATTTTATTAAAAAATAATTTTATGAATGAACACTAAGTACTACAAGTTAAAACCAGACCAAAGTTATTATACCATATTAAATTTTATTAAAAATATATTTTTATGAGCGGACAATATTACAAGTTAGGACTTTAAAGTGCATTTTTAATTTCAGCGCATCTTCTACCATCACACATTAATTTTATCTTATTTGGCATGTTAAGGTTTTCAATTAATAATTTTATACCATTATGATTATACATAATACCAAATTGCATTCCCATTTGCTCCATATAGCACCAAGTCCATTAGAAACAATTGTTTTTCAGTTTATGCAATAAAATTGGTTATTTTTATTGAAGTTTCAATGTTGGTGTGTGTTCGTAAGGAATCAATTTTGCATCCATATAAGACTCCAAAGTGTATTTTGAGTGGTGTTGCAACTAGACTCTACAAATATATTAAAGGGTACTTATAAAACTATATTCATTTTTATGCTAAAAAAACCATTGTTTTGATGGATTAATAATTATGTTGTTTTTTCTTCTTAGGTATGCCTACAACTAGAATTTGAGAAAATAAGTAATATTTTGTGGAGATGTCAATTGCATTGTAGTAGTCTAAGATGATAATATTTTTTCTAAAATTAATTAACTATAACTAAAATAAAAATAAAATTATGCTTAGGTTTGTAAACTAAATTTGATCATCATATGAGTCATGGATTTATGTACAATTATTTGTATTAACTTAATATCGAAATATTTTGTAGATGTAATGTGAAATTTTGATATTTCCATATTTTACTATGATTTATATGGGCAATGTTGAATAACAAAAAAAATTAGACCCATTCGAACTAGACATATCATAAAATAAAATTCTAAAACTTAAATGTTTGTGGAGTGAATTTTATTATCTAGATTAATTTGAAATGAACACAAATTTATAAATTGAATCCTAGTCCCCATGGTTATTGTTATAAATGATATACAAAGGCCCTATACATGGTTTTCATGTGTAACCATATTTACCAGAAAAAAAAATGTGTAACAAATAAAATATGAACAAAAATAAATAATTTATTTAAAAAATTAATAATTTAAATATTAAATTAGTTATCTTATTTTATATATAATATTTAACTAAATTAAACACATTTTATATATATAATAATTAACTAGCATACACATTTTAAATAAATTTATGTAAAAGACATCGAGATATATCATTCTCAAGATGTCCATTCCTTATATGTCACAAATTGAAAATCATATAGGTTCCTCAAGAATGATATTTTAAGATATGTATACTAATTCTTATCTTATATATACTATATATAATATTAATTATAAATTATAAATATATTATAGGGTAAGTGCACAAAGTTGGGGGATAAAAAGTGGCCTACCCGTGGACATGATTTTTCTGAAATTTCAGAAATTTAAACTACTATAGATAATTTGAGATATCTACACTCTAAATTTGAAGATGGTGTAAGAACATGAAATGTATCATCTTGAGTCTAGTTTCCAAAACACTATATTTTTTTTTTAAATGGTTAAGTATAATTAGGTCAAAAATCTAAAATTTGAAGAACTCTTGTTTTTTAAAGAAAACATAGTAGATAGATGGTCGTGTGGTGCACCATTTTTTGAGAAGTGTTTAATATTATTTTAAACCCTTTAATTAAAATTTAGATAAGATATTATAGTTTGTTACTTATATTTTTTAAATGAATACTTTTTCTTATGAATTTTGCAAGTAATAGATCCTAAAAACTGACTAAAAATGGATAGCCATCCGTGTGATGCACCTAATTACCTCAAAGAAAATGAAAATCTATTTTTTTAATGTGTATAATTAGGCCTAGTTGGTGACCATATAACTTTTTTTTCACTTGGATCAACTAAAGACAAATTACATGAACATATATAGGCATGTATGTTTACGACATGTAGTGGCCTAAAAAAGATATAGTTAGAAATCAACATAGTTTGAAACCTTAAATTAGTCTAAAAAATATAAAAATCATATTTTTAGAAAGAGGAGAGTGTGTTCATCATGATGGTATTAAGTCTTTGAATTTTCACATTGAAATTCATAATGTATTTAGCAATCAAAGTTGAATTTTATTATTTTTTATCATAACTCTTGAACTCGACTGTAGATTGACAAGTTGAAGCCTTAACTCAAGAATCCAAGTCATTCTCAAGCCAAAAGATGTGGGATTTGAATTTAAATTCAAATAATGTGATTGCATTAATAATGTAATTATGGTATTAATGTGATCGCATTATTAACCACATTAATAATGCGATCACATTATATATCCACAACACCCAAAAACCTAAATTTTCTCTTTATGTCAAATTTTATATATGACCTTATAAGTTCTTGAGCTCCTTAATAGTGGTGTTATTTCATGTGATATGGGAAAGGTCCCTAACCTTGGATAGTGAATTAAGGTGTCATGGTATCAAATTAGACTTCAAAAAAAATATATGCATTTTAATATGTTGACTTGACCACTTATAATTACTTGGTTTTAAGGTGTAATTCATTATACATTTTATGATATAACTTATTTTATCATGATATGTCATAAAAAGCATATTTTTAAACCTATGGCGAAAACTTAGCCTTCAGAGTACCAATCTAGCTATGCATTTGAAGTAAATTGGGGTTATTTTGAGCCCCTTCAACCTAATTACATGAATATAAAATGTGATTTGGGGGTTTATCAGCTCCAATTTCATTAGCTCAGTTGAATCAAATAAACATAATTTATTTATATGCAAGTTATACATGTATATAATGTGGTTTTGATCTCAATAAACTTGAAGTCATCAACTAATGAATGCAAATGTTGATTAGTTCAGTTATGGAGGTAATTAAGGTCAAAGTGAGCCATGTGAATGTATTTTAAATTGTATATTCAATGTGATTTGGAGTGAAATTAACCCTAATGTCATGTCATAAATAATTAACCAAAGCATTGATACATTTGATATAGGAGGAATTTGAGGCCAATTTGAACCCCTTAAAGAGTAAGATATGATTTGAGAAAAAATTAAAAGTTTGATTCTATCATGAATTGATCTAATTAGTCAATTTGTGCAATTATGGGCATGATTTGGGAAAAATTGAGCCTCTAAAACAAATTTATGTCTCAATCAATTGTATAACATGTATGCCTTATCTGACCTTACTTTTAGCAAAAATGCAAACATGTTTAGGTAATTGTCATAAATAGGTGAACAAGCAGCTCAAATTTTCCTCAATTACCTTAATGATTAGACCCTATATCTAATATCTTAAAATTGAAACTTTGTACCATTTAAATTAAACCCTAAACTCTATACCATTTACCTTAAACCCTAAGCCATAAGCCCTAAACCCCAAACCCTTTAAATTGTAAATCCTAAACCAATAAATTAGCCCCAATTAACATCTTTTATATATAATAAGAATTAGGTTCAAAGGGATGAAATTGGTCAAAATTTCATCACTCATTACCACAATTAACTTAATTGGCTCAATCCATGATGATGTGGGGGATAATTGAGCAAAACATCACATTCTTTACTCACAAATATAGGTTCAAGGAGCTCAAAATTTCCCCAGCTGCCATCACAATTGTACCTCATATACCCTAAAAACTATACTCTAAGCCCTAATCCCTAAACTCTAAACCATAAATATAAACAATTTAAACCTTAAACCAATCATTTTATCCCAAAGTAACATCATTTAGACTAAGAATTAAGTTCATAGGGCTTAGTTTGGCCTAAATCACACTACTGATTACCCCATTTGACTAATTCACTCAATCTACATGATGCCATGGGGTATAATTACAACCCAAAAACACATTCTATAGTCACAAATGCATCCAAGTGATTTAAATTGTCTCGAACTATCTTTGAGATTGACCATGTGTACCCTAAACTATATATACATTAAAACTTAAGCCCTAAACCATAAACCCTAAACACTATACCCAAAATTGCAAACCATAATATTTCCCTATTTACCAATTGATTTAGTCTCAAATAACATCCTTTGTAGTAAGAATTAGGTTCACATGGCATATAATGATTAGAAATTATATATAGGTCCTTAAACCTAAACCCTATGCCACAATCCCTAATCCCTTAAACATAAGTTGTAATCCCTATGCCCTAATACCCACTACATGCCACAAACATACATGCCTTATGATATAATTTATTTTATCACAAGATGTCATAACATGCATTTTTTAAACCTTTAGGGTACTAATCTAACTGTGCATCTAAAGTAAATTGGGGATATATCGAGCCTCTTCAACCTAATCACATGACTATAAAATCTGATTTGAGGGTTGACACATGGCATAGAGAGATTAGACCTTATATAAAACCTTAAATCTAAACCCTATATTCCATAACCCTTAATCCATAAATCCTAAAACATAAATTATAATCCTTAATCCCTAAACCCTATGCACTAATGCCTTAATCCCTAATGCCTAATCTTTAATCTATATTAAGCATAATGTGATCATTTTATTTAATAATGTGATCATATTATTCTTAATATATGCAATACTCGATTCTCAATGTCAATATTTAACCCTAACCAAGTATTAATAATAACGTGATCACATTATTCTTAATATACACTTCTCAATATGTAAGTTGAAGTAGAACTTAGTATTAAAAATAATGTGACCGTGTTATGTAATAACACGATCATGTTATATAACATAATCACATTATTATTATTATTATTATTATTATTATTATTATTGTTGTTGTTGTTGTTGTTGTTGATGTTGTTTTTCTTCTTCTTATTATTATTATTATTATTATTATTATTATTATTATTATTATTATTATTATTATTATTATCTCACTTTTCAACATTTATTTTTAACCCAAATCAAGAATTATATCACCACAAACATTATCTACGTACTTTAGTGGGACCTACGATACGTGTGTACTTGACCCCACCTTTAAAAAGTTGTTAATTATCCTTGATGGGTGACAGATCATGTTTGAGGAAGAGGAAGATATTGAAGAACAAAATACCAAAGGAATTAGAATATTTGAGAGAGAAAAACAAGATACAAATGCAAAAACTTCATGGTAGATAAGGTATAAACCATAATCCTAATGAACCAAATGCCATAGATAATGAACGAATTGATAATAATGAATTAAACAATGATGAAATTTACCATAATGAATTGAATAATGATGAAACTAACTATAATTAAATGAATAATAATGAAATTGACAATAATGAATTAGATAATGTTGGAAGTTTACATTCAAATTTCCAAGTTTTTTATTTTGTTGATGATGAGTCTATGTATGATGCTTCACCCCCCATGAATGAATAGAATTTGATCGAAACAAATAATGATGAAATTAACCATCAATAAAATCTCATGGAAACATATAATGAAGAAATAAACAATGAATAAAATGTCATCCCACCTGTAAACAATGAAAGTAATAATGATTTTGAAACACCCTCTCAACAAATTCCACCATTAACAACACCTCCAAGAATTATGCATAGAAAATACAAGTACTTAATTGAAGTCGATAAAAATATTTTAGAACCAATGCATAAAAAATATCTGATCGCCATTCAAGAATACTGGCTCAACAACTTTGGGATACTTTATTTCATAATTTGAATTATGATAGTCAAAGATGTCAATTATTTATTTCATTGATAAAATTGATTAAGATGAGACCTATAGTATACACATTAGGACTAAGAACATCTAACATGGGTGATGAAAACAATGAAATTATTGAAAATCTACATCATTCATATCGTACTGTAGGCCTAAAATCATGTGCCCAAGATTTTAATGCCTTCTAGCATATATTTACAACTTGTGTAGTAAGTAACCAAATAGGTAAAAAATAAATGGTTTCAAAAACAAGATACACACTTAATATAAATAGAAAAAATTAATGAAAGAAATTGAAAGACTTAATAAACCTAATATCAATGAGCTATGGGCATTCTTTGGTAGACTTCCAGAAATGGATAGGGCTAAAACTGATACTCTCAAAGAGTTGCTCAATTTTGGAAAGACAATACAAGAGTTTTGCCCAATGCAAGAGATGTAGTGAAAAGAAGAGTTGGTTCTTGTAACCTTGAACCACATCCGAAACATTTATTGGATATGACTCAAACATAATTGTACTCTAAATTTTTAGAAAAGCATACACAACTTTTTATTTGTCAAAGATATTTTGAGATGGACAAACTTCTTAATGTAAAAATAAATCACAAACACACCACTTGTTGTTGTAGGCAACATGTTAAATTTTCAATGCACTATTATGTTTTCACCATATTCATTGTAATTTGCATACTAAAAATATTTTACAGGAGTATGGCATTGAATTGCCACTCAAATCAACCAGGGAATTTATTCCAACTATCTTTTACAAAAGATTGGATGGGTAATTCTTTTACAAAAAATCATGTTTAAATGAAAATTATAGCATTTGTGGTGGATTTTCAAAATTTAAAAAAAAAATGTATCTATGAGGAGATTAAAAGTACAATTGAATAGGAATTAGTTGGTTTAAGAAAAAATAAATCAGTGACTTATTAAGTAAAATATGGCAAAGAATCTTAAAGATGTGAGCTCATTACAAAAAAGATATTTGTTTTTGAATTTTTGGTCAAATTTAGGGAAAATATTGTTTGAGTATGCAAGGCACACACACAGGGATAGATGATTGGATGAACATTTCAAGCTAATAAAGGATACATTCCTAATTGGTTCAATTGTTTTAGTAGTTGAATTTGATGAAAATTGCACATTCAAACCTCAAATAAAATTTCAATCATAGTATTACAACTCATCATAAGTTATCATATTCATGCATATAACATTCATGCATGCACCTGATAGTACAGAGCAAAAATATAAAATATTAAGGGAGTACCATTTACATATGAGTGATGATCGATCACATTATTCAGAGTATGTGCAAATCTTTTTTTAAAAGTTTTATGAATAATTGAGTCAGAGGAACATTACTTTCAATCAACATTACATTTGGTCAAACAATTGCACATCATAATTCAAAAATTCACAGATGTTTTATTGGTTAATCAAGATGCACATTACCACTGGGGTAGAACACATTTGGATTTCCATTGAGGATGGCCATGGAAAATAGGAACATGACAGTGATGAAACATGTGTAAAAAGAGTTATTGCAAAGGAGGAAATGAAATTTGAAGAGGGTGTTCATTTGACAAATACAAAAATTGTGGTTGAATGGTGTAAAGAGAGTATGTGTAATGGTACTCAACCAAATTCTACTATTTGTAAACATTTATGGTCAATGGAGGAATAAAACTTGGCAAAGTATGAGGATTGTATGAATCTAATAGGTTCAAGTGGCATCCACTCATTTTGTATCTCAAATACAAGTTCTTGGATTTTTCATTCAAGACACTTGGCATGTTTTTGTTCGACATGCATTGAATCTATTTGGAATGAGTGTGAGTCACAAGAGTGGGTGGATGATTGGAGTTCCAAACCTCTAATTCCAATCAACACATATCAAGTTTCAACAACATTGTAACTTAAAAATATGACATCATCAGATGACTTTGACCATGTATCTAATCTAGTGCATCCAGGTAGAATATTTTTCATTATGTATAATTTATTCTCATTATATATCTTTATATGATCACTAAAAATGGTTTTTTATGATATAGGCTTTTTTTCATAGTTATTACAGATGAGGATAATGAATAGGGAATTGATTACTAATTGTGACAGTGTGTAGAGAGAGAAAAATTTGACTTCCCCAAATATATATGGAGAAAACATTGACTATTCTACTGGGTCATTGGTAGTCACTGAAACTTGGTTTCAATGATATCCTATAAAATATTCAGATCAATGGTTGTTTGAAGATTTTGAAACACAGAGGAAGATACTACACTATTCAAATTTTACTCTTGTAATATATATTCAATTATAAAAATATCATGGGAGGCCATTAAATAGGAAACTATGGAAAGTTCAAGAGTCAAACCATGAAACTATTCTTGATACTATCAAGGTTAGAGCAGATCCTAGTGGTTCATTTAATTGAAATACATAGATATGCTGAATTTTCAAATGTAGATGTAATCAATTTTACCAAATATTTTTTATTTTCTAGTTAGTACATATGAATTTCATTTTTTATTACTTACAATTTTTTGTAGGTTAGCGATGCCAAATAAGCTTCCACCTTCACGTGATTGGCACTGTTAGTAGAGAATTTTATATTATAGAAGTTAAGAGAAGCTCAGGTTAGATGTGATCAAAGCTCAAGAAATTGAAAGTTAGAATGGAATTGCATTAATTGAATTAACAAAATCACTACTAGAGGTGATTATTTATACAACAAAAAGTGAGATTAAATCTCTTAATCTATAGGGGATTATGACTCACAACACAACTAATCACACCTAAGAAATATCTCAAGTAAATAACCTATGTCAATCAAAGGTTAATAACACCTTGATAGATTTATTAAAAAATATCTAGGACTAATTATTCTAACATTCCCCCCTTAATTGATCATAGCCTGGAGAGAATAAGAGAGAATTTATGAATGCCTCAAACTTATCATGTGCAAGTAACTTCATGAAGACATCTGCACACTGATCTTGATTGGGGAAATACTGGAGATCTATGTTGTGTTGTTGAACATATTTGAGTATGAATAGAATTTGAACCTCTATGTGCTTGGCTCTTTAATGAAACATTGGATTGTGAACAAGTTATATAACACCCTAATTGTCACAATTTAGAACTATAGGTTGAGTATGTGGAATTCCAAGTCCTGAAAGAATGTGATGTATCCATATCACTTTGTAGATAGCTCCTACTGTAGCATGATAGTTTTCCTTTATGAAAGATCTAGAAACATAATTATGATTCTTACTTCCCCATAAATTAGATTAGATCCTAGAAAGAACACAAATCTATAAGTGGATTTCATATCATCAATTGAAGCTACATGATCTGCATCTGTGTATCCTATCAATAAGAACTTATCATTCTTCTTGTACTCTAGGCCATACTCAATTATACCTCAAATGTATCTTAATACCCACTTTACTATTTTTTAATGTTTCACCTTTGGTTCCTACATGAACTAAGAAAGACAGATGACAACATAGCTAATATCTGGCCTAGTATATCTCAAGTAAATGAGACTCCCAATCAACTACAGATAGAGAGTTGCATTTACTTCTGGTGATGGATTTGTACAAGACAACCAAAGTATTACCTACACAGGTGTTGCAATAAGCTTTCAGTATATCATCTTGAATTTATCGAGTAATGTATTGGTATACTTCATCTGTAAAACAAAAATGTAATGTTCCTTCTACCATACCTCCAAACCAAGACAATAGTGTAGTAGCTCAAGATATGTCATGTCAAATGATCACTTAAAATAATTCTTAGTTGTATCGATCATCTTCATTGTGATTCCAGTAATGACCAGATCATCAACATAAATGATCACTATAACAACCTCACCCTATGCTTTTTTAGGTAGAGGTTAGGATCATTGGACTCCTATTGAATCGATGTTGTATGAGATGCTCATCAATATTGATGTACTAGGCTCAGAGAGCTTGTTTTAGCCCATAGAGAGACTTGATAGGCCTACACATGTTTTTTTCCTGATTAGGTGTCATATATCCTTCAAGTTAGGTCATGTAGAATTCCTCTTTTAAATATCTATTGAGAAAGGAAATTTTTATGTCCATTTGATGTACTTTCCATCCAAACTATGCATCTATAGAAAAAACCATTCTGATAGTCTTTATCTTAGTTGTGGAAGCAAAAGTCTCCTCGTAGTCAATGCCTTCTTTTTTGAGCATACCCTTTTGCAACAAGCCTTGCCTTGTACTTATCAATACTACCATCTTCTTTGTACTTGGTATTAAAGACCCATTACATCCAATAGGCTTCTTCCCTTATATAAGATCAATAAGCTACCAAGTGTTATTCTTCATCAATGATTGATATTCTAAATCCATGGCATTTTTACAAGGTCTAGACTATAGGGCTTTTGTTACTATAGAGGGATCATATGTTTCTTGAACAATAATCATAAGGGACATATTAACCTCTTATCGAGCTATGCTTTGAGTCCTCGATCTTGAAGTGGATGTATCTGGTACTCCATTTAAGTTAGCATCTTGTATAGTACTTGTATACCACTTGGGCATATGCTGAACTATAGGTGGTGGTGTTGGAGGACCTATTTGAACATCTTCCTTTTCACTTTCACCATCACTATATAAAAATATTATAGGACTTTTCTTTGTATCATTTTCTTGTGTAGAAGGTGGATTGATTCCACTATTGTCATCAAACACTACATCTCTAATGATTAGAACCTTCTTTGTTTTTGGATCAAGTAGCCTATATGCCTTTGATTGTGCACTATATCCCACAAAAATACATTCCTTTGTTTTCTTATCTAACTTCTTCCTTTTCTTCTTAGGAACATGCATATATGTCTTGCAACTAAAAAATCGAAGGTGAGTTACCTTTGGTTTATTCCTTGTCCAAGCTTCATGAGGTGTGATTCCATCAAGAGCTTTGGTGGGTGACCTGTTCAACAAGTAGACTGTAGTGTGATAAGCTTTTTCCCAATATGTATTAGGTAATTTTGCATACTAAACCATGCTATAAAACATTTACACAATGACACTATTATGATATTCTGCAACTCTATTCTACTGAGGTGAATATGGAGTTGTCATTTATTGACTGATTCCATTCACACTGAGATAGGCTGAGAATTTTTTACTGGTGTATTCCCCCCATGATCTAAGCAGAGAGTCTTGATCATACTATTTTCATTTTAAATCATGGCCTTGAATTCTTTGAAGACTTAAAAATCTTGATCCTTAGTCTTCAATAAATATACCCTCATTTTCCATGAGTAGTCATCAACAAAAAGCTGAAAGTATTTATACCCTCTAAGATTGGAAGTAAAATGTCCACAAAGATTGGTGTGCACCAAGTCCAACTTACCAAGTGATCAATACCCAATCTTTCCAAAGGGAGATCTTCTTTATTTTCCTACTAAGCAATTGGTACATATATCAAAAGATTATTTGAGTTAGAAAGACCTCAAACCATATCTTATTTTCTCAATTGTACCAAATAAACATAATTCAAGTGACTATATATTATATGCCATAAATTATCTAGTTTTGTATCTTTGACCACAAATGCTTGATGATCATTTTGAACAAAATCAAGCTGAAACATTTTGCCAATGTTGGAAGCCTTGGAAATCACTTTGAAATGCATACTATTGTCTTTGACGTGGCAAAAATTTTAACTATTTTATTTATCAAATTCAACCATGAGGTTGTGGTCAAGTAGTTGATTAATAGACAATAGAATTTTTTATAAGTCCTGGAACATATAGAACATTTAAAATGTTACAATTTCTATTTTCAAGTTGAAGTTTGATGTCATCACTATCTTGTATTGTATATGAGGTAACATTTCCAAGTGAAACATTTCCCTTTGATTCTATTTTTATCAAAGTAGAAAACTAGTCTTTTCTCCCTATCATGTGTTTGGTTGCTCATAAATCAACATACTAAACTTCACTTGGATGATTGGTAGACTCATGTGATTGAGTAGCTAAACCATATTCCTCATTTGAAGAATCATTGTCTTTAGCAACATTTCCATGTTGTTTAGGCTTGGAATTTTTCTATTTCTACCTATTTTGTTGTTATGATTGCTTCTTTTTTGATTGTGATGACTTGTTGAAAGAGGGCTTCTTACTTGATGAGCCCTTTTGAAATGTGTTGTACCAAAAATGTTTTAAGTTATGTCCCTGTTTTCCATAAATTTGACATGCTTTAAAAGAACGTGAATTATTCCTTTATTGGTTTTGTTGTTTATTCATCGTTGGATATTGATTTGGACCCTGCATGGGTTTCTTCCTATTTTGATTCAATGTGAGTGCATGATTGTCATCTCCTTCTTCTAAATTATGCATAGCTTCCTCTTGTTGTAAAAAATTTACCAACATTTCAAAGGTTGGTTTTTGTCCTATGACATTCAAAGTGGTCACAAAGATCCTATATGTGGGGGGCAGTGCTCTAAAGACTATAAGGATCAAAGAATCATATATCCCCAGTCCACACAAAGATTGAAGTGAAGCCCACAAAGATGCAACCCTTCTAAGGAATGCTTTTACTTTTTCATCTGATTTGAGCTTGAGAGTGTGAAATTGGCTTTGAAGATGCAAGATTTAATTTTGATTCTTAGCTTCATATACATTTTAAAGCTTATCCCAAGTATCTTTTGTAATTTTAGCACTTGTATATGAGGTTGTACCTAATCCGAAACACCAAACATGAATATTAACTTAACTTTTTCATTAGCCTTGTCAAATTTTTGTTACTAATCAACATTTTTTGCATGTCTGACACATGTACCTTCTACAACTAACCGAATGTCTTAAAACTCAAGATGTGTTTGTATTTTTATTTTCCATGCTACGTAATTATCACTGTGAAGCAATTATGTGTCAAAAAAGAGAAATCTAGGTCCTGAACTAGACATTTTGCAAGTTGCATATGACAAATTACAAGTGTGTTGTTAAATGAAGAAATAAAATGTGCATTTGAAAAATTTAAATAAAATACAAAAATGCATACATAAAGATGACAAATCATGCATAAGCACACAATGGATGTCGGAATCTACCAAAAATGCATCTGAAAATGCAATGGAAAACTAGACATCAATTTCAACTGAAAATGCATTTGAGGAGCAAATGAGGTTATAATTTTTCTATTGCATTTTTACATTTTAATGACACCAATATATAGAAAATTGAAAAATATGCACTTTTGAAAAAAATAGAACTCAAAATTGAGTTATGATTCAAAAGTTATAAGCATTTTGATTTTCCTTAAAAATGGGTCAAATCAATTAGAAGACACTACAAATTGATTTTTTAGGCCAAATTAAAAAAGAACATATTCTTACAACCACTCAATGGAACCAAAATTTTATCATAGACATAGAAAAGTCAACAGAAGTGAAAATTAGGCCTTCCAATTACCTCAGTATGAGTGCAATCAAGTTTGACTTCCTCTGTTAAGAAAAAATTACAACTATTTAATACAAAGAATGAATAAAAAGCCGTGTAAAGAGGAAAAACTAGAGAGAATTGTTTGTCTTTGGTTGAGAGGGGTGCCAAGATTATTTTCCAAGGCAAATGTATCCTCTTTCAATGCCTCTCCTCTACCAGTCAAAGCCACCATAGCAGAAAAAGATGCCAAAAACCCACTGGTAAACTTTTAGATCTACCAAAGTTGACATAGATCTAAGAAGCTTGCATGGATGCTAGAGGGACACAATGTGAAGTTTAATGTCTGAATGGATCGACTCTACTATTAGATGCCATTTCAGGCTGTTATGTTACCTTTTAACTTTTTTGTGCTATGTTTTGTAGGGTTGTTGATCAACAAAAGGTCGATTTGTAAGGTAGATAGTTAGGCATGACTTTTTGTAACTTCACTTATGGTAGTTGGGTGATCCAAAAGTTTATACATTGACACTACAGGTTTTTTGCTCATATCTAAAGTTTAATGGACTAAACAACTAAAAAATGAAATTGCTATAATAATTTTTTTACATCATTCGATATAGGTATACCAATGCTAAAATATGCAAACCAAAATCCATTACAATAGAAAACAATTTGCTTAGAAGTTGATTCTAAAAAAATATATAAAATAAAAAAATGAAGATGCCTTTGAGAAAATGCAATGCCCAACAAATCATCCAATTAGCAGGGTGTTTTAGATCTAGCAGATCTTGAATATGACACTACATAGTAGTTTTTCTCCTCCACATAGATATGGGAATGAATAGCTTGATGCCAAAATTTCCAAATGCCATCATTTTAATGCCAAACTCCAATATTTCAATGCTAAACTTGGATTAAAAAGCCTGCAAATATGTCATTTGTGTTAGGCATGGAGTGGGTTGATTCAAACTCTTAAATACCAGATCTTGAATATCATGATAGAATGAAGTCAAATAAAACTTTAAAAAATATAAAATTTTCTCCTTCCATAAATTGGTTATAATTATGATAGCATTTTGGCTTGGGATGGCTTAAATTAGAGTAACATGACACATATAAGGATCACACGTATTTGGCTCTCGATCTCTACTGAATCTCCAATGTTTCGAAGAGATTCCTCAAGATTTCTTGTTCTGGTACCAAATGAAAGTCAGAATGAAATTACATTAATTGAATTAATAAAATCACTATTGGAGGTGCTTATTTACACAACAAGAAGTGAGATTAAATCTCCTAATCTATAGGGGATTATGACTCACAACATAACTAATCACACCTAGGAAATACCCCAAGTAACTAATCTATGTTAATTAAAGGTTAATAACACCTTGAGAAATTTATTACAAAATAGTGAGTATTAATTATTCTAATAGAAATGATATATAGGTTTTGTTTTATGTGTGTTTAAACATAGGCTAAAAATTACATTTTTCTTGTATTACAAAGGGCATTTTTTAGGCCAAAATGGGTGGTGGGTTTGTCGATCAAGTTTGATGGGAGGCCAAGAACCTGGTCCTAGATGTTATCTATCCCCCTGGACATGTTGGCAGTGTCAAATTTTAGTTAAAAAACATTGAAACTATAGTTATGTAACCAAAACTTAAACTTTAACAACATTATTGTCAATGTTTCCATGCTTTGGAATGGTAGAGAAAATGCACTTTCAAGTGGATTTAAACATTGTGGTAGTGTGATAACATGTAATTTGTCTCTCTATACATGATCTAAGTGATATATTCTTAGGTGGAGGTCCCAAAGGCAAAAATGGAATTTGAAACTCAAGAAGTTACTTGTTCAATGCCAAAAAGTTACATTTTTTGACCCCTCACTGCAAGTTGTCCAATAGATTGCTCTCGAAGGTTCTACTTGAGTGATTTGGGATGTGATTAGAGGGATTCAAGAGGTATGGAAGGGATTTTATGATTCTTGGAAAAGAATTACAAGTTTTTTTTACGTGTGTTTAAACTAAGGCTAAAAATATATATTTTTTGTATTGGGAAGGGTGTTCTTGAGGTCAAAATGGGTGGTGGGTTTGTCAATCGAGCCTGATGGGAAGCCAAAAAATTGGTCTTAAACATTATATTTCCCCCTAGACATGTTTTTAGTATCATAATTCATTAATAAATCATAAAAACCATAATTCTATAACCAAAAATTAAACTTTGACAACAATTGTTGTCAGTGTTTCCACGCTCCAAAACGGTAGTGAAAATGAAATTTCAAGGGGATTTGAGCATCATGGTGGTGTGATAACATGTAATTTTTATATCTATATGTGATAAAAGTGATATATTCTCAGGTGGAGGTCTTAGAGGTAGAAATGGCAGTTGAAGCTCAAAAAGTTGCTTGTTTAATGCCAAAAAGTTACATTTTTGAACCCCTTACTGCAGCTTGTCCAAAAGATTGCTCTCAAAATTTTCACCTAAGTGATCCAAGTTGAGATTAGATGGATTAAATATGCATGGAAGGAATCTGATGATTCAAAAAAATCACTTAAAAGTTTTATTTTATGCATGTTTGAATTTAGGATTAAAAAATTGCATTTTTCTTATATTGAGAAGGGCATTCTTGAGGCTGGAATGGGTGGTTGGTTTATTGATCGAGCCTAATGGGAGGCAAAAAACTAGGTCTAAGACATTATCCACTCCCATTGGATGTATTTAAAGTATCATTTTTTAGTCAGAAAGCATTGAAACTATAATTATGCAACTACAACTTAAACTTTGACAACATTTAGTGTCAATGTTTTCACACTCTGAAATGGTAATGAAAATGCACTTTTGACTAGATTTGAATGTCATGGTAGTGTGATAACATGTAATTTGCCTATATTGATTTTTAAAAAGTGATATATTTTTAGGTGGAGGTCCTAGAGGTAGAAATGGCAGTTGGAGCTCAAGAAGTTGCTTGTTCAATGACAAAAAGTTGCATTTTTGGACCTCTCACTACAACTTGTCCAACAAATTGCTCTCAAAGGTTCCACTTGAGTGCTATCAGGTGAATTTAAAGGGATTAAATAGGTAGGGTAAGTATCTAATAGTTCAAAAAAATGACTTACAAGTTTTATTTTATGCATGTTTGAATTTAGACTAAAAATTTGTATTTTTCTTGTATTGAAAAAGGTGTTCTTGAGGCTGGAATGGTTGGTGGGTTTGTCATTTGGGTCTAATGGGAGCCCAAGAACTAGTTACTAGACATTATCCACCCTTAGATGTATTTAAAATGTCATTTTTCAATCATAAAGTATCGAAACTATAGTTATGCAACCACAACTTAAACTTTGACAATATTTATTGTCAGTGTTTCCACACTCTGGAATGATAGTGAAAATGCACTTTCAACTATATTTGAATGCCATGGCAGTGTGATAACATGTAATTTGAATATATGGATGTGATAAAATTGATATATTCTTAGGTGGAGGTCTTGGAGGCAGAAATGGCAGTTGGATCTCAAGAAGTTGCTTGTTTAATACCAAAAAGTTGCATTTTTGGACCCCTCATTGTAACTTATCTAATGGATTGATCTCTAAGGCTCCACCTGACTATTTTAGATTAAGATTATAGAGATTAAATATGTATGGAGGGATCTAAATATTCATGTAAATGGCTTACAGGTTTCATTTTATGCATGTTTGAACTTAGGCTAAAATTTTGCATTTTTCTTGTATTGGGAAAGAGCATTCTTGAGGTCAGAATGGGTGGTGGGTTTGTTTATCGAGCCTAATGGGAGAACAAGAACTTAGTACTATATTTTATCCTCTCCATTATATGTGTTATTAGTGTCATTTTTTAGTTAGTAAATATTAGAATAATAGTTCTATTAAGCTTTTGGCCTGTAAAAATTCTAAGTAAATCTGAAGTAAGGTTTCATAAGTAAAACACCTCTAAAAATAAAAAATTTAAACAATAAGGTCTAAAACTTTGTGATCAGATGGGGAATGTATATTATAAATTATTCTAAGTATCACTGGGTTGACAGTAGGTTTGAAATTGTAGGTACATAGGACTATTTTATGTATACCTGTAGAAGACCATTTTTGAGAAAGTTGTGTATAAGGTAAGTTGAGTTTTTGGTTGATTTGAGTTCTATAAACTTGGGTACAGGTTAAAACATGTTACAATTGATAAAATACTACTATAAATATAATTTTTAAGAGATACAAGTTCTATTTTGAGAAAATGACCTATTGGAGCAATAACTAGGTCTAAAGACCTAGAAACTGAAAAAGATAGAATTTGAGAATGAGAGCTCAATCTCTTAGAGACCTATAATTGGTTGATTTATTATAATTTTTTATACCTACATAAATCCTTGAGTTTTCCTAAGAACTATCAAAAATTCACACCCATAGATATGGCCAATATGGATAAATTTATAGCAAAATGAGAATTCTTATATAGATACGAAAATATTGAGTGCAAGGAATTACTCATTCAAGCATTCACCTTCACTCTGATATAAGGATAATTATATAATAAAGGTAGAGATGTGATGTTTATAATAGTATTAGTACAACATGAAAGAGATGATGTCATAATAGAGGCCCATGACGGAGTTGCACAAGGACACAATTTTGGGTAGGTTGATGTAGATAAAATCATGCTTGAAGTATTATGGTACCTGAGTTTATTTTAAGGTACACATAAGTATGCTAAGGCATGCAATATATGCCATTGAATAAGAAATCCCAGTGTGAGAGATGAAATTCTTATATGTGGCTTGTACTAACCTTAGCATCATTTGTGAAATTATATATTGATTTCATGGGTCCATTCAAACTAGTGGATAGGAGAAGTAATGCTAGATTCATCATTATAGGAATTGAATATTTGAAAAGATGGGTGGAGGATGTACTTAAAAATAATGCATCTCAAAGACCATAGTGAATTTTTGTTAATAGATTCACATGAAAAAGTAAATATTTTTAACTAGCCTCCATCACAATGATTACATATGTATAAATAAGAGGTCTCCTATAAAGAAAAAGTCTACTCTTATAAATTATAACTAATACAATCCCTACAATATCTTCATTATATTCCTAGATATTCTTGATCAGACTTATCTATTGAGTGAGTCACATAAACACATAGTCTATAATACATTTTGATAACTAGAAAAAATATATTCTCATATGTAAATATATTAACTAATGTTAACACTAATTTACTCATGGGTCCAATCAAACTAGTGGATAGGAGAAGTAATGCTAGATTCATCATTATAGGAATTGAATATATGAAAAGATGGGTGGAGGATGTACTTACAAAATAATGCATCTCAAAGACTATAGTGAAGTTTTGTTTATAGATTCACACAAAAAAGTAAATATTTTTAACTAGCATCCATCACAATGATTACACATGTATAAATAAGAGTTCTCCTATAAAGTAAGAGTCTACTCTTATAAATTACAACTAATACAATCCCTAAAATATCTTCATCATATTCCTAAATATTCATGATCAGACTTATCTATTAAGTGAGCCACATAGACACATAGTCTATAATACATTTTGATAACTAGAAAAAATATATTCTCATATGTAAATATATTAACTGATGTTAACACTAATTTACTCACACACATTAATAATTAGAACACTATACAATAACATTGTAAATTAAAATTGAATATAAATTAGATAGATTGCCATGATAGGCATACAAAAAATTACATCTACCAACATAGTTCTAATGTTGGGTGAATGTCATATACACATATAAAATGTCAAAAATGTGTAAATTGCCATATAAGCATACAAAAAAGCACATCTCATGTAAGACATCCTACTCATCAAATAGCCTTTCTCTCTTTGCCTTCCTTGAATAAGGCTCTCCTTGGGATGCCCTACTATTAGATGGAAACCCTTTTAATGCCTTGGATTTCTCTAAGGTCCAACTGCAAGTCCTATGCTCATAGATCCCTTGCAAGTGAACCTATTCAAATACAAGTATTATTACAAAATTAATATAAAATGCATTCAACCAATTTTTAATAAATTAATTTTAAACCATAATAAAAAAATCATTTAAACATGTACTTACTGCAAGCTCATGGTCCTGCTCAATCTATTTTTAATGCTTAAATAAGTCAATGGCAAGCTCAGTTATTTGAATAGACGTCTTAAATATAGGAGAAACATGAGAATTTGCCCTACTAATCATCTGAATGGGGCTATAAAATGTCATAGGACAACCCTGTATACACAATACATTCACATAAGTTATATTTTCCTCAAGTATGTAGTAAAATTATTAAAATAAATCTATTATTACAATTCAAATTATAAGATAATATATATCTTTGTCAGCACATGTGCAGATGATATTGTAATAATAATGTCTATGTCTATCTCAGCTCGAAGAGATGCAGGAGTGTCTACTTGAGCCATCAACTATTTATGCAAACAAGGTCTAACTTAATTTTTTATAAAGTATCAAAGATATATGTGCCAAGTTTTTCTCAATGTAAACCAAGATATATATCGCAACACATTTGAACGTGCATATCATGAAAAGATAATGTAAACCAAGAATCATGGAAGTGTAATTGCCATGCAACATACAATGGCCAAGAATAGCAAGTAGTTTTCAATTTAGAGGTAATATAAAAATTGTAATACATGTAGGAAGTGAGTGGAAAAGTAGGAGGTGGAAACAATAGTAGCACTTTGAGAAGGAAGAGTTAGGAATAGAAAAAGAATAAAAGGCATATCAAGAACTTTGTCCTTACTTGTAAAGCTTATTTGGATAGAGTAAAATGTAAATAAGTGTCTAGTGGTTTATGATCAATCCTATGGTTTTAATATCTCTTGTCAGAGAATATTCAACTCAGTAGTCTACATATACAAACTTGTAAAACCAAAGTTTCAATACTCTGTCTTCAGGCATAGTCAGAAAGAGGAAAACATAGTCAGTTTAAAGTGTCATTATAAATGATTGAAAGATGAGTATGGGATAAAGGATCTTTATGAAATGAATATAAACACATTTAAATTCTCAATACTATTGATAAAATGAAAAATAAATGGGAAGACTATATACAACCCAATTAGTAACAATTTTGAAGTTGCATAGTCATAAAGAAAGACCATATAGAGTTCTTGGAAATAGAGTTGAGGATTTAAGGTATTGTGAATATTTTGAGATATTATTTTTCAATGTGTGTGATTCTTTGAATTTCTCTCAAATGAAGGTAAAGGGTCTTAAGGGTTTATTTTGTCCTATTTATTGACATAGTCATGATGGAGGGGTACATAAATTTTGTAAAACATGTTGGGAGTGATTTAGTATTGAGAAAGGGAATGTAATAGTTTGAGAAGATGCGTGGGGTAAGGGAAGAGCCATTTAAATCCTTAGAATCTTTGATAATGGTCAAAAGGTCATTCTAGCTCATTTATTATCCTACAGCACTGAGATAACACAAGTTAGGGTTTAAAACTAAAAAATGAGATAACAAGTGATTTAATTGACGAAAAGTCATTAAAATTTATGGACAGGGGTATTTATTTAGGATGAAAAGGATTTTTAAGGTTTAAAGTTGATTTGAATCTATATGGTATAGTTTTACAGTCAGTAGCCTTGAATTAGGCCTAGGAGACCTAATTAGTCCTAAGGGATGTTGAGTTAAGTGTTCTGCAAAGAGAGTTAAATTATGAAAGTCCCTATATGAGCTATGTGATGTAAAGGGGTATCTTAATGTGGGTTTGGTTTGGTTAGGAGCTTTGTATTTTACTCAAAACAAAGAGGTTTGCTTCAAAAAAGGGCTAGTAAAAGGAAGGTGCCAAAGAGGAAAGAAGAGCTAAGTGAAGAGTTGAAGCTTGGGGGTTGTGTGGAATGGTTGGATGCATGAAATGAGATTTAATAGAGTAAGTATATGGTCTTATGAGTATTGTGAAAATAAAAAATCAAAGTATCATGTAGACCTATGAAAACACATAAGTAGATTGTAAAGCATAGAGCAAGGATAACGAGAGAAAACATGAAAACAAAGCATGAATTGAGGAGGTTGATGTTAAAATGAAATATTGTAGAGGTAGTTGATTATTAAAATGACTTCAAGTAGAGAAGGAGGATTGAGTGAATACAATGAGGCTTAAGAGCCATTGAGTAGGTAAGAGTGAACAAGAAAGACCTAGTAAATGCAAAGTGATCAAAGAGAAAAAGAGGTTGAAGACGAAAGATAAAAATGGATAAGAAAATATCAGAGCTAGGTATTTGGCAAAGGTAAGTGTGTGTTCCTATCCATATCAGAGAAGTTTGTTATAACATATGCATCAAGATACTTGATAGATAAATTTAACTTAAACTTACAAGGTAAAATATACATAGACTAAATGTACATAGATCATAATATTAACTCAAAATTTTACCTCTGTATAAGTAAAAGGTGTCATCCTAACAAAGACAGATGCAGTAGTGATGGGCCAAAAGTTGGATCTAAACATGTAAATAATGGTTGCATCAAATCAAAAGCTACAAATGTCAAGTGTGGTGCTGAAGGCACCGTCACCTCCTGTGATATAAAAAATGACATATATATTATTCAATTTCTATGTAAATTAATTGTTATCTAAATTAAATTTACAAATATAACTTAAATTTAACATGATATTTATATAAAATATACTTGCATCTATGTAGTGGCTAATGTCTGCATACTAAATGTGTGTGCCAAAAACTCATCACTCATAAGAATATTATCCAAGCCATCTAAACCACCAATGCCATCATCATTAGAAGGTCCATTGCACATAGCTCCACAAGAACTGCAAGGTTGGGGTCAGGTATGAATACTAGGTGGTGTATCTCTAGCATCGATCTATGAGAGCCTACTTGTATGTTGAACTAGTGTATCAGTGAGTGAACTAAGAACATGTAGAGTGTCAAGCACCATAACCTTTTGAACTATAGAGGGTATCTTGGGCTCAAGTGGCTTTTGAGTATAGATTCTTACAAGTTGATTAGATGCACAACATGCACCTGGTTGATCTTGCACAGAGCTTTTCCCTCAACCTTGAAACTCACTATAATCAATATAGTTCAAAATCTCATTAAGGACAAATTCACAGTACAATTTTCTAAAAAATACAATGGGACCTTGTGGTTGTTACACAGTGGATAATCAAACCATCCACCATCGATCCCAAAATTTGGTTGTGATTAAATTATGTTGGCAACGATGGATTGGAAAATGTTTAGCAGTTAACAAAAAATGGTGCATTGGTGGATCAATCAATGAATAAACTAAAAATGGAGGCTTTTGATATTTTTTTGTTCTTGACCTCAAGTGCTGACAATTTATCAACGTAATAAAACCTACAACTATCTCGATATGAAGCCCATCTATCAATTTGACTCGTTATAAAATCAAATTGACTTATTAATGTCTCTAGAGAATTGGCTAGATGGGTGTGGTGGGTGTTGGTGGAAGTGAGATCCCTCATTCTCCCAATTAATTAGTCAATTTCAATTTTATTTTCCACAATATTGTCAACTAGACTCTGCTGACTACTTGGCAGATTTTGTGGAACTATAAGAGGGTTAGGTGAAGGGATAGGAGGAAGAACAAGAGGGTTCTGTGGAAGGTTAAGAGGAGGAACAAGAGGGTTCTGTGGAAGGTTAGGAGGAGGAAGAAGAGGGTTATGTGGAGTGTTATGAAGGTTAGGTAGAAGAACAAGAGGGTTAGCAGGATGGGTTGTTCAAATCAAACAAATTCTAACTAAAAATTATTAAAAATTAGGGTTAAACAATGAAAATAATAAAAATTAATAAAATTTAGGGTTAACAAGTGTAGATTTTTAGCACTTACCTCTTTTACGTGGAGGCATCATTGATTAGTGGCTTCATGGGACGAATTCTATCGAGTTTTTGTCTTTCACCCAAAACACGATTGTGGAAGGCAAGGTTAGCAAAGGAAACTCGAATGCAAAATGAGGAATTTTATATTAGGGCTTCAATTTTTTTTGTTACACAGGTAATGCGACTGCATTACTGAAAGCAACAATAACACGATTGTATTATTAATGTGATCATGTTATTGTTTAAAAAGATATGATCACGTTATTTAATTATGCGATCGTCTTATGGCTTGGTAATTGTTGAGTCATAATTTAAATAACACGATTACATTAATTAAATAACGCGATCTTATTATTTAATCACACGACCATATTACCTAAAATGTCCACAAAATTATCCCCCAACTCTATGCACTTATCCTATATTACATTTTAATTAATATAATATAATAATATTTAATAAAATTATAATATATATGTAATAATTAAATAATAATATAAATATTAAATATAATAGTTTTATTATAGTATTTTATATTCATATATTATTACATTATTATATATTATAATTATATATATAATATATTATAATACTATATTTATTATACATATAAATAATAAAAACGTGTATATATAATTAATAACTAATAATATTAAATATTATATAATTATATATTATATAATAGACTTATATATATATACTCTAAATATATTATTATCGATATATAATATAATTTATATATATAATTCATATATAATACTATTTAATAATTACATCGATGCTTCTTTTCTCTAGTCCTTTTCCTTAAATTTTGGTGCATCTGTAAAAGTGAAATCCAATTCCGGAAACCTAGATTTATTAATACTTTTTATCAAAGTCTTTTTTACAATTTTTTGCATTATAAATTAAATTTATTATAAATTATTTCATATAATAACATATTTTTAAAAATGTTAATTAATATATTATTTAAGATATATATTAAATTTATCGATAAAAACATTATTTATACTTGATGATCATTTGGAATGTATAGCATATATTGATATTTCAATAAAAAAAGTTCATAAATCATGCTTCAGCTTCTAATTCATGAAAACAATCTCATGAGGGTGAGACATAGGTGCATGTTTAACGTTGCTGATATGTTCGTAATAATATTGTTTAGTTTTTTCTACAGTTATAAATAAGATGTTATAAAATTTTAATTATATTTTGTGTAACTTTTTTTCTAAATGTAGATGGACAATTTTTTAACGTTGTTTATAGCACATTTTTTTAAGGCTTTATTTTTAATAATTAAAATTCTATAACATGTAGAGAATATGGCTCAACCAAAAATGCAGTTTGAAAATGAACAATAGAAAAATGAATATGAAGAATAAAGGAGAGAATGACAAAGAGAATAGCTTGAGAAAACCCAAAGACAAAAATGAAAAGTACTAATGACAGATGAGGAGCAAAGAAATAAAAATGAGTATCAGAAACAACGATGTACAAAACGTAGAGCTGATTTGCCAATTGAAGAACTAGAAGCACAAATGAGAGAACATACAGTTCATATGTGAGAGCATCGTGTACAAACATCTCAACAAGACCAATTTAAATTGTGAAGAACATTAAAAATATAAATGCATGTAGATCAAATGATTGATGCAGAAAGAGAACAACTACAACATAATCAAAATGCAGTACAAAGATACTGTCTCACAAATTTTAATGTTGATGTCGATCATGATGAAGACACTATAATGGATACAAAACTAGGCCATATGATGGATTTTTTTGAAATCCCTATCAGGTTTGTTGGTGAAAATGAAAGTGGTACAGAGAGAGTACTAGAAACCCTAGTGGAAAGATTGATAGATGCATTGGAATTCAATTATGTTAACAAACCTGCCGATGTTCTAGGGCATATACAAAATCGAATCAATGCATTGGAATTCAATTGTGCTAACATACCCGATGATAGTCTAGGCCATATGCAGAATCGATTAAATGCATTGGAATTCAATTTTACTAACATATCTGAGGATAATCTAGGGCATATGCAAAATCAAGCAAAAGTAATCACTATTGGAATAAGTAAGAATAAAAATAGAGAGAAAAAAGTGAACCACCATAAGAAAGAAGGCTAAGTGAAATTCAGGGGTCCCAAACAAATTGATAAGAAAAAGAACCTAATCAAAACAAAAATGTTGATATTGGTTTCAAGACTATACAATTGTTGTTTCAACATGAGTTAGAAAAACTTGCTTCATCACATATGTTTTATATTTATCAAGAGTTGCTTCATCGAGCTCCAGAAGGGTATGTTTGTAATAGATGTCAACAAGAGAAAGGTATCCATTTTTCTGAAGCTAACAAAATGGATCTTGGGCCCTAGTCACTTGAACTAACAAATTTGACTGAAATGGAAGAGATGTTGATCGCACGTGTGAATCCAATTATTCAAGTAACACATGTAATAGGAGAGAAATACAAATACAAAGGATGTAACATTTATTTTCTATAAGAAGTCAAGTAAATTGCAAAAAAATTACCACATCATATTTCAGATCTTCTAATTATCATAGTACAAAGATGGAATTACTTACAACTTTACTATGAATAAAGATTGTGTATATAATGCATTGAAATATAAGATTGAAAATGATAATTTCTATAGATATGTGAAGATTAATGAAATGGTACTAAAATATCTTCCATGCAATAAGTCTACAAATGTATTTGAAAAACTAAACTTTATCAACTTGGAGTTTAATACAGATTTCAATGAATATGTTTTTCCAGGTCCATTACTTGAGATAGACGAAGGAAATATTATAGATCACACATCATTTATGACCATCAAACCACCCAATGCTCCAAGAGAAATGGAAATGATTTGATCTTGGGTAAACAATCCAAACACAGATCCCGGTGAACTAATAGCTTGACCACAGATTGGTGCATCTCCATTGAATGAATACATAATAGAAGGTTTATTAGACATGGATTTTCCAACTCTATTCCCTGAATGAAGTTGTCATTGGTTGGAACCATGAATAAAATGCGTACATCTGCATGAATATGTAAAACATCTTATTCGATATCGAGATAATAATTTTGACACACACCCATGGTTTAAGTATTTTACCATGAACTATTACATCTCAATTTCACCCTATGATTTATAACTTTAGAATTTATAGATTAATATAGTTAGTATCTAATTATTATTGCTTAGATTTAAGTTTTATGACATATACTATTATGGGACAATGATATGTTGATTAGATTACGAGATGTGGTAGCTGTATTTTATTATTTTGTACTTTATAGATATGTATTTTTTAGTTTTGCATCATTGGTTGATATTTATGATGTCTCAAACTAACTACCTATTTATTATGAGGTGGATGCAAAATTGATCTCACCCTTAGAGCACGATGAGAGAGAGCATCATCAGACATGATGGAATATATGGGATGATTATGATATGATAGAGGAATTGCTAGTGACCCTATACACACGCACATTATATTTAAAATGTTATATGTATAACACATTTTAAATGTTAGTGCATAGTTAAGGATATATTATTTGTGATTGTATTTTGTATGTAGATTTAGTTCTTGACATTTATAAGATTAAATAATATTTTTTTACTTATAATTATATATATTTTCATGAGTAAATCAAGAAATTAAATATTTAATTGCTATAAATGAATAATAATTAATTATATAGTTAAAAAAAATTAGAAACCTATCCATTAGTTAAATAAATGACTAACTTTATTCTAATTGTTTTCAAGGAGTTTGAACTATCTTAGAATGCTAACCTTGATTTAAGTCGATCTAAATTAGTTTTGAACAACATGCATGAAACTAAGTGATAGACTTGAAACTAGATATCAATACTTTAATTATCAAACATAACTTTATGTTTAAGATAACAAAGAGAAATATAGTGTAGTGATTTAAATAAAAAAATTAAATGTTTTAAATATTAATTATGAAAGTTGAATTAAGGAAGAGTATGGATTTTTGAGGAGATAATTGTTGTTAGTAAAATTAAAAGGAAATTAAAAGATGTCACACATGAGGGAAGCTAAGAGATTTAGCATGCAAAGAGAGATCACAATAAATTGAAAGGAGTATATTTTTATAAATTTAAATAAGGAGCTTTGAAGTGGGATATATAGACGAAGATAGAAAGATAAAGATAACATGGAAGAAGGAGAAGGAGCATAGTGCAGCATAGGAGAGAGAAGGGATATCGGTTTTATTTGGTCAGCTTAGAAGTATTTTAGAGGTTGGTTCTATAATTAATATTTTGTGTGTATATAAATTCTATACTAAATAAAATGAGTTATGATTGTATTTGATAAACCCAAGAATCATTGTGTCATAAAAAAATTGGTATTTTTGTTAATGAAAAACATTTTTATACAAAACTATATTGTTTGCATTTCAATTAGTTGAGCATGATCAGAGACTTATTGACATATATACAAGCTGCATAGTCATATTTATTGGGTTATATATTAATGAGTAGCACTTAGATACCAGTGTCATACTTCCTTAGATGGTGTCTTATCATTTTATACCAACATAAGACTACGTATAATTTAAAATGAACTGTGTATTTTCCTTAGAGGTTTACGTCTTATTCATATTAGACTACATTCCACATTTGTAGGTCTGCATTTCATTTTCATAAACTTGCATTTTATTTTTATAGACCTGTGTTTTACTATATAGGTTTGTGTTTAATTTTTATAGACTTGCATTTTACTATATAGGTTTGCATTGCATTTTTGTAAACCTGTGTTTCACTTTTATAGAACATGTATTAATGATTCAGGGAACACTTTAAAAAATCTATAGACTGAGTTAACATATGTGAGCAGCGTCCTACATAAACAACTTATAGTATTTATCCTTGGTTGCATAGTATGTATATTTATAATAAAGCAATTTTTTAATATTATTTATTGAATAAATTTAATAACTACATTCTATATTTTGTTTAATGAGCAACACTAATATTTGTTGGCTGTGTTTCACTATAAAGACTACATCTAACCTATAATTGAATTTCTATCTTTTTAAAAATAATCGATCCACATAAGATCGTAGAAAAATGATATATATATATATATATATATATATATATATATATATATATATATATATAAGAATTGGAAAATATCATTATAATACATGTTTATTAGCGTCATTATTAATAAATCAAAGGTTTATTTCAAAGTGTCATACTTCAATAGGCTACACTTAGAGGAGAAGCAAATTTTAGATATATATATAGATGCTAGTTGAGTATATTGGCTAAGCATTTTTTTATAATTTATTATTTATCCATACATGTTAGTTGATTAAGCTATGTTTTCATATCTTTTGATTTTTCTATACATACATTTAGAGGTCATTTCTAATATAGATGGAGTCTAGATCTAAGAACTAAATTTTGTCTCAAATAATAAACTTGAAATTAAGAATTGTTTTTAACTTATGATATTTGAGCTGGAAAGTTATTATTTATAGAAAGAATGTGGAATAATACTTGAATTGTCTATTGGTTTTTTAGATATTAAAATATATATATAGATAACCAAAGATATGTCATATACCTTTTTTCTAGTGAAAACCATGTTGACTAGGTATATAGACAAATGGATTACATAAAATAAGCCTAAACGGATACATGCATGTGTAATTGAGTTATTTGGGTTATATATATTAAATATATTTGATTAATTGTTATGGTAATTAAAAGAATAAATAATGCTATAAAATATTACGTTGGAAAGCAATGTCACTGAATATCATTGAATGACATGTTTCTATGAATATAATACTTGATTAAGGTTATTCTTATTTATTTGAATGATTATGGATTCATTGCATATTATTATAAGATTTAAAATTATCTATTTTATATATTTCCATAAATAGTTGTTAATATTATTATTAAGAATATTCTAATTGAATCCATTGTTTGATAATCAACTAGTATGTTACTTTTGACCTACATGCAATGATAGTCTTTGTTTAAAGCATTCCCGGATGGTATGATACTGTATAGACTGTGTTTTATTTTATATTGATATATATGTAATAATAACACATTTTAGTTTCATTATATTCATTTGACGGATGAAATGTATGGATAATATTGTTCTATTCCTAATATAGGAAAAATTTGAATGAATCTTTAAGTTATACACTATGCTATATATGTTTATTATAAATTTCACATTGATTATGCTAATTAGGTAGTGATATGGACTTCACTAGCCTAGGTAGCACCATCAATGATGGATGTGGATAATGTAATCAAGTTGTGTGCTATGAAATTGACCGATCTAGGTGATCATATGTTATTTGAAAACTTTAGTGAAAGTAATGTTAGATTGACATTGTCATTTTATATATTTGATTTGCATATTGTGTGATATCTTGTTATAAACATATTTTTTTATGATACACATCTTGTAGTAAAAATATTACAACACACGGGGTACTTGCATGTCTTTCTATATGCTTGCATCGTTCTATCTATTTATCCATAAAAGGAGAGTCATTCCCTGATAGATAATTGTGTGAGGGATCGATGGTCCATGGTTGGTGTGAAAAAACACTCAGAGGATGCTCTCTCTCCACTACAATACTTACCTAGAGAATACACTTGATGTTATCAATGATACATAAGTTGGTTTAACTCAAACTCCAAAGACCTTGGTATCTATTTAGTGTATTAAGGCTAAATGCCATATATATATATATATATATATATATTTGATTATACTGAACAATAGTTATTGTATTATTGGATAACCATGGATGTGTCCTAATGTATTTACTTTCCTTATGGTTGTAATAAGATGTATTATAGTCATTATTTTAGTTTTAAAATGCTATTATTCTATGCTATAAATTGGATTAGTTGAAAATTATTTTTATGTGAAATGAATGTTAGTATTTGGTTTTTTAAAAAAATACTATATTATTCTAAGTACAACTTGAAGGGTTGTATCATGTGGGATCAGAACTTGGACTCAAATTATAGGACTTAATGAGTCTGCTAACATTTATATATTCTTATTTTCAATAAAAAAGAAGAATGGTGAAAATGAGAGCATCACGTGAGGGTACTTCATATGTTAATGACAACCCTCCCAATGATCCTAACTTGATTGTCATTGAGCATTCAAAAAAATTAAATCAGATTCTCATAGCCATGAATGATACTAGGGATCGAATCATAGTCCTGGAATAAGAATTTCATGGCTAAGGTGAGGAAGACATCAAGATGTACTTGTTGAACACCTCATCGAGTAAGAAGACTAGTAAGATGTTATAGCTCATGTAGTTGTAGAGTTATCTAGGGATATGAAAAAGGTGAGTCCACCTAAGTTTGATGGAACTATTCTAGGTGATGGATCTGAATCATAGCTGACCAAGATGGTTTAAGATCTAAAACTACTTAAAATTCACCAAAGTAGTTTGGGGAACTTACCAGTTGGCTGGTGAGGTAGCTACTTGGTGGGCCAACAAAAATATGGAAATGAACTTTAAGTCGACCACCATAACTTGGCAGTAGTTTTTGATATTGTTCAGGTCATGGTGGCTACCATAGCTTTATTTTTATCAGAAGCTCATAGATTTCCAAAATCTAAAGCAAAGAAACTCATCGATGAATGACTTATAGGAGTAGTTCACAAAACTTTTGAAGTACGTACCTCAATACAAAGATGACAAGAGGTTTAGAGTTTATCATGGGATTAAAATCCTAAATCAATGGTGAGGTAGATGTTCATGGACCTTCTACCATGGACCAGATCTTTGAGAAGGAGGTGAAGTAGGAGCAAAAGTTGAAGTCTCTTGCACAGATCAAAGAAAATTTTAATAAAAAATTTGGAAATTCTAAGCCAACTTTCAAGAAGAATAAATGAAAGTAAAGGAGTGGAGACTCCAAGGGGCAGTCCAATAATTATAATGCCAAATTCAATAGTGGATCTAGCAACAAGAAACCAAGTAATGGATCCAAAGGTAATCTCTAGGAAAACCCACAAATTGATAGGAAAGGTCCACCTCATGGTTATTTCAATTACAGAGGAAACCATTATACTCATGAATGCACTCAAGACAAGTCAAAGAATAAAGGTCCTAATTATCAACAAGGTAATTTGTAATAGTGTATTCATGTAATAATTGATAATCAAAAAGCCAAATTTTAAGCATCACCCATAGAGTTGTCAAGTATTTTGTTTGAACATCCAATTTCTATTTTGATAGATACAGGGGATATTAAATGTTTTATAGCTCCTAGAATGCTTAGAAAGTTTCTTATAAAAGTTGAATAAATGGCAAATGCATGGTTGATAAAATATGAAAATGACTCAAAAGTCATGGTTGACAAGTGTCTAGTAGAAGCAGTGATTGAATTTCTTGAATTTACATTTGTTGTAGATCTATATATAGCACCACTAGGGTCATATGACATGATCCTAGGAGTCAACTAGCTTGCTAAACACAAGGTTAAGGTTGACTGCTATTTAAAAAAAGTTTGAGTGTCTTGATGATTTTGGAAATCAAACATAAATTTAGGGTGAAAAGAGAGAGTTATGGCTCAGACAAATTTCTAAAATGTAACTCAAAAGGGTTCAAGCAAAAAGGTGCTAAGCATTTATCATTAAGATAAATAAAATGGAGGAACCTATGGAACCCTTGCTAGAAGATTATCTATTTCTTATAGATTTCCATGATGTGTTTCCAAAAGAATTACTAGGTTTGCCTCCTAAACATGAATTCAATTTCTCTATTGACATCATACCTATATCAGAACCACAATCTAAGGCACCATATAGGATGGCAACCACTTAGTTGGTTGAATTAAAATCATAACTTCAGGAACTATTGTCAAAGGGGTTGATTAGGCCTAGTGTGTCACTATGGGGTGCACCAGTTGTTTTTGTAAGTAAGGATGGTACTCTTCGACTCTAAATCAATTATAGAATGTTAAATAAGGTAACTATTAAAAATAGGTATCCACTCCTCATATATATGATCTTTTTGATCAAATGCGAGGAGCAACGATCTTTTATAAGATAGATCTTAGATCAAGATATCATCAATTGAGGATTCAAGATGAGGATATTATAAAAACAACTTTTAAAACTTGTTATGGGCATTATGTGTTCATGGTACTGCCCTTTGCATCAACCAATGGACTAAAAACATTAACAAATCTCATGAATAGTGTGTTTAAATATTATTTAAATCATTTTGTTTTGTTATTCTTAGATGGCATTATTATATATTCTAAGAACGAATAAGATCACCTACAACATCTAGAATTGGTTCTGTAATAGTTGTGAAAACACAAACTATATGACAAGTTATCCAAGTGTGTATTTTTCCAAGAGAGAGTGTAATATCTAGGGCATATTATTTTTGTAGATGGTATTTTTGTAGATCTGGCTAAGATAAGAACTATTATAGAGTGGCCAACATCATGAAATGTGCATGAGATAAGGAATTTCATGGGATTAGCAAACTTTTATAGGAATTTCATTCCAAAATTTTCCAAGATAGCTAATCTAATTACCTCCGTGTAATGGAAGAACCAAAATTTTATCTGGTCAGAGAAATGTGAAGTAAATTTTTAGGAGTTGAAAATAACACTTACTTCAGCACTAGTGTTGAGAGTTCTTGATCTCAATGGTCAATTTTTAGTTATCACAGATGTGTCAAGAGAGGGTTTAGGTGGAGTCCTTGTGCAAGATGATGTAGTAGTGGCTTTTAAATCAAGTAAGTTAAAAACTCATGAGATGAATTATGCCCCTCATAATATTTAACTAATAGCAATTATTTGTGTTTTACAAGTTTGGTGACATTTTTTATTGGGAAAACTATTTGAGTTGAAGACTAATAATTTGGGACTCAAATATATCTTCACCCAACCAAATTTGAATGCTCATTAGAGATGTTGGTTAGAGCTTCTTTTTGACTATGAATTTGATATCAATTACATCAAAGGTAAAGAGAACAAAGTATCTGATGCTTTGATTCATAAAAGGTACATAACATCTATAGCTAATAGCAAGAGTACTTTCAGGGATCATGTGGTTAAGTTCTCACTAGGAGATGAATACTATGATCATGTCAGAAAAGCATTTTATGATAATGATCAAAATCTTCAGTGTAAAGGATTAAATTTTGAGAGTGATGGTCTTTTACATTTCAAAGTGAGGATGTATGTTCCAGATCAAGAAAAGCTACAGAGTATAGTGTTAAATGAGTTACACAATGTCCCATGTTCAAGACATCCAAGACTAACCAAGCTCATGGTAGATCTTAGACCTTTGTGCTTTTGGAAGAGAATCAATAAAGATGTGGTAGATTTTGTGTCACATTGTCTGAAATGTCAGTGAGTGAAAGTTGAACATGTGCACCCAACTAGATTCATAGATCCACATGATATACCAGAGTGGAAGTGGTAGGTGATTAGTATGAAATTTTTTCAAGGTTTACCAATGTCATGGAGTAGGCATGATATGATCTTGGTAATTATTAACAAATTAACTAAGGTGGCACATTTCATACTAGGTAATTTGACAGATGATGCACCTAAACTTGCAAAGAGGTTCATAAAGGAAGTGTATAGGTTACATGGTTTCCCAAAGAAGATCATTTTGGATCATGATCTAAAGATGACTTCAAGGTTTTGGGTAACTCTAAACTCAGCTTTGGGTATGCAACTAAATTTCAGCACCGCATATCACCCAGAGACAAATGGTTAAACTAAGCGAGTAAATTATGTTTTAGAGGATATTATACGTATGTATTACATGGATCAAAAATATAAATAGGAATATTATATTTCATTGGTTGATTTTGCATATAACAACTCATATCAGTCAGATTTGAAGATGACACCATTTGAGGCACTGTATGGAAGGAGGTTCAGGACACCAATCAGTTGGGACATGTTAGAGGATAGGGTTATCTTTGAGCTTGAGATAATTTATGAAATGGAAGATCAATTTAAGTTAATCAATTAGATATTGGATGGTGCTAATGATAGATATGATAGTTATGCTAATCTAAAAAGGATAAATTTGTGGTTTTCTATTGGTGATAAAGTATTCTTATGGGTTAAGCCGTAAAAGAGATCGATTAAATTTAGGAAGTCATCAAAACTATCACCAAGATATGTGAGACCCTTAAAATTTTTAGAAGTGGTTAATCTTGTAACATATAATCTTGTATTTTCACCAGCCCTAGATCTATTACAAAATGTTTTTTTATATATCTTATTATTTCAATGAATTTCAACTTATATTTTGAAAGGAAGAAGAAGAAACTAAATATAAGTATGGTTGAAAAACCTATTTGATTGTATGTACATTGAATCTGATGAATATGGAGAACTCCTATTTGGTTTGGGAGGATGACCTGTAAATAAGATGACACTAAAGCAATGGTTGGTTAGATAAATAACTAAGTGGATTGCCTAGCATTAACTAGATCCTGAAAGTAAGAGCTTCCTTGGAGGCTGTCAATCTACACATGTTAAACAATTAAGTTTATAAACAAAATGATAAAGAACTTGCATCAATAATCAAAAGCTACTAAAATTGAACACAAAAAATGATTGATAAAAAAATAGACTAGAAATGACTAATATAGCGATAAACAAGTCAACACTAGTGCTAAATGTCTTGGGTTTGTTCCAAAAAATTAGGTAAGGATCTGTGAACAAGTAAGAACATAAAAAATAAGATTTAGCAAAGGGTATGTAGGTGGATATAGATTGTTGGAATTTATTACCATAGTGAACATCGATGATTGGGTTGACCATCAATGGTTAAGGTGACCATCGGTGGTTAAGCTGACCATCAACGGTTGGGTAAACCATTGATGGTTGAGATAACTATCGATAGTTACTGTGTATAGGTCTAGGTTGGTAAATGGTCAGTTTGATGAGATCACAAAGTTGGATTTTGAGAGATGGGTTGGTGATGGGTTGAGTGCAAAAGGCAAATAAAGTAATCAAATACTAGAAAATAAATACTTATCTTGTAGAAGGTTGATTAGATGGGTGCTTGAGGTGGTTGACTTGTTGGTGGAGTATGACATGATTTCAGTAAAGTAACTATCCTTGATGCTTTGGCAAAGTGATGGTGGCAAGTTGTATCCCTAACATGATGGCTAGATTATTGGATTGTTGATGAGGATTGACCTATAAAATAAAATAAATCTGGATAAAGCAATTCTTGATAATAATTGTAGATGGATTTCACATCCTACTCCTCTCTTCTTATAGGTAAGGCAAGAGAGTTATAATAAGATGTTAATTGGGCCTTCTAATTTTAAGTCATGTATGCAATGACTCGTATATGGATTTAAATGAGTTATATTTACAAAAGCAAGGTGGGTGTATTACATGTTGGTGGTTGGGGAGGTGCACCCTCACCATTGATGGTCAAGGTGACCATCAGTGGTCATCCTAATCATCGATGGTCAAGGGTAAAGGGTGAAGATAGGTAAAAGGGTAGGTTAAGTTAGTTGGTAAAAATAACCACATATTAAGATCGATTAGGGATCAAAGGGTCAAATTGGTCTCAAGGGGGTCTTAAAGAGATCTAGGAGAATTTTGACATTCAGAATCATGGTGTGTAGATTTTTAGTGTCTGCATTTTGACCCTTTTTATTATGTAGCTTTGAATCAACAAGCTACAAAATAAAAATGTATTATTGGTCGAAGGTTTAATTGCCCTGAGTATAGGAGGAGGTGTTCCCCCTTAAACCAAGAGTCAATGAAATAAAATAGAATTGGGTGTGGGTTTGATAAGGTGGATGAAGGTGATGATGAAGGTAAACATCATGAAGTTGGGTGATAGGGTGGGCACTAAAGCATAAATAGGCACACAAAGTACAATAAAAAGTGTGATAGCCAAGATCACACATTGACTAAGTTGTCATAGTTGGTAAAAATAAAGGTCAGTACTAGAAGGACAAGTGGTAAGTGGATTGTGTGACTACAATTAGGCATGGTGGCTGGTTACACTCATAAATGCAAGTCTCTGAAGTGATGTTTGTATTTCGATGGGTGTCCAAGGAAAAAAGTGCTCCTGGTAAAAAAACTAGTCAATTATCATAGGTATCTAAGGTAGGAAGTGCTCTCAAGAAGACACAAGTGGGTCAAGTAAGTGCAAGGTGGCACAAGCTCAAAAGGGTGAACATGGCAATGTTGTCATTACAGTTAAAGGACCAGGCAAAAGTTATCACAAAACATGTGCTAGTTGGGCCAAAGTGGACCAATGGTGAGGTGATGAGGCAGTCAAGTTGGGTGGAGAAGGTAGTATGCATGGGTGGGTGTGTTGACTTGATTTTGCTTAAAAATGGTTGCTCAAGGTAAGATCAAAAAAGTGATCCACTTGACCATTGATGATTAGGGTCCCTAAATATGACCATCGGTGGTCACCCTGACTATTGCTGATAAGGGTGAAAACCCTAAAAGTCTAGTGGTTAAAATTAATTTTGAAATTCATTTTGATCATTTTAACTTGTTGACCTTGAGCTCTAGGTTTTAGCATCTTACGATTGAGAATAGTGTTGATGGTGATTGCTGAGAGGTGAGAGTTCGTTGAGTTAGATTGAGTGGACCCAGGAGACCAAGGAGGATGCAAGGAACATGCAGATGTGGACCTATAGGGGGTCCATAGATTCCTCCTCGATGATGGTTGAGGAATGAGGTAGGGGATGCTATTCAAATTGGTAGAGTAGTTTGGTTTTGCATGTGTTGGTGCAATTGATTTGCTAATTTTTTTGTTGGGGTGGGTTTTAGGTTTTGCCCTAGGTAGGTTTTGGGTGAATTTTGCCAATTAAATTTGAAATTAGTAGGGTGGGGTAAGTGAATAGGGGTATGGGTAGGTATTTAGATTAGAATTTAGGAAAGATTTAGATAATTTATGAGCTGCTTGGGTAGCTAGGGTTTTTGGTGTTCTACTAATGAAACACCCACAATGACTATTGATGGTTGAGATTGACCATCAATAGTTGACATCTACAAAAATATAAATGTTTGACCATCAGTGGTCACCATGATTATCAATAGTCATTTAGCATAAAATAGGCCTTTGCAAGACATTTAAAGTTTTTAAGGTATATCAAGCATTGAAAGGTATTGTATAGGTTGACTTATAAGATAGGTGGGAGGTTTGGTAGGTGGGAATGTGAGGTTCAAGTAGGTATGAGTTGAACACATAGTCAAATGGTAAGGTTAGGTAAGTTTAAGGTGTTAACCATATAGGCAATAATAGTATAGGTGTCTAAGCTTATTGATATGGATTAATGTAGGCATGAGAGTAGATACAGAGGCACAATAGGGTGTCATGCATCTTCACAAAGGTTCACTAGGGGATGACCCCTATAGACTGGGTACATATGGAAGAGGTTCTCTTTATAGTGATGAGGCATTAACAACATGTGCCCTATGATGCAGCTATGATCATGGCCCTCATCGAGATATGGGATCTTATCATTAATACTTTCCTGCTACCCACTGGTGAGCTCAAAATCTTACTAGAAGGCGTGCACCAAATTACACACTTGCCCCTTTGGGGTGAACTGATATACCATATTGAGTAGGAAGAGAAGGATGATCTATTATAGATTATGTATAGAGAGGATTAGGATCATGTTAGATGGCACACTGGGGTATTTAGCTATTCTACACTCTATCAAAGGGTGAGGGAAGAGAGGTGACTAATGACCATGATGATGATGGTTGTGTCCTAATTTTCCCTTCCCAAATTGAGTAGTGGGAGGTTCCCATATTTATTGTTAGGGGGTTTAGTTAAGATGTTGCTAGGGAGGATAATGTTTGGTTGGGTACCTATTATTTTGGTACAGGTATACAAGGGGTTGTGGGGTTTCAAGACCCATACGAGATATGGAATTAGTGTTGGTCTGGTTCTACACTATGGGCTTAGGATCACATTTGGGTGATAAGGCCAGTGGGACTATCATGGGTGGGATACACTCATATAGCATTATCGATTAGAGTCATGTAGTGGAGAGGTGACTTCACCACTTTAGATGTGGGAGGAAGAGCCTATAATGTTGATTGGTTTAGGGGTGCTTTAGGTGTACTGGTGATTGGAGACATCACCTAGAGACCATATGTTTAGTTTCTATTATGGCCTGACTACAAGAGGTAGACATTCTCCTTATAGAGTTATAGGTGGATTCTTAGTAGGAGGGATGGGAGGTAGAGATTATCCCCTTTGATAGGCTTTATAGGCAGTTTGGCCTTATTCAGGGGATTCTAAGTGTTTTTACTAGGTATAGGTGTGAGGATGTAGAGATCCTATTGCCTATGATGCATCCCATGAGGATGCTACTAAATCATGAGGAACTACCAGTGAGGCCATAAGTAGATGACACCAATTTTGTAGATGGTCACATGACATGGTACCAGACTTTATATGTGACAATAGATATTGGTGATGGTGACAGTGGTAGGAGGCCTATGGATGTGGACCCTATGGGGAGAGGGGGTTAGAGGGCACATGTATATGGGGGTACCCCAAATGCTTAGGTAGGAGTCGAACTAGCCACTACACATGCATAGGTCACAACACTATAGGGTTAGATGTCTATTTAATAGGGTTAACTTGTTACTCTTATAGGTGACAAAGACCAGGAAAGAAATTCACTAGCCTTGGTTACACAGGAGAGGGACTCCCTGAGGTAGAGAGGAGGAGGGGAAACAACACTTGTAGGTCCATCAGGCATCATACCCATGTCATGATACTTGGCTATAGTGGAGGAGTTACGGTATTATAAGGCTATAGTCTTGAGGTGGTGTCTTGATGAGCCCTGATGGGGTGAGTATAGAGCGAGCTTGATAGGTGATGTTAGTGTGGGAACACTAGGACAGTGGACAACATCTATAGGTGGATAGATAGGTACTATAGGTGTAGGGGATACCATTATTTTTAGGGGACTAGTGGTATGCTAGGAGATAATGGTGCCCTAGGGGCATAGACATGACATAGTTCATACATATCATATATAACAATATATCAATTTGATTTTGACTTGTGAGTCAATTTGGTGAGATGTACAATTTAAGAGAGAGAGAAAAGTATATATGTTTATACACATTATGATGTTATTGACTTACGAGATAGATAGATGATCCTTTTTATTTATCATTCTCATGGTCTATGATTTACTTTGATGTTGATCCTTATGATGTGATGGTTATATTTTTTAGGGATTGTGCTTTCTATTTTATTATGACACATGATAAATTTTAATGAGTACAAGCTTCATTATTTATATTTAGACATGCAATGAAAAATGGTTGATTGATTTATTGCTCATAAATGCTATGATGTTATTATGTTTGATATGGATATGATTATGGTTATGCATTTGCTTATGAAAAATTTGCATATACTTGTTAATTTTTTTTAAGTTAAAACACATGAGGTAAGTCAAATAAAAACACTAGATGGGATAATAGAGAATATTATCAAGAGACAACCATTGCAATGAAAATATCAACTAGCCATTATAGGATATGAATATGACATGATGTTTCTTCTTTGACAAGGACTAATACCAAACTGAATATAGATTGTCTTAATGAACATAAGCCCTTCAAATGATTTGCATTAGTGTTCATTAGGTAGTTAAAAAGGTGCCATGCTCACAAAATGTCAATTGAGCTCAAAATCCCTTGTTTATAATGTATAAAAGGGAAGATGGATGAAAATGAAACCTTCATGTGAGACTAGAATGCCTCTTTTGTAGGTGTCTGAAGAACCAGTATAAACAAGTTTATGCCATACAAAGTGTAGACTGATCTATGCATAAACTCTACTTGGTGTATTTTGTGTGAGAGTTGATTGTGGCTTTCAAGATTTGTTTGTTTTTTTGTGATTTTGAAAATGAGTCTTTTTCTTTGTTGTTGTAAATGAGAAGTTGATTGATGCATGAATCTTTTAAGAAATTATTATGCTTTTGACAAATGCTTTACTCAACCATTCTTTAAATAAGTGGTCTAAGTTTATTTTCTTTGTTGAAGGCTTTGTGATAGTTTTCCTTAAGGGAGAAATCTACCTTATATTTTTGAAATTTTAGTAAGCTTATGTAGTTGTCCTTCAAAGGAACAATCTACAAATGCTAGAAATGACCCATGATTGCTATTGGTTTAGATTTTGATTTTTTGCTTGTTTGCTTTTTACTTGACATAGACTCACTTAAGGGTTTACCTTTATGGAGGAAAAAATAAAAGTGCAAGAAGGTTCATGTGGTGTAAAGAGGTTTAGGTGACAATGATCATGAGAATCCATCTTGGAAGAGAGGTAGAAAGTACCATGAGAATCATGCCATGGGTAGAGCCATGGTAACCATTGTTCAATATTAGGCTATGACTATGATGAATAATTACATGATTCAATTTTAATTATTTGCCCCTAAAATAGGGAGATGAATGTGGTTGAAAACAAGGGATGAGCTTAAGTTAAAACAAAAGGTGAACTTAATCCTTCCTTAACAAAAGAATGGATACATATGCAAAGCATTGAGAAGCTTAGGTTCTAGGTTACCTTCAAGAAAAGATAATCAGTAAGCTCTTGATCCATACTTTTGGGTTATGATATAAGGTCCAATCGAATTTAAAACAAACTTGCCCCGCTTGCTTTTCTCCATATTGGTGACATGTTGATTTTCTTTTAAGATGAGGTCTTTGATGTTGAATTCTCACACTTTAAGGTGTTTATTATAGGCATGCTTGACACATTCTTGGTAGACATGAAGATGGATAAGGGCTACTAAAATATGTTCATCAAGTAGCTCAAGCTAGGCTAAGCGGTGCTGATGTTAATCATCCTAAAAAATGTGATCTCGTAAAGATATGCAAAGAGAGGCTATTTGGACTTCGAGAGGTAAAATTGTCTCTACTCCAAACACAAGAGAAAAGGGGTATCTCAGGATTTAGAATGCTAGTGTGATATACCCATAAGGTGAAAGGGATGTGCAAATGCCAATCCTAACTAGATGCATTGATCATTTTAGTTATCATGTTGTTAAGAGTTTTGTTAGAGGCTTCTGCCTGTCTATTCACTTAAGGGAGATAGGGTGAGGAGAAGCATAAAATAATTTTAAATGTATCGCAAATACCCTAGACATGATTTTTATTAAAAGACTTACCATTATCAATGATAATCTTGTGAGGAACACTGAAGTGATAGATGATGTGATGGTTGATAAAATTGACAATCTTCTCCACTTTAGTCAAGACTAGAGGAATAACCACTACCCATTTGGTAAAATATTCAATAGTAGTGATGATTGAATGGTGTCACTATGAGAATGGGGGTTAATTTCACCAATAAGGTCTAGACCCCATAATGATAAAGGCCAAAAATTGATAGAAACACAAAGATTATGGCTAGGTACATGATGTAAATTGGCATGTTATTGGCATTTAACACACTTTTTCACATAAACACAATAGTCTTGGTTAAGGGTAGCACTAATAGCTGAAGCAAAGGATACATTCAGCTATAGTGAGGCCACCAAAGTGTCCCCCATAGATTCCATCATCCATTTCCCTGATAGCATAGGAGGCTTTTTGACTGTGTAGGTGACAGAAGAGGAGGCCATAAAAGTTGCATTTAGAAAGAATTTCTCTCATAATGGTGTAGCATGAATTACTCTAGATAAATGCTCTTCAAGCATTCTTGGAAAGTCTAGAAGGAATGATGGAAAGGTTGAGGTAGTCAAATGTCTGTTGATACCAAAGGTTAGGTAGGGTCTCCTCCACATTGAAAATGGTAGGAGAATCTAGTTTGACATAGGAAGGTTGGGTAAGTCTATGGATAATGAAAAATAGGTTAGAGTTAGAGGGTGAAAATGGGATCTAAGAGGTGAGGGAAGCTATGGTATTGGTGAACTTATTGGTAGATCATGGGGTTGACTAGATATGGTAGTGTTCAAATGATGCTAAGATTTCATCAACTAGTTATTTGTATTATTGTAAAACATCGTTCTTACACTGGTAAGAGATATTGATTTGATTGACCATAAGTTGGGAGTCACCAAAGATGTTTATTATTTTGACTCCTAGGGATAAGGTGGTCTGAAGGCCTATGACTAGGGATTCATACTTAGCCATATTGTCGATACATTCAAAATCAAGCTTGAAGGACAAAGTAAGAGGCTCACCATCAAAGGGAATAAGGATGATACCAACTTCCCCATAAATGAAATGGGTTTAATAGTATGAAGGTCTAAAGGGAATAATGGATATGATATTAGGGTTGTACCTAGGTAGGTAGTCAATTTTCCCATACTCTTAGGGAGTAGGGAAAGTGTCAAGGGTGAGGAGGTGAAATTCCCCTAGTGAGTGATGTTGAAATTTGGATTCCAAGTGGTCTGAGGTGGGGATCTAGTCAGAAGGGATAGATGAGCTAGTTAATGCCTCATGGGTAGAAGAAGGTATGAATTCTTTTTTTTAGTCGAGGTATTATCTTTGGTTAAGAAGGGTATGATTGATGAGGGTAGAAGAACATCATTGGTTTGGTAGGTCATGTTTCATGTTGATAAGGGACTTGGGTCAGCTTGGATGGTGATGACATGGCCTTTGTGATAAAATTTAATACAATGGTGAATGGTAGAGGGGATACAACCCATGAAGCAGATCCAAGTTCATCTTAGCAAAATATTGTATTAGAATTCACTTTCTACTAAATAAAAGACTTTGGGGATCATGCAAAGCCCTACATAGATATGAAGGACAATAGTTCCTAGGGTAGTGGTCATGGTGTCATTAAAGGATCAAAGGATGATCAAGGTTTTAGACATGCCATTGCCTAAAAGGTTGAGTTGGTTATAGGCATGGGAGGAGAGGATATTAATACTAGCTCCCCCATCAATCATGACCCATTTGATGTGGGTTTGGTTGAAGTAAGCAGTAATAAAAAGAGGGGGATTTGGGTTATTTAGATGGATAGAAGGTATTTATAAATCCTTGATAGAAAGTATTTCTAAATCCTTAAAGGTGACAAGGTTAGAAATTTGGAGAGTGCTGACAAAGGCTACCAGAGGTCGAGGGTCTTCAAGCTAGACCTCTACTGATTTCAATGCCTCTATCATTGCTTGGTGATGATGAGGTGAACTAGTAATTAACTCATATAATATCAGCTTCATTGAGGTTTAGTGAAGCTATTTGAGCACCATTCTCCTAATGAACTTAAAGTGGTTGGATTGGGAGGTACCTAAGATAGATAGCTTGGGTTGTGATGAAGGAAAAGATGTTTGGGTAGGGTTTGGTTAGGAAGTGGAAGATGGGTATGTCCATGGGATTGATACTTTGGCCTTACCCTTATCCTTCTATTGTGATCTCATGACCACATGAATGGTATAAATAGAGGGAGGAATTGGGGTAGGAGAGTTGTTTGGTTCTTCATCACTCTGAGGTGGGAGTGGAGGAATAGTTAGGTTTTGGATAATGTTTTTTGGTTGTTGGATTGTTAATGGGCCCGTGGAAGGTTCATATATTAATAGATCATCCTCATCATAGAGCCAATGTATAATGGTTTGGAGAGCCTTATAGTTCTTTATGTCATGGACTGGTGCCCTTAATAGGAAAACCCTTGGTGGTCATTATACCAGATAGGTTTTGATTTGAGAGGGTTGAATGGCATAATAGGGGGTAAGTTCAAGCAAGAAGCTTGTAGTAACCTTTGGAAAAAGGTAGAGTAGGATTCAACTAAAGGTGGAGAGGGTTTAGGGGTTTTGGTCTTGGTTGGTAAGGTGGAAGTCATTTTGAGAGTGGGTTTGGTAATGGAAGGTTCAAGTAAGGTAGTGCATTTGGTTGGTGGTTTTGATTTTGGTAAGGTAGTGATTGAGAAAGTGGAGGTAAGATGTTTTAGAATAGGTATCTTGGTCATTGACAGTTTTAAAAAAATAGGTGTGTTTGAAAGTGAGTGTGTTGGTTTAACCAATAGAAATGGTTGGGTCTCGATTAGGACAATTAAATTTTTAATTAGAGTGGAGGGATGAGGTCCCATGATAGAGGGAAAGGTGGAGGGAGGTAAGAGTTTAGCCCTCCAGCCTTTTGGTGTTTCTACCCCCCTTAGTTGATTTAGGTTGGCACTTGGTTGTTGGGTTCAACGAGAAAAGTTCCACCTTCACAGATGGGTGATTAAAACTCTATGTAGGGAAGGTTCCAAGGTTTTTGGTTGGTTTGGTCAGTTTGGTTGGAGAAGGTGGTTTGGTTTCTTTGGGTATAGGTGCCTTGGATGGTTGAAGAATTATTGGGATGGTAGAGGCCTTCATCTATTTGGTTGGTAAGATAGGGGTTTGGATAATAGGAGTGGTGGGTCAATATGATAAAAGTGTGGTTGAAGGCTCTTGCTTCATGATATAAGTTATCCATAATTGCTACTAGAAGGTGGATCAATCCATGTCAAGGTTAGAGACAAATTCTAATTTTTTCACTAACCTAGAGAATGGTTTGTAAGTTGGTTTTATTCGCTGGATAGTAGACCTAAAAGATAAGCCCATAGGTTGAGACAGAGGGATGGTAACCTCATCCTTTTCCTCAATAAAAATATGTAAGGTTTGAGTGGGTGACTCCTCTATGGGAAGTGAAAACATGGGGGATTCCTCTTTGGGAATGATCTTCAAAGGGGTAGTAAGTTTCTCAGTGGTTAAAGGAGAAGGTAAAATGGGTGCTTGTTTTGGTATGTTGGTCAAAGGAGGGGTTGATGGATCCACTAACTCAATAATTGGAGGAGGAAAAAGGGGTTATTACTAAGTTTGGGTCTCAAAAATAAGACAAGGTAACTCTATTACCTCAATAAGTAGAGAGAGTAAGGAACAAATAGGTTGGGTGGTAGGTTATAAAATAACGACCATGCCAAGAACCATGTTAACATTATGAGCATCATGAGAGCACTCAATCATGTTGTTATCATTCTTGGTAGGCACATGATTGGGGAAAGGTTGCCTAAATATGTCAAGGGATTGTTTTTAAGGTACATTGGGGTTATCCAACACAAGCTCCCCCTTGTCAATGAGAGCTTAGACAATGCTTTTGAAGGTTTTACACCTGCTAACGTCATACCCTACTACTCGGTATAAGGTGCATAGATCATTATCATTATACCAAATCGGTGTAGGATGAGAAGAATCAAATTTTTAAGGTGGTTTGATAGGAGGAAGTTGTATGATATTAGCCTTAATAGCTTCTATAAGATCAAAGCATAAGTTTCTTCAAGTGGAGTAAATTACTTTTGGGTGGTAAAATTTTGGTTCCTCATGTTTTTATTTGAGAAACTAGAGGATTTTGGTTGGTTGGTAGATGATGGGAAAGCAGCTTTAAGGACAACCATGTTTTTAGTTCCCTTACTTTAGTCTCGGTGTTGGTTTGGTTTCTCAATTTGGAGGAAGAAGCCTCATTGGTTTTGTATGTAGAGTTCTTGTTTTTAATTTTTTTCTTTCCTTCATCCATGGATTTGTTATTTAATTTATGTGCCATGGTGAAAGATTCATCAAATTTTTGAAAGTTTTGAACACACAATATGGAAGAGATGTGCTTGGCACATGCTCAAGCAAAGATTTTGATCGATTCAGGTTGGGGTAAGGAGAAAGAAATTTGTTTGATTAGGCTCCTCCAATGGGATAAAAAAATTATAATAGATTCATCATCAAACTATTGGATAGATTATAGGTCAGTGATGAAAATATTTTTGGAGATATTTATAAAAAAGTGATCCAAGAAAGTTTGAGCCAGTTGGGTGAAAGAGAAGAGAGAATGTTTGGTTAAGGCACTATACCAATCCAATATTGGTCCCAATAAAGACATAGGAAAACTATAGAGAAGGAGGGAATCATCATAAGAAATCAAATAATATGAGTGCCTAAATGCCCTAAGGTGTTGTTGGGGATCTTCCTTACTCTAAAACTTGGAGAACTTGGGAAGTTCCCAATGGGAGGATAGGGTCGGATGGGGACAAATGGGTGAATGGGTTTGTTAAAAATCTAATCATATGATAAGACATTATGAGATCCAAAAATGGATGACTCTAAGGTAGTCATCTTATTCATTAGCATCTTCATGAGGTATATTTAGGGTTGTGCAGCCAAAAGGTTGTAAGGTGCATACTGTTGCAGTGGTTGGGTGACATAATAATAACAAGTAGGAGGTTGAAAATCCATCACATATTGGTCTATAGACATCATTAATTTAGTGGAAGATATGTAAGGGTAAGTGGATATGGGTGGTTGGGTACTAGGTAGAGGTACATGCCCTTGTGGGTTAGGTATGTAACCTAGGTTTGGTGTAATGGGCACCTATTGGGTAGGAGCGGTGGTTAGGTTGGTGACCAAAGGAAGGGTAGTGACCTTTGTGCTAATTGGGGATAAGGTAGAAGGTATGGGAACCATAAGAATTTAAAGTGGGGTAGTGGTTAGCGAATTAGAGGTGGCTAATAGAAGGTTGACAATGCTAGTGGTTGGTACTCCCATGGTGAGGGGAGTATAGGTGGCTAATGGTTGGGTTATTTCTAAAGTGGAGGAGTTGCTAGTAAAGGTGGAAGGTATAAGGGTGTTTTCAGGTTGGTTTTACTCAATAGTATCAAAGGGATTGTTGGTGGATGAGGAAGCTTGGGTAGTTAATGGCTGGATGGTGACCATGGCAATAAAAGTGTTTCCCATGAGGTGGGAAGGCATGCCATAAGGTGGGTCCATAGATAGAACTGAAGTAGAGATATGGTGAGGCATATTGTTAAGGTAATGTTGAAGTGCCACATGATTATTATCTAAAAATGTGGCAAAGTCCACATCTCCTTGGGGAACTTCTTGAGAAAAGGGAGGACTTCCCAAAGGGTGAGGAGAGTCTATTGGTTCAGAGATGTAGTCCATAGGTGAGGAGGTATAAGAGGTTGATCATCTTGGTGATAGGTTTTATTATGCTAGGTTATTTCACTACAGATGAGTTAGAACCATCCAAGGTAAGGGGGAGAGACTGCACAAATAATGTCACCACTCAAATAGAGAGAAGACAAGAAATGATTAAGAAAATCAATCACACTCTAAAAATCCTATTAGGTCTTAAAGGTTCTTTTTAGTCTCTCTTTTTTCTTATGCCTTAAGCTTTCAAGGATTTGTGTGACTGAAATTTGGCTTGTAGAATAGGTATTAGAAAGGAAGTCTACAATTGGTTTCAAGTTGTTTAGGAACTCAAAAGGAATCTGTATTGAAAATCAATATGTGGTTTGGTATTGGGACCTACCCCCTTACTTCACACACCATAAAAATAAGGTGTCAGGTGCTTAGCCAATATATATATATCAATTTTCAGAGTTTATACTCAACCAAAGAGTTGAGTATGTTCTCTCATTGGTAATGACCTCTAAGTAGGATTGCTAGGAAAGGGTAAGGTAACTGCTAGGTGATGAAATCTTAGTCAAGCTTTGTCTCAAGTATGTTTTATGTTTAATTTATGAAGGTGGTTTGATTTAGTGTGTGAAACAAAAGTGATGCTACAATAGAATTACTTTGATTTAAGTTAAACTATGTGAGCTAAACTTGCAAACAATCAATGTATACAATTGATTTTAAACCCAAAAGAAATTTTAGTTTTGTTAATGAGTACATATAGAGAGAAGAGCATACATATGTAAAGAAAATAAATCCAAAGTAAAGATTCAAGGTCCCATGGGGAGTGCCAGAATGTTTCGTAAATTTTATCTTATATTTCAAAAGGAAGAAGAAGAAACTTATTTAATTATGTGCACATTAAATTAGATGATTATGGAGAACTCTTCCTTGGTTTGGGAGGATGACCTAAAAATAAGATGGAACTAAATCAATGGTTGGATAGATAGATAGCTAAGTGGATTTCCTAACGTTAGCTAGATCTTGGAAGTAAGAGCTTCCTTGAGCGCTGCCAATCCACATGTTTTAAATAATTAAGTTTATAAACAAAATGATAAAGTTATTGCATCTATAATTAAAGGGTACTAAAATTGAACACAATAAATGATTGGTAAATAAATAGACTAAAAATGACTAATATAGTAATAAACAAGTCAAAACTAGTGCTAAATGGCTTGGGTCTATTCTAGAAAATTAGGCAGGGGTTTGTGAATAGGAAGGAACACAAAAAATTAGATTTAGCTAAGGGAAAATAGGTGGAAATAGCTTGATAAATTTTTTTGACACAGTGATCATCGATGGTTGGGGTGACCATCGGTGGTTAAGGTGAGCATCAATGGTTGAGCTAACTGTCAGTGATTAGGCAAACCATCGACAGTTACTATGTAGGCTAGGTTGGTAAATGGTCAGATTGATGGGATCACAAAGTTGGGGATGAGTTGGCACTGGGTTGAGTGCAAAAGGCAAATAAAGTAATTAAATATGAGAAAATAAATATTTATCTTGAATAAGGCTGATCGGATGGGTTTTTAAAGTGGTTAACTCATTGGTAGAGTTTGACATGATTCCAGTAGAGTAACGATACTTGATGCTTTAGTGGAGAAGTAGTGGCAAGTTGGATCCCTAACGTGATGGATAAATCATTGGATTATTGATGATGATTAAACTATAGAATAAATGAACTCTAGATGCACCATATCTTGATACTAATTATAGATGGATCTTACCTCCTTGCTCATCTCTTCTTATAAACAAGGCAAGAGAGTTACAACAAGATATTAATTGGGCCTTCTAATTTTAACTCATACATGCAATGGCTCACATGCAGATTTAAACAAGTTATATTTAGAAAATCAAGGTACGTGGCTTGCATGTTGGTGGTTGGGGGGTGCACCCTAATCATCAATGGTCAGGGTGACCACCAATAGTCATCTTGACCATCATTAGTCTAGGGTAAAGGGTGAAGATGGGTGAAAGGGTAGGTTAAGTCAGTTGGCAAAATTGACCATGATTAGTAGAAAAACAATAATAAATGACTTAAAAACTACTAACAATTGCATATAAATGGTTAATCTTGGTCATGTTACCATTAATAGTTTATTACCGGTCATTTATAATGTGACCAAATTTATGACTAAAACATTTTGAGTCATTTATTGGTTGTTTTGATTGATCAATTTGGCAGTATATTTAGTCATTAATTTAGTCATTGATTGTTGTTAATTGGTCATTTATTTAGTCATTGTAATCATTAATTCTCGTTAATTATTAGTATATTTAGTCATTTTTATTCACTGATTTCCATCCATTGGTAGTATATTTAGTCATTTGTATTAACTTATTTTCATCCATTGATAGTATATTTAGTCATTTTAATCATTATTTTGTCATCAATTAGTCATATATTTATTCATTGATTTCTATCAATTGGTAGTATATTTAGTCAATTTAGTTATTAATTGACATCAATTAGTAGTATATTTAGTCATTTTAATTGAATGATTTCCATTAATTGATAGTAAATTTAGTCATTTTAATTTTTAATTGTCGTCATTTGGTAGTTTATTTAATTGTTTTTGTTCATTGATTTCTATCAACTGGTAGTATATTAATACATTATTTATTTATTGCATAATAATTATATTTACTACTAGTTTAGTAGTAAATTTTCATTTATATGATATAAATAATTTATTAAATACCATAAATTATATAATGCAAAAATAAACATATTATTAAACTTGAATTAAAACATAAAAGCAAATAAAAATATAGAAATAAACATTTTTTTTTGATATTATAAGTCTGCAAAAAGGGTGTAGAGCCCAACCAAAAAAAGCCCAAGGGGAAACTGGACAAGCTAAAGGCCACTAAAAATAAACAAACAACAAACAAATGACATCCAAATAGCAAACCAAAAATAGATTAGAAGCGAGAATACAAGACACAACAGAGAATAAACTAATTATGTACATTGAAATAAACATACCTCCCTTCCTAGATCAAAAGGAAAGTATCTTGAATCTATTTCTTCATGATATGAATGGGGGTGCCAAGCCTTCTTCCTTTTGGATGTAGTACTAGATGACTCATGCTTCTTTCTTGTTCCTTGGCTTGGCATGTCCTTTGATGGAGTCATTTCAAACAAGTATCCAAGGTAGATGAACTCTTCTTGACCTTGGAAAGATAACTCATACTATTGTTCCTTTGTCTCATCATGGTAGATTTGCATTTTCATGAATGGAACAGCTTCTTGAATGTCTTTGTCCTCTTGAAAGGTTTCATTTCTCTTCTCTTTTGTTACAACCTCTTCAAACCCTTCAATAAGTCTTATATCATGGCATTATAGGAGTGTTTCTTGTTCAAACTCCTTCTTGATGTTTGTAGGAGCATCTTCACATGTGGTTCTATAATTGATATTCAAACCATTTTCAAAAGACTCATAATCATCATAGATTAATCCATCATGATTTATACTCTCTTGATGGTTATACCTCTCAACACCTACTTGCTCCTCAACATCTTGGGCTTTTTTTCTTAGAAGTCTTGCATTCTCACTATATTCATATTCTTTGAACATTTGCATATAAGTATGCCACATATCTTCTTCTTGAAACATGCCATCTTACTTATGATTTCTTGTAGTCAGCTCTAAAGGAATTATAGGCCCCTTGAGGCTTTCGACTTCATTGCAAATGTCTTCAAATCTCTACTAGAAGTCATCATCCTCTTTTTGATTAGCATCATGAAGGGGAAAAACAAGAGAACTTCTTCCTCTTCTTCTTTGGAATACAAAATAATCTCTTCCAAGGGTTCTTCCTCAACATAAGGAATGTCATCTTCATTATCATCACAATCTAATGTTTCTTCACAATAAGTTAGCCCCTCTTCATCCTCAACTCAATCTAAAATTTCCATCTCCTTCTCCCTCTTAGTGGTGCCAATACTAGGCATCTCAAAACCAATAACTTTATCCCAAGAAGGCTTCCAAGGAGAAAAGTATTCCTCATCATTAGAATTTGATTTCTCCTTAATCAACTAATCCACATTAAGTTCAATGACTTCATTGGCTTCAAGCTTCCCTTGAATAGATGAGAGATTCTACATTTTGAGTTCCAACTCCTCAATTCTTTTGGCAAGGATTTCTTCAAATAGCTTCTCTTGGGGGGAAATAAGATATTCATTAGGAAAGGAAGTAAAAGGAAGTTGAGATGAAGGGAAAAAGGATTCTTGAGGAGGGATGGGAGGGAGTTGAGTAGATTCAGCCTTCTCTCCACTTCCAACTTCTCCACTTAGACATTCTTTTTTCTTCTTTCCACAAGTTGCCACTACTTTCCATCTTGGGAAACTAGGCTTAGAGAGTTCTTCATGAGGTTGAGATGCAAATGGAGGAATGTCACACTTAGAAACTTCATTTTATACTACCATGATGGATTGTGTAAAATGTTGGTTTGCTAATTCAATCTCCTTGTCAAGATGAGTCTCCAATATCAATGTTCTTCTCTCAAAATCTTCTCCAACAGTGGTGTCCCTCTTTCTTTGGCTGATCTCTTGGATGGACTTCCAATAAGGGAAACTTTGGGGAATACATGAAGGACTTGGGGAATTTTGAAGCATGATTGGATTAGTATATTGAATAGGCATAGTTGACACACTTGAAGGCTGATGTGGGGTGTATTGGAGCTGCCAAGACTAAGTTAGTTCATGAGCTTTCAACCTTTCTTTTATGTGTAAAATCACACCAAAAACATCAAGCATTTCACCCATAAGACCTTTCCAATCATCTTTCTCAATGGGAATCCATTCTCTCTTAACTAGCTCTATAGTAACCCTCACACTCTTGACATAATCACTAGGGATGACTTGACCACAACAATTTATAGTATCAAGGCCTAGCATATAGTCCTTATATCTAATGAGAGTCTTCTTGAAACTTGCAATGGATTGAATTGGAGGGGAACTAGGTGAACTAGGTGAAACATAAGCTTGGGAGGGCTGATTACAAGACTAAAGCAAATCATAGCAGGGTTGAATATGGTTATATTGAGACTGATAAGACTGACCAAAGACTTGTTCATATTGATAGGGGATGGGCAAAGATGGATATGTCTCACCAACTTGTGTTAAGACAAAGTCAACATCAAAATTATCCATGAATCATTCATGAAAAGTTTATATAACAATAAAAAAACTTTAATTAGAGTACCTAGACTACTTAACTAGTATATTTATGCTTAGAGTCACCATTGGTGCTCAGTGGAATTACCTCTAAAGGTTAGTATCTTGAGGAGAACACCAAAACTCCTTAAGTTATAGACTTTCCAGTCCCATCGAGCATGCCAAAAACTATTGTCACTTAAACTTGCACCCCTTGAGGAGATGACAAGTCTCTCCTCATTCAAGTGGCACAATAGAAACACCTTAGGGCTGTGGGTGACCCAAATTTGAGGCGATTATTTAGATTAGGGCTAGTTCCCTTGATGTACCACTTCCACACACTATAACCACACTTTCATTTATGAGGAAAAGGGTTAAGAATCCTAAACTAAACCTCATTAAGGAGGTGATACACCAAATAGATAGTCTACTCACACCACTTACAATGCACTTGGAACCAAAAGGAAAACTACACATACACTTCATCCATCAAACTAAAATATCTTCTTCTACATCAATGTTTCAAGCATGGGGTCTTAAATAAAGTCTAGGTTAGGAGGACTTAGATAATAGGTCTTCTAGAAACACTAATGAATAAGCTACTCACTATACCTGCAATCCACATTAGACACTTATTGTTGACCTGCAAAAGAGAGATTTCAAACTACACAAGGCACTAGGAAGGATAACATGTCAAGTTAAGCAAAATACACTTTTCCAAGACCAAAAACCATAGTATTCACTTTATGAAGTCATGAATGAGGTAAAAATAGCATTATTTATTAGTTTAAGGCAAAAATTGAGTAGGGCTTTTCCATAATTAGGTGGAGATATCCGTACAACAACCAAAAAGGCTAGTATATATAGCAAATGTGAGAGAAGAGAGAGAAGGTGAAGCTCAAGAGTCACTAAGACACTTTTAAAGCAAGGATAATGAGTTAAAATAACATGGAATAAAGAAATAGATAGGTCCTATAAGGAAAATAAGGACAAATGTCTCTCAAACTCATCTAACTCCTCCATATGTGGTGTAAATGCTCTCTCTCATGCATATGAAACTATCCTCATGATTTGCATTCATTAGACTACCTCACCATTGAATAGGGTCAGGTATAAAGGTTGATATAAGGGTTAGGGGTTATTTACAAGTATCTACATGCATTGTAATGATTTCAAACCATTCATATCATTCTGGCCATGAGCAATCATCTCTAATAGTCATAAATAACTCCCTCTCATGCACCTCTCACCCTTGGAACTTAAAATGCTTCCAATTATTTAATCTAATCCATGAAAAAGGAGTAATTAAACTTATCAAGAGTGTCCATGTCATTAGGTTCATGAATCAAGCCTCAAAAGGCTTCCCAATTAGATTTTTCATCATTTTCACTAAGTGTTCATTGTTTGCTCACTAGACTAGGTAAGATGAAGAATATGTTAGACACACTTAAGAGCTTATATACATCAATATATGAACATGGGGACTTCTAAAAAGTCCCAATCTCTCTCTTAAAATTGGTTGCATCATCGGAAGCTTCTCCATACCTACAAAACACATAAATCTATCAAATAAAACCCTCTTTTACACCATCTATATAAGTGTAGTATAAATAAATTACATGGGAAGGATACTTGAAGAGTCCTCTATAACCTCAAATTAGTTTCATGAACAACTGGTGTCATTTTTATGCTTTATTTGTAACATCTTCCTAGTCAGGTTCTTAGGGAGGGTTTAGAGAGGATCATTTGGATGTTTTATTTGCAACATCCTCCTTCTATCCATATTGATCATGAAAATAATATTTTAAATTGTATTCACCCTTGTAAACCTAAAAAAACATCACCCTAATGCTCAAGTCATTGTTTTCTATATCTTGTTATAAGTGCAACTTTCTAGGCCTATGTATGAACATGGTGTGCAAAAGGAGGTTAAACAATAGTGTATCACTTCCTTTGATGATCTTTAGACTCACAGGAAACCTTTCAAACATTTAAACCAATAACCATGGAGATAAATTAAAGTTTTTACTTTAACGAAAGAAAATGTCATTAGTTGACTCAGGCCTGTAGATGACGTTGAATGAATTCAGTGTGTTTAGAAACAATTTTGAGGCTCTTAAACACTATCATCCACTAATCTCTTTTCATTAAAACTTAGCTTCATGTTTCTTTATGATAGGGAGAACAAGGTAAGGAAATTATAATGAATAAAAAGCCTTAGGATATATGTCATGAGAGATTTGTACCAACCCCCTGGTCCTTTGTTTTCACTTTACAGGGACAAGAGACCAAAACACAGTCTTCCTATGCTTAAAGATAATTTGCACCTTCTCTTGCCCAATTGATGCTTCAAAGACGTCTTTTTTTAAATTTCCCACATGAAAATTTCTAAAATAGAACTTATCATGTTTCACTATTTTGTACAAGTACCTTCAAGGCTCTGTAGAGTCACCTATAGGTCCACATTTCTGAGTATGAGGTAGATTTCTTATCACCTTAAGCAAGTTTTAGGCCATTAGGAGATTAGGCTTCTTACCACCATTATGTATAATTATTTTCACTTTTTCAACCTCAATATCCCTCTACAAATTTTCAATGGTAACCTTTAGATGGTTACAAAAGCATCAGGATTTTCCATAAAGAATAGAACCATTATATTTTTACACACATGTTGTAGATGATGAAAACGACATTGACTACAATCCATCAGATGACAATGATAGTTTGGAAAGTGAATAGAATAATTATATAGAAATATCTTTCAATATTGATAAACAATTTTTAATCTTGTAATGAGTTATGTTTTTTAACATGTTTAATATATTACTAAATAAAGTACATATTTGTTTGTGTATTACTTGAATTTATGATTCTGACTTGTATAATTCAAATTCTGCCTTCACTTTTGCATGTAACCATATTGATCTAGAATGTGCTAATATTTTACCATAGGTCTATAATAGTGTTTGATGTTTTGATCAATGAATAAAATGATTTACTTAGATGGAAATGAGTTTATAATTTTCCTTTATATATGTGTGTGTGTTGTCCTATATAAAGTGAGTGTTTATATATGTTGTCGAGCACTTTTTTGATGGTTGTGTACGAAAATACAGAAGTATGTGAGTAGGTCTATATAGGTATATTCATAGTATGAAGGCATATTAATGTTTTTAAGTTCCTCTTGTATTCATTTTATTACTCTATCAACTTTATATATATATATATTGTGGTGAAAAACATAAGAATTTTTTGTATCACGTAAATTGTATATCATTATTCACCTTATTCTTTCTTAGGTATGTAATTCTTACAACTTGTACATTAGATTATTGAAGATCATGAAAAAATCACCAAATGACCCAAAATATGTTTAAAAACCATTGTATACTATTTATCTAACATTGAGACACATTCCAAGAAGATTGTGAGTTAAAGAATGAAGCAAACCTTCAATTCATGTTCCCTTCTAGGTCTATTCTGCCTTCTACACAATCAACTTGTAAATGAACATCTTCGACATTATAAAAACTATAATCAATTGAAACTCATTATAAAACCTTTGTATGGTGAAAAAATAGCATGAAAAAACATTTACACATGATTTGGAATCAAAATATATTGGTAAACAACCATTTGCCATACTTTTCTAGGTCTCTTAACATGCACTACAAAAATTCTGAACACAATCATTCATTCATTCATTCATAAACAACTTAAATACACAAGATGAAGTAATCAAATGGTGGAAAATAAACATTGATTTTCTATATTAAAATCTAAATAAGCATGTGTTTCAATTTATTTCCATCAAATCATAAGCATACATGGAATATTGGACACATAAATCATTGCACATAACTAATTATCATTGTTCATGTATGAAATACCACATGTATTGGGAGACATCCCATTAGTTTGTGAAAATAATATATCAAAATCCACCTTCAAAATATGTAATGATGCTCATATATGGCAACTATTCCTTCATGATTTGATTGCATGGCCCGCACAGTCTCCACCTTTGCATCATGGAGTGCTTTTATGTAGCCATGGGTAGCTTGTAGATTGACAAACTTTATTTTAGCATCCATATTCTCATCCCTCAATGTGAGAAGTGCATGGTGAAATTCTCAACCTCTATGGTATTCTTATCCAATTCACTTTCCAAATTTATAACCTTTGCCTTTGCACCATCAAGAAGCTCAAACAAAAACTAGTTTTCCCTCTAGAGTGATTATTTTTTACATCCACTAGTGACAGTTGCAAACCAAGATGTTCTTTTGTGCCTATTGCATTCTCAAATCTCATCCTTGTGAGAATTTATTTTGTGTCCTTGAAAAATTGGGAATCCACATTATCTTCTATATTTGGGACTTCTACAAAAAATACATGTGAAAGTCAATGATAGCATTCAATATTTTCAGTATTGAAAAGCTAAAAAAAATCTAGACATAAATGAGGGTCCCTGAGAATATTCAAAATCTAAGAACATCCATTTTTTTTTATTATGAATAATTTACTTACACACATAGATTTTTCTAACTTAAATGAAAATAATGAAATAATTATTTTACCCTAATGTTGACAAATGAGAAAAGTAAGTGAAATGGATAGTACTGCATGTTACAATGGCTAATGATGAATTTACAAATTACTTTGAAACACCAAAACCCAATAGAGAATATCATCATTCTTTACCTATGGCATGGTAATTTTGACGTATTGGAGTATTACCCCATTCCTTCTCACCCCTCCCCCCCTACCTCGAACCACAACCCATAGACATCGATAGTTATTATGTTGATTGCCTAAACAGATAAACACATGATATGAGACAAAGGAATGTTAGAGAGATAAACCATCCATAAAAATCTTATATTTCACTCCTTCCCACCATGGTTACTTTTATATAGACATAGATACATGCAAACATGTGCACTTTGTTACCAATATGTGAAAGAATGAAAGGAGAATAAGGTATACATGTGAAGATGATAGATCGCATATCAAAAACATCATACTATACACATAAAAAATATATGATGAGTACATAGGAAAAACATTGCATCATTCAACCCTGCATCATTATGCAATACATCAATAAATGCAAATTAACCACTAAACTATTTCTTAAGTCATACATACATACATACATGTGTGTGTGTGTGTGTGTGTGTGTGTGTGTGTGTGTGTGTGTGTGTGTGTGTGTGTGTGTGTGTGTGTGTGTGTGTGTGTGTGTGTGTGTGTGTGTCCAGCATAAACTAGAAATGAAACACTTGTATTAAAATCTCCTATCTAAATAATATGATTGACCACAAATAATACATGTCATAGATATTATGCTAAAATTTATGTATATAAATAATAATGTCCAAGGCAGTAGCCATAATGAAATGTCAAAGTTCATGTCATGGCCATTAGGCCCATAAAAATGGACAAACAAGTGGAAGCAGTCAACCACATAAATGCACGTTTATGCATGTCACCCTAGACACCTACATTTGAAAATGTGTAGTTTAGAAATATCAACAAAACTTAATAATAAGAAATCAACATGAAAAATAAACTTGTTGGTTTTGGTAAATAAGAAGTAAATATCATACCTCCCAAACATGGTCCATCGATGCCTATGACTATGCCAACTCATCTCCACCAAAAGCCTATATGCAATGACAATATACAACACTATAAAAATATTTGATGGTAAGGTTGAAAGATAGGTAGGAGGAAAAAATAAGAGTGCATATAATATGTAGTCATCGTAAGAAATACAATATCAATTTTTGAGGTAACCTATCATGCACACTTTCATTTATTACCCCCTGACAAACATATCTACTATTTTACAAATGCATTTTTCTTAAAGTAATGTGATCATCATCACTAGAATGGGATTGAGGGTTATCCCTCTATAATTAGAACAGTGATTGTTGTAGAAATATCAATGTTAATATTGAGTAAGTTGAATTAAACTTAACCTTAACTTCATGAAAACCAATGAACAAAATGCATTTAACCTAAGGTCCATTGTTGCATGCACTTGTTGTTGCTCCACTCGTTTTCTTTCTCACTCCATTTATCAATGATATTCTCTTCATATAATGCAGTCTTCCCTTCTTTTTGCCAATTTTTAACTCAAATCACATGCAGCTATCTCATCATTGATTGACTTCAAGGCTATCTCCCTAAGATAACATAACTTGAAGAAATCCTCCCTATCTAACCATGATCTTTTTATCCTATCTCTCTTGTTGAGGCTCTAGTTTTTTAATAGTTGCTCTATTGGACTCCTTCCTAGTTATCTTTTCATGATTTATCTTCCCTTCAACTTATATTTCCCAATTCTGGCATGCCCAGGGGGGCTCCTTGGAATGGGCTATCGACCATGAATCTTACGATGGTTAAGTCTATCTCATGACCAAAATGGATGGCCACCATCAACTCTAAATGTGTCATATGGCCTCAACAAAAAAAGGTTCACATTTTACCTTGCAATACCCCAATCATCTATACTATAGTCGCATGCATACTGTCATTTAATAAGGAAAAGATGTGAGGTTAAAAGCATAAATTAATAAATAAAATATAACATCATCAAACACAATAAAATATTAAAAGCATAAAATAATAAACAAAAGATAACATCATCAAAGACAATTAAATGTTCTTACAACATTTGGTTTCTCATCCATATCAGATTGTAAAGCATTTGAAAGTCAGTCACCACCACCATCATCATCAACATCCTCATCATCATTGTAATCGAGGTCATATGAGTCTACCTCCTCCTACCACATAGGTCTACATATATATGTGAGTCCAAACATATATGGAACAACAAACATGAGGCAATGAGCTTGGTAAATGAAAGACAAAGTACAACAAATACACACATTTATAGGGACACAATTATTATGAAGGTGACTATCATCCACATCTGCATGACTTTACCCCACCCCTTCCAACTAAAATATAACACAAAAATAACATAGAAAAATGTATGGTGTGTCAAACGTATTCTAATTTTGATTGTTTTAAGAGGGAAGAAAGAAACATTATTTAACATGAGAAGCAATCAAACATTAAGGGCAGCCAAAGGTTCCCATACATCTCTTGAGAAATAGTCACTGGGTACTTAAAGTACACCCTCTTCACCTTTAGTCTACTCCACCCCCTCCTGCTGAAATAATAAAAAATATGTAATAAATCAAAATATGGATGAATAGTTCATAAATATTAAGCATTTTACATATACGACAATAATATTAAATAAAGAAATCAAAATACATAGACCATCAATAAAATTACCTAGTTATCCCCTTGTCTACATATTTATTTGATAAAGAATCAATCTTACACTAGGATTACACCTTTGGTTGTTTGTGGGTAAGGGATGCTTGTCTCATAATAGTGGGAATACGATCCCCAATGGTTAATGCTCCATATAGATTCCTCATTCGATCTTCAAGGGGGTGAGGTGAATGTCTGAAATGAGCACTTGCACACAATGAGGAATTTTGACAAACTTCTTTCTCCTAACATAATTAATGTCACAACAAATTAGCATAAACAAACAAATAATATAACTCAAATTCACCTTCAAGTGTAGTAGCTGAAAATGCATACCATTTGTTCGGTCTCAGCATAAAGTTCTTTGAGGAAAATGTCTAATTCCCACTCATCCATCTTAAATCTAGATCAGTTAACATTCATAGTATTAGTTTCCAATAAACAACAACTTACATTCAAACAAGTTACGAATATGTTTTACAACACTAACCGTTACTAATTATTTGCTTATAGAAATCACCTTAAAGGTCACCATGAGAGTACAATGGTGTTCCGATGGGTAAGGTAATCCAATTACTTGGAAATGTAAAAGAGCATTCATGGAATAATTATGGAAACCATTGTTCATGAAATTGACACCCTATATTGAAAGTATATATTATGAGCCTACAACAAGGAAATGCACATATGAGAAGGCATCACATTTTATGTAGCTAGTGTAACATTCCAAAACAGAGATTGTCTTTTCACATTATAGAAACATAACATACTAATTCATTTGGAAACAATCTATATAATATGATAATGCCTCATGTGGTGATTCAAGGACAAGTGAATCGAACCTTTGTATGTAGTAAATGAGATAGAGAAAATGTAATGGATACATTACATTTTGAAAACTTTAAAAGAACCAAAACATGCTTGTTGTAAATTTCAAAGGTTAGCAATAATATTTTTGAAGCCTGGAATATCAAGTCCATGGAGATTGTATGCAAAAAAATTAATTTTAGTTTTAGCTTCTATGAAAGAGGTTGATGGAAATATTTAGTAAGCTTAGTGAACATTTTGAATGAAGAAGTCAACAATAATAAGTATACACTATATAGTACAATGGGAGTATAACAAGTGTGGATTCACACACTCTTACAAAGTGGAAGTCTACACAAACACATGAAATATGATAAGAGTAACACTTTCAATGTACTTAAAAGCACATACATTATGACCCCATCATAAATAATTATGAAGATTCATCCATCCACACACCTCGTAAAAAAGAAGTATGATTTAGTATGGGTTTATAAACAAACTAACACAACCTTTGTTAAACTATAACGGTTTATATTTTCAAATGGATGACATCTTAGACAAATAAATTTGAAAACACACACAAATAATGTACTTAAAATCACACATACATGATGACCCCATGACAAATAATTATGAAGCTTCATCCTTCCACATACCTTGTAAACAAGAATAGAGTACATTTAGGCACTTATAAGCATAAATACACATTAACTTATGAATAAAAATACTTGAATTAAAAATAGAGCTCAAGATATTAAAGATTGGAAAATACTATAGAGGCTCCTATATACCCTATTCTACCCTGTGGAACAACTTTTTTTTATCAAATTCCTAGTGCATATGACCCTACATATGAGAGCTTGTCCTTATGTATAAAAATAACTTATTAATCGAGACAAAATATTAGGCAAGCTTAACATTATGACTCTACTTTTATTTGCATTTTCATCTAAATAAATTATGCTCTCTAGTATCTTCATGTAAAGGAGGCTTATAAACACACCGTGAATGTGCTTATCTAAAGAATATTCCTTTGTTCCCCATATCTATTATGCTTCGTATGTTTTGTATTTTATCTATGTTAATAAGTTATGGATTCAATTTTTTCACATTTTTTTAAAACTCTGGGATTTATTTCCTTGTTCAACTCATTCCTTGGTTGGTAATAGTCAATGTCCACTTGCCTTTCTCAAAATATATGCTCTATCTCTAATGGGGTTGTAGACCTTTGTTTGTCAAATTCCTAGTGTAGGGTTATATGGACATTTAACCCATAAAATAGACCATATCAGCTATTAATGCACTATGCTTTACCATATAACATTTGCACATTTTATACAGTGTCATATGCCATTTTATGCATCCCTAAATCTACTGTGATCATAAATATGAATGACTCCATCAAAATGATAAAACTTGGTAGAATAGACCTCGACTAGTTTATCAACTTTTAAACCTAGAAGTTCAAGTTTCAACCTTACTCTGATCACCTCCACTTAAGCTATCTCCCTCTACCTTGGATCCAATAGCGAGAAAATGGTAAATGACATATGTTTGGCCTTTAAGCTTTACCCAATTAATAGTAGTGCCATAGGAGGTTCAAAATTAATGATAACATGGCATGATAATCAAGGTTTATGGGCATGATAATATAGGTTTACCATGGAATCATTTACATGACATGTTGGGTCCATGTCACGTGGTAAGATGAATGACACATGTGTAGTCATAGTTTTCAGTGTTGACATCTTTGTGGTTAGTGGAGATGATAGTGATGGTGACCATAAAGGTGGATGTGATTGCGATGGTGACTATGGTGGGGTTGGTTAGTGGCAGTCAGTTGAACGTTGGCAATAAATGGCAAAGACCTTCCAGGTGATTATTGACAAAGACCAACACATCGATGGTTAGTCCATTCTAGTTAAGCTCACCCCTTATAAAATGTTGAATGCCTAGGAAGTTAAAAAAATCATTTTTAAATGAAAAGCTAGGGAAATAATCAAGAAACAAGCATTATCAAATGTGCATGAAAATGAGGGAAGAAAAAGATGAGAAATAGAGGTACATTCCCTATAGGATTGTATAAAAATATTGCATATGGTTTTAAATATAACATGATGATGATGATGATGAGAAATGGAAGAAGGCAGAATGAAAGTGATGCAAATTATGAGAGAAAAAAAGCAAGCAATACCAACCATAAGGATGAGAAGCAAAGGAAAGATGTGTAGTTTAAAGAAAGTACATTCTTACTTGAGTCAAAGTGAATTTCAAGAGAGATTCATTGGAGTTTTATGGCCAATAGGAAGTCTACAAAGTTTTTTATAGCCACCAAATCATGTTAGTAATCAATAATTTACTTTAACAACCATATTAAATGTTTTTCCATAAAATATGGGAACTATTCAATTCTTTTTTTCTACTCTTTTCACACTTTTGTCAAATTTTAGATATTTAAGTTAATTTTCCACATCCCTCATAGATGTGACATGCTTATCAATTTGATTATGCCAGAGGCATTTATATTGAAAAATGAAGGGCATAGATTCACCTTATGATATTGAAGATGTCATTAGATGTTGTTTCATTTTTGAGAGAGGTGGTTTGGCAGGAAGGGCGGTTTTAAGATGACATTTAAATGGAATGATGCCACCCTATATGAAGGCAAAAGATACACCTCATGGTATTAGAGATGCAAAGATGATTTGTAGTTATGAACACCCTTGGTTTTCCTTCACCCCTAGTTTTAAGCTATTATTTTATGTCATAAATTACATGGTATGGCTATGCCATTCTTGTTGAGGTAGTGCATTCCCTGAGTAGTCAGCTGGATTTTGTCGTATTTAATGGTAACTTGTATGTGGGGAGTAGATAAATTTAAAAAAATAGTAAATGTTTGACAACCATAGATGAAAAGCATATCAAGCATGGAACAGTAAAAATGTTGCTTGTTACAATTCCAAATGAATTATTGATTCAAGATTCTATCAGCTTGCCCCATCTTTATGTTTGGTAGTGCCATTAATTCTGTAACATTTTAATGTATCATCAGTATCCATACCATTCTTTGTAGATACTCTATCATGATGGGTAATTTGATTTTGTAGTAAACTGCATATGAGTTACGTTTGACTAATATTTATTTTGCATTATGTAAAAGACTAACTTCAAGCCCTAGAAGCATCTATATAACATAGCTCAAAATGCATACTTTTATAATATATGGTTTATATAATGAATTTTTCATTCTTACCAACACATTAATTATTGTACTATATTCTAGTTATTCAACAACAAACCAAACTAAAACACAAAAATGGTGGAAGCTATAACTTCATGACAAGTTAGTTGTAATAAATTAGTGAGCTTAACCAACATGTACTAACCACCAGTGTGATGGGATTCACTGGTCATCAGTGATAAAATATTTGCCATTCGTCATTTCCAACATTAACCCCACATTAAATTGAATGCCACTAAATGGTCCCATCACAATCACCACCACCATCACCGCCAACATCACCATTTTATGTTACCATAGTTTGAGAAAATAGTGGGAAAAAAGAGTGGCAATTCTCTTTTGAAATTCCCCTAATTTATCCATTTCCCACTCCTTTCTCCCTTTCCCCCAATTTTAGTCATGACAAGTAACAAAAAGGAAGGGTGACCAACAACATTATAAATGATAATAGGGCCAATGTTTTCCTCCTTGTTTACCCAACTCATTTTGCACTGTTATTTGAGAGTTTAAATTGTAGTATACATATATACTATAAATCAATGATAGTATCAATTTGCAATATACATATATCATGCTATTGGAGATTGAGGATACCCTCCAAAAGCTATATATATAAATTATGATCCATAAACTGATCTATGACAAAATTGTTAAGGAGTTTCCTCTGTTCAAATATAACAAGAATGAGTGAAGGTATAGATCACCCGGTTCACACCCCAAAAGGTAAATCCAACTAACATGATAAAGAGGAGGAAGCCACCTGAGATCTTGAGGAAGATAAAATGGAGTTTCAATCCTCTAAACTTAAGAAGAAGAGATAGGATGATGGCAAGGATTAGTTTATTGGGAGTCAAACCAAGGGAAGAAATTAAAAAAATACTAGTACTGAGACCAAATAGTTGGTCTTTTACTCCAAATAAAAATAGCTTGTTGGTATCTATTTTCCTTTTAGCTACTTTTTGGTTTTTTGATTGATAGTTGGCAATTATTTGGTGAAAGGTGGGTTTGGTCATTGGTTTTTTATTTTTATCTCCTTTTGTCTTGTTGATTTGACTTGCTTATCTTTTATTGGTTAGTTGTATCGGGTATGGGCCCCTTAAACCTAGATTTTTAACCTATCTAATATAAAAATATATCATGTTACTTTAATAATTATTGTGGTGGTTAAGAATTATGAAATGTCTATGCCTTGTGATACTACTATTCTCTTTTTGACCTATGGTAGTAATATATATTCTTTCATGGTATTATCTTCATGTGCCTTTCTTGATGTTTTGGTTCCTCCATATTCTACTAATGAACGTAGGAATTGTACATATTTTTTAAAATCCCTCAGAAACATCCATCCTGGTAATGGGGTTTTAGTTGAGCTAGGCAACTTAGTATCTATTTTCATATCATAAATGAGTATTTTATTTTGATATCATAAAGGAGGGAAGGGATATCACTTGTACATAGTTTTGAATCAACAGATGCAATCAAGAAGCACTAAGGGTGAAAGAATAACACAAAATAATATCACAGAACCCAAGACCCTGACATTAGTCATATAATAAGACCCTATAAAAATATGGTATAGAACTAGGAAGATGATTAAACTAGGCCCTAGCTAGGGAATAAATATAGAACATAGAATCAATAAGGATATGGGATACAAAACATAGTATAAGACATATATAAAAAAAAACTATGGGCAAGCATCCCAAGTAGGGATTCTCACAAGAGGGCCTTGTAAAAGTGTAACACTTCCAGGAAGACAATTTGCTAGAAGTCTCAACATTGCCACCACCTCAAATTCAATAGGGTTGTTGCTATTGATTGAAACATAAACCATTGGGATACCCTTGGTCAAGTTAGTTTGTGAAGCCTTCATCCCTTCCAATACCAACACTTTGAGTTTGAAGAACAATGAAAATATGATTTTTTATTTCAAAATCCACAAGCTCCCATGTAGTTATAATAGTATCTAAATAGCCCATTAGGTGTGTATACTAAGTATATTGGTCTCACAAACTTGCATTTATAGGTAAGTTTCCATCATCAGAAGCACATTTTCATTTTATTCCCACCATTGTACTTCAATGGGTTTACATGTGCACTATTTTGTATATCTTTAATGACTTTTTTCTATTCTTTGGCATTGAAGTTTTGCTATATGATTTGCATTAATATATGAAATATTTTGAACTTATGTCTTATACTTTCTCTATATGTGCATCCAATTTTGAAACATTCCTTTTTGACATCTAAAATTCACTAGTTTTTTTTTTTGGTTTACCTTGTATTTTTTAAACTTATATCTTATACTTTTTTTGTGTGCATTCAATTTTACAACGTTCTTGACATCTAAAATTCATTAGTTTTTATTTTCATTTGCCTTGTATTTTTTAGTAGTATAATGTGATATTATATGATTTAATTATTTTTTATGATAAAAAACTTCACATTATTTACAACATGAATGCAATCAAGGAGAAGCTTCCATAAAAAGAACACACAATCATCCATATTCACAGTAAGATGTATTTAATAACATAGTATGTTTCAAAACTTAAAATGTAATTTAACAACTATATATTAAATTCACTTTGAAAAAATAGTTGAAGTACAACCACCAAAAGTTACTTTTTGGGCATGCTTAAACACATTTAAAACAATTTTTGAATAGTTAATTTACTAACTTTAGAGGAATTATTGTTAAAAAAACACCATTTTAAAAAACATTTTATGTATTTTAGCTTAGATATTATTTCAAGAGTTAAGATTTAAAAGATTTGAAATGTTTTACACTTTACATTTACTTTGTAAAATGTAGAATTTTGATAAGTTGATTTGTGACAACATTGTTAGATCGGGTGCATGCATGGTATCAGAAGTTTGATCCCAACTAGACAATGATCAACTTCAACAATTGAAGGTAGAATTTTTGAAGGAATTTTATCTTAATAAAGTTTGAGAAATAAATCATCTCTACCTTGAAGGAGTTTAAGCATGATAATGTTGTCAAAATGTTTTAGGACATCCATCCATTACAAAATACACAATAATTTCTCAAAGGATCTCCACCAACATTTATAAAAAAGGTGATTATGAATATTTTTTATAATAATTAGATCTCACACATATATGTGGAAATAAATATTTGGTTGAGGTAAAAGGAGAGGATTCCCATGAACACACATCAAATGTGGCTAGCCTAGATGTAGGTCATATGAATGTATATTGGCACAAGGGGAAGATAACATAAGGTCTAAAGTTGGGGCACATTTTATACATGGATAAGTAGAGTACATTGGAACTATTAAACACTTTTTATATTTGTACCATAGATAAAACCTCATGATAAATAAGGTATTACTCTTTCTGCTAAAAGATGATAGTGAACTAGTGCATAGGAAGAACATGTTCTAAAAGGTGTGTATGTCAAGAGGTAAGTGATACAAAGTAATTATGGATAATGTTAGCACATGAAATTAATTTTTTTGTTAGATGGTAGATAAATTGGTTTTGTATAAGGTGGCACATCCAAACCCATATTAGGTTTCATGGATTTAAAAGGACCATAATGTATTGGGAAATGATAAATATTTGTTGAAATTCATAATTGGCACACACCAAGATAAGGTACAGTGTGATATGATACCAAAGGACATGTGTCATGTAATTTTAGGGTGGCCTCAAAAATATGACTTGAATGTTATGCATGATAAAATATTGAAAATCTATCAATTACAAAATTATGGAAAGAAGTTCATGCCAAGTTTGTTGAGGGACAAGGAAGAAGGAGAGCACAACACTACCCTGTTATCATTGTATTCCATGAAATTATGTCCTATTGATTAATTTTGTCAAATAGTTCATGTGCCTTCAATATGTTTCCACATTTTGCATACATGTCTATTAGGGCATTTACAAGTACATCATCTCTTACAAATCTACTTTTGATTATTATTTCATGGAACTCCATACCCTATTCCAAATCTCCCATGTTTTATCAAATAGATCCCATATCTTGTGCAAACTTCCACATTTTGCATACATTTCTATCAGGGCACTCATTGCAACCACATATAATACAAAACCACTTTGTATTATGCTTTGATGGATATCCATACCCTCTTTTAAAGCTCCCATTTTGGCACAGGCTGGGAATATGTTGGGAAAGGTTATGGAGTTTGGCTTTACACTTGCCAATTGCATTTGTTTAAAGGTCTCCAAAGCCTTTTCAATAAGCCCATCTTGCGCATACCCTGATATCATTGTATTCCATGAAATTTGAATAATTTTTCAAGTGTAATTTTTTAGAAATAGATGATCAAGACTTTTCAAGGAAATATTTGAGAGGTCAATCCTAAACATTTCAGTAAGAAAGTTGAGGAAAGGATATAAAAATGAAATGAGATAAAAATGCTCCAAGATTCAAAACAAAAAATAGCCTTTCTTTCCCACTTAAACCTTATGTTAAATTGCACACTTGATGTATAGATACATGGACAAGTCTTTAATTTTATAAAGGCATCCACTAATAATGGAACAGTACCTCCATTGATTTACATATTTGCTTTGAGGAAGACTTTCTTCCACTTTTACACAATTTATATAAGTTTAAATAGTCTCATGTCCAAAACAAATATTGTTATCCTTAGAGCTTCAACTACATTGTATAAACTTAAAAACATTTGGCAATCTAGAAATGAGATGGCTTGTAAGCTTGGATGATACCAAAATGGCAGCTCCTTTCAACTAGCTTACAATTTACACATATATCTTTTCTATTTTTGGGTATCAGTGTAAAATAAAAATATCCAACCTTAACCAAGATTTTTAGAGGAAATGAGAGGCACATTATGGCTCCATCTCAATATGGAGGCCCATAAAATACTTGCAAAGTACTAATGTTGAATTATAATCTAATATTTGTCATATGAGCTTCTTATATTTGTATGAAACCACTTTAGAGTATGATGTTTATGTCATAAGTGTTTCTACATTGAAGAAGATCATATTGCCTATGCAGTCTGTATGGCAGTCTTACTCCAATTTTATGAAAATAATTGATACATATTTCACAACTATATTCTTACAAGTACATTTCTTAAGTTATTCTCTTAGATTGAAAATGATTGAATATTTTTACAATCTATATTTTAAATTGACTAGGTGATTGATAATAACTGTGTTGAAGAATTTGTTGAATAAGATGCAGTGGATCCTGTATATAATTTCTTTTATATGGTTTGTGTGTTTGTTTGTAGTATGTCTCTATTTTTGAAACCCATCTCTAGTTGGCAATCCAATCACTTATGGAATTCCCTAATCCAACTCATAGATGTAACAAGAAGAGACTTTGATCAAGTTTCAGATGAATTGAATGAAATTTTATGTTGGACACCACCTGCATAGGCTACTCATGCAAATCATGTTGCCATGATTTGGTGGAATACTAATAATGCTTTTACTTTGGAGTTGTTAAAAGGAAATTGGTCGTGTCAACAAATGGAAATGTTGGATATAATTTTTAAGTCTAATCTCTTATCAAAATTAATTATTCTGTAGCATGGAATATCTTTGAATCCCATGATGAAAATTTGGTTTGATAGATACTTTGATAGAACTAGTTATGCAACATTCTTGCCAAACATATTCTTTTGTACATATCACCTTGTGATTAGATTTTGACTTTCAATGTGGGATGGTCTTCATGATAATTGTGTACAATTATGGAATTGTCTAGATTTAAATCCTAAATTAGATCCTGAACACATGTTGGATGAGCTTACATACCAAGAAGCAATGTGGCAAAGAAGTCATTTTCCAACACCATCACAAGAATTTGAGGATGATAGAAATGTCGGTGATCATGATGGGTACTAATCAAATTAGTTGTAAAAAATTGACATTATATAGTGGTATATGGCTACTTTAATACAACTAACTACCATTTAATCTATTCTATCTGTAAAATCTTAGATAATGGCATTTACTATAGTTAGTGGAAATCAACTTTTGTAAGTGGAATATTGACTCATTATCTAGAGCCCTGAACATCTTTCCTATATTATGTAGGATAGAGATGTCAACTTTTTGTATAATTCTATACATGTAATGAAGAAGAAACTTTCATTTAGTTTCATGATTATGTTTTGTCATCTCATGAGCCTCCCTAAATTTAGGGGCCAAAAATTATGATCTAGTAGGTGGGAAGTATGGTGGTGCTGGTCTATGAGGAAATCATTTAAAAAAAATTGGCAACCTATTTTAATACACTAAATCTCTAATCAATCAATGTGGGTTATGCCCTGACCTTTCTATGGGTGATAAGGCAATGTACCATTACAATTGAATGCGATAAATTGCATCTCATATGGGCTCATACAATTTTTAATGTACACATGTCATACAAATGTTTATTGTGTCACCTATTATCATTTCCTTTCACACAGTGTCCATAAATACCAATATGTCCATGCCTCTAATTCAATACATTGAATGATTAGTTGATGGACAACTAGAATATCACATGGGATTCTTAGCATTTTCACTTTTTTTTACCTTATCCTGATTCTATGGGCTTCATAGCAAATTCATTATTTTTAAAACCTTGCCTTCATTTTATGGGCTTCCTAGTAATTTCTTTTTTTTTCAACCCTTTCCTGAAGCTATGGGATTTGTAGCAAAATCACATTCCTACACCCCACCCACATGCATGTAGTTAGTGTGTGCCACTTAAGATCATCTATAAATACAACTACCTTGTACATGCACTATTTTGTCTATTTCTATGTTTTAATGCATTAATTTTGATATGTTTTATGAAGGGTTTTATATTGGTTTCAATGAGGTTTTGTATATTCTTATAACCTTTTTTTTAATAGTTTCTATCATATTTTTCTTAAGTGGTTTGAATTCTCATATTTTAAGTTTTATGTGCAATTCATGGCTTCTATTTTTGATATTTTTGACCAGCACGTGCATTTATTGGTTACATCTGAGTGGAAAAGAAGACATATTTATATCAAAATCATGTTATTTTTTTCTCAAAATGAAATCATAAGACAATATGGCACTTTTCTATTTGATAAAGTGTCGTTACATCATGCCTGCTACACTACTTTAATAGACGGGCTAAGCTTATGTTTGTATTTGTGTGATCAAATAGGTGTGTGCATGGACATCAATTTTGAAGATGTTTGTCATGAAATTATAGGGGATAGGGATGTGCCTCGAGGTCTAATTGATGAGATACATGAGAACATGACTTTCAAGTATTGTTTGTTTCTAGATATTCACATTTATTGCATAAATAGACATCTTCAACAAGCATCATTATGGTAGAAATAAAATGAAATATGACAACTCGCTATCGATGTATTTACATTACCTGATTTAGAAGACATTCCCACAGATGATTTTTTTTATACTTTGACCAATTTTCTATTAGTCAACATATTTTTCAATGCTGACATGCATTGATTCTCATTTACTCATTGTGTAATGTTCACTTTTGTTGTTGCCATACTATTCTCCATTCTCTTCCCCTACTTGATGTAATGTTCAAAGGAAGTCATGAAAAAGTTTTTTTTTGTATATATGTTTCAATTCTCTTGATAATTTAAACATATCTTTATACAAACTTTATTTTGACTCTTGATATGGTGTCATGAACTTCCTAATGTTTTTACATATGACACACTCTAAAATAGATTTATAGCTTGAACAACCCAATACAGGTTAAATTTAACAGTGCATGCAAAACAATGTAATTGAATGAGAGGTATAATAAATGTATCCAAAAAGGGCATTCTCTTCTTTGTCGATGCATATAAGTCTGACTACCCATCTCAATGATGTGTACATGTTTTAATGTTGTTTGGAATAAATTTTGCTTATATTGTATGCATTATTCAATCGTTGTCCTTTGCACATTGTAGTCTATGACAAATAGCATTCAATCAAAAAAAAGTCCACTGCAATACATGGAAACTTGCATTCACTCAATACCAAAAGTCCATTTCTAATTCATTTAATGAAATGTTATCCTTTTAGGCTATAATAGATGGTAAAAAGCTAGGAAGAAATAATGCACCTTGAACTGTAGAAGTCGGGCAAGGGTCCATTTGATTACAGTTGTATCAAGTGGGACAATTTTCTTGATGTTAATAAGGAAGACTTGTGGGTTACCTAGGTTGATCAGGTTAGGGTTGATGACTTCATCAAAGGAGAATCAATAAGGGCATTAATCCCCTAAAAATTTTCATGTTTCACATCATAAAAGAAATTCAAAATTTATTGGAAAGGATAATAAGATCACCACCACTTTTGAATATGTCATGTAAGTCACCTCACACTATAGATTGTAAGCAAGTGTCTATTCAAATGCTATTATGTTCTGTTCATGTACAATTTTTTTCATTTTGCATGATTGTTTATTTGTTCACCACAATCATGCATCTACTGGTGTTCATATGGCCCTGATGACTTTCAATAAATTGGTGCCATGCCAAAAGACAAGTCTTTAATGCCCAAGTCTAAAAAGGGTAGCTGGATGGGTCGAAGGCATATAATGTGTGGTTGTCATTTTCATTTCAACACGTGATGCATGGTCTGTAGACCTGATCATGTACTGATCACATAGAATCAAGTAAAACACACAAACAATGAACACAACTATTGACATGACTAGTAATATGAATAGTTCAAGGGCATGAAATTTGTATTTTCTCCTTACATCAGCCCCCAACTTAATCAATGGGTCCATAGGCTACTATTTTTGGGAATGTCTATTGATGCTATCCACCTTAAACACTAGGAGATGGTGCATGACAAACTTGTATTTTTTAATGGTGAAACACATCAGGATGATTTATTGAACAAGGATGACATATAAAATAGAGAGTGATTGATCAAAGAGGCAAAATATGTGTACAATTTTGATGATGCAACAAGTCTTCAGGAGTGGGCACTGGTAAATCCTGACAAATAGTTTTTCTATCAGAGATATAATGGGGAAGAGCTTGATGGGGATGGGTAAATCCCCTTCATCTTGGGTATCCAACTCCCAAAATAGCTAAAATGGTTGTTGATATTTGAGAAGTATAGCTTATTGGTGATGGATGTAACTTTTGGGATGAATGAAATGAAGGTATTATGCCAATGTTTGTAAGAGTAGTTGATAATATTTGTTGTTATAGTGTTTTTAATAATAGTAGTTGTTCTAGAGTTTTTATTTTTTTCTTGTACATTTCTAATTGTACACATTATTGGCATTTGATTCCAAACACAAAGGTGTGCCCATTGCATGGGTCATTATGTCTCAGTCATGTACTATCAACATAATAAAATGGATGCAAATTATTCTTCAAAGAGTGAATTTGAAAGACATTGAATTAACAATCAGTGCCTTCATGGTTGACGATGCTAGTGTGGAGATAAAAGCTATTAGGTACATCATCATTATTCCTATACGCATCTGGGACTTCATATTTGGATGTTTATAGATACCATCCCCACTTTATTCCATTAAATTTTTCAAAACTATTGTGTTTCATAGGGAGACATTTGACTGTGAGGTCTACTTATGCATTTGGCATGTTCATCACGTGTGGTTAAAGAATTTGATAGCAAAGGTGAAAGATGATGTAAGATATGTGATGTTTGAGGACTTGGGGTTCATAATGCATAGTTGTGCTGATGAGGACATGGCTATAAGGGAGTTTAGAAAGTTTGTAGAAAGATATCACTCCTCTCATCCCATTTTTATCAAATACTAGGAACAACACTAGGCATACAGGGTTGGAATGTGGTTGTGATGTTGTCAGACACATTCTAATGTTGGGCAAGACACCAACGCATCTATAGAATCTTACCATTCTTATTTTAAATGTTGTTTCCTAAGAATAGTAAGGACTTCTACACATCACAAGGTGGATTGGTTGGTTCACCAACTAACAACATCAATTTACATACATTATTAGTGGCTACAACTATGCAAAGACACTGGCTTCCACAAGAACTTCAAAGTATAATACATGAAAATATTTCATGGGTATGGGCTTTGAAAATTTCATATTCTTGTGTTACCTTGAAAATAGTGACCCTCATACACGGTGAAAAGTACAAAAGATGAGACATTGCATTATTGTGTCTTCAATGTAACACCTTCTATGTCGATGTGCAATTCCCCATTTTCACTCTAAGGATATACTTGCAAGCATGTGTTCAAGGTGAACCTGATGATAAAGATGACAATTCAGGTATTTGTATAGGATACAAACATAATGCATGGTGTTAACAAGATCATCAACAACATCGATGTTGAGTACCATGTAAGTTTTGTTCCCCCCATATTATAGGCATTGACAACTTTGAGGTGATTGTAGTTTGTGTAATACATTTTCATTGCCCAAGTCAAATACAATGAAGTTTGAATTGAAAATGAGGGAGAGGCACGGATTTTGGAGGTTTGTACACTAAAATTCATGGTGTATCATATATGGATATGCAAGGATCAATCCATGCACTAGAAGGTGTTGTAGTAAATTTGGTAGATGACATGGAAAATTGGCTAAGGGGGGATGATATTTTAAGTCTAGTAACTACTTGCAGTCATATGTTTTTCATATTTTTAAGCATTCCTAACTAGATGTTTTTCACTTTATGAATAGATCTTGTATATTGTTGGAGTTTATGATGTTGAGGCCCTAATATGTAAAGCATGAGAGATATTTGGGAGATATTGTGTAGTAGATAGAAGCATAGAAACTATGGCATTATTCAAAAACTATATGGCATATGTTTAAAACAAGGTGCATAGTAGGGCGATATCAAATGCACAACACCCAATACCTCATCCATTCTAAAAAGTGTAGGATGGGCATGGAACTTCCACCTGTAGATAGAGAGACTTCATAGAAAATATGAATAGATGCAGACATCAAAGCATGTTGTAGGAGATCACACTTTTTCTAAACCCAGCTTATAATAATCCAAAATGACAAGTCTGGGATGATGATCTTAACAGGGCAATAACGTGAGATAGGGGTGGACATAATAGAGATAATGCATCCTGATTGCAGACCTTTGTAGGTTTTAGTGATAATACAACAACAATAAATGCATGTAATGAAAAATAAATACCTTTTTTCAAGATGAATAGTTTTCTTAGACTACCCACATGCGATAACATATTGCATAAATGTATTGTCTCTTAAAGGATTTTTTTAATGATATTTAAAGCTAATCTAAGGAATGCAATAAAGTAATCCATTGTTTTAAATAGAAATCAAATTTACAAATATTATATAAATAAATAATGTTACTGATATTATATAAACAAAGAATGCAATAGTTCTAAGGTTCATTTGATTGGTTAGTAGATTTAGTACCTTGTCCATGCTTAGAAGAGTATCTTTAGTCCTCTTTCCCCTTGACAACACTCTTGATCAATGTTTTCTCAACCTATACAACTCTGACTATTTACCACACAATACTTCTAGCCTTTTTTAGGGCTTTTTTGGCTAGTACAGAGTTGTATAGAGGAATATTGGAAACTTATTGACATTTTCAACTACCCTCTATTTATTTATATCATTAATTAGTTTTTATAATTATGTGGTAGGTACAGGGTAAATTTTAGTGGTGAATATTCATTAATTCATTAATATTCACTTTTTGGTAAATTGTATTTGGCAATTTTTTAGTAGTACATAGGACCCATCCACCTAAATTTTTGAGATGTAAATTTTTTTAGGGGTTGGCTCACCAATTATTTATAATAATTATGGGAGCATCCATATGATTCAACTTATATATATAGTACATATGTTGACAAGGGTTACCATTGAATTCTCATTCTTTACCTCATTGTCATGTTGAATATTGAGGCCGCCCGACAGATAGGTTGTGGGATAAATAAAAAAGAGTTTCAAAAAATTTCCTAAACATTAATATTATTTCATATTTGAATTCATATCGAAGAGATATACAATTTAAAAAAAAATCATCTCAATATGAGTCCTATACAAAATTTATGGCCTTGGAAAGTTGGCATTCAATAGCATATGATATCACTCGGTGGCATGCTACAACTTGGCATCATACTACCACTTGATAGCATGTTGCCACTCGATAGCATGTTGTCATCTAGTGGCATGTTGTGATGCAACTAAAGAACATCTAGAGGTTGTAACTTTTGCATATAGACTCAGTTTGAAGAATTTATTTTTATTGTATTTTTTTTTTTAAAGAATCCAAATTTTAGCATGTTTTTGGGTGACGTAGTGCTATCAAGTGACATAGTGTTGTCAAGTGACATAGTGATGCTGCCTAATGGCATGATGCGATGCAATTGAGCACCAACTTCTAGTAGCCATAACTTTTGCATACGGACTCGATTTGAGATGATTTTTTTTTGAAATTATATATCTCTTAAAGAGGAATCCAAATTTTATCATGATGTAGAGAGACATAGTATTTTCATGAGACATAGTGTTGTTGGGTGGTATAGTATTGTCGCTCGATGGCATGATGTGATGCAACTGAGCACCAACTTCCAAAGGCCATAATTTTTTCATACAAAATCAGTTTGAGATTATTATTTTTGAAATTACATAGCTCTTCGAGAGTAATATAAATATTCAATAATATTAAAGTTTAGGAAAGTTTTTTATTATCTTTTTAAATTTATTCCACAACCTATATGTTTTAACTGTGTAGACAGATGGTTGTACAAAAGATTTAAGAAGATGATTTTTTTTTAATTTCATATTTGCCAAGGATACAAATTAGATTCACCTAAATATATCTTAGGGGGTTTCTGATATGGTCTCTTAAAATGAACCTTGGGTAGGTGGCATTATTACTATAAAACATGGGGAGTGTTGTCAAAACATGAGAGGAATTCCATAAATTCATATGGAAAAAACAAATATACTAGAGGAGCTAAATGTGAAATGGAAAACATTACACCAAATATCATGTGTGGTGGCCAGTTCCATCAACTAGAGGGGGCTTGGAAGCACAAAAAATTTCATCTAGCTTGATGGATTACAATGGGTGAATGTTCTCCTAAATTATAACATGGCATATCCTTCATACCACATTCCAATGGTGAGATATGAGTACACAACATTCATAGGCAAGCCCGATACTGATTTATACATATAGTGGCCATATGAATGGCCACAAGATGATGCCATTTTTATTGATGTGTGGGGTACTCCTGGCACCATTCCAACCTATCTAAGGCCCTTCTTGGAGAAGTTCTTGCCAATGAATGTGTCTAATGATCTAGATGTCTATGTGTATTTGAATCAAGTATAGAATATATTCATTAGTGTGAAACTACCATTATGAGTGAATTTCAAAATATAAAAAAATTCAAAATAACCTCTTTCATGCCTCCAATCTTTGTCTAGCTCAACCATATGTAGCTTTGTAGAAGAGGTACACAATCTCCTATAACACAAATTTTCCTCTCATCCAATCGAGTTGGAGTATTTCAAGAACAAAACCACTATTTTTTACACACATGTTGTAGAGGATGAAAGTGATGATGACTAAAATCCATAGGATGATAATGATGTTTCAAAAAATGAATAACATAATTATATAAAAATTTCTTTCAATATTGATAAATAGTGTTTAGTCTTGTAATCGGTTCTGTTTCAACATGTTTAATTTATTGCTGAAGAAATTACAATTTTTTTTGTGTATTCCTTGAAGTTTTTATTCTGAATTGTAGCATTCAAATTATACCTTCCATTTTGTATGTATCCATAATGTGCTAATATTTTACCACATGTCTATAATAGTGTTTGATTTTTTGATCATGTAATGTGTTGATGATTAAATGAATAAAGAAAGAAATGATTCTATGTTTTCATGTCCTTGAATAGTATTGGAATATTATGAATGACACAATTTGTTTCAAAGGCCCTTAAGGATATGAATATGTTGATATTTGTGTTAAGTTGCAGGGTTGGATAAGACTGTAGGTTACAATTTGGTAGGGAGCAGTGGGGTGACCTCTTCAAGTTATTCAGATAAAGATTGTATTTCACTTTTTTCCTTGGAGGTACTAACATAATAGTGATACTCTAATGATTGAGTTACAACTCAAACACCTCTTATATCTCCCCAATCAGGTATCCAAACTCATTGAAATGTTCACTTGACACTAGAAATGGAATCAACCCCCTCTTAGGGCTTTATACCTAGACAAGACCAAGTAGGTTTGCCTGCATCTTTACAAAATTGGACCACATTTTTGTGTTTCATGAATCTTTGGATGGTTCCTCATGTTTTTACATGTCCTATTCAACTTGTTACACCCTTCTTCAAGGTCTTGTCCACCCTTAACTCACCTAGTTAACCTCTTTCTTCAAAGTCTGCAGGTTAGCATCCTAGGGGAGTAGCCTCTATATGAGACAAAATAGAGGGTACTTACCCTGCTATCTCACTAAAATTGATTTTTTGATTGGTATTGGTGATCTATAAAATATTTCAACTCTTTATCACCTCATTAGACCGTCTAAATGCACCAAAAACCAAGCCAGACTCCTAAGGAAGTTTAATGTGTGCAGGGTCTTGACATATGATTATAGGTTGTAATGTTAAAGTCCCTCTTTTGTATTGTATCCATGTTATAAGAGTCATTTGAGTTGTCTAAAATCATTGTGGAGTTATCTCACTCATATTTTTATCATCAATCCTTTATCAAACCCTACATTATTCACCTCTCATCTGGATCTGCTTAGGACTACAGGTTGACTAACTATATTTCCTTGTTGTACCCTAACTATAGGTGTTGGTTGCATGATTTAGGCCTTGATAAAAATGTCTAGATACTTTCTTAGGGATCCCAATATCATTTATTACTCATTTTGATCTATCTACGTCATTCCTATTCTATATCAATACCCCTAACACCAAATTCTTGCTCATTGCCAACTACAGTCAACTACAATTGACTGTGTTAGTGTAAACAGGGGTTTTAGATGTGGGTATCCACCTTGAATGCTATGTCACATCATTTAATTTCCCTTTGATCTCTTTAAAGGTAGCTTTCACTAAAAAGTATTGGTGTTTTCCTGTCTAGACTCACCTCATGGATGATATAGGAGCTTGCAGCCAACTATAGGTTAGTATCCTAGGCAAAGAACATGTGTAGGTGTTTGATGGGGTTGAAACCCTACAATTCCAACCTTGGTTGATGATTTTTGTGCATTGATGTCTAATTCACCCTTATAGGATCACATAAACATGAACCTATAACTTCATACTGCAACTTTGGTTATAGAGGTCACTTTGAGGCTCAGATCATGTAGAATACACTAAATGATCATAGTGAACAAAAGTGCAATTTAGAGGCCCTCAAATACTACTCTTCTCTAGTCATACACCCTCATTATTTTGTAGGGTTATACCTCTATGTGGGGGTTACAATATGAGTGCATTTGGGTTCATCAATACTCATTAAAAAATTATTGTGCAGCATCACCAAAAGTGCCTAGTGCTTTATTTTAGAGCTTTAGGGAAACTATCTCTGAGTTCAGTCACCATCTATGGATATAACCTTTTAGGTCTACTTGCCAATCTAGTATTTCAAACATACTTGTCATGATATTTACAACACCCCAAGACATCAATGAGGTTTCCAAGCATGTTAAATCTCCACCATGACCATGCTCAGGTCTTTGTAATAACCTATAGATGTACACACAATAGTGCATAAGGTAATGAAGGTAGCATATAGACTATTCATAGAATATGACCTTAAAATACACCTTCAAGGCATATCCATCCTCTTAAAACATAATGAATACATAAAAACATGATTTAGAATCCCTATACAACACTTTAACTCTCTGTGTATGGTCACCTATAGATGAACATCTTAGGTATGTGGGTAGTGAGGCTGAAACAACCAGTTTGAATGGTATATGGACTTACAAATAAATCCACACTTTCACAAGGGTCCTCCAATTGATCATATCTTACTTGAAAAGTTTCAACCTAGTCTCAACACCTCTGATTTCAACATTTTTAGTCTCCTATCAGTGTTAATGGGAGTTACAGATAGGCAGTGAGTATGGAGATAACTAGTTTCTATGGTGTATGGGTTTGTCGTTAGTTCAAAACCTTTTTCAAAGGTGTTGAAATGAATACTCATGACCTTGAAATACTTCAAAAAAGTTTCAATATACATTAAAATGTGACATTTTCTCCATGGCACATGTAGGTGCACATTCATGATTGATTATGTGTATATATAGCATTAACTGTCACCATAGTCCTTGTGTTATTTGGAGGGGCTTAGTTGATTGATCATGCAACAAGAATATGTCAAACACCTTTTGGACTCTCCAAAAATTTCCATGAACATTTTCAAACCTCAAGACACCGTGAATACAATTGGGAACAAGCATAAATTTGACTGTGAGATTGATATGATTGCGTGCTTAATCAATGCATGATGTTAGACTAGGAGGTTAGACCAAGTGTAATAAGATCATCTAATATCATTAATATGATAGTAGAGAGTGAATTCATAGATTCTTTTTGAACAAAGATACTAAGAGAAACTTACCAATACAAACAAAGATCAAAGACTATTGCTATCTTAAGAGGTTTGTGAACAAAGTGAAGCATTCGTTAAGATCATTATACACAATTAACTTGTAAATGTACGTATTTGACATTATAAAACATCCAATCACTTGAAAATCATTATAAAACCATTGTATGGTGATCAAATAGCATGAAAACACATTTATACATGAATTGGAGTCAAAATATATTGGTAAACAACCATTTGCCACATTTTTCTAGGTCTTTTAACATTCACCTACAGAAATTCTGAACACAATCATTCATTCATAAAAAACTTAAATACACAATATGAAGTAAGCAAATGGTGGAAAATAAACATTGATTTTTTAGATTAAAATGTGAATAATCATGTGTTTCAATTGATTTCCATCCAAAGTCATAAGCATACATCATGGAATATCGAACACATAAGTCATTGCACACAACTAATTATCATTATTCATGTATGGAATACCACATCTATTGGGAGACATCCCATTGGATTGTGAAAACAAGATATCAATCTCTACCATCAAAATCTATAGTTGGTACTCATATAAGAAAACTATTCCTTCGTGTTTCGATTGTAAGGCCTGCATAATATCCACCCTTGAATCATAGAGTGATTTTGTGTAGGCATGGAAAGCTTGTAGATTGAAAAACTTTATTAGATCATCCATACTCTCATCCCTTAGTGTGAGAAGCGCATGGTAGAACTTCTTGACCTCTATGGTCTTGTTAGCCAATGCAATTTCCAACTTGATAACCTTTGCCCTTGCACCGTCAAGAAGCTTAGATAAAAACTAGTTTTCCCTATCAAATGATTGTTTTTTGTAGCCGCTAGTGACAATTTCAAGCCAAGATGTTATTTTACACCCATTGCATTCTGGGATCTCATGCTTGTGAGAAGTTATTATATATCCTCAAGCACTAGGGAATCCACATTCTCTTCTAAATTTGGGACTTCATCTGTAAAAAATTCATATGAAAGTCAATGATAGCATTCAATATTTACAGCATTGAAAAGCTAAAAAAATCTACACATAATTGAGGGTCCATGAGAATATTCAAAAGCTAATAACATCCATTTTTTTATTATTATGAATAATTTCCTTACACACACAGAGTTTTTAACTTAAATGAAAAAAATGAAATCATTATATTATAGTATGAAACCTTTACCTATGGCATGGTCATTCTGATGTATTTGAGTATTGCTCCATTCCTTTTCACCTCTCCTCCCCTGCTTCAAACTATGGGCCATAGACATCAATATTTGTGTTTATTGTCTGAACAGACAAACACATGATATGAGACAAAGGAATGTTAGAGAGACAAGCCACGGATACAAATCTTATATTACACTCCTTCCCACCATGGTTACTTTTATAGGGACATAGAGACATGCAAACATGTGCACTTTGTCACCAACATGTGAAATAATGAAAGGAGAATAAGGTATACATGTGAAGATGATAGATGACTTGTCAAAAACATCACATACCATAGACATAAAAAATAAATGATGAGTACATGAGAAAAATATTAGATCATTGAACCATGCATGATTGTGCAATACATCGGTAAATGCAAATCAACCACAAAACCATTGCTTAAATTGTACATAAACAAAAAACTATGTATCTAGTGCAAACCAGAAACAAAACACTTGTATTCAAATCTCTTGTCCAAATTATGTGTTTGACCACACATCGTACATTTCATATATATTATGCCAAAATGTATGTGTTTAAGTAATAGTTTCTAAGGCAATAGCCACAAAGAAACATCAATGTTCTTGTCATGTCCATTAGGCCTCTAGAAATGGATTAAAAAGTGGAAGCAATCAACCACATGAATGCACATATATGCATACGTCATACTGGACACCTGCATTTAAAAATGTACAATTTAGAAATCTTGATAAAATGTAAGAGTAAGACACCAACATGAAGAATAAACTTGTAAATTTTGGTAAATAAGAAGTAATTATCATACCTCCTAAACATGGTCCATCCATGCCTATGATTGTGCCAACTTGTCTCTACCAAAAGCCTATATGCAATAACAATAGACATCACTATAGAAATATATAATGTTAGGGTTAAAAGAAAGTTAGGGGGAATAAAGAAGAGTCTATATAATACGTAGTCATCATAAGAAGTAAAATATCAATTTGTGAGGTAACATATCATGTGCACTTTCATTTGTTACACCCCCCCCCTCGATGAACATATCTACCATTCCACAAATGCATTTCTCTCAAAAAAATGTGATCGTTGTCACTAGAATGGGATTGAGGGTCATCCCTGTATAATCGAAATGGTGATTATTGTATAAATATCAATTTTAATATTGAGTAAGCTGAATTGAACTTAACATTAACTTCATGAAAACCAATGAACATAATGCATTTAACCTAAGGTGCATTGTTACATCCACCTTGTTGTTGCTCCACCCATTCTCTTTCCCATTCCATTTGTCAATGATATTCTCTTCACTAAATGCAAGCTTCCCTCCTCCATGCTAAGTTTTCACTCAAATCATATGCACCCATCTCATCATTGATAGCCTTCAAGGTTATCTCACTGATATAACATAACTCAGACACATCCTCCCTAGCCAACCATGATCTTTCTAGCCTATCTCTCTTGTTGATGCTATGATTTTTCAAGATTTGATCTATTAACCTCCTTTTTTTTGTCTTTTGTTGATTTTTATTCCCTTAGGCTTACATTTCCCACTTCCAACATGCCTAGGGGGCCTCTTTAGAATGGGTTATCGACCATGAATCTTATGACAATGAGTGTTAAGTTTGTCTCATGACCAAAATAGATTGCCACCATCATCTCTAAATGTGTCGCATGGCCTCAACAAGCAAAGGTGCACATTCTACCTCATAAAACCCTAATGCTTAATTATGTACTCACCTATATATTGTCATTTAATAAGGAATAGATGTGAGGTTAAAAGCATAAACTAATAAACAAAATATAACATCATCAAACACAATAAAATGTTAAAAGCATAAAATAATAAACATAAGATAACATCATCAAAGACAATCAAATGTTCTTACAGCATTTGTTTCCTCCTCCATTTCAGATTATAAAGCATCTGAAAGTCACTCACCATCATCAACATCCTCATCATCATTGTCATTGAGGTCATATGACTCCACCTCCTCCTGCCACATAGGTGGACATATATATGTGAGTCCAATTCCAAACATATATGGAACAATAAACACGGGGATATGAGCATGGAAAATTAACGAGAGAGTACAAAAAATATGCACATTTGTAGGGATGAAGTCATTATGCAAGTGACTATTAGCCACATCCACGTGGCTCCGCTCCACCCCTTCCAACTAAAACATAAAATAAAAACAACATAAAAAAATGCATAGTATCTCAAGAGTATTCTAATTTTGATTGTTGTAAGAGGGAAGAAAGAAACATTATTTAACATGAGGAGAAATCAAACATTAAGGGCAGCCAAAGGTTCCCATACATCTCTTGAGAAATAGTCATTGGGCACTTCGGGGACACCCTCTTGATCTTCAGTCTGCTCCACCCCCTCCTCCTACAGTACTAAAAAGGATGTGACATATCAAAATAAGGATGCATGGTTCTCAATTATTGAGCATGGAAAATAAAAGAGAGAGTACAACAAATATGCACATTTATAAGGATGAAGTCATTATGTAAGTGATTATCAGCCACGTCCATGTGGCTCTACTCCACCCCTTCCAACTAAAACACAAAATAAAAACAACATAGAAAAATGCATGGTGTATCAAAAGTATTCTAATTTTAATTGTTGTAAGAGGGAAGAAAGAAACATTATTTAACATGAGGAGCAATCAAACATTAAGGGCAGCCAAAGGTTCCCATACATCTCTTGAGAAACAATCATTGGGCACTTCGGGGACACCCTCTTCACCTTTGATCTGCTCCACCCCCTCCTCTTGCAGTATTAAAAAAGATGTAACAATTCAAAATAGGGATGTATAGTTTGCAAATATTGAGCATTTTACATATGCATCAATAATATTAAATTAGGTATTGAAAATACATGGACCATCAATAAAATTACCTATGTTATCCCCTTTATTTGCATCTTTATTTAGTAAAGATTCCATCTCACATTGGGATTGCATCCCTAGTGGATTGCGGGTAAGGGACGGTTGTCTCATAATAGTGGGAACCCCAATTGTTGATGCTCCATATAGCTTCCTTGTTTGATCTTTGAGAGGGTGAGGGGAATGTCTAAATTGAGCACTTACACGCAATGAGGACTTCCAACTAACTTTTTTCTCCTAACACAATGCATGTCACAATAGATTAACATCAACAAGAAAATAATACAACTCAAATTCACCTTTGAGTACAGTAGCAATAAACAATATTATGTCGTTATGAAGTAGATCAGAAAAAAGAACAGAAGAGAAAATTATGCAACCTTCTTCCAGGTCTCAGCCACATGATCACTTGTATGACACGTGTAGAACTAAACAATATTATACACTGAAGTTTAAGCTTATTGGATAATCTCATTACAAGGTTAGAATTTAGGAATAATATATTTAAATAATGAAAGAAAAATATAATAATATTTTTTTTATATAAATTTACTTAAGGGAAGTTTAATATAGAAATTAATTCAATTCTAACATGTGAAAGAAGTTTTATACAATAATTATTATTATAATATAAAAAAATATTATAAATTAATATTAATATAATATATCAATAATTTTAATATATTACATTTTTAATATTAATATATATTAAGTAAAATATATTATAATAATATCTATTGACATTATACTATTATTGTTATATATATTTTATTATTATTGTTATTATGTATTTTTAAATTATATATAATATTATATTATGTATGCAGCATTTAGGGTGGTGGTAATTTTGGTTGGTTATTTTTTATTGTCAATGGTAGACAAGGACCTTATAAGATAGTTTATTTGATATGAGGATAAGACATTAAGGTCCACGAGTCTATCTTTTAATTTCTATTCATCCACATTGACAATATATTAAAACCTATAGCAATTGCATCCAGTTTAATGATATACGAAAATGTCACGCTTAGACCCTTAGAAGAAAGGTGAGTTATGTGGTGATCGTGAGGGGCATTAACAAAGTATTTTAGGTGATATCATACTACAATATAAAATCCCACTTTACCAACAAACCATAAATTACAACTCGATTTGACTTAGAAGCCAACAAATGAAAGTGAAATTAAAAAATGTTTCAAAATGCATGTATAGTAGTGGTGAGGCTGGTGCATTCGCAGGGGGAGATTGTAATGTTGAGACAAAAATAAATGCAAGGAGCAATTCCCCAACATATTTTTGATTGACAACATTTGACCATGGGTAAATTACTTAATCGTATGGTTCTTAATAATCTTTTAATATATATAATATAATAATATATTAATAATAAATATAAATATATAAAATATTTTTGTACTGAATGAGTGTAATTTGGTAGGTGTACCTCACTCAAAACCCATTACCACTGATCCAATCTCACCTTTTATGATGTGTGAGGAGGTGAGTCAGGTGGTGATGGCAAGGCAAAATGATATCGTACACCAAACTCATATTTAAGGTAGTGGTTGAATTTTCAAGACTTGCGCCCATTACAAAGGGGTACACAACTAACAGGGTCATTGGTTTTTTTATTGTATGTTTTTTATTGTCAAGGGTCTATGAGGATGACATGAGGTTGATTTGATTACAAGAAGTCTCCATGTTTGATAAGCAACTCAAATCAGTATTGCAATGTCGTAGATGTGGAGACAAGACATTGATGTTCCAAAGTCTATATTGTAGTTTATGTTCATCTATGTTTCCAATTTATTGACACCTAGATAAATTACACCAAAGTTAAGAACATATAGAAACACCATACCCATACCCATAGAATAAAGGGCAAGGCCATAAAAAACTTGAAAGTGGTGAAATATCATGTCAGCTAATGTAGGAAGGATTGAAGTTGAGTACGTTGGAAGGTGAGAGGTTGACAATGTGGAAAATAGTCTGCAAATAGGTCGGTATATGTTTTGCTACAATTGGGAATAAGTTGTTGCAACCACAAGGCCTGAAAGCTTTACATATGAGCTATGTCTGACTGACGGTTTTTTATGTTTTAGTTTTTGGTTTCCAATAAATTGTTGAATTGAACCCTTCAACCAAAGTTGCAAGACTCTTTTAGGGGTTAAATGACATAATGGCTGGCCTTATGACATAATTGTTAGCCTGACACCTTGCCAATACTATTTAATGCATCAACATAAATAAGAAATGGAAATTTTTAGTAATTTATACAACAAAGCTCAAAACACATACTTATAAGATATGCAACATATAATAGGTTTTACATAATTACCACCACATTAACTTTTGTAATTGTGTTGTAGGCATTCAATAACAAACCAAATTAAAACACAAAACTAGTAGAAGCCCTGACTTCATGATAGATTGATTATTTATTTTTTTTTAAATAACAAAATAATAGGTTTTATGATGGGTTGACAGGGTATATGCAATAATAACAAAGGATAAATAAAAAATTTAGTGCAAAAACTAAAATGTGTTATGAGATAGGTTTCTAACAAGCCATGAAGATGTGTAACATCTGCAATGTTGTTTGAAAATCCTTTAACCTGTGTTACAATGGTATCCAATAGATCAATTTCATTTTCTCTTCAAACTATCCACACATACCATTCCATAATATTTCAATGGACATTGGTTTAAATAGGGTAGACATTGTTGCACATTCAAAAAAAATTAAGGATTCTTACAGTTTGTGGCATAATCAAATATCTATAGAAAATAACAACAATGTTGAAAAAATTAGTGATGACAGTAACAACCAAGAAGATATACAACTAGATATGGAAATGCATGAGTGGGAAATCTTTCCCACACACACCCATCGAGCAACACTCTAATAGATGACATCAACATGTTTGAGCTTTGTGACTTTGATAACAACCAAAACTGGATTCATTCTGAGGTACTACTCAGCCTACAGACAACTACATAATAATTTATAGAATCATAATGCATAGTTTCCAAAGATATATAGACTGGGTATGAAAGAGAACCAATTCCAAACGAGTTGTCAGAGAACCAATGCCCAGGAAAGGACACAAGGTACACCACTATGAATAATTATATAAGGAACAACATGTAAATGTAAATCTTAATAAGTAGCATCAAATACATCTTGGATGGACTTCTTGGAAGAAGCACGTCTCCCTTACTTCTCCTCACTCTAGTTGGTGTTACAACATTTAACATAAATACATCAACAATACATTTTAGGGTTCCACATTCCTATCCAATAAATCAAATCACTTAAGGGATAAGGACTAACATATTTTCAATAATAAATGAGACACATTTAATATTTGCTCATAAATGAAATGAGCTTTATAGGCCCAAAAATGCTCAAAAAAATAAATAGTCGATGGTGTGAGGCATTTCATCAACAAAATAACAAAGACTTTGGTGGTTGCTCAGTTATACTTGTTGGAAACCTGGGGAAGCTTCCACTTATAAATGACATTCCAATGTATGTAGGGAAGTCTTTGGAGCACATATTTTGGCAAACATTTGACACAGTTGTAACATTATAAACAAATTTTTACTAGCAATGATACACAAAAAAGCAAATGCTATTCAGAAATTTATTAACCAACATCCGAAATGTAACCCTAATAGAGGAAGACTAGAACATTCTCATGTAAAGAATAATATCATTCATTCCTCTAGAAGAACAAGAAGAATTTAAAATCTCAACACATCTGTATGAAACTAACATATTGGCAACAATGCCTAATAAGCAAATATTAAAATCATTAAGCAAGCAAGTCGCAATATGTAGAATTAAACAAAACAAGCAACTAGATACACCTAACCATAATGACACTCAACTTGAGCCAATCATGCTTCTATGTAAAGGACAAATAGTTATGTAAACATCCAATATATAGGTGAAATCAAGATTAGTTAATGGAGCTATCGAGGAAATTATTCACATTATCTAAAATTTAGACTCAAAGTTGCCTTCCCTACCCATATATATAGTTGTTGCAATCACAAAATACTCTAGTCTCCCATGGGATAATTTAAATCCTATAAATCTACTAATTTCTCCTATTACATGAGGTAATCATTGCCATATTCCTATCAAAATAGTATGTGTTTTGACCATATACAAAGTACAAGGAATGACTCTTAATAAAGTAACAATTGATATTGGCAACATTGATCGTCAATGTTTGACATTCACAGCTATATCAAGAGTACACTCAATCTATGACATGCATACCTCCCCTACATTTATATTTGAGAGCTTTAAAAGAAAGAAAGATAATAAATATGCAATTCTTCAAAAATCAAAATAAAAAATATTGAAAGCATTACCTCATCCACAACATTTGCAACAACTATAATGTTTTTACCACTATTATATAACCCAGAAAAAGTGAAATACAAGTCTTTGTTAGTAGGCATTCTTTATTGTTGAAGTAGATTTGTTTTTCATAATGTATTTGATCTATGTTATTTTTGATGAACTATTATTCCTTAAAATATTAACACATTTTAAATTGCATATTGGTATCATTTCCTTGATTTCATATATATGGATTTATACTTTAATTCAACATATCTCTTCTACTATAAATATCATAGGTTAAAATGTAATTGCAAACAAATAAGAGTATAAATATCACAGGTGAGATATGTGGTGATGGAGAGGTACAATGAGAAATTATTTCATGTGATATCAAAGACCATAGAGCACACATCATACACCTTGAGTTTGTACAACCTCATGAACTTCACCTTCTCTATCTTGTAGCTTATATTCATCAACATTGAGTAAATATCATTTATTACTAATAAATATGTGTGTCATTGATAAAATTAAATCTTAAATAACCCACCCAATGTAGCTTACACCTTTAGGGGAACCACTAGTTTTATTTCACATTTTATGTGTGTGTTGGAGTTATTCATGCAATTCATGCTTTGAAGGAACTCTGTGCAGATCATGCTTCAAGCGTAATTTTGTAACTTTGACACTTTCATCCACTTACCTCCCTACATGAACCCTGCATACTTATGTTTTTCATGAAATTTAGGTAATCTATGAATTTACCTAAGTATGTGATTTACAGGAAACTTTTATCAATTATATTTAGATGTAAAATATTAAATTTTAATACTAATTATTTGCAATAAAAATTATCTTTGGCATGAGGTCTACGCATTGGAACAAAAATTAGTAAGTTTTGTGGAAGTTAATTTGTGATGACAATAACTAAATCTTATTGGGGACTTGGATGTAAAATGACAAAATGGGACTTTAGAACTTATTTATTTCAAGAATGAACGTCTTATCCATTGGTCCATAAAGTCAAATGATTGTTTCAAAAAAAAATTGATAAGACAACACAAAGAAAAAAGGAAACATAGAAAAAAATGAAAACACACTAAAATAAAAAGGAAAGGCAACAAAAATAGAAATGAAACGTAACAAAATAGAAAAGGAAACAAAAAAAATACTAACTCACCTATGTACATGTAGGGGATAGTCTACTCTTACTAAAAATAATGATTCAAATATTTCCTGTGTAGGGCAATGGAAGATGTGTTCCCTATTTGTATGCTAGGTAGTATGTATTTTCATCGTAGAAATGAAAATCCCCCTACACAAAGAGTCAAACATTTCATGTCCTACTGTTTTGTTCACTTTGCTTATCCCAAAGGATAACTAGGTCACCAATTTGTAAATATCTTTGCATATATTTCTTTTCAACAAACTTATTTACATTGTTTAGATGCTCAATGATTTAATCAATAATTTTGATCCTTTCTTCTTCTAGCTTTCTTAGGTAAACAATCCTTTTTTCAAGATAATTTTTGAAATTCTCATTTTCTATTACACTTTCCATTTGTAACATAGTTAACCATAGAGAAATGTGGATCTTGGAATATATACCATACATTAGATGAACTAGATATTTTTAGAATGATTTAATTTACCCATAATGCATCATATAGCCTCTTATGCCAATTATTCTTATTCTTATCTACCAACTTGAGAATGATGGAAACAATGTTCTTGTTATCTTATTTTGCTTATCCATTAAACTAGGGGTAATAATCAAAGGAATGAGACAAATATATTCCATACTTATAAGAGACGCTGATGAGTTCAAATGAAGATAAATTATATAATTGTCTATCATAATTTTTTGGGGTATATTTAACCTAACCATGATATTTTTGGACACATAAATTTGGTCATAGGTACTTGATAATGCTAATTCTTGAAACATCCTAAATCAATCAAATTTCACCCACATACATTTTCCAAGTTATATATGTTCCAACATCCTTATGTATGGGGGTATCACAAGGATTTCAACATATTTATATGCTTATTTTTACAAGGGCATCATATATGACTCCCTTGATTACTAAAAATGGTCCACTAACAACCTTGCATAATACACACTTTCTTGAATAGATTATTATATAATTAAATGCTAAGGTGTTACAATTATAGGAAGGTGTCTCTAATTCTAGTCATTCAATGGACTCCCATACTCCAATTCATAATTTTTTGGCATTGGAGATATCCTCTTGCCCGTTACTATAAAGTTTCATAGCTCCTAAGCTACCACTTTATGAGGATAAAGGTGATCTACATCCACATATCCAATCATTCTATGCAACATGCTTGGACTATGCTTCAAAATAGAAATTAATAGAAAAAATATTTCCATGAAGCCTCAAAGACTATGGTTTATGATGGTCATATTATCTCCCACTTTAATCAATTAGAGCATTCAATCCTTTGACAGATTAGTTTTTAGCACACATTTCTATCAACACAAGTGAAAATTTATCTTATGCATAAATTTATAAACTCAAGTAAGGGTCAAAAGATAAAATAAGTGAAATATTATTTGGTACAAAAATATGCTAGATAAAATGAAAACCTATAGGGAAGATAATGAATTATATGATATCTTCACACAAAGCTTTCTAGCACCACTCCATGAATCAATAATGTTTGATAAATTCAAATGTTTTGACGAGCTATTTCATATAGTCAAAGAGAGAGGATTCAATATCATAGCTTTAAACAAGATAAAGTATGCACTAAGTGCTACATCTACTTCAATTATCAAGTTTCAAAGCAAGCCAAAATACAAGGTAAAATATAATGAAAGTATAAAGGAAGGAAAAGTAATAGTTAATGCAATATCACAACCAAAAAACAAGATTTAATTGATAGCTCCACCAAGGAGGAAATTTTTAAGGTTGCCACAACTTCTTCATGTGTTTTTACATAAATTACTTGATTGCAATATCATATCTCTACATCCGCTATTTGAGCTTGATTTGACCAAGCCTAAACCTAAGGGCTTTGACAATATTGCATTTTTTTACTAGCTCAGATGTATTGGGCATTCTAAAAATAATTTTTTTGATTAAGGCATAAAATACAATATTTTATTAATGATAATACTATTTATTTAAGCACACCCACATAATATGTTAGACCACAACATAATGACAATGCAAATATGAAAATATTCAACCTTCCATTCTCAAACCACAATACTGTAAAGTATACATAAAATTAGAGGTACGTCATGTGCACAATGTACATCATCTTCCTAAGACATACGGGCATCTAGTAGATATAATTATTGGTACATTTATAAGTACATCTCCACCATGTTCGATGATCACATTTGATGAGAGGTAAATCGATGATGATGATTCAGATAGGCACACACTCCTTTTTAGAGCATACATCAACAAATAACCTATACATAATTTCATGATTAATAATGGGTCAATAGAAAATGAATGTACAATGAAACTCCTTCATAGTCTTGGATATTGGATACATAGATAAAGATTTACATCTTGCATCAAGAGTATTCAAATCATTCAATGGTCATACATAAAATACTTTAGGTCAATAGTGTTATCTCTTCAAGTTGGTTCAACAACAATATCTACTCCATTTATAGTATTACCAAGCACAATGGTCTTTAATATGTTTTTATCATGCCCTTGGATATAAAATATTCATGCAATACCATATACATTACATGTATGCCTCAAGTACATACATTGTAAGGAAGTGGTTCAAGTTCCATAAATTCAATGAGTACCCTCTATTGTTAGTGATAACTCTTCCTCATCCCCCAAAACCACCATAATTAGTTATTGCATCTATTTCAAAGCATTAAAAAAATTAATCTATTTCACCTATTCAAGAGCATAGTGCAAAATCAGTTATTGCACCTCGACAGAATCTTTCTATATAAATAGTTAAAAGGAAAGCGATACACTCTTCTCAATATCAAGATCTATATCAAAGAACTACTCAAAGTTCAAATAAATCCAAATATTCTACAGTACGTCCTAAGTAAATCCCTCACATAGTTTAATGTGTTCCATAGAGAACATAGGTAATGAGACCTTATCCTACTATACAGTAGATTCCACCAAGTTTTGAAACTTCTCAAACTATACATGTAACAAAATATTCTATGAGCAGAGATCAAGACAGTCATATTATAGTACTTGATGCATTTTTAGATTCATATTTATCTACATGTATCACTTTTCACCCATGAAATTTCACCCTCAACATCTATGATCCAAGCATGCACTATTGTCCTCCCATTGATGGGATCATAAGCTAGTTCCTTTCAAAAATATCAAAAATACAAAAAATCAAATATTTAATGAATAAAAATTAAATATAAAAATATTGCAAAAATACAAAAACATTCAAAATATTATCAAAAAAATAAAAATAAATACCTAAGCATAACATGAGTTGCTATATTATTTTTTTACATATATTATTTATGACATATTTTGGTAGATAACATATTATTTTTTCAAACACATTATTTTTTGAATATCATGAGGTATATGAGTGCAATGTAAAACATACTAGAGATGCAGTCTTAGATGTTGGATTCCCTTCTATTTAGTGGCCATGCGTATGTTTATGGCATCTAACTCTACATGTTACATTATAGAATATTATATATTTCTATGACATTTCTAACATGCTGAGATATTTATCTTATAAATGTCTTGTCATTTGCTTATATCTTAAATTATGATACATGAATATACTAATTTGCTCTTATGTGAAATTGATACATATGAATGGAATGGATTATTTTTCACTTGTTTCATGTTCATTTAATGCTTTTAATTTCTTTCATAATAGGCTAGACATTGCTTGCTTACTGTGTGTATCCCTTGTCCATTATGTGAAAATTACTTGAAAATATCTATGATAGTTTTCTTGATATGTGTGAAATTTTAACAAGTACATTGCTTAAGGCCCTTTGCCTTATGTTGTGTGGCATTTGAACATGTCCATTACTTACAACATTGTTCACATCTATTGCAGGAGGCCCTTAACTTTGTTTGTGGTGACATATTCATGTATATTTTATGTATCCCTTGGCCTTATTGTATGACATTGTGTGGCATTATGTGTTGAGCTTGATTAGTTGATTCCATGATACATATATTTCACTTTTATTACATGGTCTAATTTAGATATGGTTATTTTATTTCATGATTCATTTCTAAATATATCTATACATGACACTTATATGCCTCACATTCAATATGTTACACACATGATCTAATGACAATTACATTTTTGTGATGGCATACTCTCCTATTGTTGAAATTATACAACATTATTCTATCTTTATCACATGATACAGTTAACTCTTTTTTTGAGATGAGTGACTTACAAAATACATAGCTTATCTCAAAAGGGGGCATCATAGTGGGATTTTTTTAGAGATCTAAGCCTCCATAAACAAAAAAAATAATATTTGGGACATATTATAGGTTTCAAAGATACAAATTTCATGTTTTCAAAGATTGAAGTAATTCAAAAAAAAAATCTATAATATAGTACATGTTTTCAAAGATTCAAAGTAATTCACAAAATCAAACACATGAGAAATATTGGCACATTGGTAAAAATTATGAGAGCATATGACATGCATATCATTTAACTTTTCAAAGACTCAAAATACATAATCATAAACACTTTAATGCATACGCATGGGAATGTACAAAATAATTACAAGACCAAAATTACAATTTACAAGTACAATTAAAAATTGAGCATATAGGTACATTACATTGGAACAACATTCAAGAGGCATGGTATATATTCATAATTATGCTCATTCAAATTTAAAAGTTAAAATTTAGAGTTCAAAAGGCAAATTATCAAAGATCAAAGTTACAATCTCAAAGACAAAAATATTTATTTCAATTCAAAGCTATGATCAATGTGGTCATGATGGGGGTATGAATATTCTTTATTCTCTTTCAATCATAAAATTAGAATATAGATCCTTATGCAACGGTGTGATTCAATCTGTTACGGATAATGTATATTAACTTTCAGTCACACTCAGTAATCATGGCATTACTTCTAGTGAACCCATTGTGATTCAACTTTTTTGGAATAGTACATTGGGTACTATCCCCTATTCATGAGAGTTGAAATAATGCATCTTTCCAATCAAGGGCTTGATTAATTATTCAAAAATTGAGACTTGATCACTCTCAATTTTCCATTGGCTCAAATTCTCCAAAATCCTCAATAAGGGGGCATAGTTCTCCATCATTAGTTATAGATTACAGGGGAATTTAGTTTCACCTACATACATGTGTATTCCTTGATTGCTCTCATTTAATTTTTGTTAATTTTCAAGGTTTAGATTTTTTTAAATTTAAAATATGGGTAAAATGAATACTTCATGTGTTTTTGTAGGGTTTGTTAAATTTGAATGCCCTAAATAATTGAAGTATCCTCTCAAAGACAAAGTGTGTTTTACACACTCAATTTCAATTATTTATCTTTTACTCCAGCGATTTCATTACTATAATAAATGAAAGAGGGATGTAGATAGATCATCTAGTCACAAGTACTTTAAAATGATAATTTTTGACATATATTAAACCACATGACTTGCACCCAAATACATGACTCTTATTTTCTATTCCTATAGGCCATTTATCTATATGTGGGCTTGACACTTTGTTTGTCATCACTACTACATATAATTTTTAAGGTCAAACACTCAAGGTGCTTAATTTCACCCTTAGACTATCTCCAACTCATGACAATTATCTCTAATCTTTTGATAAAGTTCCATGTTGAGCAAACAGAAACACTACCATACTCCTGTCCACCTATATATGTCATATTCCATGCCAAATAATGACTAGTTTAAAAATACTAAATCAGTATTTTGGGTTTCTCTACACATTTCATAAGGTTGGCTAAAAGATATTATCAAAAGAGTCACATATAAATACATAGCAAAGGTCATGTATTATTCCTATCTTGGCACCATCTATTGATCACTTTATTACTATTGCACATTGAGAAAATATGTCATATTTCTTCCAAAGTCAATATCATTCACAAGGACCAGCCACAAGCCAAGTCTAAAGCATCTCAAAGAAATTCAAGAACCAACATTGTCAAGTATCAAATCCATATTTATATTTTCATAAACATATTTAAGGAGCATATTTTTGCATTCACTCTAGGTGGAAAAACTATGTGGGCTTGATTTCCCTCCTTGGATATTAGATATGTAAGTAATCATCAATCATCAATGGGACAATTGAGGTTAGCTTAACCCATTAAACTCCCCTCTTTTTTATAGGTTTTTAAAATTTCAAAGTGCCCTAAGGGTTTCAAATACAAAATAAGAAAAACAACAAATTATCTATGGCATAATCCAAACTGTGATATCTTAAATTAATCTACAATCATAGGTGTAGAAGGCACAATGGTCAATGCTTTATATTGGTCAACTGGGACAAGTATATGGTTAGAAAAATCGAGTGTTATTGTGTTATGGTCCACTTATAATGGTTGTATCTAAGAACATCCTTCGATTATGTCTTTGAGTTGTCACCATCAAAATCTTGTTTTCTATATCTTCTTTTATAACCAACTATCACAATCAACCATGAAAATTTTATGCTCAACGGAAATGAATGTTGCAACACTATAGTCCAATTAAGGTGGACTTATCCATATTCAATTGTATATTATGTCCATGTTCCTAAGCATGCATATTCACAATTTTTGTTTATTCTCACTTCTAGATATTTATAAAAGTTAACATAGATTTGTGTTTAAGCTAAGTATATGTCTTGTTAGTGTTTTCAAATAATAGTATTTTTCCATATTTATCAAATTATTAAAATCAAAAAAAATTATTCATCTTTAGCATTTTGATATCTTCTAGCTTTAAACATATAATCATACAAACATTTTTATTAATTTATCAAAAAAAGGGTAAAAAATATTATCTTTGATGAAGATTCACACTAATTTAGAATAGTCTACTTCACAAGAATTCCCTCAACCCAATTTATGAAATAATACATTCATGTGACATACACTTGAATGTGGGCTCAATGTACTGATGAATTATAAACTTCATTTTTGAAATGGGTTTTCAATCACTAATGGCTTAATAGTAACTGTTGCGAGTCTTGGTCTTCCAAAAAATTGCTAGCATGCTTCATATCTTGAAAAAAAAAGATATGGTTGCAAACTAGACCTAATTCTATACACATTAAAAGGGAAAAATCTAAATTTTAAATTTTTTTGAGATATTAGGGGGGCACATAGTCAGCTATACATTTTTTACCATATTTCAGGGTATATTGACTTGTGAAATTAGTAAAAAAAATTATTAATTAATTTTTAAAAAATATTGGTTGCAAACTAGATGATCTTGTTTAGCTTTCTAACAAGGGATTTATATAAAAATCAAATGATTCTCAAAAAATGGTGGGGTGCATAGACAACTATTTTGTATGATTTTTCTAAAAAATAGTACCACCTATTCAAATTTTTGATGTTTGACCTAATTATACTTAAATATTTCAATAAAAAACTATTAGTTTAGAAACTAGACTCAAAATGCTACAATTCATCTTCCTATGACATCTTTAAATTGTGAGTGTAGATATCTCAAATAATCAGTACAAGTCAAGGTTTCATGTTTTTCAAAAAAAACCATGTCCATTTAAAACCCCTTTTTGGCTCCCCAATTCCCTACACTTACCCAAGACTCGAATATAGTAGGTGCTTCATAGAATGTGTATATGCATGTTTTTTTTCACAAGATCCAGTAGATGATGGGGACACCCCCTATCATTTTATGATATCAAGATTTGAACCCAAGGCATGAGTTGTAGTTTGTGATTCTCAAAGTGGAATCTATCGTGGAATAGTTGCATGCGACCTAAACCTATCAAGGAAGGAGGTTCTACCAATGTTCACCCAAATGGCCCCATAATAACACCTAAAACACACAAAAGTTTGGATATTCACAATGATGTTATTTTACAATGATTTAACATTGTAAAAAATGAGGGAAGGGTAGGGAAGAAAATAAGATTCAACTTAGCACTTGTTATTCTTTGTAAAATCAAACATTCAATGTGATCTATTGTAAAATGAAATAGTATTTATCAAAATCAGCATTCATTCAAATTTTAATAAACATAATATTAAAGCCTAAAAATAAATTTATGAGAAAATTACATAAGCATACTTGAAAAGATAATTCCTTGCAAAAATAACATAGTACATTCATCTACAAGAATTTAATTGAGGTCAAAAGTTTTCAATGAAATGGTTAAAATAACTTATACTTAATCCATCCAACCTATAACATAGCATATACATCACAGTAATGAAATTTTTAAACTAAGGAAGCAAAAAGCATTAATCTGAGTAAGAAGGGGAAGACAAACTCATACAAAGTCCATAATGACTTCTCAAGCTTAAAAATTTAAAAAAAATTGTCAATTTGTCTATCTTCCAAACTTCCTAATTAAAAAAAGGGATAATACAAAGTATATATAATAAAATATGGGTTGCAACCACATCTTGAAATTACTTGCATGTGAGCATGCTTATTAAAAATAGATTAATAGTTATAAATTGGACCCCTACTCTTACATAAATAGATCACCATCAAGATAAAATAGGACCTAAGTTTCAATGTCAAGTCCCTAGGACTTATCACTTATATATAATTAGACATTCTAAAATATCATAGTGTGCCACTTGAGATTTAGCCAACCATTTGCTTTCTTTTGTAGATGTGCATGCAAAACTCAATTCGAGTGACCAAATACGCATGGATCAATAAAGGAGCTTTGATATATTCCCTAACTACAGTGGATTTCTCAACTCTTTTCACTCCATATGTGAAAAAATCCCCAATATTCTCATTGTTCTTATTTTTGTAGTGACCACATCTCCTTTGAATGAAACTGTAAAATTAATTAAGATCACTATGAACTCATCTATAGATATCAAATCACCATCTATATATAGCTATGACATGTTCACACCTATGATGAAATAATTTTCTCCATGAGATATCTTGGCCTTTGTCATCTATTAAAATCTTGACCATCAATTTGTTCTCATCACAAAATCTTGGAGGCACAAAGGCCATGGAGTTTCAATATGAACTTTTGATGTTCACTTATTCTCTGTGAAAGTGTTAATGTGTTGGATTATTAATTTATATTTTTTGTGTACTTGAATTTGTATGTATTTTTTCTCTACATCTATCATGACCATGTGGTGAGATATAGTGTAATATGTCCTTATCAATCTCTAAGTCTTTATCACCTTTCATATTTACCATGTCCATTCAAAGTGAATCATGTGGCGGTTTTAATTTCTTCACAATCGTTGGGTCATGGAGTGTTTTAAGCTCTTGAATGCCTTTATTTTAAGTATGTGGATCAATTGAATTTTTATTTCCACTTCATATCATTTCACATCCACCCTTTTCCCTACACATAATGAATAAACATGACATAATAATACTCAAAAACATTAATAAGCACACAAATCACTTTAATGAAATATACAATATCAAAAGAGATCACATGGAAATCATCATGGAGCCATGACATCACAAAGGTCATAGGGTGTCTCTTTCCTTCTCAATGTGACCTAATGAACTCTATGGATCCATTGAAACTTTTCCTTTCACTGTCTATTTCCTTTTTCATCTTCAAATTTTATTACAAACATCACACAAAATATCGTGACCATTTATTGAAATTCAATTATACATGCACAAAACTTTAATAAAACCTTTAATATTAAAACCAAACACATGGAAGTCAAAATGCACTCACGAGGTCACAGAGCTCTCAAAACATAACTTATAATTTGTTGTACAATGAGAAAACACATGGAATTATTAAAGGACCATGGGTTCATGAAGTCACAGAGTGTATCCAAACATAAGTTTACTCATTGAAATTAAAAGAGGCCTCCATAGATGAGTTTACACATGGATTCCATTTTAAACTATCATCCACTCTATAGATATGTGTGTCATGCAATTAAAGTGTAAACCTTTAACTTAGGATATGTGAATGTGACCACAAAGTGATTTAAAGTTTTGCATGGGTACATATAGAATAATTTTGTGGCCAATTAGTATGATCTAACCAAGACCAACCTACATAAAAGGGTGTCCCTACTTATGAAAACAAGTGGGGGAATATTGGTCATAATAAATGACAACTTTGTGGGTAAAATATTGTTCAATGTTTAGAACTCGGTACTCTTGTATTGAATGGAAACCATCTAATCATGTAAGATAGATTTTTATTTTTAATAAAAATTTGAATATTAGTTTCATATTTATCAAACAAGATACGAGGTATATTACTTCTTAAAGACTCATAGTATTTGTGTAGTGATTCATTGACCTTACCTTGAGTACTATTGGTATGGCACAAGACAAATCACTTGATCAAAACTTTCTTATTGGTATTATTAGTTTTTATTTTTTAATTTAAGGGAATCACTTAGGTGTAAGCCTACGTATTTATTTACTATTAATCAAGCATCTATAACTGTAATAGAGTTACCTTTGGCTCCATTTTATGCCTTGTTCCACTAAAATTCAAGTATCAATATCATTGATGTAGGTTTCCTGAATTACCATTTTAGGAGAAAACTTTACATATTTTATTTGAAGATCTCTCTCTCTCTCTAACTCTCTCTCATTTAATCTTTTATTAAAAGAGTTGAGAACCAATATAGCTAACATGTAGGGATAATAAAAAAAATGTCAATCTCAAATGTCCTTTTATTTCTCATGTCTCTCAAGATGATATTTATTATGGAAATGTGCAATGATGACTCTTCTCCATGTAAATACTTTTCTCAATTTATGTGATAACTCTAAAATAAACCTTAAATTCTCTAATGGAAATATAACCCAATGTAACATGGTACCGGTACTCACCCAAAATTTTACCATTTTTCCTAAATTATTCAACATTTTTATAATGATCATAGATCTTGAACCAATTCAAAGTGATTTCAGTATTTATAGATTTGGTTTGGAAACATTAACACAGTTAAGGTTTGAAAGTGATTGATTTTTCCTTGGGATGGATGTTGAAAGTAATTCTTCCAATTTATCTTCTTCTACCTTTAGAAAGGCTTATTTAACTACCACCTAATCAGAGAAAACTAATATAGGAAAACGTGAATAATAAACTACAAAACCAAAATATAAATAAAAATAATCTAACTACCCTAATTTAGATTATTCTAAATTAGCAACCCCAATCAAGATGGTGGGGTGGGTTTGTAAAATTTGTCTAAAACATTTCTCATTCACTACTAAAAGCAAGATTTCCTTATTTACTGGGGTCAATCTTATAGGAAGCATTCTTTAAATAGTTCAATTCATTTCCTCTTTTCAAATTTAAAAAAAATCATATGTTTCTGCTCAACATAGTGATTCTCTTCAAAAATAAAATTAGAATAAACATAGGCTCTATATAAATTTACCTCAAAATCTGGCCAAATGTACACATGAAACTCTTTTACTTGAATTTTTGTGATGATGACATTTGGGACCTTTTTATGATATGGATATGTTGTTAAATATACCTCTTATTTTACTTCTTCTTGCATGTGTTCATGGTGTTCTTAAGGATCTAAAGTATAATCATCAAAACCTATTAAAACCTAAAAATAAATTGCCATTCAACATTATTTAAAACATCCCCTACTATTTCATGACTCAATAAACTGTGTTCCAAAGACTCTTGTTGGATAAGGCCTTTGTAAGACACTATTTTTTTCTTGTTCTATTATTATTCCTATGGTGCTTGAGTTTCTTTTGCTTCATTTTCATATTAAAAATATATTTCAAAAAACATTCATTTGTATTCATAATGAGCATAGTGGTTTTTTCAACAACATAATTTATACATGGTTGAATAGAATAAATGTGAAAAATAAATCTAAATCGCTGATCATAGGAAAATTCATGTTTTGTTGAGTTTGATAAATGTCTAGGATAACAATTTGAAAGAAGGCATAGTCCATAAAGGAAAGATTTTTTATATGGGAATAAAATTGTCTGTCCACTAGGATAGACTCTTCATAAGCCAAAACTAATGAATTTACAGTGGATATTCTTATAAACATGGAGATAATTGAGTCCAAATATTTTACGTAAATATCCAAAATGACTATCTCATGAGGCCTATGGTTGATTAGAATGTTGTAATAGATTCCTTAAAATCTGAAGTTGTAATCCCCTATTGGCTCAATTGGTTATCTATTGAGCATGTCCAACTAATTATAAAAAGCACAAGGATCAATCATCTTGGCAAATTTTACAATAAATGACCAAAAAACAACTCTTGAAACACACCAAAATTTAGATTGTCACTTTTTGTCCTAATTAAAAAATCAAAATGAGGGAAAGGTAGGGTAAAAAAGAAGATTTAGATTATCACTTTTTGTTCTTTACTAAAGCAAACATTCAATGTGATCTATTGCAAAAAAGAATTGGTATATACCAAATCTAGAGTTCACCCAAATTTAAATGAACATGGTACAATAGTCTAAGGAATTAATTTATGAAAAAATTATACAATCATAGTTGAAAAGAAAATTACTTTTAGAAAATAGTACAACACATTCATTTAAAATAATTTAAATGAGGGTTTGTTCGTGAAATAATTAGAATAGCATGTAATCAGTCCAACTAACTCATAACACATCATATATGTCAGAGTAATGAAATTTTTAAACTAGGTGTAAAGCATTAATCTAAGTGTCAAAGGGAAGACAAAACACACAAAACATTCATGTTGATTTCTAAAGCTTATAAATTTAATAAGATTTTTCAAAGTCTCTATCTTCTAAGCTTTCCAATTAAAAGTGGGAACAATACAAAGTATTTATAATAACAGTTGAGTTACAACCACATCTTGAAAGTGTTTGCATGTCAATATGCTTATTAAAAATAGTTAACAATTCTAAACTAGAGTCCTACTCCTACATATATATATCACTATCAAGAGACAAATGAGATCTAACTTTCACTTTCAAGTCCCTCAGACTTATCACTTGTACAAAATTATAAATTCTAGAATATCACATAGTGCCACTTGAGATTTAGCCAACCATCTACTTTCCTTTTTAGATCTACATGCAGAACTAAATTTTAGTGACCACCTATGCATGGTTCAATAAAGGATCTTTGATATATTCCCAAACTATAGTGACTTATTCATCTCTTTCACTACATGTATGAAAAAATCCCTAATTTGCTCACTGATCTTTTTTTTCGCAATGGCCACTTATCCTTTGAATGCAATTGTGAATTTATTTAGGATCATCATAGACTCATATATAATTATCAATTCTCCATATCTGTATAGTTATGTCATTCCACACCTAAGAGGAAATGATTTTCTCCTGGAGATCATGTGGCCTTTATCACATCTTACAATATTTACCATCCACATGTCTTCATCATCAATCTTAGAGTCATAGAAGTCGCGGAGTTGAAATATTCATTTTTATGTTCACTTATTCTCTATGAAGTCTTTGGATGCATTGGATATAAATTTAAATTTTATGTCTACTTAAATCTGGTTGTCTTTTCTCTCTACATTTTTCATAGCCATATGGAGAGATCTTGAGCAATGTGTCCTTTCAAAGCTCCAAGACATTATCATCTTTCCCCTTCACCATGTCCATTCAATATGAAGCACATGTCACTTTTTGATTACTTCACAGTCACAAGGTCATAGAGTGCCTCAAGCTCCCAAATGCCTTTATTTGAATTTTAATGATTTTCTATATTTTTATCTCCACTTCATATCATTTCATGTCTTCCCCTTTTCCTATACACAATGAATAAACATGCCACAATCATATTCAAAAACAATAATAAACACACACATCACTTTAATGAAATATGCAATATTAGAAGAGAACATGTGGTAATAATCAAGGGGCCATATAGTCATGAAGGTCATGGGGTGTCTCTTGTATTCTCAGTGTGGACTAGTGAACTCAGTGGATCTATTGAAACTTTATCTTTCACTTTATGTTGCCTTTTGTGTTCACAAATTTTCCTACATAAATAAAAAAAACACCATGATCATATCTTGTAATTATATAATACACAGACAATTTTTTTAATAAAACCAATAATATAAATAGTGACCACATGGCAATTAGAACATAGTCAGAGGGTCGTAGAGTTCTCAAAACATAGCTTAGAATTTGTGGTCCAAAGATAAAACACATGGCATTTTGAATGAGACCATAATTTTGTGGAGTCATGAAATGTCTCCAAACATAGCTTTACTCGAATGAAAATAGGCATCCATGAACACGTTAACACATGGATTCAATTTAAAACTATTGTCAGCTCCATTTGTCACAAATATGTGTTTGTGGCATAAAATTAAATTTTAAACCTTTTACTTAGGATATAGGAATGTGGTCAAGAAGTTATTTACAGTTTTTCAAGGGTACATATGAAATCATTTCTTGTCTAATTAATGTAATCTAACCAATACCAACATAAATAAAAATGGGGTCTCCAATTTTAAATAGAAGTGGGGGCATATGGTCACAACATAATGGTGTTAATTATGTTAGAATCATAGTAGAATAAATGATTGTTTACCTTCCATGGTTGTTAGTTGGTTATAAATGTGATCTCTAGGGTATAATAAGTCTCTCATAAGGTGAACCATGTATGTTGTGTACTTCATTACTATGAAAAAAAATAACACAATTATGTAATTTCTAAGGTATCAGTCTCATTTGATTAAGCCAATGGCATCCAATTAATAGATTATACAATCTTATATCGGATATAACAGAACCAAATTAGGTATGTTTGAGGACCAACAATGATTGGAAAGGTATTACCACCTAAGGGTGTGTGTTGATGACCACCATAGTTATGTAATGTCTTTGTGGTCTAAAATAAATTCCATTTAGTATAACCTTGATGAGATAGGAATGACATGGAAATAACATTTTTTATAGAATGGTTATCAATGATAATGTCATTTGTGATAAAAGAATTATAGTCTACAACGTTATGTACGTATGTATGTATGTATGACCATTGATTAATGGATCATTAAGTATTTCATGGTCATAAAATGTAAAAAAATGTTATTTATTTTTAGAGCTTGAAACCATGGTGATAATTTTATCAATTCCATGTCCTAGTTGAATATTACCACATGGTGTATAGATGTGGCCGTGTGTACATTATTTTACTTTGGATCATTATGGTTTGACAATGAATTGATATATATTTTTAGGCATTGAATGGGAGTTGCTTCAGATTCATTAATTTAGATTTATGTCCATCTATCATAATGGCATTACTATCATTAGGTCTTAGATTTTATTTTGTAATTTGAAACATTTATTAGTCTCATGCCCTGAAGCTGTATGGTATTTATAAAATTGATTAGGAACATAATTTCTAAGAAATGCTCTTGTTGTATCTGGATGAAATAATTCAAGTAAAGTGATCACATTACACTCAAGCAGATTATTTAATATTATGTGTGGTGGTTTCGGTAATGTTTTTTATTGTCACCTTTGCTTAGGAGCAAGAAAGGCAAGATTATCACTTAGTTGTGAAAATACATTGATCATTATAGCCTCATTCTTAGAATGTAAATTAGAGGTGTCACTAGTCTTGGGTTTGAATGTTGTTTTTCCATGATATCTAGAGGTGTTTGATACAAGAATATTAGATGAGTACTTTAACATATTAGCATACAAAACTTTAACTTCACTATTTCACAATCAATGACAAATTTCCTCAAATGAATCATTTGTATGAAACATAACCTTGTCTTTAAGAGGGTTAAGAAATATATTTTAGAATATACTTTGAAGTTGTTTATCAGGAAATGTATGTGACATCTTGTTAAAAATGGTTTTAAAATTGAGAATATGGTTAGCAATAGGTTCACTAGGTCCTTAATTGACTTTGGAAATTAATGACAAAGTGACATTTTAACAAATATTGATCAAAAAATGCAGTAAGAATAAGTCAAGTAATTCATGGAATCAATGCATAGATCTTTTAGGTAAGGAATAAAACCAATCTAGGGCATACCCTATGAGGATCTTAGGAAACAATTCAGACATTAGTAGCTCCCCTTGATGACATTCAATGCGAAACACAAAGAAATATTTAATGTAAAAATATGGGTCCCATTGCAATTGAATTTTGTAAACTTAAGCACGTGAAAATATGTGTGAAAAGGATGAGCCAATAATTTTGAAGCCAATGGGTTGTGTAATATGTCTAAGGATGAAACCACATGGCTTGCCCTACTAGATGTTTGAAACATTTGTGATAATTTCCTTCACATTTTATTAAGTTGTTATAGTATTGTTGGATCAAAAGATGCACCACTAGATATAGTGTTAATGTTTGTTATTGTATTTTTGGATAATAAGATGCAACACTAGATGTGGGGTTAACATGAATATTATCATTTGTGTTTGTATGAACAAGTTCCTTTGAATGATTAGTACTAGTATGTGAGGCATGGTTTGTATTGTTGAAATGCCCAAGACTAAGAGAATGAATGTATGTATTCTTTGGAGGCACATTGGTCTTTAGGTTGTTAGGTGAAATCACATTAGGAATAGAAGTGTACATTAGAGGAGGTTTATGTGCTATAGGTGGAGGGTTAGAAAAATTGGTCTCATGGGGAGCACTAGCCTCATGTGTATTGGTTTTATGTTCATTGGTATCATCTCTATCACTATTGTTTTCATCATATGAAGAGGCATGACCGTGTAGTGATTTCTACACATAATATACAATATCATTATTATGTAGAGGATCATCATAAAAGATTGGCATCTTGGGAACCCGAGTAGCGTGTAAAGGTCATTGTGTAAATTCACAAGTATCACCACTCAACCTATCACTATGTCTATTAAGGTTGGGAGACCCATGCCTTATAGGCATAAGATATGAGCATGTAATGAATCAAAGGAAGCAAAGAACAATGCTAAAAACCCTAGGTAATCTTTAAATAATGTTGGCACTTAAATTTAAATGGCAAATAGGGTTTTTATCAAGCATGTAAGATAAGAACATAGATCTAAAAATAAGATTTGAAATTAGTCATGAAACCCTAATAAAATGATGGTTCAAGAAAACCTAGGTTGTATGTAAGCATGAGTACGGGTTCACCACTTATGTTTACTTTAATTCTAGTTTTGATCAACAACTGGCTAAATAAATGGCATTAATGAGTAAATATAATGTATATTCCAGTAAAATATTGAATTCAGATATATTCTAGCGTCTAAATTAGAAACATAGCTCCAGTGGAGCATAGAGTAAATGCATTGGAACAATCATATCTACATTGATTTATAGAAATTTAAATCTAAATCTGATAAGTACAGATAATTTACCCCCTATATGTAAAATTTTAGTTCTTTGAATAGATTCATCCCTTGTAAATGATCGATGATTTTTCCCTTAGCAAACTGATTACTAGGTATATTTGGATGCCCAATCTAACTATGATTATCAAGTCTAACCTACACAAAAAAAATTAGATTTGTTCTTTTTGTTATTACTTTGTTATTTATTATTTCCATATCCTCTATGTTCACTTCTTTAATTTACAAAATATCCTTAAAATTTGATGTCATAAATTTGTGCACCCCAAACAAATTTTGGTTAAAATTTGTCATTTACGCATTCCTAAAGGAACTTAGATTGTTCAAGTCTAGTTTATTCAAAGTTATAAGGTTAATAAAGTGGCCCATGTGTGAAGTAGGACTTTTGAGGTTCAAAGGTGCATTGCACCCCCATGAACCTACTTCTTCCTTTGTGACGTGAGTTGTAGAATGAATAGTGAATGAAAAAAACAGAGGCATTGTTTTAAACTTGTTTTAATTCTTAGATTGTTCAAGTCTAGTTTATTCAAAGTTATAAGGTTCATAAAGTGGCCCATGAGTTGTAGAATGAATAGTGAATGAAAGAAACAAAGGAGGCACTCTTTTAAACTTGTTTTAATTCTTTTGGGGTCAACGGCTTATGGAAGGCATGTTCCCATGGTGATCTCAAGGAACTAAATGCATAAAAGGATCGAGGCTTAAAAATAACTCAAAGGCAAATCTAAATCGAAATGCATTGAATTTCATATTTGTTGTTTGTAGAGAGAAGTGGTATAAATGAAGACAAGTCATGGTGGACAGCATATAATTTCCATGATTTGGCAGATAATTGAGATTGGCAAGATATAACAACATATTAATCAAAATCTTTATAAATTAATAATATAAACTCTATTTTATATATATATATATATATATATATATATATTAATGACTCTGTCATCCAACAGTTAGGTTTATTAGCTAAGTGTCATCTTAAAAGAAGATATGTAAAATGTTCATATATTCTAAACAATAAAATGATTTTAAATATTGAATTACATTAATTATTTTTAGATTAATTAAATATTTTAAAATGAAATCAGATAGATTGTGAAAGTAAAGTGGGTGAATTCGAACAATTTTAAGTGGCTTTGCATTAAATGAGTTAAATTAATTCAATTATAAATTTATTAAAATATTAATATATACAAGTTTTAAATAACAATTACTAATGTTATCTTATAACATATTTTACAGTGTTAAATATGAAAGAGTTAAAATTAAACAAACTCAAGCTAAAGCTAGTGAAGTCATGGGTCAACTTAAGTTAAAGGTAGTTACATAACTACCTTAGAAGTGTAAGTTAGTATAAAAGACTTAAAATCAATTATATAATGGATAATTTTTTCTCTAAGCCCTAAGAGAGGGCTTGCCACAAATTTGTGTATAGATGACCTTTTTCAATGAATACTAATGGATTATAAGTAAACATGTGTTAAGTATTTTGATTTATAGATTTTAAGATTTTTCATTAATGAAATATGTTTTATTGCCCATATATGAATTATTGCATCAAATTATTATATTTTAAAGATTATATGAAAACCCCCAAATTTTACAAACGTTGCATTGAAAACCATGTGAATTTGTGCCAAACACATCAAATTAGATTTCAAAGAAGATTTTTTTTGATTTAGCAAAATAATTTTCCCTCATTTGAATTTGTTGTTTGCATTTCCATTTTCATGCTAAAGGAAATATTTCAAACCATTTTATTCAAATCCAAGTTATCCAAGTGGTTTTCTAAGCTTATTTTGTTGTGGGTTTCTCATCCTTTGCCTTAATATTCTTTCATTCTCCTTCCATTTTAGCTTTCTACATTTCCCTTTTTTATTTTTTTTATGTTTAGTAAAAAATACTTTAAAACCTCAAAACATCCCTATCAAACAAAGACGTTGCCCCTCTCAAATGTAGATGAAAATCATATGTCCCATGGTGATTTATCTAATGTTTTAAGTTTATGCCATTGTCATTGGGTAAGTTAATGAAATCATCAAAGATACCACAATGATATAAAATCTTGCATATACTAGGTAGAATCTCTATGTTTTTGTTTCTTCTTCTTTAATCTAGTTTGACTCTCATAACAAAACATAGGGCTATGAAGTCAGGTAGCCATTGATTTGGGGTTACAAACTAAGTATCTCATATGTTGGAATCAGACATCTACATAATTTTGAGTGTATATAAATGGAATATCTCGAGCAAGGGCTTTGAACCTCCTCTTCCATATAAGTGATGATATAGCTACATGCAAAGTTAAACCTTCATTTGGTACAAGAGGGTGATGAGAGACCAATGCATTCAATGTTATCACAAGTGTGTAATACATGAATCAATGAATCTCAACTTGAAGCAGGAGGACTAATAAAGCTTGGGCTTGACTAGGCTCTTCTTTTAACTCTTATCCTTAGTGGGTTCTTTGCTTTCTAATAATAAAATAATGTTATATGACTTTTTATAAATAGGATGTTCTAAGACAAGTTATGCACTTAGGCAGACTCTAAGAGTGATAATAAGATAACATTAAGGCACAACATGGATGATAAATGGCATAAAACCCCACAAAATGGTCTTAGGTAGACCCATTAAGCCTAAAAGTTTGACCAAGGCACAATCATATGGCCTACAACTTTGACCAAGGATGAATAAGGGGTTTAATCTCGATGCACAACATGAAAATGTGTGATTTTCAACTTAAGAGTGCAAACAGATATATTATGACGTGTTATACATGGTTTTGAGACTAACAGACCAACATGAAGATAAGTGTGGATATAGATAAGTCCTAAAAATATTGAATCAAGCATAAATAAGTCAAGTATGATAAATTAGGGGAAAGACACTAAAGAAAAGTGTCTTGTACAAAATTTTAGTTTCTCACATGTTCAATTTTAGGTGTAGATTCCTTGGCTAAAGTTTTCTTTTGTGTTTTTTTTAATGTAAGCAATATGTTTGCTAGTTGTTAGGGATTATTTTTAATGGATTTCCTAAAGTATGTATTTTAACCCTTTATTAATCTACATCATCATTATTTTCATTCATATCATTTTCATACATCTCATTATCATCATCAAAATTATAATCATGTTCAACATAATCATATTCACTATTCATATTTATAACATTTGCATTATTAACAACCATAGGAGTAGGAATTTCACTAACAATTGACATTTTATTTTTCGAACAAGCAGTAGTACCAAACAAAGGAAGTTGAATTAATTCAATAGTTGTACCACTCAATCTATAACTTCGCCTAGTAGGGATTGAAGATCTAATTTTCATAATTAGCAGAAGATGTAAACATGTAAAGTGTGGAATAAGCTAGGGCTAATAAATTTGTAATAATAAATAAAAACCCTAGATAAATCACATCTAAAACAACAACAAAAATGAAAATTTAGAGGGAAGGAGAGCATGAAACCATACTGTGGATATGTTCGAAAAGAGGAGCTCACCAAGATGTTTGAGTAAACGGGAAATAGAAAATAAGATCAAATATAAAACCAATGAACACAACCAAGAGATGAAAATTAGATCTAAAAGGTGAAATAAAACCCTAAGAGGTGAAGGGAAAAGGAATTTGTAAGGTTTCCTGGTAGATAAATTGTGTTGACCAAAATATTTTACAAAAAGGGAACATAAGCATTCAAAATAATACACCAATTAATTAAAACAACATCACAAGGTAGATCGAAAAAAATACATTAAAATTAAAGTAAATCAAAACTCCCTAATGTTTGAAATTGATAATTGACAGCTTAAATGGGTGATAAAATTGGTAAATTGGGAAAGAAATGGATAAATAGAGACACATACCTTTATCTGACTTACTTGAATTATGGAAATGGCTTTTGATGTTAGAAAATAGGATTTAAGATTGTGCAAACTAAAACCCTAAAATCAAATTATGTTTCTTAAAATGACCAGTATAAACCACATTCGAGTGCACATAGACAAGAATCGTATGATCGATTATGGTCATTTTGGCCAATTGTGAAAAGTTGCTACTATTTTGGCTTTATTGATCCTAGGGGTCTGAAACATTTTAGGATACTTCAGTAGTAAAAGAGGTTTAGGAATTTGTCTTTGCTTGGTAGAATAGTTTTGTTCAATCCTTTGAATAACTTCTCCTTTGATGTAACCCTAATTTGCCACAATATCACAAAAATATAGAAAATGTGCATGGTTAGTTTTATGGGGCCCTTTGAGGTTAAAACTACATATCCCATGAACTTAGAATTAGGGCTCATTGTAGTTCTAGATATTGTGAGTGTTCCCAACCTAAATGGGAGAAAGTACATAAACTCATCTCCCTAGATAATCAAATATAATTATTGTTACTTGCACAACATGTCCCATTTTTAGTATGAAAATGGGGACCCTCTTTTTGCTCTGGTGTCTAATCTTATACATTTAGGAGTTCATTGTGATTGCTTGTTTAAATCAACCTTCTTGCGAGTCCATTCCACTAGATGTGAGGATTTAAATCTGAATGTGCTTCATTGTTTTATCCAAGCCTACAAAATTAATTCTATATTATAAAAACACTTGGCATGGAAATTCACATCTTGGGTTGCTTTAGTTTTAATACATGAGTTTGCATAAGTCTACTAAGTCTTAGTCCATTTATTTGTTTATGTTTTGGAACATATTTTATAGCTTCCTTTTAGACTATTTTGCCTTGGATTTGTGCAATTTATCTGACTTTTTCAGAGTTTTATTACTTGTTTTCCTAATCAAGTTGATCCATTTTTATTATCATTTTTCATCTAAATGACTAAACATTCCCATAGTTTTGTTCTGGTATTTAGTTGCTTTCCATTTAAAATGGATGAAATTGGCTTTGGCATCAAGCAAATGACTAAGTCATTGCATAGTTTTTATTTTATAATTAGTCATTTTTCATCTATTTCCTTAGCCATTTTATTCAAATACTTAGTTGTTTATTTACAAATTCTTAGCCATTGATTTTTAAAATCGAATTGTTGATTGTGTGTTTCATATGGTGCCCACATGTACCCAAAGAAGTTAGCTTTCACGCTTTTTGGCAAGATAGTAGTCAAAAGTTTTGCGCAAATGAGAGTTTACAAAAGGCACAAAGATTTCATGAGAATTGTCTAAGTATTTTTCTCTTTGGTAAAAATGTCAATATGAGTTGAAACTTTTACGCGAATGATAAATGACAAGAGTTACAAACAAAAGTTTCGAGAAAAATTTGCGAACGAAAAACTACCAAAGACCAATCTCAAATAGAAATTATGACACCAAAAGTTTTGAAGGCTTGGGTCTTCAGCATAAATGAGTCTAAACTTTTGTGCGGAGGCTCAAACACAAAACTTCTGAAGACTTAAAGCAAAAGTCAGGTAGGGGCGTAAAAGTCCAAAAACCCAAAAGCATGAAAGCTCAGGAGCATTAATATGTTGAGCTAAAAGGTAATCCTTCTAGGGTCCTAAGAAGATGCCACATGGCAACTTCTCAGAACCCTAAAACCTCAACAAGGTAGAACCATTGAAGCTTGAGAGCAAAAAATCCATTACACTGGGAGCCAAAGACATAAAGAGCTTGGAAGAACAAAAAGAGTTTGTGTGTTGTGGATATGTTGACAATAAATTATAGATTTAAAGCATGCAGATGCCAATGAGCTACCAAGTGGAAAAATGGGGCCCAAGTCCGTGTTTAGAATCCACGTGCACAAAAGATAAATCTTAGATGGCTAAATGATTAAATTTGTAACTTCAAAGTTTACCCCCGAGCACAAAAAGTTGACCACTTGGCCTAAGGTTATTCATCGAGCTCCCTTTGAAAAAGAAAAATTTGCCTAAATGTTTTATTGGGTCGAGCCTCTCCTAAATATGTCAGACACCGAGAGCCCAAAACCAATGGCACAAGGACATGTAGAGGTGCATAGTCCTAGGACTTCTAGGACTTGTCACACTTGTCATAACCCAGAACCAATCATTGAGCACCATGTGGACTTTGTTAGTCTTGAGGCTAGTCTCCCAGGTCAGATAGAGATGTCAGAGCCTGGAAGAGCTCGACCCAACTAAGCAGTGCCACATCAACTGACTATCAAACATGCAAGTCTCTCAGACCTGATTGATATGTAAGAGCCAACAAGAACTTAAGATGAATGAGATTGAGACACGTGGTCCCAATGTCAGTTGGTAGTGCTGACATTAGGAAAGATGATTGGGCAAAGAGGATAGAACCTGGGTCGAATGGCAACATGACATTTGGTAACTGCAAAGCAGTCCTGAGGATAATGTGGTAGGAGATTGATCAATCGTTGATGGGCATGTGTCCAAGTGGTAGTCTCATTGGCTAGCCTGACCCCTTTCACAACATGACAAGGGGACCAATCTTGTGTTGACACATGACACAATCAACAAATGAGCTTCAAGCATAAGTGGTCTTTCAAGACTCTATAATTGAGCGAGCACTCTTGATTATAAAGTGTTTTTCTCTTCTTCCCCTCGAGAATGTCAAACAAAATTCCTAGGGTGAATGCATTGCTCTTGGCAGATATTGCATGGCCAAAAATCAGGTTTGGCGACCTCGAGGCAGGTGGCTCGAATGAACTCAAACACAAGACAAAATGAGAAAATAGAGCCCAAGTCAAGAACAAAAATGATTCCCTATGCAATTGAGCAAAAGGGAGTCATTAGGTCCTTAGATCAATCCAAATGAGATGGCATGTTTTAAATGGGCCCATTGGGAACAATTAGAGAGGAAGTTAAGCATAGAGAGATGAAGGAAGATCCTAACTGAATTTGGGGGATTGAGCCTAGTTTGTCCCATGTAATTTGATGAGTTGACTCAAAAAATGATGGCAATTAGTTGAAACCACATCGTGGGATCTTGATCATGAATCTCCATGATAGCTCACCTAATGGGTTAGTCATTGTCTATCTAAAGAGGCTTAAAATGCCATTGTTAAGAGCGATACTTTTGGGCATCGAGGCTCTATAGGAATTGTGTCAAGATTCCCCCTGCCTTTCCTTCTTTGCACTTTGCCCAGACTATTTTCCAATGGTCGATAATTCTATCCAGGAAAACTCTAACAAAACACTACCAGGGCTTACACCTATGCCTTTTGTCTTTGTTTGATGTACATTTTTCCTTCCAATTTTGAATAAAGAGATTTATATTGATGTTATGAATATGTGAAAGGGTTTTGTGTGAAAGGTTTTGTGTTGCTTGTAAACACATAATCAATCTGTGAAACAATTATGTTGGTTGTTTTGATCTCCATTTTTTGTGTAAGATTGATGTAATTTTAGACTGTGTTTTAGCTATTTTAGATGCTTTACATGTGTCAAACACAATATTCCATTAACAATATGTGCCTTAGCTATTTGCTATTGATAACAACCTTTGTTCAAGTAGTGTTGAGTTATTGTGTCTTGTTCAAAATAAGGGTTAAAATCATTGTGTTTGGACCTACTTTCCTTGGATGAATCAATGGTTTGATGGTAGACAAAAAATCTTTCATGTTCTTGCATTGATGATGTTATTTTTCTTCAACTAACTTTCTCTTTTATGCCTTTCCCTCTCCCTCTCTTTTGTGTTTACTTAAACTACATCCCCCTTATTTTAGAAAATGGTAAAATGAAACACAGTGACATTAGTATCGAAACCAAACAATTAACTCACAATAATCAAAATTGAATCCCTAGTGGTGGCATCACGTCTCTTGGAGACTATTCCATGCAAGTTCCATAGTGAATCCAAATACCTACAACCGTGCCTTGGACTGATCTCACATGAGTCCTAAAATGGAGGATGAAAGTCCATCGTTATTCCCACTCTTCTCCTTGGAAACACCCAATCTCATGAGTGTTTTTGGAATAAGATTTTTGAGAGAACAATACCTGGCACTAGAAGGAGAGTTAGTTAAGTGCCTAGGAGGTGATTTTCAATGTTTCAATTTTCTTTTAGCTTTTATTATATGATTAATATCACACTAATAGGAGTTGGCATTTGGAAGGAGGTTTGATTTGCTTTTATTGAAATTTTGGTTGCTTGTTTATTGGGATATTTTGGTCTTGAACTCGGTTCTTGCTCCTAGAAAACTTGTTGTTCATCCATAAGAGAGAGGGAACCATTAAGGGTTGAGCTCATTATGAATGTTTATTCCTATTTGCATCTTATCCCTAACCTCTCTTCTGCATAGTAGTCCCTATGGCTTGGCTAGCCAAGATTGCCATTAATATCCTTGATGTTATCCATGCCTTACCTAATAACTCTGAGAGATTCTTTCCCAAGTTTACTCCTACGTAAAACTGAACAACATAAGAGCACATCACCTCATTTAAGACTGCCTTAAGAGTCTTGAACATCCAATTTGAAGATGAGATGTGTTATTTGTTCCCACTTACTTTGATTGATGGTGCTTTTGATTGATTTTTAAACCTACCAGGAGACTCCAAAACTTCTTGGGTTCAACTCTCAAACACCTTCCTTGCCCAATTTGGGAAAATAATTCACCCTAAAATTTTACATCAACAATTGGTCTGTGTGAGGCATGATCCAAATGAGCCCATTTGGCACATCAATGCCCAATTTCAAAAACTCTATAACAAGCTTACTCCACCTTACAAACCTGATCCCCTCCTTGCATTGGAAATTAACCAAAGTGCCCTTAACCCATGGATGTCAATATTTTTAAGGAAGGACCCTAACGTCATTGATATGTCATCTGCTTATGTAGAGGTTGTGATCATAGATAGGAAACTAAATCCTTGAGGTAATTCATGTTCCTTTGCTCTACCCAATGTGCCTATATTAGGTGCTAGCCAATTTGTCAATTCCAATACCCCGTGGCCTCAACCAACCCCAGTTTACAACCCAACACCATTTAGTTATGCTGCTCCAAACACTGATTTGAGGTTCTCAAAGTCTGTAATAGCATCTCCTATGCAAACCTAGGTCCCTATCCTTTTTTCAATCCAAAATATGTTTGATATTAGCAATGTGTCCAATATGGAGGAAGCACCATGAACAACCCTATGAGTTTAATCATGATCCCTTTGAATGGCCAAAGCAAGTAGGAAATAAAAGTAATATTAGAGAGGCCCAAAAAACTCATAATTTGTCATAGGGATGACCCATTCAACTTGCAACATAAACCCATTGAATCCTTTTTTTAAACAGTCTATGTGGTTAGACATATAGGGAATCAAAACACTCATGGTTCGTCTATGTTTGATAGCTTTGCAATTGTGACAGAAACCTTATAAGACTTAGTGTATCACGATGATGAATCTAAGGAAGAAATACAAGAGACAAATTTATCATGAGGATCTTAGGCATGATGTTTTCTTAAGCCCATCAATAATGCATCACTCTCATATTTTATTATTGCCCCCCAACCCTTTGTGGCCTAATCTCATTGGTGAACACAGAGCAGCATTAAGAAGCCTCTAATTTTTAAATACGTAAATTGTGAAAAAATATGGCTCTATCACACTAGATTTAAATACACAAAATCCAATAGTCCATGTTCCTGATAATATTCATGTGCTCAATGTTGAAGGGGAAGTTGATATTTACTTTGATGATAAATCTAATGTGCTTACCCTTTCTAACGAAGCTTTCTATGAAGGTTTGTCTAATTTGATTTTTCATGCTAAGTTTAGTCTTGATGATGAGTTGTCTTGTCATGATGTGTCTTCAATAGATATGCACTCTTTTGATGATTTAATGAACCCTAATTCTAAATTGATGCATGAATCGAATAAAGAGTTTGGTTTAGATTACGAGATTTGTAGGGATCCCCAACTCAAATGGATGCCACAAGAAGATGAGGTGGATGGCATCCCAAATGAGTATGAGTGGGTAAATACCTCAGCTATGGAGGAGCTTAATCAACTCATCCAAAAGGAATAATTGGTAAGTATTGGAACTTTGATTATAGAGATTCCATTCTCTAAAGTTGAGGTAATTGAACACCTTCCTTTTATTTATCTTGATTTTGAGGTGAACTTCCCTAATGATTTGGTAGATTTTGATTTTGGGATTAAAATGCCCACTGATTTTGAGTGCTCCCTCTCTAACAATATGTGTTTGGCAGAAGGAAGATTTAATGGGTCATGTAACAAGTACAATGATGAGGGTGTTACACAGGCATCCATTTGTATCAAAAATAGTTGCCAAGTGACTCATCTACTGGTTACCATCAATAACATGCTACTTTTAGGTTGGATCTTACAATCAGTTTGGTATGTATCAATGCCCAACCTTATCCTTCACTGTAATACAATGTATGGACAGGTATTTTCTAAATTCTACTTGTTAGGTTGTGGAGCTAAAAGCTTCACCAGGATGCAAATAGGAGAAGTTACAGAGGATGCAGAGTTGCAGAGTCAATTGCAGGTCAGCCGGCGTCAGTCTGATCAATCGACGTCGGTTAGATAGCAGCGAAGAACCAACCGGCATCGGTTACCAGTCGGTCGACATTGGTCATGGAGGAGCCGACGTCGACAGCCTGTGCGTGAACAGGCAGTTTGTATGTTGATTCTAGAGAGTCTATTTTTGGACTGTTTGTTTACATGTCAAAGGCTAGTCTTAGCCTTGAGTTGCATGTCTAATTATTGTAATTAAGATAGTCTAATTATTGTAAGCATGATATCTATATATGGACTCATGCGTTGTATTGTAAACTTGTAGCTAGAGAGTAAAAGAGCAATATGCTCCTTCTAAGAGAAGAGAGCAATGGTGTGTTCCTCCTAGTGCCACAATACCAAGGTGGGTACTAGATTGGAGAATTAGCAAGGTTCTTCATATGTGTATGATTTTAGTCAGCAGGATAGCACGGCTTCTTTTGGAGATCTACAATGGTGAGTAAGGTCTAGTGATTTGCAGGTAGCAGCAGAGAGTAGGAGATCTACTTAGAGTACGGTTGTGTACTTGGTGTACTGGCAGCGTGTTACTGACTGGTTGGAGAGGTGAACATCAATTCCGTATTGGAATTGATTGTTGAGACCAAGAGAGAGAGGGAAGAAGGTCTTGAGGTGTGGCAAACCTTTGAGGTGGAAGAAGAAGTGGCATCTTCTTTATTGTATATTCTTTTGAGTGATTATTAATACAATTGTGTATTGTCTCTCAATTCTTGTGTTGTTTCATATTTCTAGTTACTTATTGATTCTGGTTAAATTTCGTGTTTAGTTGCTAATACAAGAAGTAATCATATGTGCTCTATTGGTGGAGCAAGATCCTGACTAAGTAGGCATCGGAGCATGTTTATTGTTCTAGGTTTCTGACAAGTGGTATCAGAGCCTTGGTTGTAGGTTCAAGAGATGATACCATCAAGTGGTATCAGAGCTTTTGGTTGGGTTGACTAACAGGTGGTTTTAGATCTGCTAGTGTTTTTGATTACAGGTCACTCGCAGAGGTTTCAAATTGAGTGGGAGTATAGCAATGGCAGAAGAAAGTAAGCTACAAATGGAGAAACTGAATAGCACGAATGGTCTGATTGATGGAAAGAAAGAGCAGGTAAAGGTAGATTGTTGGTCGGTAGAAGATCAGCATGTAGAAGCATATGTTGCAGGTGATGTTGCACAGGATGTTTTGGATAAAGTGGAATCTTTATTTACAGATTCTTTTGTCTCTTTCCATGCAGCTCAAAATAGAGCATCTTTTCATGGGTATGTCTTTGGAGACTTTGGAGAGATTTATTTAGGGGTTGGAGAGCCTTGTCAGATTATTGACGAAGGGGAAGTGAAGCTAAAATTGTAGACAGATAACACACAGGTGGTGAAGGAAGTCATGCAGGTACCAGTCTTGGAGATGAGTCTAATTTCTTCAAGAAATTTGGGTGATGAGAGATGCACTGTAACTCTCACAGTGGATGCACTTGAATTAGATGGTGGTAAGAAAGTAGGTATCCTTTATCTATCTACTTATATTATTGATTCACCTTTTGTTACAAAGATGTGGCTTCGTAGGCTTGGTCACATATGTAGGAGGGGAATGCAGGTTCTTAAGCAGAAGACAGATGTTTTTGACAAGCTAAAGAACTGGAAAGCCTTGGTGTTCATGGAGGAGATGACGGATAGAGATCAGGTGAGGGAATTGAATTATTCTGAGCAGGGCTATGTTGATTTTAACAGGATCTTGATCCATGGAGAGCTCATGGGTAAAAATTTATCACTCACAGGTGAACACAGGTACCGGCATCGATCATACAGTAACTGACATCGACAGCAGGAAGACTGACGTCGGTCATGAAGGAACCGATGTCGACAGAAAGGACACCGGCGTCGACCAGGGAAATGATGTCGGTAGTCAGGGTCAGTGCAGGGAACTGACATCGATCGGGAGCAGACTGGGAGATGGCCGAGATCAGTCACTAGTACAGATGGTGGGCGGACAACAAGCTGTCAACAAGTCTCAAATGCTCATGTCGAGGTCAGAAAGGGTAAGTGAACCTCATATTCATTGTTCACGTTCTTTATATTGCTTACTAATGGTCAAGAACTAGGAAGATGGAAGAAGCAATGCAGGTTGAATCCAGATACAGTGGGAGCTTGGCATAGATGAGGAGTGTGAGTCCTTGGAAAAGAACCAAACAGGTATTTATTGGTAGAGTTGTCAGCTAGAAGTAAGCACTGAGAGACAGAATGGATTCCCAAGTTAAATAAGAGAGTGGATGGATACATGAGATGGAAGGCCAAGGCATATGGTCTTGAGGAAGTTGCAGGACAGTGGTATAGGTTTTGGCAGGTGGATGACTAAGCATGGCTTTAGTTAATGTCAGTGTAACTATTGTGGTTTTGTCTTACCAGGTGGATGATGAATCGTGACATTATCCAGTTACTGTATGTGAATGGTATACTAGTTATAGGTTTAGAGATACAGGGTTTTGCTGAGCTAAGGGTAAGGTTAGTTCAGAGGTATGTCAAGAAGAATTTAGAGCAGCGAAATTCTTTGGCATAAGAGACATGGAGATTTTATCTCCAGTGGGAGCTGATGTGAAGATGGTGTTGGCAGGGTTCATGATGCAAGATGCATAATCAAAAATCACACCAAGGGCTGGACAGTTCAAGCTGAGCTTAGAAAAGGGTTCAAAATCACATGAGGTCTAGTGTAGACCTGAGTTTTCCCAAGCAGTGGGGGTTGTCAGAAAGTATAGAGCTAATTCAGGGAAGGAGTACTGGAGGGTAGTTCAGTAGATTCTCAGGTATCTGAGAGGGATTAGCAGTAGGGATTCTTGTTATGCAGGGTCAAGGTCTTCACTACATGGATATGTAGGTTCGGATGTGGCAGGTTACTTTGATGACAGGGGTAGCATCATAGGGCGTGTGGTGGTTGGTCTTCAGGATTGATCTTGAAGAGGAATACAAGCCAGGGAATAATTTAGACGATGTATAGGTATAGGTACAGGTGCAGCTGTTTATCTCCAAGTGGGAGATTATTAGGTTGTAGAGCTAAAAGCTTCACCAAGATGCAAATAGGAGAAGTTACGGAGGATGCAGAGTTGCAGATTCAGTTGTAGGTCAACTGGCGTCGGTCTGATCAACCGACGTCGGTCAGATAACAGCAAAGAACCAACCGGCATCGATTACCAATCGATCGACATCGGTCATGGAGGAGCTGACGTCTGTAGCTTGTGTGTGAACAGGCAGTTTGCATGTTGATCCCGAAGAGTCTATTTTTGGACTGTTTGTTTGCATGTCAAAGGCTAGTCTTAGTCTTGAGTTGTGTGTCTAATTATTGTAATTAAGATAGTCTAATTATTGTAAGCATGAGATCTATATATAGACTTATGGGCTGTATTGTAAACTTGTAGCTAGAGAGTAAGAGAGCAATATGCTCCTTCTGAGAGAAGAGAGCAATGGTGTGTTCCTCCTAGTGCCACAGTACCAAGGTGGGTATTGGATTGGAGAATCAATAGGGTTCTTCATATGTGTATGATCTTAGTCAGTAGGATAGCATGGCTTCTTTTGGAGATCTACAATGGTGAGTAAGGTCTAGTGATTTGTAGGTAGCAGCAGAGAGTAGGAGATCTACTTGGAGTACGGTTGTGTACTTAGTGTACTGGCAGCGTGTTACTGACTGGTTGGAGAGGTGAACATCAATTCCATATTGGAATTGATTGTTGAGACCAAGAGAGAGAGGGAAGAAGGTCTTGAGGTGTGGCAAACCTTTGAGGTGGAAGAAGAAGTGGCATCTTCTTTATTGTATATTCTTCTTAGTGCTTATTAATACAATTGTGTATTGTCTCTCAATTCCTGTGTTGTTTCATATTTCTAGTTACTTATTGATTCTGGTTAAATTTCATGTTTAGTTGCTAATACAAGAAGTAATCATATGTGCTCTATTGGTGGAGCAAGATCCTGACTAAGTAGGCATCGGAGCATGTTTATTGTTCTAGGTTCCTGACACTACTCCTCGTGCTTTCTGCAATCTAGGTGCAAACATGATTGAAAATTATACAACGCTAGTTTATTTAAATTAAATGAATTGAACATGGATAAATCTTTATGGAATAACATTTTCTATCATAGAGGACAACATAGATGTAAGTAGATGTTCATTTTTCCTTCTTAATATCCTAAAGAATCTAGTGTCTAACTGGCTCAAGCATGCACTTCTTGGAACATTTCCTATGAGTGCTTTTCTTTTTCCTTGTTTTATTTTATGTTTCTCTTTCTTGTCCCTTGTTTGTTAGATTGGGTTTACTTTTGTTTATTTTCTATTTTTTTTCCTCGTTGGGTTTGTCCCAACTATTTTTAGCCTATGGTTCCATTGTTAATCAGAGAAATGAAATAAAGGGTCATTGCAAGAGTAACATGGATGGCACTCAAAGAGCTTAATTTTAATTTTACTCGAATAACTTATGTGAACTTTTGTTATCGCTTTCCTCATTTCCTGAGTTCTAAAGGTCAATGATTTATAATAGAACCTATGGATTTAGAACAACTATTTTCTTTTTTTAATCCATGTAATTCCCTTAAATAAATATCTAAGGAAAAATACAAGATTGCTTTGATTTTGATTTGTATTGAGTTGTCATAAACTTGCTAATTTCATTATACATGTGGCTTGTTCCTCAAACCTCTATGGATGTAATTATAAAATATCCTTTCAAAAAGATCAAGTTAAATTGTAAAATCTAAAATCCTCCTCGAAAAGGTGATCTTGGTAACCTCCACCACAAGATTTTTGACCTGATTGGTAGTTGAGCAAGGCTTTTATAAGGGACCAGAGGTATCTCTATCAGGGCTATAAAAATATAGAAGGTAGCAGAGCAATGCCCAAACTACTTCCCCCCAAGCTAAATTGTAAAATCTTTTTCCTTTCACAGCTATGACCTTATGTAAATCTAAATTACTACATATGAATACAAATAAAATGAATAAATCACTTAATCACACAAATAGTTTTAGCAAGATTATGGCTTAGTATGTCACTTGTTCCCATTGACTTTAGTGTCTTTGAATTTTGGTTTGTCCTATGTGATATCATGTAGCTAATATTTTTCTTCTTATGAAATCAGAGATTCTAGATTCTCAAAATACCAGGGAGTATTTCCCAATAGGAATCGTCATTTATTGTTTCTTTCACAACACATCTCATTTTCAATCTGAAAATAGGGACCCAATTATTTATCTTAAGTATGATCTTATACCTTTAAGAGTTTATTGTGGTTGCTTGTTTAAATCAACCTTCTTTGGAGTCCATTCTACTAGACATGAAGGTTGTAAATCTGAATGTGCTTCATTGCTTTAGCCAAGCTGACAAAATTAATTCTACATTATAAAAACATTTGGCATGAAAATTCACATCTTGGGTTGATTTAATTTTAATACTTGAATTTGCATAAGTCTAGTAAGTCTTAGTCTGCTTGTTTGCTTGTGTTTTGAAATGTATTTTAGAGCTTCCTTTCAGACTATTTCTCCTTAAGTTTATGTAAATTATCTAAATTTTTCAAAGCTTTATTGTCCCTTTTTCTAATCAAGTTGATCCATTTTGATTTTCATTTTTGGATTTAAATGACTAAACATTCATATAGTTTTGCTCTAGTATTAAGTCATTTTCCATTTAAAATGGAAGAAATTAGCTTTAGAATCAAGCAAATGACTAATTTGTTACGAAGTTTTTAGTTTATACTTAGTCATTTTTTGGATTTTGCCTTAGCCATTTTTCAAATGCATGGACATTACTTTTTTAAGTCGAATCATTGACTGTACATATAATATGGTGTCTATAGGTACCCAAATAAGTTAACCTTCACACGTTTCAAGAAAAGAGTAATAGGAATTTTTGCACAAAGGAGAGTCCACAAAAGGCCTGAAGACTGCGAGAATTGTTTAAGTTTTTGGCTCTTCGGTAAAAATATCAAGAATGAGTCGAAACTTTTGCGAGAAGGACAAACAACAAAAGTTTTGAGAAAAAGTCATGAAGGTGAAACTGGCAAAGACTAAACCCAAACATAAATTGTGACAACAAAAGTTCTAAAGGCTTGGGTATTCGAAATGAATGAGTCATAACTTTTGTGCAAAGGCACAAAGACAAAACTTCTGAAGACTTAAATCAAAATTCACGTGGAGGTGAAAAAGTTTGGAAACCTAAAAACACGAAAGATTGGGGGTATTAAAACATTGATCCAAAAGCTAATCCTTTCATGGTCCCGAGACCCTAAGAATATGCCACATGGTAACTTCTTGGAACCCTAGAACCTCCGCAAGGTAGAGCCATTGAAGCCCAGGAGCTCAAAACTATTGCACTGTGAACCAAAGACATAAAGAGCCCAAGAAAACAAAAAGAGGTCGCATGGCCATGGACATGATGATAAAAAATGATAGAGCTAAATCGCATGGATGTCGATGATGTTGGGGATCAACCAACAATATGATTACACTTATGAAAGCAATAAAAGCAGAATTAAGTCATATGATAAGCAACTAGAATGATAAATAGCAAGAACAAGAGATACAAGAAACCACCCTGAAAACTTGTATTAAACTCTTTACAGAAGGAATACAATTGAAGAAACTTCTTTCTTCCACACCTCTCTCAGATGTACAGATCTCTCTCTAGATCTCTTTCCCTCAAGAGCTCTCTCTCTCAAGTACAATCAACTCCAATAACCTGGAATGATTCAACTCTGTCCTGTTCTTCAACATTCACATTACAATGAACTACAATAAGCTAAGAAGATCTAATTCTACATATAGAATTAGGAGACTTGAGCATGCACTTACAACCAATAGTTAAGCCTCTTGAACAAGGGCTCTAAAAATAGTCTTACTAATAATAAAGACGTGGACTTAAGACTAAGACTTAAACTCATCATGCAAACACTCAGTTCTATCCTCGAAAATAGCTTTTTGGACGCACAGGTAACCGACGCCGGTCCCTACCTGCTTGCCTGTGACCGACGTCGGCTGATCCCTTACCGATGCCGGCGTCTCTTCAACTACACCTGACCGACGTCAGTCACTCCTAACTGATGCCAGTGACTGTGTAAACTTGAAACTACTGAATCTGCTCCTTGGTGAAGCTTTTAGGCTCCACATCTTAACAATCTCCCACTTGGAGATAAATAGCTGCACCAGTACCTGTACAGCAACATATTCTAGCTCCTCCATCTTCAACTCAATCATGAAGACCAACAAAAGTTGAATGAAGATTCAACTTCTCCTTTGTAACTGGCTTGGTTAACATATCAGCGGGATTCTTATCTGTATGGATCTTCTCTAGCTTCAACTCACCATCCTCCAAGACCTGTCTTATGAAGTGGTACCTAAGCTGTATATGCTTTGTTCTTGAATGAAAGGCTGAATTCTTAGCCAAATGAATTGCACTCTGACTGTCACTATACAATCTGTAACTCTCATGCTCCTTTCCAAGCTCTTCCATGAACCGTGTCATCCATATCATCTCTTTGCTAGCCTCTGTGGCTGCAATATACTCTACTTCTGTAGTTGACAAGGCAACAACCTTCTGCAACTTTGATATCCAGCTAACCGTCGTTCCACCTACAGTGAAAACATAACCTGTGGTATTCTTCCTGCCATCCAAATCACCTGCCATATCTAAATCTACATAACCATGTAGAGAAGTATCTGAACCTCCATAGCACAAATGCCTACTGCTGGTTCCTCTCAGATATCTAAGGATCCACTGAACTGCTTTCTAGTGCTCCTTCCCTGGATTGGCCATATACTTACTTACAACTCCCACAGCTTGGGCAATATCCAGTCTAGTACACACCATTGCATACATTAAACTCCCTACTATGGAAGAATATGGAACTTTACTCATGTACTCTACCTCATCATGTGAATTAGGACATTATTCTTTACTTAACTTAAAATGTCCAGCCAAAGGTGTGCTTATCGGTTTAGCATCCTGCATATTGAACCGTTTCAACACCTTGTCCACATAATCCTCTTGACACAATATCAACTTGTGACTTTTCTTGTCTCTCTTAATGCTCATGCCAAGGATTTTCTTCGTTGCTCCCAAATCCTTCATGGCAAATGTTTGAGCTAATTTCACCTTAAGCTCAGAGATATCCTGCATGTGTGATCCTGCAACCAGCATATCATCTACATACAATAATAGAATAATATATCTACCATTATCCAATCTCTTAAAATACACACAATGGTCAGATTGACACCTACTGTAGCCATGCTCAGTCATAAACCTATCAAATTTTAAATACCACTGTCTAGGAGCTTGCTTGAGGCCATACAAGCTTTTCTTCAATCTGCACACTAATTTCTCCTTACCTTTGACCTCAAATCCTTCCGGTTGTTCCATGTATATTTCTTCATCCAAATCTCCATGAAGAAATGATGTCTTAACATCAAGCTGCTCAAGATGCAAATCCTCAATAACAACTAAAGACAGTACAATCCGTATAGAAGTCATTTTAACAACAGGAGAAAAAATCTCACCAAAATCAATACCTGGCTTTTGTGCAAATCCTTTCACTACCAATCTGGCCTTATATCTCATATGTCCATTCTCACCTTCCTTCAACCTGTAGGTCCATCTGTTCTTTAGTGTCCTCTTACCGGCTAGCAATTCAACCAAATCCAATGTTTGGTTCTCTATTAAGGACTCCATCTCCTCAACCATGCCACGCTCCACTGACTCTTGGACTCCCCCTGTATTGCTTCTTCAAAACTCTCTGGTTCTCCACCATTAGTAACCAATAAATAGAATAATGAAGGAGAATATCAAATTGGAGGTTTACTTACCCTTTCTGACCTCCTGATGGGCGTCTGAGACTCATCCACAACACGCTGTCTGCCCAAATTCTCTGATAGTGACCGACCTCGGTCACTTCTAGGCCTGTTACTGGCCGACGTCAGTTCTCCCTGGCCGACATCGGTTCCTATCCTACCTACGTCGATCTCTGTATGGCCGACGTCGATCTTTGTCCTGCCGACGCTGGTTCCTTCCCTGTCGACGTCGGTCTCTGTGTTTTCCTGCAAGTGATTATTTCTTTTTCTCGTGAGCTCATTTTGGACCGTCACCTCGTCCAATTCACCATTGCTCTGCCCAGATTGATTCAGCTTCTTCAGCTGATCACTATACATCACTTTTTCATTGAAAACAACATCATGGCTCCTAATTATCTTGTTAGTTCCTAGATTCCAAAATCTGAAACCAAAATTATCTGAGCCATAGCCAATAAATGTGCACCTCATAGACTTAGCATCCAGCTTTTTTCTATTTTCCTTATCAACGTGCACAAAGGCTTCACAACCAAAAACTTTGAGGAATGAGAGATCTACCTTTTTACCTATCCATGCCTCTTCTGGAATTCCACCATCCAGAGCTGTAGAGGGTCCTCTGTTAATCAGGTACACTGCAGTGTCAACAGCTTCTGCCCAAAACTCTAAGGGCAACCCAACATGCAATCTCATACATCTTGCACTCTCCATGATTATTTTGTTCATCCTTTCAGCAATTCCATTTTGCTGAAGTGTCCTTGGAATCATCCTTTCCCTGTGGATTCCATGCATATAACAATACCAGTTGAACTTATAGCTGCAAAACTCACCACCATTGTCGGATCTCAGGCACTTCAATCTTTTGCCTGTTTCATTCTCAACCATAGCTTTCCAAATCTTAAAAGTCTCAAATACATCAGATTTCTTCTTAATACAATAGATCCATACATTTCTTGTAGCATCATCTATGAACGAAAGATAGTACTGTGATCCTCCAATAGAAGCAACCTGAGCCGGTCCCCACACGTCTATGTGAACAAGCTGCAACTTATGCTTCTTCTTAGTTGACCCAGTCTTGAGGAAACTCACTCTCTTGTGTTTCCCAAAAACACAGTGCTCACAAAACTCTAAATCTATGCCTTTTAAATTTGAAAGCATACCTTTGGACTTAAGAATTGGCATTCCCTTCTCACTCATGTGGCCAAGCCTTGAGTGCCACAATTTTGCATCCACATCTGAAGTAGATAATACAGAAGGAGAATTGTTAGTAACACAATTACATAAATAGAGAGTCCCTACTCTCTTACCTCTAGCCATAACAAGTGCACCCTTGGTCACCTTCCAAGATTCAGCTGTGAGAGTTACTGTACAACCCTCATCCCCTAACTTTCATTCAAAAATCAAATTTCTCTTCAAGCTAGCAACATGCATAACATCTCTCAACACCCATGTGTTGCCATTCTGCATTTTCAGCTGCACTTTACCTTTGCCAATAATTTTACAAGGCTCATCATCCCCTAGATACACTATTCCAAAATCTCCATGGATATAGTCACTAAAATATTCTCTATTAGGGGTAGCATGAAAAGATGCACCAGAATCTAACACCCAAGATTCTATATTATTATGAAAAGAGAATATTAAAGCATCTTGTGCAATACCTGCAACCTTTGCTTCTTCCTTTCCTTCGTCCTGATTGTCCTCCTTAGGCTTTGACCAGCAATCTTTGCTTATGTGCCCTATCTTTCCACAATTCCAGCATTGTGGCTTCCTGCCATTTCTGGATTTGGATCTACCTCTCACCTTAGACTTAGATCTTGATCTCCTCTTGCTCTTTTCTTTCTGCCTTCCCCTACTCTAAAAACTTAAAGTGTTCCCTGATGTTTCCTCTGTGCTTTTCCTGTGAATTTCCTCATTCAAGATAACACTAACAACATCCTCTACTTTTAAAATATTTGAAGCAGATGCAGTATTACTAACTGCCATTACTAAGCTATGCCAACTTTCAGGCAAAGAACATAATATTAAAAGAGCTTTAATTTCATCATCAAACACTATATTGATGGAACTTAATTGATTTACAATTCCATTGAAATCATTCAGATGAGTAGACACAGATCCACCTTCATTCATATGCAAATTAAATAACTGCTTCATAAGATATACCTTATTGGAAGCTGAGGGTTTTTCATACAAATTTGTTAAAGTAGTCATTAACTCTACTGTAGACTTTGCATGTGATAAATTAGATATCACAGTAGATGCTAGACTCAGTCTTATAGACCCCAGAGCCTTTCTATCAAGAACTTCCCATTCTTCATCATCCATGTCTATGGGCTTCTTAGCAATTCCACCTAATGGTAAGTATAGATCTTTCTGATATAGATAATCCTCTATCTGCATTCTCTAATGTTGATAATTTTTGCCATTAAACTTCTCCATTCTCAGTTTACTTTCTTCTGCCATTGCTTCTCCCACTCAAACAAAAATCCCTACAGAAACCCCTGTGAGTAACCTGTAATCAATACACACTACACAGATCTGAACCACCTGTCAGTGACACTGAGCTCTGATACCACTTATTGCATATCAAGCTCTAAACCTACAACCAAGGCTCTGATACCACTTGTTGGGGATCAACCAACAATATGATTACACTTATGAAAGCAATAAAAGCGGAATTAACTCATAATGATAAGCAACTAGAATAATAAATAACAAGAACAAGAGATACAAGAAACCACCCTAAAAACTTGTATTAAACTCTTTACAGAAGGAATATAATTGAAGAAACTTCTTTCTTACAACCTCTCTCAGATGTACAGATCTCTCTCTAGATCTCTTTCCCTCAAGAGCTCTCTCTCTCAAGTACAAACAACTCCAACAACCTGGAATGATTCAACTCTATACTGTTCTTCAACATTCACATTACAATGAACTACAATAAGCTAAGAAGATCTAATTCTACATATAGAATTAAGATACTTGAGCATGCACTTACAACCAATAGTTAAGCCTCTTGAACAAGGGCTCTAAAAATAGTCTTACTAATAATAGAGATGCGGACTTAAGACTAAGACTTAAACTCATCATGCAAACACTCGGTTCTGTCCTCAGAAATACCTTTCTGGATGCATAGGTAATTGACGCCAGTTCCTACCTGCTTGCCTGTGATCGACGTCGACTGATCCCCTACCGATGCCGACGTCTCTTCAACTGCCCCTAACTGATTTCGGTCACTCCTGACCAATGCCAGTGACTGTGTAAACCTAAAACTACTAAATCTGCTCCTTGGTGAAGCTTTTAGGCTCCACATCTTAACAGATGACTTGCCAAATGGAGAAGTGGGGCCCAAGTTCATGTTTAGAGTCCACGAGTGCAAAATAAAAATCCTACGTGGCCAAATGATTAAAGTTGCAACTTTGAAGTTTCCCCTCGAGTACAAAAAGTTAACCACTTGGCCCAAGGTTATCATCAAGCTCCCTTTGAAAAAGTAAAATGTGCCTAAGTGTTTTATTGGGTCAGCCTCTCCTGGAGCTATCAAACACTGGGAGCCCAAAACCAATGGCACGAGGACAAGTAGAGGTACATAGTCTCAAGGCCTCTAGGAGTTGTTAGACTTGTTAGAGCTTAGAACCAATCAATGAGCACCACGTGGACTTTGTCGGTCTTGAGGCTAGTCTCTTGATTCTAATGGAGATGTTAGAGCCCGAGAGAGTCCGACCCAACCAGGGAGTCCCAAATGAATCGAATGTCAGATGTAGCAGTTTCTTGAACTTGATAGAGATGTAAGAGTCAAGAAGAACTTGGGATAAATAAGATTCAGACACACAACCCCGATGTTAGTTGGTAGAGCTTACACCGAGAGAGATGATTGGGCAAAGAGGATAGAACCCAGATAAAATGGAAACATGACAAGTGGAAACTATAGAGCAAGCTCGAGAATGGTGTAGCAAGAAATCAACCAATGGGCAATGGGCATGTATCCAAGTGGTAGTCTAGTTGGCAAACTTAACCCCTTTTATACTATGACAAGTGGACCAATCTTGTGTTGACACATAACATAGTTGATGATTGAGCTCCAAGCATAAGCGGTCTTTCAAGATCAAGTAACTAAGTGAGGGCTCTTCATTATAAAACATTTTTCTTTTCTTCCCCTTGTGAATGTGGGAAAAATTCCCAGGGTGAATGCAGTGATATCGACAGATGTTACATGGCTAGAACTCGAGTTTGGTAAGCTCGAGGCAGGTGGATCAAATGAGCTCAAACATAAGATAAAATGAGAAAATAGGGCCTAGGGAAAAAAACAAAAATGAGTCTTTGGGCAATTGAGAAAAAAGGGGTCATTAGGTCCTTGGAATCAATCTAAATGAGGTGGCATGTTTTGATTGGGCCTATTACAAATGGTTAGATAAGAAGCTAAGCATAGAGAGGTGATGGGAACTCCTAACTACATTTGGGATTTTGGGCTTGATTGTCCCTTGTACTTTGATGTGCCGACACAAGAAATGATGGGAATCAATTGCAACTGTATTATGGGCTCTTGAGCATGAATCTCTATGACATCTCATCTAATGGGTCAGTCATTATCTATTTAAAGAGGCTCAAATGCATTTTTTAAGGGAAATACTTTTGGGTATTGAGGCTCTATAGGAATGGTGCTAGGATTCCACCAATCTTTTCTCCTTTGTACTTTACTTAGCCTATATGCCAATGGTCAATAATTCTAAAACTCAATCAAAACGCTATCAAGGCTTGTTTGTCTCTTTTTTATGTACATTTTTCCTTCCAAGATTGAATAAAGAGATTTATGTTGATGTTATGAATATGTGAAAGGGTTTTATGTTGCTTGTAAACACATAATCGATTCATGTAATAGTTGTGTTGGTTATTTTGATCTTTGTTTTCTGTGTAAGATTGATGCAATTTTAGACTGTGCTTTAGCTAGTTTAGATGTTTTACATGTGTTGAACACAATCTCCCATTAACAATATGTGTGTTAGCAGGCAAATGTGTGATCTAAACCACCTTGTCAAATGTATTTTACATATGAATAGAATCATGTTTTCTTTTTATTATATAAGTTAGTCTATGTTGTTCCATGGTTAGTTTATTTTGGTATTGATGGCATTACAAATAAACAAAATATGAGTTGGCACATGTGTGTGCCAAAGATGGATTTAGAGGTTAGAATGATAACAACTTTTAGGCTATATATTTATTTAGAATGTAATAGAACGTGTTCAACTTCTGCATAATTATTTTAGTGTATTCACTAGTTCCTAGATCTAGTTAAAAAGATTGTAAGAGATTTTAATGGTTAGAATATATGTAGATATATGTGATCAAGTGTTCCACTTGTTATGAATAATTATGGAGAATATCAAATATTATTTCCTTGTGTTTATCCTATATTTTATGGAATTATGTGTACAAGAATGTATTTCATGTGTAATCCTTTTGTTAAGAGTTTTATTAGTATTTCCTAGATGTAATTGCTCTACAAGTGCATTTTCCTTAGTAAAATATATGTAATCTCAATCTAGATGTTGAAAACTAGTATTTATCTATAAATGCCAGTAAGTTATTCCTTAGACCATAGGGATATCCCTATAATTTGCATGTTCTGGTGAAACCTAGGAACCGATGCTAACAATGGTGCGGTGAGCGTGGAACTCACTAGCCAAAGAGATGCTTCGATGGCTACCGAGTCAAAGAAAGGTAGAAATCTAACTGGAATAGAAGAGTCATAATTTCATAGAGGGAGAAGCACAAATAATAGAGTGTACCATGAAAAAAATTATACAAGAACATATACATGGTGATATCTATGATATATTTTGGTGTGAACTACCTAAATTATTAGTTTATTCGCTAGCTCACTTGGAATATCATTGTTTCAATCTACAGCGACAAATGTTATTATATGGACTAAAGAGAAGATAGTGTGGTTGCAAAACATGTATGCTAGTTGGACTCATGCGATCAACCACTGGATCAGTGCTACCATTAACAAATACATCATCAAGTTCGCAGTGCAAGGGTATACAGATTTTGAAGTGGTAAAGGATCTGTTTATTAGGGGGATAAGAGGTAAATTGTTGTAATAACTATCACTGTTAATCAAAATGTTAGTTGTAGAAAAGGCCATGGTACCTATTATGTTTAGCATGCAATAGTCATTACGAGTGTTATGGGGATGTGTGTGACATAAGGGTGAATGGCAAGGCAATAAGTAGAGAGAACTTGAACCTAGGTCTAGAATGGAGAACTAAGAGGAAAGAGATCAGAAGAAGACTCTAGAGTTGGAAGAGAGCTACAACAATAAAGATGATGGAATAAATGGAGTGAGACTTAATAACTTGTGAATAGGAGTTATAGTAGCATATAAGACAAGAGTGAGAGAGAAAGAAGGGAAGATGAGCGAAAAGATGAGTGGAGTAAGGAGCTCAGGCCTAGTATGGAAAGAGGAAGAAAAGGTGAGAAAGTTAAAGTGAGACAAGAAGGGGAAGAAAATAGTGTATAAGTAGATCAAGGAATTAAAAGTTTGCAAATGTATAAAAGAGTATTCCATGGGAAAGAAACAAGATTTTTGTATTGTCATAGATATAGCATAGGTTCAAGTTCTGATAAATATGTTGTTGGAGGTACAGACCATTCGCCATGGGAACACACATACCCCAAGCCTATTTTTTTTCAAAATTATAGTAAAAATAATACAACTTTGGAAGACAAGGACTAGCAAGGACCATTTACTTAAGAAGTTCATAAGAAAAGAATTGAGGCACAGAAGATACTGCATCGTACAGTTGCACATAATTTTGCTAAAAATAAAAGAAGAATATACAAACATTAATATTGACAGAGACAAACCCCATGAGTCTTTCATAAGCAAAGGATTTCACTATGCAGATTGAAATCCTAGAACAAGAGGAAGAGGATGAATATACTCCTTAGTCTGAGTCATTACCAGAATGAGTAGGAACACAACAAGAGTCAAAATCACAAGTATTTCCATCTGTTACAATAATAATATTGGTATTTCCCTTTGTTACAACAAATTTGAAGACACTAGTTGTTCAACAACTAACTATGATACCTACAACAAGCAATAGTATGGAACTTTAGTTGGGAGCCTTTATTAATCTAGCACCTTATGATGGGTTTGCGGACCCAGAGCATTACTTGCTCACTTGCAACATGAAGTGGCAGGCTAAAATAATTATTGATGATGTAGTAAAGAAGTGTGATTTGATTGGAGCTTTGAGTGGTCATGCATTATAATTCATATATCACAGAGATGTAAATCAAAAAGACCTATAATAGATAAAAGAGATGCTTATCATAGAGTTTTAAATCACAAAGTGTTCTAGTCAGACCATACAAGATTTGAAAGAAATATGATAGGGAGCAAAATAAACTATCTACGAGTATGATCATAGGTTTTCTGATATGATGAACAAAGTAGAATTTAATCTATAATAAAAGGATAAAGCATCTTGGTTTGTGGAAGGGTTGCAAACAAGAATACAGTTTGCCATCACACAAACCGGATTTGACACTAAGGCAAATGCAAGGGCAATTGTGATTAGAGTCAAACAGATTGAATACTATGGCGATGCATCGACCTTAACCTAAAAGATAGAAAACACTCTATAGACATTACAAACAAGGCTAGATCAATATCAATAGGTGGGAGACAGGCCTAAGTCAGGGCTATGGTGCATAGAGTGTGGGAAGGAAATGCATCACAGAAATGAATGCTCAAGAATCAAAATAAAGTTATATGAAATCTGTAAAGTAATGGGACATGTGACATATCACTATCATTTGATATAACAGTATGTCAAGAATCCATATAACCTGTATTGTAACTTTTGCAAGTCACCTTACCATGATGAGAAGAATTATAGATCCCTCTAGGAATTAAAGGAAGACATTATAAAGAATGTGTTTGCAGTTGATGCTCTGAAAATAGCTACTACAACCTAGCCAACTTCTAAACCAGAAGTTACCATGGATGGTACAATATAATTAGGTGTGTCATGGGTTTCACAGGCACCTCAAAATCAACCTTTAGGTATGGATGGTTGGACATCATCAACACAAATGTGGACACCTCCATCCTAGAAATAGACACCCCAGATTCCCCAGACACAACAAATAACTTGGGTGCCATCACTTCCACAATACCAATATGGTGGGTATAAAGGCCTATAGCAACAACATAGGTGGAATTCTCAACAGGGCTGTGGGAACTTTGGGCCACAACAACTAATGCTTAGGGATTCCAAGCAAATAGAGAAGGATTTAGAGGAGGTAATAGGGGAGGATATTGCAGCGGCCTGCAAGGAGGAAGGGGAAATAATTCTCAGTGGCCTCTAATCTAGTGTTATCTATGTAGAGAATTTAACCATGTACAAATAAATTATGCCATAAAACCTCTACGACAATCCTACTTTGCTTATTATAGGTTCTCTGACCAACACGACACAAAGGATTATCTAGTTTTGGAGAAATAGCGCACGAATAAGGCTATAAGCAATGTGAACATGGTTTACACAAAACCCTGATAAGATGTTGTTTTGCAAGCTATTACATTCCAACATGTGGAACAAATATTACCACTTTTGGAGATGTCAAGAGATCCTGGGATAAGGAAAGCTCGACCAAATAAGTATCTTGAACCAGCCATTGAGAAAGGATTAATGCATGAAGTTGCATAGATTTTGAAGAGAATCCAACAATAAGAGACCACTGAAGATGATTCTACAACTACTGATGTGTAGGTCTATGGATAGATGGTATCCATTTTAACACAAGATGGTGTTTTCACTACCCTAACGAACCTCATGAAGTTACTTAGCACACTACATAATGAAGAAATTTTGTAGATCACCAACCTACTCCATAACTTGATAGAATGTGTGCAAAAAAGCCAACAATGAACCAATAGAATGATCTGGTATGTTAAGAATAAAAAACCTTGGGATGTTGATTCTAGGATAGATATTAAAATAGCAGCATGTGAAATACCCAATGCAGTATTCAATTTTGGAAGCACACATAACATGATCTCAAGATCAACATGGGTTGTTATTGGGTGAACTGAGTTGAGTTATAGTCCTATCACTGTTAGCCTTGTGGATTATGGACGAGCTAAACTTATTGCTTACCTAGAAGACATTAAAATCAAAGTTGCAAAGTTGAGCCTCTGTAGTGACTTTGAAGTCATAGATATGAAGACGGACAAGACTCACTACCCTGTGTTGATTGGAAATAAGTGGGCATATGATGGTCAGATGACCATCAACACAGTCATGAATCAACTGGAAGCCCATTAGGAAAACAAAATCATAATAATTCCATTAAATAAATGTGGACAAAAGCCATATTGCATACCCAAAGAGCCAGATTCACCCTATGTTTGTGGGGAATTAGTTGGATGAAAGTGAACAAAGAAGATAAACAACCAGCTTTGTGAGTTCTTGCATACAGTTTCCTTTATGACAACACCATTCCACAAACTCAATCTTTGTGCAAGGACAGATTAATGTGCAAACCTGTCCAAAATCATCTAGAAAACATGTAATTGGAACTAGAGGAGGTGCAATCTATGTCCGTTTGGTTGCCAATTTGGTCTGACATAGATTTTGTATACCAAATTGGTCATATAGACAAAGTTTACATAGATCTGAATATAGAAGGCATATTATAATGGGATATAGCTTCTTCAATGAGTGAGCATTCAGATGTGCACATTCTCAACTAAGTTAAGGGAGATTATGAGATGCATCCTCTATGGATGGTCTTTGCAATGGAGAGCTAAATACTTCAAAAAATTTTTACTGAGGATGTTTACCAGTTTATTCTTCAATTCCAATAGCATGTAACAAATATTAACCATAGAGTGAACACTCTCAATTATGCACTGAAGGGGATTGTTACGAACTAGTGGTTAATCCACTATGATAAACAGTTGAGTTGGGATATAGCGTGTGAATTACTTTTAGCGAGATTCCAGTTACCAGAGGTCATCAAAAAACACTGGTTAATGTTCAAAGGAGACTATCCAAAACTTCATATCTATAAGTGTGTTGAAACCTAGAAGTTAAAAGATGTAGCTTCGAAGTATTGGGTATATGTTTTCAAATATACCTTAGATGTTCTTTCAAAAACCTAGTATGTATATTATGAGCGTAGGCGAGAGACAAAGCATTGGACATAGGTGCAAAGTGACTTCATTCAAACATTCCATGGTTAGTCTATTTGGTATCGATGGCGTTATAAAGAAACAAAATATGAGTTGGCACATGTGTGCACTAAAGATGGATTTATAGGTTATAACGATAACAACTTTCAGGGTATATATTTCTTTAGAATGTAATAGAACGGGTCTACATAATTATTTTAGTGTATTTACTAGTTCCCGGATCTGGTTAAAAATATTGTAATAGAGCTTTACACTTAGAATATATGCAAATATATATGATAAAGTGTTCCACTTGTTATGAAAAATTATGGAGAGTCAATAGAATATCTAATATGATTTCCTTGTGTTTATCTTGCATTTGATGGAATTCTGTGTATGAGAGTTATTTCATGTGTAATCCTTTTGTTAAGAGTTTTGTTAGTATTTACTAGATGTAATTATTGTGCAAGTGCATTTTCCTCAGTAAAATATATGTGATCTCAATCTAGATGTTGAAAACCAGTATTTATCTGTAAATCTCAGTAAGTTATTCCATAGATCATAGGGTTATCCCTATAATTCGCATGTTTTGATGAAACACAAGAACTACTGCTAATAATGTGCCTTGGTTATTTGTTATTGGCTGCAACCTTTGTTCAAGTAGTGTTGAGTTATTGTGTCTTGTTCAGAATAAGGGTTAAAAACATTGTGTTTGGACCTACTTTCCTTGGATGCTCACCTTTTGGGTCAATTAAGTTTGAGTGGTGGCTAAACTTATGATTCAATGGTTTGATGGTAGATAAAATACCTTGCATATTCCTGTATTGACGAAGTTATTTTTATTCAAGTAACCTTCTCTTTTATGCCCTTCCCTCTCCCTTTATTTTGTGTTTATTTTGGAACTTGAACCACCTCCCTCTTATTTAATAAAATGGTAAAATGAAACACACTAACATTAACAACAAAACCAAGCAATTAATTCATAGTAATCAAAATTGAATCCTTGGTGGTGGCATCACATCTCTTGGAGACTATTCCTTGTAGGCTCCATAGTGAAGCCAAATTCCTGCAACTATGCTTTGGACTGATCTCACATCAGTCCTAAAAATGGAGGATGAAAGTCCGTCATTGTTCTCACTCTTCTCTTTGGAAACACCTAATCTCATGAGTGTTTTTGGAGCAGGATGTTAGATCAAACACCAATATCTATATACTCAATAATTCAATCTTATTTTAGTATAAGTGTATGCACAAAATTTTAATAGATGATGATTACAAAGTAGAATCAATGTGAAATCTCTATGAAAATTGTGCAATTGATATATTCAATGTGTGAATTGATAGCTTGATGAAACTTGTTATGAAATGACTTAGGAAACATGTATATATAGTCTTGGTAAAGACACATTCATGTGTAGATCGATCATGAAAAAGCATGAAAACCAATAACCAAGGCATAATAAATCATCACATGCCACAAAGGACCCATAAAAATCATATGTTTAATTATGGTAGGTGACCAGAATCGTATACCTGATTTTGATCATGGCAAAAAAAGACCTAAAAATATAGATCAAGTTTGATTGAGGATGACTAAATGGATCCTAATGCCAACAAATAATATATAAGATGTTCATGAGAAAATGTGGAACATACAAGGCTATAAAGAGTCCAATGTGAGAGAAAGTACACATGAAAGAGCCAAGTGTACATAAATAAGCCGATTGTGACAAGGCATGATAAAGACACAACGAAAACATGACTTACCATATTTTAAGTGTCTACAACTTGCCACATTAGTTTAGAAGTGGAGGGTTATATTTTAATTCAACATAGGATTGTTAAGGAAAGCCTCCAAAAGTTTCATTTTGTTGGAAAATGTTCCCAATAAATGTAAAGGGAGCTAGAGGTGTAAAACTTAACCCCCATTTTCATTTAAGTATTTGGTTAAGTAGTATTGTAAGTTGTGTTGGTGTAGACACTCAAATTTATCATTAAGTTCTTGACAATGTTTTATCTTCACATCATACCTTGTTTGGACTATTCAGCACCCTGTTAACTTATAATATCTATGAGAGCCTTCACTATTCTACACATTGTCTTGACAATACAAAAAAATATAATTTAGACATCCATAATCTACTTACAGAGTCATGTCAACCAAGTTCCAACTATTTATGACCTTTTGGGACAAGACTGCATAAGGTCGTATTGCACACCTACCCACCCTAGTGCAACCCTGCCCTAGTACATCACAATAATGTTTTTTGCTACAACATAGTTCACAGATCTTTCCAAATAGTTTTACATCATAAATCTACCTACATAATCAACATAAATAAGATCCAAGCTAAATTTGTATATTCTATTGAAAGTTACTATTTATAGCTCATTTCAAATTATCTATTTTATTGTATTTTACATTTAGGTTTTGTATATTATGTAATGTAAATCAAATTTTCAATCGTTTGGTGTTTATTAGATTTCATTGCTATATCAAAATTTACATTTAAATAGTTGGTTACACCTTTTTTTGACATTGTGTTCTTGGGTTCCATGCTCCATACATCCTTCACATGTATTAAAATCCATAATGTAAAATTTTACACTCGAAAGTTTTAGAGTGTCAACTATCCTAGACCTACTCTAGGATGAGTACACTTAACTTCAAAGTTTTTACTAGCTTTGGAGATAAACCTCCTTAGGGGGGAGGGCATGTTGTGTACCTAGGCACAACATATGTTACATGTTTTTTCCCCAGATTTGTTTTAGTCTTAGCTTTATTATCAATTTATGTTATATTTTGAATGTCTAGAGTTATGGAAGAGTTAGTTATGTAGGATTTCTAGTTGGTTTGATAAAAAGGGTGGGAAACCCACAAAAAAATGTATCATTTTACTATTTCAAATTCTAATGCAAACTAACAGTTGCCATTGTTTGAGAACTTGTGTTATTAACAAATTTAAAAGTTTAATCCACTCTCAGGTGAGTAGGTGCCCCCATTTTTCTCGTTTTATTGTTTATTCTACTTAATATTTGCATTTTTTTTGTTTTTTGGAACGCAACAGTCCAATTTCTCCTTCTCTATATATCCTTTCCATGAAATGTTTTGATTATCTCCTTGTAGATTACACTTACAAAGGTTTTGTCAAAGGTATTTCCTTACCTCTAAATCTTGCTACAACCATGTTGTTAGTTGCCACTTTGTGGATGATTCATTTCTTGCTCTCTTGGAACAAAAGTCTTCAATATCCAAGGCTATGGAATGTTTGAATGCCTTTGTCTTGCATCTGACTCTAATATCAATAGGGTAAAACCTACTTTCATCATAAATCCTTGTCACCTTTTCCATGTAATGGTTTAATCAATATGGCTACAATTAGATTCAATATGGGAAATTTTTCAAGTTCCTCAATGTCCCTTTTATCCTTTAGGCTTCTTATAAGTTGTGGAACTACATCATATCCAACGAGTGGAAAATACTGTCTTATTAGATTACTAAACCTTTATCCTTGGTTAGAAAATTCTAAATTCAATCTAAGGTGCTCTCAAACACCCATGTGTATTATTCTTCATACTGGTTTTGGCTCTTGAGAGGATTCCTACAACACCTCAAAAAAATTTGTATGGGCTAACTCAAAAGATAACCATGGTTTTTACTAGTTGCCCTGGGACTTGTGTTGCAAACCTTTAAGGAAGTAGCTTACTTAGGTTTGATTGATATCAAGATTCAAGTGTTATTTACGCCAACTAGATTGTTAAGAGTCCTAGACACTAATGAAGCTTATAAGATTCTTCTCGGTGATTGTATTTACCAAGGAAGCCCTTATGCTTTCTCAACTTGGCAAGGACTTGGTCTTCACATTCTCATTATGGCCCATGTACCCATCAAGATTTTTGTCACTTTCATAACCAAAAATCATTTGGAAAGCTCGATAACCTATCAAGCCTTATCTTTTATTGAACAAAGATGGCTTTAGGAATGGGCTTACAGTCAACACTCACTCTCTTTAGTAGCCTCCCATTATCAACTTTCATGTTGTACCCTTTACAAAGGTCCTATGATTTTATGTGCACCATTGCAAACTTTTTTTATCGAAGATTTTAAAACTTGACTTTCTTGGTTTGACTTGAATTCTAAGTTTAGCCTTAATGGTGGTGATTTGAATCTAGTATTAAAACTCAGATGGTTGTGTTACGTGAAATCTTACACAAAATTAGTATCCAAGCCCCATCCTTTTGATGAAAAGAGTTTAAGTGGCATGTTGATATGTCCTACTGATATAAACCGTGATTGGATTATCAATAACAGTCTTCCAATATAGTGGTGTATAAAACACTTAGCCACGACTAGAGTTTAGAGTTTTCTACAACAATCTCAAACAAAACCTTTGAGAGCATCTAGGGAGCCATTATGGAGACCAAACAAAATCATTTTTCCTAGGGTATCTTGTTATACTAATATTTTCCTATGGGAGAAAGCTTAGCATGCCCATAATAATGCTTGGTTTTGGATTAATAATTTTTTCATTCCCTTCAAGTCATAGCCCTTCACATGGAATATTGTTTTATTAGTAGATTCTAACATGATGCTTGTAAAATTAAAACATATTTGAAAGATTTATTTATTTCAGTTGTAGAATGATGCAAATTGTTTACTATATGAAATCACAATGACATAGATTTTACATTTTTGTTACTAACAAAACTACCGTATCTCAAATGTTATATTACAAATATAGGTGTAGGCAAAGGAGTGACTGGAGATAAATCATCTCCAAAGCCAAATTGAGGATTGGAGAAATGCCTCTTTTGCTATAATTTGGGTGCTATAAGACCCACATTTCCATAGTTCCCTTGATTGGGGGCATAAACTTAGTGATCAAGACTACGAGTACTAGTCACGCAATGAGTCAAGTTTCTCACCTCCACCCTATCGACATTATCCATGCATTGTTCTAGTTATTGGGCCCCACCAGTACATGATGACAATCCCTATTTGACTATTGCCATTTCTCCCATGCACAATTAACATGGGGATGAAGATAAAAATTCATCATGCAAGTTGGGAACCCTTCCCTAACACTGCAAACCTTATGAGGGGTAGTGGATGATACATGTCTTCCTTCACTCAAGGTTAATGTTTTTTGTGCCATTGGCGTAATATTTTGTGCATCTCATTATGATGTATCTATTTTAATGCTTTTGAGACATATGATACTATTCATTTTGATGTTATTATGATTCTATATTTTTTTATGGTTTTTTTAAATTGAAATTCTCTTGTTTAAACCATTAGTCTTTCTCAAGATTTGTGCCCAATGTAATAATTGACGTATGATTCCTTTCCACCTTTATTTTTCATGAATGATAATATACTATTATATTAATATAATATAATTAACATGCTCTTCAAAATACACATTTCCAAAATCAAATTTTCAAGCAATGACCAATGTCATTCAAAAGCTTTGAAACTCAAATAAAACCATTTTTTATTATTAATACAAGTGGTCTCTTAAATATGTCAAATTATGTGGTATGATTGTGAACTCATCCTTCACAAATGTGAATGGTCTATTTGGTACTTGTTCTATCTACGTGATGCCTATAAAGACACAGAGCACTGGGACTTCTTAGGTGTCACCAATCCTAATACCACTTCAGATCAAGCATGTTTAATTATAACGTTTTCCCACAATTAAACTCGTTTAATTTTCTATTCTATTTATAAAATCTTCAACAAATATTGTATCTTATAAACTATTCATTATAGAACTCCTTAACTATTTCAATTTATACAAATTGTATTTCCCAAATACATCAAATTATGATATATGATTTTCAATATTAAAATCAACAATTTCAAGTAAAGTTATATAAGATAATAAATATTAAATGCTTAAAATGCTTCGACCATATAACATACAACTATACCAAAAATTGTTGTCTATAAAAGAATATAGATGATTTATTTGAAAAAATATCACCAAGTCCTCCTATATAGAGAGTATCATAGTCTTTAAAAACTTTCAAATGGTGTAGATAGGAAGTATTATAATCGTCAAATAGAATTTTGCGAGTGTTATAGTTTAAGCTCCCACTTTGTGGACTCGACCATAGATTCAGCTCTAATCCTCTAAAAAGTTTGAAGTGTCATACCTGTCTTGGTGAGGTGTGCAATTATTTTTTACAAATTACTTCCAGAATAGACCTCAAATGGTATTCGTCCTGAGTGCATTAAATGCCTTAAGCTAACGTTAATATGTTTTTTTGGTGTGCTTCATGCACATATATACCATTGAAAATAAAGTGAAATCAAAATGCATAACTTATTAATAAGAATAAATGAAAATAAAAATATTAGCCATCAATAGGAGGAAAAACATGCAGTAAGAAGAATAAATGAAGATAAATATAAGGATCATTAAGTAACAATGCAATGTATTAGTGATATTGGATAGAGAGGTCTATCTTGAGTAATGGAGTTACAAACGGATGTTAAAAGGACCATTCAAATGTGGTTATAAGAGAAGTAATTAAACTTATTAACAATTCATCTTGGAGTACGGAGTTGAAGAGAGAATTGATTTTGTAAAAGAATCTGTCATGTCTTTAATTTTTGGTGCTTTCAAGATATATAAATTGGATATTACTTTAAGATTTATTGTGGACATAATTGATTCTCTGACATATGAATCAGCAAGTTACTTAGTAAGGAAGTTACAACCATTGTTACAAAGCACATCATCGTTAATAAAAGATTCTATGGATTTTGTCTTAATATATTGTGAAACCTGAAGCTTGATGAGAAGGATATTTTAGTTAGCTTTGATATGGTTTCACTCTTAATAAATATCCCATTAGATGAGGCCGTTAAGATTGTTAATGAAGTAATAAATAGCGAGACAAAGTAGAATTCTACCTTATATCTACTTATTTCAGTTTTCAAGGAGAAATTTATGAGAAAATGGGATCTCCTTTTTTCCCAATTATCACAAATCTATAGTTTAAAAATTTTGCAAAGAAGCAAATTGAAATTGGCACTTCCCTTCTTATGCTTGATGTTCATATAGAACTATTAAAGATAAGAAGACCATTTATGATGTCGCTCTTATTGTTACTTGTTCTGAGTCTACAATAAAAAAAAGCGGCTTGTGATATGTATGGATCACGGTCTCCTTGCCTTGATATATAAAGCTTCCAATGCTTACATACTTGAACATTATCATAAATCTCATAGACATATGTTGGGTAGTTCCTTACTAGTGTAGTGAATGTTTCAATATGGTACAAGCACCTAGGTGACCATGTTGAGTGAGGACTACTCCAAGTGCATAATTAGATGCATCAGTCTCAATCTCAAATGGTTACTGAAGATTAGGTAATGCAAGTATTAAATCATAATAGAGTCTACATTTCAATTCTTTGCATGTTTTTTGTTGTGCAGCTAACTAGATGAGACTTTCTTTGGTGCCACCTTTGGTAACTTGATTTAGAGGCCAAGTAATATTAGAAAAACCAAGTGCAAATCTCTTGTAGAAATTTGTTAATCCTAAGAAGGTATGAAGCTTTGTGAGATTATTTGGCGTTGGTCATTCTTGGATGGCTTGAATCTTGGTTGGGTCCACATGCACTCTTTATGTGTATACTACATATTCTAGATAATAGATCTCCCACGTGTCAAATGAACATTTCTCCATGTTAACATATAACTTATGTTGTGGCAAAGTGTAAAACACTTGTTCAATGGCATAGATGTTCATCCCAAGTTTTGTTGAAAATTAGGATGTCATCAAGGTAGATTACAACAAATGAAGTAGTGAAGAGCCTCAAGATGTCATTCATCATCTTCATGAATGTAGCTCAAACAAACCCTCCTTTACTTTGAAGGTTGTTTTCTAGAGGTCTTTAGGTTCAACATGAATGTAATCATAACCAGACTTAAGATCAATTTTGGGGAAGAATTTTTCACTTTAAAGTTGTTCCAGCGAGTCCTCAATCCTTCAACGAGGATAACGGTTCTTCATTGTGATCTTGTTGAGAGCAATGTATCGATGCAAAACCTCTATGTGACGTCCTTCTTTGGCGCAAGCACAATTAGGTTGCCATAAGGCAATGGACTAAGCCTAATATGTCCTTTATGTTCATAAATTCGTTGCTTGATCTCTTCATTCTCTCGAAATGATTTGTGGTACAAAAAGGCATTAGGTAGAGGTAGTCTAGAGATCATATCAATAGTGTGCTTCACCACATAGTATGTAGGCACTTCTTTAGGTAACTGAAATATATCCTTTTATTCTTCCAACTTGCGGTTCAACTTTGTGGTTTCTACTCCTGTTGGAAGAATGGCAGTATTAATAGGTGCCACAAGGATGTTCTCGCATTCAGGTCCCACCATTAAAAACACAAACTTCTTACAAAAATTGACTAGCTTCTTGCACTATTTGGCATTGATGAGTGACAACTTAGGAACTACTTCTAGTATGCGGTATCTCATATCCCTAACATTTATGACAACATTTCTAGAATTTGCTTCATAGACTACATGTCAATGTCAAAGATGTGGTTGCCCAAGTAAACATCACATATATTTAATGGTGCTACATCGCAAAGGACTGCATCTTGAAAATGTTTGATTTTGTATGCTAGGTGACATTACTAATTGATGTATTTATCAAACCTTGCATTGAACCATCCAACGGAGTATCATTGTTGGTGAGGCATTACTGGAAGTTCAATCTTCAAATTACTTTAGGAGAAATAAGTTTCTTTTGATTTCCATTGTCAATAATGAAATGTACCGGTTGACCATTGATCCACATTTGAAAAGGGAACAATCTTTCTACTTCTTTTGAATCCGTGCTGGGAAGTAGAGATGTTTGTGATACCTATCATAGCATTAGAATCAGAATCCATGCCCTCCTTACCTTTGTCCATTGCCGCAGTGCTTGTACGTGCTGCTTCCAACTAGTACTTACGGTTACACAGGTCACAACAAAACCAGATTTAAAAGGATTCCAAAATAAACATTATACTTGCAAAGAATAAAAAGAGTTTTAAAATAAATTCAGTGATTTTAAAATCAGACAGGAATATGTCTCGTTTTGAATGCATTATGAACTATAATAGTCAAACCAAATATTCAAAAATATTTTTACTATCTACTAGAAAGAGAAATAGACAACTAAACTTGGACTTTAAGCCATTCATGGTGTCTTAAATAAAAGATAGAGGGGTTGACCTCTTCAATCCCATGCCAGACCCCACTCATAGATGAGCAACCTTCAAAACAGATTTGCTGTAAATTCTTAAAATAATTTTGAGTTCAATCTGGTCCATGAAATTTCCATCTTATGAACAAGCTTAATTTACTGGAGATAATGATTTTCCGAGTGGTAATGTGAATGAAAAATATTTAAAACAGTGCAGAATCTTCTGCAATCGGCCATGACCTCGGGTAAATCACTACTAAATTGTTGTCAGTCAGGAAATTTTAACTTGTATTCATTCGATTTCTCCTAAGCTGTGTATAGTCCAAATGGCTTAGTAGCTTGGTTGCAACTTTCTCAGCTTTCTTCAGTTGTTGAACATTGCTAGCAGTAGCAACTCTGCCTGATTGTTTTAATTCTGCCAACTGTGATGTGAGTACCATGTTGGCTTGCTGGATCTTCACCATTTCACTCAGCATCAGTTCTTGCCTCGATATCATCATTTCTTCCATCTTCTCTTGCTTGATTTTTTGTTTTTCCAACTCTTGAGTGATCTTAAATACCTCTCTTTGAAACAGTTGGCCTGAACTACGATTCATTTCTGCCAAAATGTGGGTAACCGGCATTCCTCCTGCACATAATAATGCGAAAAGATGGGATATAGAACTCAATTATAAGGCTATCTTGACTCTCATAACAGAACAAGCTGGTTTTTTGGAAGTTAGGAGTAAACGTGCAAATGTTTTGTGTTCAAGTGAAAGGATATTTAGTATGCTTCGCAGAATTAATAGGATATAAGTGTGACTGAAAAGGGTGATAGAGAGGAGGGAGTATAAAGATGATTAAAAACTGGAAATGGGAAGATATAGAAAATGGCGTTGGTAGGACACCAAAAACTACCTAAACCATTCCATCCTACAGTGGGGGTTAAATTCCATTTCATTAAGTTAATTTTTTTTAACTTAATCAAGTATATTGAAGAAATATTGAGAGTAACTTAACTTAATTGCCTAAAATGTAAAAGCAACCCTTATTCAGCGCCAGATTTAATACATCGATAGCTTAAAAATACATATACATTGAGGATAACGAAAGGGATAGCTTGGTAAAGTTTCCCTCACATCTCAATAACATTTATTCGAATATCCAATTCACTGAGGAATTGGAAGAAAATTGATCTTTATCTTTCTTAGATGTTACGATCTCAAGAAAGAATAATTGATTTCTTGCGCTAAATGTTTAGAGGAAAAAGATGCATACTGATCTCTATCTTCATGGTTCATCACATCACCACCCATCTCAGAAGATCTCGCATCACCACCCATCTAAGAAGATAGAGATGCTCTAATTTGTGATTAACATGAGGGCATTCCGAATATCTGATAAAAACTACATAGAGGATCAGAAGCAATATTTGGTTAAGGTTTTTAAATACAAAGGATATGGTATGAGAGAGATTATCAAAGTCTTCAATAATGTGGAGAAGAAGATTAAGGAACAGGGCAAGGAGGAGGACGAGGTAAATGATATCCCTGTAGCTTTTATCCCATTTAGTGAAGGTATTTCCTCTAAATTGGACATAATTATAGGGAAACATAATGTTAAATCCATTTTTCTACCACAAAACAAAATTGGGAGCATGTTCAAATCCATCAAAGACCCTTTTGAACCTAAATTGGGTTGTGGTTCTAGCAACGCATTCAATGAGACTGAATCAAGTATTCGCCTCGGCTCATCTTCTCATGGAATTTGCATGTACAAGCTACAAATCTTGGTAAGGGAGGAGCACTATCTGAAAACTAAAATAAGAGATGCTACTGAGATTTGAAAACATCTGAATAATTTTCATTGGGGTGAAAGCATCAGCTTTTTATCATCTCCATTTTTACTGAAGTCCGCCTAACGATGATAGTTTTCCCACAAGAGGCCTAGCTTAATCCTAAACTTTCAATAAAAGTACGGTTAAAATAGACCTTCAATACTGGAAATAATTCTTCTGTAGGTGACTTGTCCTAGGTTATCCTTTAAACCCCAGTCCCTAGTTACTTCAACAAATTCAAAGAAGATAAAGGAAGCGGATCGTCTGAATTTCAAAGGATATTGACGGCATTGGCAAATACTAAAACAACAAAGGGTAGAAAATATAACCTACGAAAGCCCGCAAAATTTTGGCAGTGGGACTAAGTGTCAAGACCATTAGAGATTCTTCATATTCTTTTTGAAGTCATCTCGCTTCCTATGAATCTTTACCAATAGCAAGGTCGTGTTGTGTAGCCTCTTCTCCTCAAATAATTCACTAAAACTGCCCACATTCACGCTGTTATCCTACTGCATACAAATATCCTTGCACGCATCGCACTCCCTAATGAAGTGTCGTTCAGTTTCAACCACTCTATCATTGCAAAAAATGCAAGTCCTATCTTCCCATCTTTCCTTGGGAACCATCCATCTTCCAGTTTCACACCTAAGATGGTGTGACCCGGTCCTCAATTGTGCCATTAGGATCCTAGCATTACCTTTAAGTTCAGCACATAGGTATGCTTTATCCCCGTGCTCCCAAGTGGGATTGAACTCTTTCATATAATGCATTTTTTTACGTCCAATCTGATTTGTCCACATGGCAGTCCTGAATTTTTCTAACACAAACTTTTTTATTTCCTCTTTGGAGTTAGGGCACTCATGTAACTTAATGTCCCATTTTCCCAGCCACTTGATGTTTTGCTTCATCCACGTCTTCTTCCTCCGATCTAGCACCTCGTTCACCACCATTTTGGGCCACTGGTGATTCCCCATGTTTTCAACCTTTTTTATGTAGCTTAGTACCTGTGAAATTGCCACAGCTTCCATTGGGAAAGTACTGGCTTCCGCCAAGAGGATTTCATATGGAATAGTTGCTTTAACTTTAAGACTACTGGTGATAAGATGTTTTTGAATTCTTTTCAACTGTCTCCATCTATTATTTGACATGTTGCTTCCCCAAACCTCACAACCATAGAGGACAACCGGTGTGACCAGCAAACCAAAAAGGGTTTTCTTGGTTTTTCAGTCCCAAAGTTCCGCTTTCCTGCATCTGCTCTTAAAATACGTGTAGAGAAAAACATAAAGAATTTGGACATATGTTGTCGGTTGGCTTTAGTTGAATGGGTAAGTTCTATGTGCGTACGTGGCACGTTAAATATATCTGTTGTTGTTGTTTGAAATAAATATTATTATATAAATTAATATAATAAATATATAATATTATTCATAAAATAAAATAAGAAGGTGGTATGATGGCATTTTATAAGGTTTATAAATTATGTTTAGGAGTAACATATTAAAAGATTATATTGAGTTTAAAATAGATTTGTAACATAAAATATATATATAATTATTGGAAGACTAGGCAACAGTAGCAAAAACATTAGTAAAGGAGGATTTTTATTATGGGGATCATTCAGCCAGAGTTTGACAAGTCATCTTTCTCATAAACGGGGTCCCAATGAGAATTAGTAGTGGTATGCTCTCTTTCCTCCTTAACATCTTTATTATGATCAAAGTGGCGAGGGGATATTACCAGTGCAAACCTTGGAAACTTGTTGTCCTATGGTGGGTCCCAACCACCTTGAGAGTTCCTTGGTGAAGAGATCCATTGGTGTTACCCTATAAGTGGCAGAGAGACCCAACCCTGTGTGCATGGAAGCAATAGAGACGGATAACCACACCCTCTTGGGCAGGGGGGAGGGGGGGAGGACGGGGCGGGGGGGCGTGGGTGCGAGTGATAACAATGAGGAGATCCTTAGATACGACTGTGAAAGCGATAATAAGAATAGTTGCACTAATGCCCTCCATACAGAGTGCCATTGTTGCCTCTTGATGGAGCATTCTTGGGAGGGGAAGGTGGAACACGAGCCACAGTACACAGGGCATTGCCCCAATAATGGAGCAATATCTACAAATGCTCGATCTCCATAGCAACTTTTTGAACTTGAATCTATAAGAGAACATTAGATATAACCATAGACTTGTTATAAACAGAAAAGTGGCAATCAATAGCAGCATTAGAAAATAAATCGAAATATCATTCTTTCCATATCCTTGAAAAAAAAAATCCACTCTAAAAGTATGCCAAACTTGGATTTATTTTAGCGACATCCTAAGATTATCACCGAGGAGGATATGATGACAATTGAGAGGCTCTGGAAAAAAAGGGATGAAGAAATCATGAATCCAACTTCATACATTTTAGGCCTTAGGGCAAAACCAAAATATGTGCATAATAGTCTCCAAATGTCCATAGAATGGGCATGATGGATGAACTACCCCTAATTGGACCAAGCATCTCGCAAGCAGTAGCCCTTTATGGAGTAAACACCAAGCAAAGTGAGCTAGCTGAGGTTCAACATGAGTGCTCCATACAATTTAGAAACACCTACCCCAAGTAGCTAGGGAGGACCGAACATCCCATTTGGCATTAAGCTTATCAACCATCAAAAGATGTGGGGATAACCACTCATGGCCCTTACGAGCGGTATAATCTGGAAAGGGAGTTAATATACCATTTCCAATCCTTCCAACAAGGGTGAGAAAAGGTCACAGTGAATTCATTTAGCATATATGTGAGGACGATAACAATGATCTCCTCATAAGATTCTCTATTCGTAGAGGACAATTTATATTTAGACAACACATCCACCCAAGGCAGCCAAAACTGGGTTTGTTTGTAAAATAAGTCTTGCAATGTTTGAATTCATGTTATAAAAAACTTTTGGGAATGAATCCAACGAACTTATGCAAGAAGAACATCATGGAAATTGATAATAGGGGACCACCACAAGGAGTGGTAGTTGATAAAAAGACCATAGCTAAATTCATTTCCATTCCATAATAATCAGGGATTAATATTTTCCCAAACTTTTCAAATGCTTTTAACCACGAAAGACCCAATAATTTTCATTGGGGCAGAGAGAGTTAAATGTTAGCAAATCCTAACCCTTTCCAAGTGGAAAGGCCATAAGAAGTACCCTCAGATATGCAATGGTGAAGTAAAACTTTATATGCCTTATTCCCCTTAATAGATAGATAATCCATTTGGCACCAAGAGTCAAGCCTTGGCGAGAAATGTTAATCAACTCCATCCCTCTAGCCTCCTTAGGGAGATGACAATACTCCTAGGTAACCCTATGGAAATCTTTATCGATTGACAAACTGTCAAAGATAAAATCTCTGAAAAGATTTTTCAAGCTTCTAAACATATATGTTTGAGGGCACCCAATAGCTGCAAGCACCTCAGAACACACTTGAAATTTCCTTACAAGGGATAGGGGCTTGGTTATCAAATAAGAGACCTTTTTCATAACCTGATCCACCACATATTGCCAAAAGACAGAAGGGAAAGCCTGAAATGCAAAGGAAATGCCCAAAAATTTGAAATTTTCATCATGTTGAAGTTATTTCCAATTATACTGACTAACCCAGCGAGGCAAAGGGAGGAAGGATTGTCTATAGAGTTGCATCTTTTGCCGTGGAATGGAATATCTGAAGGCAAGGCATAAAGTATCAAGACATTGCATAGCATTAGCAACATTAATCTCATCCTCAATAAGAGTAAGAAAGGAGTCATCCACAAAATGACCATTGAGGAGTTGAGAGGGTTCCTTAATAGGGAGAGAAATCTCTCAAACAAGACCTTGAGATTGAGCATGTGCCAAAAGATATCAAAAGTCTTCAGTAGTGAGAACATATAAAGAAAGTGCCAACGGGAACCCTTGCCAAATGGATCTAAAGAAACTAAATTGTTCAAATCTGACACTATTGATAAAAAAGAAGTTCAAAGCATCTACAAAAAACATTTGAACTGATTACAGGAACCTAGGGCCAAACCGTAAAGCTTTTAACATAGCCATAATGAAGGGCCATTCAATACAATCATAAGCTTTGTCAAATCAATTTTGATGAATATGTATTTTTGATTGGATCTATGAGCCCATTCCATACCTTCCCATACAACAATGATATTATCTAATATGTATATACTTTAAATGTATCATGTTTGTTTAGGTCTAACAATCAAGGGCAAGAGATGGCAAAGATGAAGCACAAGTATTTTAGTAATGATCTTGTATGAGACATTGATTAAAGTGATGGGCCACCAATTACCAATAATTCAAAATCTCCCTGTCTAGGAATGAATTTAATGTTCCCTTTGGTTGATGCCAATCCCCAAAGAATGGGTATTGAAAGCTTCCAGTTAGACTTGATATAGGTCTGGCCCAATGGCATCCCACATTTTTTAATAGAATTTGCACAGAAATCCATCACACCTAGGATCTTTGTCATTGGCCATTTGCATGGTAGCCTGCTAAAGGTCCTTAATGGAGAGTATCATATCACAATCAACTCTTTGTGCAGGAGTTATTTTGCATGAAACAACTGAAAGGCATTGGGCAAGGGCTTGTGGTCACTCAAATGATGGTTCCTATGCTTTGAAAACTTGTTGGTAGTGTCACATGAAGACTTGGATCATATCCAAGGTTCAATAAGGCATTATCCACCATCCTAAATGGCTTTAATCTACTAAGTAACCTATTGATTTTTGAGCATGTCAATGAATTCCTTGGATACATTGTCATATTTGTCTAAAATCATGGAAATATATCATTACGTGAGCTATAGTAGCTAAACTTTTTAATTTTGAAAATTTCCATCTAATACGTTGTAACCCAAAAATAAATAAATAAATAATAATAATAATAATAATAATTTCAAACATATTTTTTAACAAAATATTTAGCCTTAATTGAAGGGGCTCTATTATATATATAAGTTGGGATGTTTGAAGATATAAACCCAAACTCTCAATCCTTGTACAACTTGATTGTAGACACCTAAAAAATGCTTCTCAATATTTATTAGTCATTAAATTGTATATTTCTAATATGTTTGTGTATATTTTTTAATTATTGGATTAAATTGGGTATTATTGATGTCTTTAATGATTTTCAATGGTTCTCGTTCATTATTTGAATGTCTTCCATTTTTCATTTCCCTATTTTGATAGTTTGAACACATTTTATTCTCCTTCTCTAAAGCATGCAATTATGCTTTAGATACGTCTGAAGCCTAACTATACGGTCCTTATAGAGAACATTTGGGCTCTTTTATGCCTCGCTCCCTTTGACCCTTATCCCATTTTATTACTTTTTTGGTCATTAGATATTAGTTTATGCATCGATAAGGTCTTAGTTTAAATTCAATTTATCTATAAATTTACAAACACCCTAGTGCATTTAAACATCTAAAAATCATATATCAATCATTGAACATGTGGAAAGAACTCATTAATGTTCACATAAATCTAGTGATCATCTATTAACATTATAAAGAAATCAATTAATCATTAGAGTGTTCATGAAAACACCAAAGTTCATGTTAGCAACATATTATATTGCATTGGTCTTTATGGCTAATGAGTTATTGTAATTATTGAAGTGTATTTTTTTATATTGTACATTGTTAAGGGCCCCAAAACATATCAAGATAACTATGTTATTCCATAGAATAATGCAAGTTCTATAAATATTTTATGTTCCTTAAAGTTTCACATCGAGTTGGCCAATATGGGCTAGAAGACGAAGTCTATTTTTCCAACAATTTGAGTGAAAGGCACAAAAAAGTGAGAAAGTTTTTTGGAGCCCTAGATCTAATGAACACAATCATCAAAACAATTTTATATGCTTGACTTTTGCTAGGAACAAAACTTGACAGTCCTAATATTGCTAAGAATAGAACTTGACAGTTTATACTTCATAGGGCGTATAAAGATTTTTTTTCCATGATAATTCAGGTTTATTATCATACAATACTTTCTAAAGTATCAATTTTATCAAAAATTGATGATTTAGTGATTTTTTTTTCCTCCTTGTAATTTAATAGCCATTTTTTATTAGTAGATTTATAATGATGTTAGATATGTTGATATGAATATTTTATCTCAAATGGCTTAGTAGTTTAAAATGAAGAGTGTAAAGCCATGAGTGGCTATTGTCACAAGTAATATAACTCATATTGAAGGATGCTACTTCATCCCATGGTAAAGGTAGTGAGATTTGATCAATTCCTTGTGCAGTGAATGAAAGTACCTCCCTTATTTGGCATAACTAGTTTCTGGCTTCGTTCGCATTAAGCTTGTCCTGAGACCATCTTATCCCTATTTTTGGAAGACTAGTAACATCTACAAGAAATTATTCTATCAAATTCAATTTCAATCCCTTCACCTAGGTAGTATTACCATAAAGGGTTGGCAAAAAAAAAAAAAAATTGTACTTTCACTATATCTTGAGAATTTCTCAAAGAAAGACAATCAACATACATTCCCAAAGATATTTATAATTATTGAATTGTTCATAAAGACTCTATGATCAAAGGAATCATCTTACTATATTTCCTCCTGTGATTGTGATAAATCTCTTCATTTTTCATGTAGTAACTAAACATGGCTTATGGAATGCCTTTATAGCAACCCAAAGTAGTTTTGACATGTGAGGTACAATCAGACTGTCCCTTACCTGTCACTTAAGATCACTCCTCTTAGTGAAATATTAGTGACACTTCATCCTAGAGAAATAAATACTATTTATTGACCATTCTTCCCCCCCAAAAAAAGACTTGACACTTATCCTTGAGTGGATTGAGGTGGATCAAAATAGGAGTATTTAGAATATTGGTTATGGGTGAGAGATATGGAACACTACTTACTTAGGATTATAAAGGCTAAAAATGTTTGTGGTGGATTGTGTAAAGTGGAAACATGGATAATTATGAAATGGTGTTCATGACTAATAGATAGTAGGGTAAAGTAATGTTCAAGTCAAAGGATATGTATGAAGGCTTGGATAATAGGGCTTGGACCTTTTAGGAGTGGCCTATATGAGCATAGAAAATGACATAGTTACATAATTTAATGTTAAGATAAAAAGAAATGAATAAGTAAATGAAAAGTAAAATTTATTGAATTTGTATTGGTTTAATAATAGAACAAGGATGTTTCAAAATGGGTTGGTAATAGGTGCATTGAAATGGTAGTAGGTAGTCCTTTAGGTATTGCGACTAAATGATGAAATCAACAATCAAGCATCCTTAGTGATGAAATGACAACGTAGCTAAGTTGAGAGATAAAGACATGGCTGTCAGAATCTATGAGATCAAGAACTTGTGAAATAATTTCACCAAGGATATGTTTGACAAAACCTTTGTGATGCATGTGGGATCATGTTGTTGAATAGACATGAAGTAAACATCCCAATTGTTTATCGACTAGCTTTAGATGATGACCAAAGATATTAGGCTTGCTAAATATCTTAGAATTTGGCACATAGCAGACACTAATTATGTAAGAAGAAAATTTCAAGGCAACAAGAATTGGTAGCAAGTTGGTGGTAGTGGTTGCAGGACCAATAATGTAATAGTGGCTTCAAAATGAAAAGTTGGTAGTAATGGTTATAGGTTAAAATTTAGGATCAGTAGTTGTTATGTCGAGTGTGCAGGACTGCATATATGTAATGATATAATAGATTTATAGTTGTATAATGTATGGAAGAAATATGTAGCAGGGTAGTTGAGAATATAAACATAAAAAATGAAGAGCATGGATCCCACAACCCATGAAAATAAGCATCTTTATCATTTATAATGATGATGGTGTTTCTTCAAATGTTGCAGACACATGTAGTAATGGAAAGATAGTTCGATAGTGTTTGAAGGAAAATAAGCAAAGGTAATAGAGGCATGCAATTGTAGACAATATTCTTTCAAAAAATTAAGAATATTTGTAAATGAGGAAGATACAACAAATTACTTTATTATCTTTTTTTAAAACCCTTAATCAACTAGAAAGTTGGTTTTCCAATCAAGGCTCTTTATCCAGTACATGGTCCAAAACCATCAATAATGCCTGAGGGTTTTCATATATATATATATATATATATATATATATATATTAGAAATGATGGCATGATGAATGGTTAGGAAGAGGTTATACTATAGCCTCTATAAATTCGAAATGAACTTGAGACTTTAGATTTATTCATAGTTTTGAGCTCGTTGTCTAACATTTATTCAACCTTGAGCCATCTTTTGAGAAGTTTAGCTTTGTGATATTTTATGTGAAAGAATGAAGTAGTGTATATCCCTCTAGTGGAAATATCCTCATGCAGTAAGCCTATCATGCCACAAATTCATAGTTGTTGAGTGACCTATAGGTGATATAAAACTATTTGAAAATTTTCATCAGAGTATGTGGCTTTCCCTAGATGCCAGCATCGATCATAATAGTGGGTTTATTATGTTGTATTTCTAAACAAAGAGAAATGTTGTGAAAATATTTTGAAAGGAATGAAAAACAAAGCATTCCAATCTATAGAGATCTCAAATGTTAACAATAAAAAAATCATAAGGATAATCTGATAGCATAGACTTGAAAATTTATATAAAGAAATGAAAAACAATTATCATATAATATCTCCATAACTTCATGCAAATACAATGAAAGTGCCTTGCTTCTATAGGCAAAGAAGATCAATCATAGCCATAAGATCAAGCTAAGAGATAACCTAGGGATAAAAACCCACTATACCTAAAATTAAAATAATAATTAATATCCACACCTAAGTGGGTGGGAAATCCTAATTATGCTTAAAACAAATAAAGCAATTAGGAAACATGAGCTACGGTAAATAACCTACTTTAACACACCCCCCCCCCTCAAGTGAAGTTAGGGGCTAAAATAGCCAAAAATAAAGTTGCATATCCACAATATGAATTTCAGTAACAAGGTCTGATTAGATACTTGTGTAAAATATATCCATGAAGAAATGAAGAATGAAGATGTCCTCACAAACACACCCTAAGGATAACTTTTGAAACCCCAAGCATGCCACACAACTCAAGGTAATGAGGTGATACAAAAGGCTTTGTAAAGATTTTGGCAAATTGTTGCTAAGTTTAAATATACTCCAAGTAAAGAAATCCATCCTAAATGTGTTGATGAATTAAGTGCATGTGAATCTCAATATGCTTGGTCCACTAGTTTTCAACAAATTATGTAAGAAATATGAAATGCACTTTGGTTGTCATATAAAAATTATAGTATGTGAATCATGCATGAATCCAAACTCTATCAATAAATAACAAAGCCAAAGAATGTGCTAACTCATTTTGATTTTTCCCTATACTCTATCTTTATATATGAAAGTGCAATGGCCTACTACTTCTTACAAGCCTAAACAAATGGAGAAGAACCAAGGCAAAAAAAGTATCCATAAGTGAAATGCCTTTCATCAATAAAACCTACCTAATCTGAATTAGTATAACCAACTGAGTAGAACCTCTCGTGTATTTTAATCCAAAGTGGAAAGTGCCCTGTTGATATCACAAAATCCTTTTGGCAGCCTGCCAATGATTGTCATGAGGATTATGTGCAAATCAAAATATAAGCCCAACTACAAAATAAATATTTGGGTGAGTATTGGTCAAGTACATGAGACTTCACATCAACTACCTATATAATGTAGGATCACAAAGAGTAGTGTAGGTGAAAGTAAGAGTGATACCAGACTAAAAAGGAGAGGAACTTGGCTTGTAACCAAACATGCCAAAATGATGAAGAAGATCAAGGGTTTACTTTTGATGACTCAAATGAATCCTTAAATTTGAATCAGAAATTTGTAAACCAAGGAGTAAATGTAAAATACCAAGATCTATCATATCAAACTACCTTGAAAGATGTTGCTAAATAGTCTTAATCTAAGAAGAAAAGTTGCATGTAAGAAGTAGATCATCAACATATAAAACTAGTATAGTGAATCCTCTCCAACATGTTGTATATATATGGTAAGATCTGAGTGCCAATGAACAAATCTAGTAGATAAAATAAAATAAAATAATCTATCTTCTCATACTAGGATTGAGGAGCCTATTTGAGACCATAAAAAGACCTTTGTAGTTGAAAAATAAGAGAATAATCATGAACAAACCCAGCATATCGATCCATGTAGATTTCCTCCTATGAATCTCCATGTAAGAAGGTACTCTCTACGTCTATCTGGTACACTCACCAACCCTGTGATGTAGTAAGATAAAGTACTAGGTGTACAAAATCTATCCTAGAAATAGGGGAAAAAGTCTTAGAGTAATCAATACCTTCAACTTGTGAGAAACCATTTTCTACAAGATGATCCTTATACTTATCAATAGACCTATCAACTGCATATTTGGTTCAGCATATCCACTTACATCTAGCCAACTTTACTCCCTTAGGAAGAAAGACCAAATATCAAGTATGATTCCTCATCAAGGAAGACTACTAATATGTCATCGCATCATCCCTCTCATGTATCTCATGAGCATGTGAAAAATAATGTGGATGCCTAGAAAATGCTTGACACAAAATTCTAGAACCTGTAGAATGTGCATGATGATGTCTAGTGGGTGGAATATTTTGTATGAAAGGTGTTGCCTCAAAAATAGTGGTATGATCCCACTTATACATAGTGGGAACATGATCCACATCTAAACCTACATCTATAACCTCCTCACTAGCCTCCTAAATTGGCTCTTCAAAGAAGGTATCCTCAAGATGAAGTGAAGAATCATCGATGGATGGAATCAACAAAGAATAAGTCGTGGAAGAAGATGAAGACTTATGAGAAGATAAATGCTCATTAAATTGAACATGTGTTTGAAAAATAACATCATGAGAATCAAGATCCAAAAGTAGATAAGCTCTCATGTCCTCACAATACCATACAAAGATCAAGGGTTTGTTATTTTTATCCAAGGCTTTCATTTTTCTCTTTGGTGCCAAAGCCTAAGCATGGCTCCCAAAAACTCAAAAAATGAGACATCAAGATTAGTTCCAAACCAAGCCACCTCTGGAGTCAAATTCCCAAGTGCTTTGTGTGGTGTGTGATTTTGAATATAATTTTCACAATTAATTATTTTTGCCTTGTATACAAGAAGTAATTCCTGAGAATGCATCATGAAGTTAGCCATCTGCTTCAAAGTTTGGTTCTTCCTTTCTACTAAGCCATTATGTTGTGGTGTATAAGGAACAAAATGTCAGTGAACAATGTCATGAATTGCCAAAAAATCATAAAACTCTATGTTGAATTACTCTCCCCCATTATCAGTGTGAAACTTATTTATGCAATTAAAATATTGAATCTTGACCAAAGCCTTGAAGACTTTGAAGTGTGAAAAAGCATCACTCTTATACTTGAGAACATAGACCCAAGTACATCTTGAAAAATTCTCAATGAATATAAGGTCATACTTAGCTCCATTGAAAGGAGTAGAAAAAACCATCAAGTCATTGTGCACATGTTTAAGTGGTGAATAAGCTCTCTTGGACATACCCTTAGGAAATGTATCTTGGTGTTGTTTTCCCAATGCATAACAAGGAAAACTCCATCAAGACAATAAACACTAAGAAGACCATCAACTAGACCGTGAGTGCTTAACTCATTCAAATATCTATAATTAAGATGTCCAAATCTCTCATGTCAAAACTTACTCTCATAATTTGCATGAGAAACTAAACATGTCCCCATAGAATAAGTATCATCAAAACTCACAAAGTGATATAGTATATAACTATGATCAATGTCACCTTGTGAAACAATGAAAGAGGATCCAACAAGGTTAGAATTTTATCCCCTTACGATGTACAAGTCATTATCTCACCCTAATCACAATGACAAATCTGATAAACAAAAAGTAAATGTGTAGTGATGTCAATAACATATAGTGATTCATTGATGTGGCCACCATCAAGTTGTATGTAAATATTTCCCTTAACAAAAATAAAGGAAGAATATCCAACATCAATTTTAGAAGAAGAACTCAAACCAAGAGATATGAAATACTTCTTAGAATAATTCATGTGGTGAAAGCACCATAATCTATAACCCAATTGTCTATCACATGTGACTAAGATCTCCCAACAACATTAAATGCTTTTCCATGCTTATTGGAAGGAGGTAGAGTGGAGATACAGATATGATGTTTTATAACTACATCCTCTAAGGATTTAATTCTCTTCCAACACCTAGTTTCTACATGATCAATCCCCCCACAAAAAGATCATGAAAGGCTAGAATTATTCTTGGGTTTAGAGTTATTATCTTTAGGTTTAGTGGAACTTTGAGATGGAGGAGTGGTTTTGGGTTTAATTTTTTTAATTTTCCCATGCCTTAGGATTATATGCTACTAATACCTTTTGATAGGTGGAATATTCAAGGTTAGATAATTTGGATTCTTCCCTAGTAAGTCATTCACAAAAAAACTCTAAATCATGCATTTTGAATATGGCACCCAAGGCATCCATGCTAGAGATAAAGGTAGAAGAAAATATTTGAAATGGACTTCTCAACTTAGAAAGAATTAGTAAACACATTATTCACCTTTCTTATCTCTTCCACTCCCCTTTAATTGTGTCAACAAGTGCTTGAACTTAGTAAGAGCCTACAATGAATGTAAAATCTTCAGGATTGAGAGAAGTGATCTCTACTTCAAGATGCATGGCTCTCATGTGATCCACCTTACCAAATAAACCCTATAATTTTGACCATATTTTGAAAGTAGAGTCACATCCTTCTAAATGAAATAAAAGACTATCACTTACATAAGTTCCTATCAAACCCATACACTCAACAAATTTGCATTGGTGTTAAAATTTCTCATATTCTCTAGTGAAAATTGCTTGTGTTTCAGTTATTAAGGCCCATAGTCCTTTACATTTAATGATTGTTTCCATTCTTGGTCTCCATGTGTGGTAATTATGTTTTGTTAATAGATCACACTGATCTAATGTAGAATAATAATCTATTTTATAAAATCACCAAAGAGTAAGAGAATGCAAAAAAGGTGCACAAATCAACATTGAGACAACCCCTAAAAGACTTTGTACTGAGCCCCCCTAAATGTGTTACTTTATATTTTAGTGCATTTTACAAAATAAATGACACCAATAGATCAATCATAAAAAAACATGTACTTTTGAAAAAAATAACACTCCATTTTGATTTACTGATCAAAAGATATAGTTTTTACAAAATTTCCCACCATAAATGGGTCAAAAATAAAAATTACACTAAAAATATTAAATGCTTGGAGAAAAAGAATAAATTCTTATAGAATTTTAAAAACTAGCCTTGGACTTAATCCCCCCCCCCCATGTGACCATACCATGTGACCAAGGGGCTAAGGGTGAGGATGAGTGCTCCCCCCTTTTGACCATCGAGCTACTGCGTGCAGAAGATCTAAAAAATGTGTTGATCTTTCTATCAATCTACTAAATACTACTGATCTAAAAAACATGTTTCTCTAACCAACTTAGGAAATGAATCACCGAGAAATAAAAATGACCCAAGGAAAAGAAAATTAGGTCGAGTATGATTCGCATAAAAACACTATGTAAAACCTCTTCCTCTCACACCAAACAAACCCTTCCACACAATAAGAAAAAAAAATCATAGGTACAAAACCTCTTTCTCACTTATTTAAAAAATGATTCATAGATCCAATGGCATACTCCAAAAAAATGAGAATAAATTTTGGATTCAAAATTTTTGTAGCAACTCCAATAAACTCACAAATGGATGGCTGCAACACCTACTTCTATGATTACCATGAAAGGAATGAAAAGTAAGGCATTCCAAACCACAAAGATGTCAGATGTTAACAAAAAAACATCACAAGGAGAATCTGATAGCATAGACTTGCAAATTGATATGCAAAAATGAAAAATAATATCTATAGAACTTCATGTAAATACAATGAAAGTGCCTTGCTTATATAGGCAAGTAAAATCAATCATAGCCATAAGATCAAGCTAAGAGATAACCTAGGGATAAAAACCCAATATACCTAAAATATAAAAATAATTAATAGCTACACCTAAGTGGGTGAAAAAATATAATAATGCTTAAGATAGATAAAACACCTAGGAAATATGAACTAAGGTAAATAACCTACTCTTAACACTTTTTTACAACCAAGTTGTTAGCAAACCTATGAGATTTCATAAAAATCATAAAGATATGTTCATCATCCACTTGTAGACTTGTTTTATCAGATGTTAGTTATTAAATAATATCAAAAATGAAATTATTTGAGTTCATGTTCATGTAGTATGGTAAAATTGAATTCATGAAGTTATAACAACCATATAATGGTGCAAACATTAAGATTTAGTTTTTGCATTAGATGCCAAATGGTTGGATGATCCATATGGACAAGAATATGACATCTAAAAATGGAAAAAATATTGATTAATAACATATATAACCACAAGGAATTCATTCATAATTATGATACAATTAAGCTCTAGGATAAAAAATGTTGGCAAAGTTCAATTGTCTATCTACTTGACCAAGGACAAATCTTGATGGTCTTTCATATACATAGGTGAAGATATGGAAGTAAATTATCCATTTTAGTCATTGGAGAACATGTATTGACATGAGAGAATCATGAAAAACTTGAAAATATTCTTGATATAATTTTTTTCAAATCAAATCAACATTACAAAACAATTATTGGTGTTGTAATTTTATGAAGATTGACAAAGAAAAATCATTAATTTATGCATGTTCACAGAAAAACCTAATATCCTATTAAATTTTAGGCATGGAATTTTGTTTTTATCATATCTAGATCAATTCATGGTGATATTCTTGAAGTCTTTTGGGTGATATTAATTATGGCTTTTATTGAGGTTTTAACTAGTTGTTAATGTAAATAGATCATCTAGGATGACTTGCGACATTCTTGGTTAATGTAGGAATGGATTGGATTTTTTATAAAAGATTCTCAAGGTAGCATTTATGTGGCAATTTGGTGGAAAATAATATCATCCCCAATAGAGTCCAAAAATCCCTCCATGGGAGGATAATCAATATGTTGGACAAAAGAATTAATAGATTGATTTTGTGTATGTATGTTATGCACATGATTAAAGATAAATGTATTTATGCTTAGTGCAAATAATTATTATATATGTGACAACAAAGTTAAATTTTGGAACCTTTGTGGCATGGTTTATAGCCCACTTTTACTAGGGGGTGTGGGGGACAATGTCCCCACCCCCCCTGCCCGCCCGCCCCTCCAACTATTATCACAGGGGAGTTTAGGTCCCCAAGGTATGAAATCAAGGATTCAAACCCATATTTATAGGAAGATGAATTCTACTAGATTCCATTTTTATAAGAAAAGTCCTAATGGAATTTTCCACTCTATTTTTAGGAGGAGGAATCCTAACGGTGCTTTGCCAATTAGGTGTATTTATCTTTGTGGAGTCCTCATGTAATCTACACAATGAGTTCACATGTAATTTGTTCATTTTGAAATTAATAAAGATTGATATATTGTACCATGGAAGTTTCCTTGGCTTGATAAGGTTTTATCATGTAAATTATGTTTTTTGTCTCATGCATGTTGAGGTTTGTTTGTTTAATTATCTCTGTAATTGCATTCTGTTATTTTTACATAGGTTTAGAGTGTTTGGTTTCCTAACAATAATTTTATCCTTTGGTCAATGGTGGTAATTCATCAAAGATGATATTGGTCGTTTCTTATGGTTTCTAGTGTAGACACCTTATTTCTTCCACCCCAATGTCGTCACTACTCACCAATCCATTATCCACACTATTCCACATATTAAACCCTGATTTCTATTATAAACCCAAATCACTAATACGGTTACCACTTTCATCACAAATCTTTTCATCGTATCCCTAATCAAATTATGACACTGTATTCTAACTCTAATCCCATCAAATGCATCCCTAATCAGTGTACCACTATTCATATCATTCCCTCAATCAATTAATTTTATTGCAATTAAACCTTACCAGTCCCACATAAATCAAACTAGATTAATTAACTAGCTAATCCTATTAGCTAGTTAATTAGTCTAATCATAAAATCCATGGAAATTTAATTTCCATAAATCAAATATCTTTACATCAACTTTACATCTCAAATCAATGACTTCACTCATCCACTTGCTAAATATCCCAAAATGCAAGGCAAGGGGACAAAGGTGTAAGTCTAACACTCCTCATTCATGGCATGCCCATACCCATCCAACCTTATCCATTTATGATCCAACCCCCCAACTTTGACTCAATCATGACCCTTGATCTTGGATCAAATCCAACCACCCATTCCTATTTCTCAAACTCTATAATTGAGCTCACACCCCTTACTTTCAACAAGCTTAGGTTGCCTAAGGAGACTCCATTCTTTGAGCAAACATCATCATAATCAAGCATCATTGCATTAATCCATCAAGCCCAGGTTGCATAATGAGACTCTGTCCATTGAGTAAACATACATCCCAATCAAGCATCAAGCCATCAAACCATCCACAGGAGGACATCCAGCCAAAGTTCTTGTGTGATCTTCATTGAGCACCCACAATCAACAAAATCTAAGAAAAAAACCAGACATCAAAGGGGGAATATTAATTGGTAAGTGAAGGTATGCATATTTCTCTATTTTTCTCATCGAAGGTGCATTTCATTTGTTAGAGTATGGATCTTATATTAAGTCTTGATTTATAGATTTTATTTTTTGCTCTAATATTTGTGCATGCATACATTTGACATCCTCAGTGGGAACTTATCCATAATCCTTGTTCCATTTTTCTTGTTGGGTGTTTTAAGCTTTGTATGTTTAGTTATTGGAGCTAATTAAGATCAATTTGAGTCCAATTTCATGTTTTAGCTTTAAGATTATGTTTTTTGAGTCACAACATCTATGTTATGTGTAACGATGTATTTGTTCTCAAGAACAACATATGTGCATAATTGTTCTACATCTATGCATTGTCTATTATGTTTATTTTATGTCTACTCTATCACAACATATATGTATTTCATAATGTCTTTATAGGTCAAATAATGTTCACACTTGGTCAAATGAAATCTACGTAAGTTCTTTATGATTAGTCCCTATGTTGCCTATTTTTAGTGTCTACACTAACGTCGTGGTGTCTTTGTCCATTATAGCATCTGTGTTGGGTCAAATAGTGTTTGTATCAAGTCAAATAATGTATGCATCTATCTTTATTTTTTGTTATTAGTCCTTTCAAATATCTATCACAAAAGTATCATAAATTATACAAATGTGATCATTAGTCCTTTCATTATCATAAGAATATGGTGTAGCATTGTTAGACATGATCAAATGTAAAGGATGAACACCATTGGACATTAGATATTTAAAAGTCATTTAAATTTTTTAACCCATAATATAATAAATATGACAAGCACCAAGCTTATTGTTAACAAAAAACTATCAGACCACAAAAGAAAGACTATTAATGGGTGTAATTAGATAAGGTGTGTTTACTTTATAGGCTCTTAGATATACTAATCTTAATCATAAATAGTGATCATGACCAAACAATGCACTAACTACAAAGGATTCCACTATCCCATAGCCACCCTCATGTCTCTAGGGTACTATAGACACTAGAAAACCGTACTAAATGGTTATAGTTATTGTAAAGTACCAATTTGGCCCCCTTGGCCCCTTGGGTTAGGGTATTTATTAAAACCCTTAAATACACCTGTCTACCCCATTTAGTTAATTTAATTAGTTAATTAAGTTAAATAAGCCTATTCACACCTCACCCCACCTAAACCCATGGCTAATTGAGCGACACCTATCCTTAAGACTATTTCCTACCCTAGCATTTAATGCCTTAACCTCCTAGACCTCTTCTTCTCACCTGCCCATTATACCTTAAGTTAGCTCAGACCACTTCCAATGGTCTTAATGGCCAAACTTAAGTGCAAATGGCTATTTTTGGCAAATTTGATTATGTCTCCCTTGATCGACGTCTGTCACCTCTTGATCAATGTCAGTTGACCAAGATCAATGTCAGTTACTTAAGGTATCCCCATGATTCGGGCAATAATTTAGGTGATAATTCAGGTGACAGGTCTACCCCAATTGATGACGGAACTTCCAGAGCCATAACTTTTACACCGTAGCTCCAATTGACTCGTCATTTGAACCATTGCAAGTGCCCAAAATTTCAATTTTAGTAGTGCAGTCTAAAAATAGTAAGTTTCTAAAAATAGTAATTCCTTGAATTCTATATTATTGTAAATCATGGAAGTCAAACCAATTCATCTCCCTCGAGATTAGTGACCTTCCACATCCTCCCCCAACCTTCTAAACATGTATAAATGAAGATGTAACCCAAAATGGAAATCAGGCATCTCTTCTCAGAGATAAGCATATGTTTGGGTCTACAAATTTTCTCAATAAAACATGTCTTCTTAGAGATAGCATTATTTTAATTATCTTGTTCTGATTTCTTGAATTATCTTTCAACCAAAGCTTTTTAATTTTTGGATCACCCCACGACCCTGACTAAGCAGGTTGAAACTTTTGAGGGAGAATCATAACTCTCATGCAAATCCAAGCTTCTTAATGAGCCAAAAAACCATCCCAGAGATAAAAAAGTGTTTTAGCACCTCAATATGGAAGACTCAAGCACCGTCACTCTGTGCACATTATTCTAGGTTCCCAAACAACATACATTTAACTTCAGGATTTATCCAGAATAGAAAACTACATAAGCTAAGTATCTTGTACTTGTTTTTAGTTCAATATTTAGTTTTCAATAGTTTTAGTGCTTGTATCCACTTCCCATCTCTCATCTATCCTCTCTTATGTTGGATTTATGCAACTCCAAACACTCTCTTTTCCACCCAAACACCCATTGATCACTCTACCATTTGAGTATCAAATCCCTATGCTTTTATACCTCTGAGACCTTATTTTTTCCTTACAACCATAATTCAACCCCAAAAAACCCATAAAATCCCTTCTACCACTAACCCAAAGTCCATTCTACCCAAAATTAAAATCCACAGTAACCGACATCGATCACCCCCTGATCTACATCGATCATTCCCTGACCAACATCGATTACCCTAACCAGTATCGATTGCATAGTGATCAGCATCAATCACTATGTAATTCTTTTTCCCAAAAATAGCAAGATAAATCCACCCATCAACCCTTATCCAAAGTCTAGTTTTTTTACTTCTGTCACAACATAGAGTCATAAACTAATTTTTGAATCAAGTTTTAGCATTTTAGCATTAGTTTTGAACAAGTTAATGTAATTTTGATAAAATCACTCATTTTCTATTTAAAATAATTTATTTAATTGTGATTAAGTACTTTCTATTACTTTATTCTACACATCTTTTTTCATTTTTAGAAATTAACTTGTTTAAAGAGTGGATTGATAGCCCTCCATTGAAGTCTAGTACTTTTTGGATCTAGTACTTTGATAGGCAATCCACCTACCTATCTAATTAATCAATCCATTTCTAGCTTCTTTCTTATTGTAGGTCATCCTCCCAAAGCCAAAAAGGATTTCTCTACATCGACTAGATCACAAGCATGCAACTAAATCCAAGTTCTTCTATACCTTACCCTTTCTTTAAATTTTTTACTTGTCTTCTACAAAGAAAAATAAATAAACACAAAACATAGTGAAACATTCTAGCCCACCTGGTGGGACCTTGGGGTTTTCTTAGGTTCATAATTGTTTTAGGACACTTAGTTTCATTAGGGAAAGATTCATTCATTGCACTTCTTTGTTTTTGAAACTAAAACATTATTTTCTTCATTTCTAAAAATTGAAAATCATAACTTTAAATTATTTATTTTCAAAGGAAAGTACTTTATTTTCTTTACGTTCTTAGAAAAGGCAAAATCATTCATTTTCCTTTCTAAAAAGTGAAAAAGGCATTCATCCTAGGATAGGACTTGCATCCTCATTCTGAATTTAGGTGCATTCTAGTTGTTTTTATACTCATTCAAAGAAATCAAAATTTTCCTTTTGGGTTTAAAATCAACTTGCATCCATTGATTGCTTGTTTGGTTAGATCACATAGTTTAAAAGCAATAAATAAATTAATCATAGCAATCACTTTTGTCACACATATACTACCAAACCACTCATACAATTCATTCATCAAACATTGACATAAGGCCCAACTAGGATTTCATCACCTAGTAGTAAACCTTCTTCCCGGATATCCCACTTGGACTTCACTACCAAGGGGAGAACAAACTCAGTATAATAGTTGAGTATAAACTCTAGTAATTTGGTATATCTTGGCTAAGCATCTGACACCCTTATCGTTGTGGTGTGTGAAGTGAGGGGGTAGGACCCAATATCAAGCCACGTACCAAATTTTTGTATAGAGATCTTGAGATCCTTAAACAAACCCAAAACCATCCATAGACTTATTTTTCAATTACTCGTTCTAAAATCTAAGTGGAGTCTCATAAACTTCTTAAATTAAGGTATAAGTCTAAAAATGAGATAAAAAGAATTCTAAGATTTAATGTACAGTTAGTGTGTGTGTGTGATTTCTTTGAATCTTTTATTATTTTCTCTTTTTGAGTGTGTGAGATTATTTCCACCTAGCTTCTTCCATTCATTACATGGTTTTGACAAGGCAACAAGTTAGAAACCAAGCAAACCAAAACCAACCTCCCTGCCAACTGTCTTCATCTTCCTCATCCATGGAGTGCACTCTAGATGTGTAAAGTTATCCCAACCATTTTAGAAAACCTGATATGCCTTGGTCTTTTTCACAAGGAGATATGGACTTTACCAACCTCCTTGATAATAACCTTGTGGCCCTCCAACACTGTATTCCCATAATTTCTAATTATACCTCTACTTCAATTCTTTCCACTAAACCACCCTATGCCATGCCTACTTACCTTATGGGTGAGACCTAAGTTACCACTATCTCTACCACCAAATCCATGGTGACCCAAGCTTCCTCTTCCACAAATAACCTTTCAAATATTATTACCCAAAACCATGATTCCCTTCCACCAACCAATGCCCAATCACCCTCTACTTCTACCAACCCCATCACTAACCCTTCCAATGTAGGGACAAGTCAACCCATGGCAACCCAAGCACCACTTACCATTAGGATGCCTTCCACTAGTTTTGCCTCCTAAACACTTGCCACTCAAAACCCAACATCCTCCACCCCTTTCTAAAACTTAGTGGTTTCTATACCATCTACTCTCCCACCTATAAGTACCAAGGTGACTACACACCTTCAACCAACCAACCCAACCATGCCTATGACCCAAAAAATGCCTACCACACTTAACCTAGGCTATATCCCAACCCCACAAGGATATATGCCCACATCATCTTCCCAACCTTCTATGGGCAATTACCAATATGTGACCTCTACCAAACCTTGTACCAATTACCAATATATTGCACCCTCACAACCCCAACAACACATACCTTATAATTATGGGGGTGCACCACCACAAACTGACCCCATTAAAATGTTGATGGACAAGATGACAAATCTAGAGACATTTATTTATGGAGCCCATGATCTTTTGTCCTATGATCAGATTTTCAATGAGCCCATCCACCCTTTCGTACCAATTCATCCTTGCCCCCCACAATGAGAACTTACCAAATTTACCAAATTACAAATCAAGGAAGATCCCCAACAACACCTAAAAGCATTTATACATTTATGTTATCTAATTGCCTATGATGCTATTCGTATTCTCTAAACCTTCCCTATGTCCTTAGTGGGACCCGTGTTAAACTGGTATAGTGTCATCACTAGGCACTCCCTCTTTTCTTTCACTCAACTAGAGCAAATCTTCTTGGACCACTTTTTTGTCAATATTTCCAAGAAGGTATCTATAACTGACTTATATTCCATTTGGCAATTTGAGGATGAATCTATTACCAACTTTGTTTCTCATTGGAGAGGGTTGATCAACCAAATCTCCTTTTCCTTACCCCAACTTGAGTTAATTGAAATTTTATCTTGGGAATGTGCTAAACACATCTCATCCACCCTACAAGTTTAAACCTTCTGAACCTTTGATGAGGCTATTACCATGGCTAGAAAGTTGGAAATTTGAGCAATTGATGAGAGTAAACTTAAGTTGAGGAATAAAAATGTTAGTTTTAAATCTACCAAATCTTCCTCTAAACCCTCAAACCATACCAATACCAAATCCATAAGAATAGCCAATGTCATTTTACTTAAAATAGTTCCTCCTCTAGTAGTCCACCAATCCAACCCATACACCTCTTCAAACCAAAATTCTAAATCTCAAAACCATTTTGTGCAAAAGTAGTATACTCTACTAGGGGAGTCTTATGCTTCAGTTTTGGATAAGTTGTTGAAGACATTGATAATCCAACTTCCTCCAATCAAATTACCTCAATAATTTGATTACTCATGTCCTATACCAAGTTAGTATAAGGAAAATGAGATGTGTAACTTCCACCGTATCATTGGGAATAATGTTGATAGGTGCAAAACATTTAATAACTTTGTCCAAAACTTGATTAACAAAGGTGAGCTTGTGATGGATAACCCAAATGCATCCCCAAATCAAGTGATTGACATTTTTTGATAACCATTTCCAAACCACCCACCTTTCACAAATAATGAGCATACCAATGTGAAAACATCCCACAAACATGAGGTTCATATAGTTAATGTTGTTCTTAATGAACTTATAGTTAATGAACCCATGGACCAAACCACCACTTCTTCTCCACTCACTTCCAAAGTGGATTTACCTACCCTTCTTTTGGAAAGCATAACAAAGAAAGAAACCACCATTTCTTCTCCACCCACCTCCATAGCAGAAATACCCATCTCTCCTTTGGAAATCATAACGAAGGAGTAAACCATCACTTCCATACCATTTTATTCCATGTTAGAGCTATCTACCCTTACTTTCACCGACCAAATACGTACAGTTATTAACACAAGAAAATGAAAATATGACCATCCCACTTCTGCAACCACTTGGTCCATCCTTAGAGTCCACTACTGAGGGAACTAAGCCTATCTATAATCATTTTCAAGGTTGGTCTAAAATCTAGAATTTTTATCTCAACCAAAACTTGATCAGGCCACATTTTGGCACTACCTTGGATTCCCATACCTAACCAAAAAATGAATCACCAACAACGCCATTATACACCCAACTGTCACCCTCCACAAATGAGAGCACTACTACCTCAACCAAGTCAACAAGACCATTCACATCCCGACCTCTAGATAAACTAACCAACCTGACCCTTTTAATAAAGTAACCTCCACTACCCCATTAAAACATGTTAATAACCTAGGCATCCTTCCAACCTAGAATCTCACCCATCTTCCCTTGAAATTAGAATTGACATCATTAATCCCACCTAATATTCCACAAACCAAACCAAAAAAGAAAATTGAACCATCTAGGATTCAAAAATAAAAAACCATCTTACCTCCCATTTCCACCTAACCCTCCATTTTAGTGCCACATCCCTCATCCATTTTAGGACCTCATCGTTCCACCTTGTTAAAAATACCAAGCCTTCCAAAGAAACCACAATTTTGAACTCTACTTATTGCCACACCTCTACCTATTCTTACCAAACCATTAACCTCAAATCCCTCAACCTCAAAACCATCTACTTTACAACCATCTATTAAAATCATTCCACCACCCAAAGCTCCATTCATTAATCCTACCTCTAAAAAGGCATCCACCCCAACCGTCAAAACCAAAAATTCTACCTCTTTGCCATCCTTGCTAGAATCCTATTCTAGCATCTTGTAAAGGTTGTTACAAACTTCTAACTTAGTCTTACCTCCCATCAAGACATTTTATTCTCTTAGTCCAAATCTAATTTGGTTTAATGACAATTTGATTTGTGCATACTATAGGACACCTAGACATGACACGAAGAACTACAAATCTCTCCAAGACATAATCCAAAAACTATGTGATATAGATGATTTGTTAACATAGGAAATTCCCATTATCCCACCTCTAAGCCAAAAACCAAAAGTTATCACCCCACTTCAATCTAAACCCAAACTCTCATATAAGAGTATGGAGGAACCGAAGTAACCTACTAGTCTACATACCTTCCAAATCCATACCATTCATGTGGTCAATTGGTCACAAACCCAAAAGGATCAAGGGAAAGCCAAAGTTTCCATCCCATTGACATACCCTTCTTCCACCAAAGCACCCCAATCACCTTCACCCTAGCCTAAGATTATATCTTGGGTATACCCTAACCCTACCCCTCTGGACTAATACATAGGTCAGTTCTAAAATAACTTCACCAAACATTGGTTAAGATGAATTTATATGAGTTTATCCAAACCTCACCTTAGCACCATCAAAATATTATAGAGGCCTTTCAATCGATAGAGGTTCAATCTAAAGATCCATGAACTCTAGCAGCACTTATTGGCTCCCTTTAGTTATTTGCCCTCATCACCTTCCAAGATTCAGAGATACCCCTTGTTCATCTAGATGATCTAGATCCTCCCCTCTTTATTACTACCCACATCAACCAAACTGTTAGGTTGTGGAGTTAAAAGCTTCACCAGGATGTGAACAAGAGGAGTTGATGAAGTGTCACAGACACCAACGTCGATCAGGCAAACCAACGTCGACAGGATTAGATAGGAAGAGCAACCGACATCGGTCAAGGATCGGCTGGTGTCAGTCATCTCCAGGCAGACAGGGACTAATGTCAGTCGCCTGTGCAGTTTAGAACTGCCAGTTTCACAGACAATTAGTTAACGAACTGAGTGTTTGCATGTTAAGAGCCAATTTTAGACTAGAAGTTGTGGATCTAATTATTGTAATTAGGGTCTAATTATTGTATGCATGAGATCTATATAATAGACTCATGGGCTATATTGTAAAAGTGTGCTAGAGAGTAAGAGAGCAAATATTAGCTCCTTCAGAGGGAAGAGAGTATGGTGTGTTCCTCCTAGTTCCAAAGGGGTGCTGAGTGTGTATGATCTTAGAGAGTTGCAGGTGTTCAAGTTCTGATAGAAGATCCACCAGGGTACTGGTTGAAGAATCATAAGGACTTGGTGAGGCAAGGACAAGGGTTCTTCATGGTGTAGAGATATCTATAGGGTAAGTAAGGTCTGTTGATTTGCAGGTGGCAGCAAGGAAAGGGAGATCTACTTGGAGTACGGTTGTGTGCTTGGTGTACTGGCGGCGTTGTTACTGACTGGTGGAGGTGAACACCAACTCTGTATTTGAGTTGTGTGTTGGGACCGTAAGAGAGAGAGGGAAGAAGTCCTTGAGGTGTGGCAAGCCTTAGAGGTGGAAGAAGAAGTGGCATCTTCTTTATTATATTTTCTTTTGAGTGATTATTAATACATTTGTGTATTGTCTCTCATATCCTGTGTTGTTTCATATTTCTATTTACTTATTCATTCTGATTAAATTTTGTGTTTAGTTGCTTACATAGAGGTAATCATATATACTCTTATTGGTGGAGTAGGATCCTGACAGTTGGTATCAGAGCTTTTGGTTGGGTTGACTAACAGGTGGTTCAAATCTGGTTAGTGTTTGTTGATTACAGGTCACTCTCAGGGGTTTCAGATTGAGTGGGAGTATAGCAATGGCAGAAGAAAGTAAGCTACGAATGGAGAAACTGAATAGCACAAATGGTCTGATTGATGGAAAGAAAGAGCAGGTAAAGGAAGATTGTTGGTCGATAGAAGATCAGCGTGTAAAAGAAGATGTTGCAGGTGTTGTTGCACAGGTTGCTCTAGATAAAGTAGAATCTTGGTCAATAGATTCTTTTGCCTTTTTCAATGCATCCCGAAATAGAGCATCTTTTCATGGGTATGTCTTTGGAGACTTTGGAGAGATTTATTTAGGGGTTGGTGAGCCTTGTCAAATTGTTGGCAAAGGGGAAGTGAAGCTAAAATTGCAGACAGATAACACACAAGTGTTGAAGGAGGTCATGCAGGTACTAGTCTTGGAGATGAGTCTAATTTCTTCAAGAAAGTTGGGTGATGAGAGATGCACAGTAACTCTCATAGTGGATGCACTTGAATTAGACGGTGGTAAGAAAGTAGGTATCCTTTATCTATCTACTTATATTACTGATTCACCTTCTGTTGTAGAGATGTGGCTTTGTAGGCTTGGTTACATATGTAAGAAGGGAATGCATGTTCTTAAGCAGAAGATAGATATCTTTGACAAACTTAAGAACTAGAAAGCCTTGGTGTTCATGGAGGAGATGACGGACAGAGATCAGCTGTGGGGACTAAATTATTCTGAGTAGGGCTATGTTAATTTGAACAAGGTTTTAACCCAAAAGGAGCTCGCAGGTAAAAAGTCGTCACTCACAGGCGAACACAAGTACCGACATCGGTCAAAAGGAATCGACGTCGAATATATAGGCACCGACGTCGGTCACGTGTAGATCAGCAGAGTCAGTGGTGTCGGGCAGTAGGAACTGACGTCGATAGGATGTACACCAGCGTCGATCAAGAAATTGATCTCGACAGATAGGGTCAGTCGCAGGGAACTGATGTTGGTCAGGTGCAGATTAGGAGATGGCTGAGATCAGTCACTAGAACGGATGTTGGGCAGACAGCAAGCTGTCAAGGAGTCTCAAACACCCATATGGAGGTTAGAAAGCGTAAGTGAACCTCATATTTGTTATTCACCTTCTTTATTGTTGCTTACTGATGGTCAAGAACTAGGAAGATGTGAAGAGGCAATGCAAGTAGAATCCAAAAACAGTGGGAGCTTGGCATGGATGAGGAATGTGATTCCTTGGAGAAGAACCAAATAGGAGTTTGTTGGTGGAGTTGTCAGCTAAAAGAAAGCACTGAAAGATGAATGGATTCCCAAGTTAAAGAAGAGAGTGGATGGATACGTGAGATGGAAGGCCAAGGTATATGGACTTGAGGAAGCTGCAGGACAGTGGTACAGGTTTTGACAGGTGGATGACAAAGCAGGGCTTTAGTCAATGTCAGTGTAACTATTGTGTTTGTCTTTACTAGGTGGATGATGAGTCATGACATTATCTTGTTATTGTATGTGGTGTGGTTGCTTGTTGCAGGTTTACACATGCAGGGAGTTTTTTGAGCTAAAGGTAAAGTTAGTTCAGAGGTATGTCATGAAGAATTTGGAGCAACGAAATTCTTTGGCATAAGAGACATGGAGATTTTGTCTCTAGTGGGAGCTGATGTGAAGAAGGTGTTGGCGAGGTTCAAGATGCAAGATGCAGAATTGGTAAGCACACCAAGGGATGGATAGTTCAAGTAGAGCTTAGAACAGTGTTTGAAATCACATGAGGTCTGGTGTAGACCTGAGTTTTCCCAAGTAGTGGGAGTTGTCAGAGAGTTTGGAGCCAATTCAGGGAAGGTGGATTCTCAGGTATCTGAGAGGGACCAGCAGCAGGGATTCATGTTATGCAGGGTCAAGGTCTTCACTACATGGGTTTGTAGGTTCAGATGTGGTAGGTTACTTGGATGACAGGTGTAGCATCACAGGTTGTGTGGTGGTTGGTCTTCAGGATTGATCTTGAAGAGGGATACAAGCCAGGAAATGAATTAGACAAATGTACAGGTATAGGTATAGGTGTAGCTGTTTATCTCCAAGTGGGAGATTGTTAGGTTGTGGAGTTAAAAGCTTCACCAGGATGCGAACAAGAGGAGTTGCTGAAGTGTCACAGACATCGGCGTCGGTCAGGCAAACTAACATTGGCAGGATTAGACAGGAAGAGCAATTGATGTCAGTCAGGGATCGGCCAGCGTCGATCATCTCCAGGTAGATAGGGACTAATGTTGGTCGCCTGTGTGGTTTAGAACTACCAGTTTCATGGACAGTTAGTTAACGAACTGAGTGTTTGCATGTTAAGAGCCAATTTTAGACTAGAAGCTGCAGATCTAGTTATTGTAATTAGGGTCTAATTATTATATGCATGAGATCTATATAATAGACTCATGGGCTGTATTGTAAAAGTGTGATAGAGAGTAAGAGAGCAAATATTAGCTCCTTTAGAGGGAAGAGAGCATGGTGTGTTCCTCCTAATTCCAAAAGGGTGCTAAGTGTGTATGATCTTGGAGAGTTGCAGGTGTGCAAGTTCTGGTAGAAGATCCACCAGGGTACCGGTTGAAGAATCATAAGGACTTGGTGAGGCAAGGACAAGGGTTCTTCAGGGTGTAGAGATATCTACAGGGTAAGGTCTGTTGATTTGCAGGTGGCAGCAAGGAAAGGGAGATCTACTTGGAGTATGGTTGTGTGCTTGATGTACTGGCAGCGTTGTTATTGACTGGTGGAGGTGAACACCAACTCTGTATTTGAGTTGTGTGTTGGGACCGTAAGAGCGAGAGGGAAGAAGTCCTTGAGGTGTGGCAAGCCTTAGAGGTGGAAGAAGAAGTGGCATCTTCTTTATTGTATTTTCTTCTGAGTGATTATTAATACAATTGTGTATTGTCTCTCATATCCTATGTTGTTTCATATTTCTAGTTACTTATTCATTCTGGTTAAATTCTGTGTTTAGTTGCTTACACAGAGGTAATCATATATACTCTTATTGGTGGAGTAGGATCCTGACACAAACTTTGATCAAGAGGGTTATGATTGATGGGAGAGATACATTAATATCATTTCCTTGCATGCATACAATCAACTTAAGCTCCTAGAGAACATCATGTCAGAAACTAACACCATCTTTTAACAATACCATGTCAACTACCTTAGGGACATACATCCTTCATATACGTTTGGGACCTCATACTCCTCCTAATCTCTTCTATGTGGTAGAAGGAGAGTTTTAATATAACATATTACTTGTATTCCCTTGGATACATTCCATGGGTTGTGTGTCATCAACTTTTCATATGTGCATCAGGTTTATCATGAGGATCAATTTCATGTCATTCCAACCAACCCTAGTCCTTTCAAGTCATGCAATATGACTTACCAACCCAATGATGTTCTCATCCTATTAAAGGACACATCCCCTTCATCTTCCATCAACTAAGATTCTACAAGCTCATCCATACCTTCCTCCCAAATCCCTATGAAAGACCCCTTGGAATCCATATTCCAACATCTCTTGCTTGGGGAATATTGCCTATTGACCTTAGATGCCCTTTATACTCCCCAAGAGTATGGAAATCTTGATCAACAACCTAGCTATGATTCAAACATTGGAACCATCATTCCTTTTGGTCCTCCCAATTTCCAAATGAATCTTATCTATGGGGGACTTGATCAACCACTTTCAAAGTTTAATGCATCCTCTTCTGTTAAACTGTTCACCTCTGATTTCTCTTTTTTGAATAAACCAAAGTTTCTCAAGACATACTTTCATCGATGTGCTTGGAAGTGATTCAATTTAGGTTGATATGAACATGGACCACATGAGTTTCTACCTTTCAAAACTCATAATCCTCATGAATGATATGGTCTTGGATTCATCCCACCAGAAGAGCCAACCAACCCAGCTTCCATCACCATCATTGAGGAAGAAATCCCATCCTCACCAACCCCTTCTCCTTCAAAATATGAGGATCTTTATTCCATTCCCCCTAACTTTTTTTTGATCAATATGAATAGTTTGGGACCCCTGACCTATCAAAAATATGGGGAAACCAGAACCATTCCACTGACTCATCTTGAGATGATAGAAGATGATTCTCCTACCATTACTATTATCTAATGTCAAGATGATGATTCCCTTCTCACCTATCTTTGTCCTAAAGATTTTTCTCTTTATAAATCCCTTCCTCTTAAGACATAAATAATGTTGAATGAATATACCATTGACATCAACTTGGGCACTCAAGATAACCCCCACATAGTCAAAATCAACCAATCCTTATATTCCTTAAAGTATCAAGATTTTTCTTCTTTTCTGCATGATCATAGCATAACATTTGCTTGGTCTTATGGTGATATTTTAGGAATCAACCCTTCCATAGTCATCCATAACATCATTTACAACCTTGATGCCAAGCCTGTTAGGCAAAAGCTTCAAAGGATACACCCTTACATTGACCTTGTTGTTAAATAAGAGCTTCAACACCTCTTATCCATCAACTTCATCCAACCCATTGATTATCCCCAATGGGTCTTGAATGTAGTTCTATCACCAAAGCAATAGGGGGACTTTGTATATGCATGGAATTTTATGATCTTAACCTTGCTTGTGTAAAATATGACTTTATTTTGCCATGCATTGCCCATCTTTTGATCTAACTATCAGCCTTGAGATGATATCTCTTATAGACATATTCTTAGGCTATAATCAGATCTTGATCACCCCAAAAGATCAACATAAAACTAACTTTATCACCCCATGAGGAACTTCTGCTATAGGGTCATGCCTTTTAGTATAAAGAATGCTAATGCAACTTACCAACATGCCATGAACTACATCTTTCATGACCTTGTCTATAAAACCATGGAGGACTATGTAGATGACCTCCTTGGAAAGTCTAACTATCTTAAGGACCATTTGGCAATCCTTAAGCTTATCTTCAAATGCCTTATCCACTTCCATATCCACCTTAACCCTAAGAAATGCATCTTTGGGGTCTTCTCAAGTAAAATTCTTAGTTTATTATTTCTCTTTTTGGAATACTATTTGATCCTACTAAATTCAATGTAATCCTCAACATGCCTCCTCCAACTAACCTCAAAAAAATCCATGGTCTACAGGGGGAGCTTCAATCCATTCGTTGCTTCATCTCTCAATTATCTGATAGATGTCATCCCTTTCATCACCTTCTTAAGAAGGAAATCTCCTTTAAGTGGAACAAAGACTATAAAAATGCCTTTCACTCACTCAAATAATACCTTCTTTCCCCATGTGTTCTTGTCCCTCACAAAGAGGACCAACCCTTCTACCTCTACATTTCTTCCACATACCATTCTTTAGGTTCCATGATTACACATCACGATGATCAACATAAAGAATAAGTAGTGTACTATATAATTTAAACACTTATAGAGTATGAAACTCGTTATACCCATACCAATAAATCATGCCTCACCTTTGTATTTGTGACTTCTAAACTATATCACTACCTCCTTAACCACAAAACCTTTGTCATAACCAACACTGACCCTCTTAAGTACATGCATTCTAAGCCATATCAAAATCAACATATGGCTAGATGGCTCATGCTTATAACTGAGTTTGATCTTGAGTTACATCAGAAAAAGTCAATCAAAGGGAAAATTATTGTCAATTAATTAGTTTAGGCCCCTTTAGCTAACAACCAACCTCCTCCTCTTGAGTTTTCAAATGAATCCATCACAACTCTCTCTCAAGAGGACATTGCTTATCAAATGAACATGTTCTTTTATGGATAGAAGTGTCAACATGGTGGGGGTGTTGGCATCATCCTTATCCCCCTTAAATTTTATCCTTTTCCCTTATCCTTCAAACTTGATTTTGATTGCACCAATAACATGGCTGAGTATGAGGACCTAGTTATAGGTCTCCAAACAGCTTTGTCTTTAGAAGTTAAATCGATAAACATTTTCAAATGACTCCCAACTTGTGCTCAACTAAATCAATGGTTATTACCAATGTAAAAATGATTTCCTATAAAATTAAAAATAATTGGTAGATATATTATTGATGTCATTTGATCATTACTTTATTGAAGTCACTCCACGTTCTACAAACAAGTTCACTAATACCATGGATTCTTTTGCTTCCCAAATCTGATTTGTACCTTTTGATTCTAAACTCTTTGTCACCATCCATCACCTTAATGAACCCTCTTACACAAAATTAGACCTCCCTTCCATCTACAAAGTAGAAGAAGCCCATCCCAATATTTGGTATAAGCAAATCTTTGACTACCTTACCTTAGTCATCGTCCCTTCCAATCTCTCTAGAAATGGTAGAAGAGATTTTATACAGAGTACCTATTGCTATACCATACTAGGGGGAATTATTTACAAGCGAGGCTTTGATGGTCTTCTTTTATTATGCCTACATAGTCATGAAATCTCTCATGTAATCAAAGAAACACATGATGGGATTTGTTGAGGACACTTTAGTGGTCTAGTTACCGCTAAATGCATCCTTTGCCTTAGATATTATTGGTCTACCCTTAACCAAGACTATTGTGATTACATCAAAAAGTGTGTTAAGTGTCAACAACATGCTAATTTTCATTGTGTTCCTAGTCATGGTATTCAAGTCTCTAAATATTTTTAGCCCTTCTCTCAATGGGGATTAGATCTAATTGGTGAAATTAACCTTCATTCTTCACAAAAACATCAATTTATTATCATCATGACAAAATATTTCACCAAGTGGGTAGAGGTTATTCCCCTTATCTCAACTAAAGCAGATAAAATAGTCGACTTCTTTAACCATCATATCATCTATTGCTTTGGTGTTCTACACAAAATCATTATCGACAATGGAAAATCATTTAAAAATAATAAAGTAATCAATCTTTGCAACACATTTGGCATTAATTTAAGCTTCTTATCTTCATATGATCCACAAGTTAATGGATAAGCTGAAGCCTTTAACAAAACACTTAATAAAATTCTAACTAAAATGGTCAATAAATTAGGTAGGGATTGGCACTTACACATTCCCTTCACCCTATGGGCATATCAAACCAACATTCAAACCCCTATGGGTGCTACCCCTTTCTCTCTTGTCTTTGGAGTAGAGGTTGTCTTGCCTCTCGAATTCTAAATTCCCTCCCTTCACATATCCCTAAAGGATATCATCTCAGAGGGTGATTATCATCAAGAATGTTTAGCCCAACTTGAGCTACTTGACAAGAATCATTTAGTTGCACTTGACCATATTTGTGTTTATTTATAATGAATCAAGCATGCTTATAACAAGCACCTAAAAGAGTGAGAATTCAATATCAGAGACCTCATCTTAAAATAATATCAACATGTAACCAATATGGAGAGGATCAAGTGGGGCAAGTTTATTTTCAATTGGCTTGGACCATATATCATAACACATAAGTATGGGTCAGGAATTTATTGATTATCATCTCTTGAAGGAAAACCAAAACCTGAGCCCCTCAATGCTTCACATCTACATCCATCATTTTTTTTAAATAAGTTCAAACTCAACTTATGTCTAACTTAAGCTTGTCCCTTGTTTTACAATATTATCACCTTCATCCCCTTACTTTGAGGACAACTGATTAAAGCATAGAATCATGTGATTATACATCACAATTTTAGCCTCAATCCTAAATATGGGTACCACAACTCTACCCATGGCATGATTCTCATGGATACTTTTCATCCCTTATAAGATGGAGTCCCATGGTCATTTTTTTTAAGCATCCTCTCACCCACCATTCAACCTTCTAGTGCTATAGTTTTGCCTTCATAAAGGTAAACCTTAGGCCTATATAAGCAAGTCTATAATAATAATAATAATAATAATAATAATAATAATAATAATAATAATGGTCATCTCTAACATTGCAGACTACTCCCTTGAAGGTCAGATACCAAAATGATCCATAAACCCCTTTCAAACCCTTTAAGTTCACTTTTGGTTTATAACATATACTGAATAATGGATTTTAAATAAATGATCAAAAACTGATTTAAAGTGTTTGAAAATTGGATTAAAATTGAATTTGAATATATGTGTATTCATTCCTTCCAATTACACCTTCAAATGATCATTATCCATTTAATTGATTTTTGTTAAGTGTTGTGTTTCCTTGCATCCACATTTTAATAATTGAATCAAATTTGTGGAAAGAACGAAATGTAAAACCACAAAAACACAAACATCATAATTGTTTACGGAGTTCACCCAAATGGGCTATATCTCTAAGTTCTTTCGAACCATTCCACCAAATGAATAATTGTAAGTACATCAACTAACCCTTATAAATCATTAATGTAACTTTAAAAACCATAAATAATGTGCTTTCATATTTTCAAAGAACTATAATAATGATCAATAAACTATCCTCCACCTTCCTATAGCACTTGCATGGTCATCTCCCTTAGTTCTCCATTAAAAAAAACTCAAGTAGATTCTAAAAAGATAGAAAATAAATTCCAATTAAGAAAATAATTACACCATTAAGAGTGTCTTTGAGTTTTGAACATATCACTAGAAGACCTCAAAGTCTGAAAATGCTCTTATAATAACCTAAATGACCATTTTCCACAAACTGGTCTATAGATAATAAAACAGTGATTTTCCATATCTTCAACAAATATAATTTCTTGCCTTTATATAACTGTTTGCCTCATATGATTTAGTGTTCAAGGCTTATCATTCCTAAAATAGGTTGGAAGTATGATCCCTTTCAGCATTTGCAAAGTCTACAGCATAGGATTTCTGTTTTATTCCACAGTGGCAGTGGGAGTTATTATCAAAATATTTTAAATAAAGTAAAGGGAATAAATCCCCTTCCCACACCTTGGGTTGTGGGATGAGCCTTATCCAAACATAATTCCCATGTTCCTCCATGTTTTAAAAGTCACATTCCACGTGGTGTTATGAGAAGTGGGTGGTAAAGTTTTTAATTAAAATAAAGATTTACTTTATGTTTGGCCATGTTTTCCTCCTTCCACGTAGCCTTGTACAGTTTAATTTGGGGTATGTACAGGGGTGCCATTTTACCTAAACCATGCCAAATCTTGCACCTCTCCACCTACCCATGTAAATTCCATATCTAATCTCCATCCCATAAAACCAACTCTAAATTTGGCCTAATGCCATGTCATCTAGGTAGTCCAATTAGTCATAGAATGGTAATATGCTTGTATGCCCAACAATGGAGTAGGAAGCAAATGCTTAGCCTATATTACATGTGTACTTGATATCCCCATATCTCTTGATAAACCTAAACTAATAATGGTGTAGCCCATGTATATAATATTTGATCCTCTAGCATCTCTACTAAAATGCCTATCAAATCCTACAGAAATCTCCCCCCACTTGAGTTAGGTAGTGCATAGCAGGTGACTACTATCATCATCATAATCATAAATCATCTCCCCTTAGTATCCATATGATAAATATCCTTGAATTAGAATCCCCCAACATGCCACCAAACCTCTACTGCATACTCTTTGTACAATAGGGCCATATATGCATCCTGCTCCTCACTACGAATTAGATTCACCACTTGACCCTATATGGGTAGCCTCAAAATCTTGTATACATCCTCTAGTAGAATTATAATCTCCCCTATTGATAGCATGAATGTTATGGTAGTCAAGTCCCATCTCTTGATGAGGGATACTAACATTGTTGTATCTCAGGGCATGTACCAACAATAACACATGCCACCCAATTTCACCACCATCATATGAGCCTAATCAACCCTCATCATGTCTCTTCATAACTCTTCAAGGAATGGTAGCACCCGATCTCGCAGCATCAATAGTAACCTCACTGCAAGGTTAGATACATGCTTTAGTTTAAACTAATCTTTACAAACCCCACACACATTTCACCTACACTACCCTAGTCACTACACGTAAGAACCCACCTACGTTCATCCCTTACCCTCCCCACCAATTCTATAAAACTACCCCTCAACCATAAACCTAAACTAAGCCCACATCTATAACTACTCCTAAACCTAGGATTTCTACCCTTTCTAGTTTAATCCTACCCAAGATACTACACCCAAATCTATAAACACCTTTTCTTAGCTTTTTAAACCTTTTTAACCCCTTATCCTTTACCTCAGGACTGATATTGATCAAGCCTTGACTGACACTACTTCCTTATTGGACCGATGTCAGTCTACCCTTGACTAACACTGATTCTTTGTTGTGGATGATGTCAGTCCCATCTTGACTGATATTGGCTCACTATCGATTGATGTCGATTGACAGTGACTGATATTGATCACTGTGTCTAAGGGACGAGCCCCTCAAACCCTTATTTTTATAGCTAAAACACCCTAATCTACCCCATCCCCTATACCTTATTTAGCATATAAATTCAACCAAACCATTTAATCCCCTTTCCTACCCCCACAAATTTAATTTATGCAACTAAAAACATTTATAAATACATAACAAAATTAAAAAATAATGTAAGTAGCATGCCTACCTCATTTTGTGACCATCATCATGGTGATCCCTAATACCTTCTGCCTTGTGCTTATCCTTTCACTCACTGCATTTTGACTCTCACCATCCAAACCTAATACCTAGTCCACTTGGGGCCCTCTCCAATGTTATATCACTGCACTCTACCCCACACTTCACTCAGCTACTACAATCACCCACTTAAGCCATGAGTGTTTTTTGCCAATGTCATTTTTGTAAAAGATAAATGGTAGACAATATCATCACAATGCCAAATGCAAATGGTTTTGACATTTTTGGTTATTGACCCCCTTTTTTAGGGTTTGGTTAGTGACCAATGCCAGTCACCCTTAGAGTTAGGATGATCAATGTCAGTTTATCCTGACCGGTATTGGTCACTTAACTTAGAGTTTTTAAATGCCTACCACACCTTTTCACCCCAAAGGATCCATTTCCACACATATCCATACCCATCAAAGATTCCCTTTGATCACTCTTACCAACTTGTTCGGATACAATTTGTGATAACCTTTCCTTGATAATATTGAATGCTTTGCACACCTTGATATGATCTACAACATTACACACGTACGTGACTTTTGTGTGCAGCCCTTTTAGGGGCATTGGAATATGCCCACTTGTGGTTCCAACACTTGCACCCCGTTTCCTTTTCTCATGATCACCCTCCTTTTGCCCTTGTAAATATGGACAACTCCACACAAAGACTTACATTTACAAGTGCACCCATATCAACTATGCCTAATGTTGTGGCCTAATTCACTTATCACTTATCCTCTTACATGCTACCTTATTTGCCACGATAGCCTTATCTAGGCCTAATTTATGGTATTGTACTTTGTTGCTTCTTGTGTGCCCTTTTGTGTTTCCATGCCTAACCACCCCAACCACTTTGCCATTCACATACCCACTTGTCAAACCCAAACCCAAATTTGTTTTCACCTCATCATTTCCCAGTTTGAGGGGGAACACCTCCTCTCATACTTGGGGCTTCCAACCTTCCACTGCACTGTTTGGTTTTTATTTTGCAGCTTGTGGATGTAACCTACACAATAGAAAGGGGTAAAAAGACATTATAAAACCATGCTAAATGGTTCTAGTTGTCGTAAAGTACCCCCTTATCCCCCTTGGGTTAGGATATTTATTAAAACCCTTAAAAACACCCATCTACTCCATTTAACTAATTTAATTAATTAAGTCAAATAAGCCTATTTACACCTCACCCTACCTAAACCCATGGCTAACTATGTGATACGTAGCCTTATGACTATTTCCTACCCTGGCATTTAATTCCCTAACCTCCTAAACCTCTTCTTCATGCATGCCCATGCTACCTTAAATTAGCTCAAGCCACTTCCAATTGTCTTAATCACCAAATTTCAGTGTAAATGGATAATTTTGGCAAGTTTGACTATCTCCCTTGACCAATCTCAATCAACCCTTGACTGATGTTAGTTGACCAAGACTGACATTGGTTACTTAAGGTAGCCCCAAAACCCTGCTTGAGGAGGTTGAAACTTTTTAGTGAGAATAATAACTCTCATGTGAATCCAAGATTCCCAATGAGCCAAAGAACCAACCTAGAGATAAGAAAGTGTTTTAGCACCTTAATACAAAAGACTCGAGCACCGTCACTTTGTGCACATTATTCTAGGTTCCCAATTAGCTTACATTCAACTTCAAGACTTCTCTAAGACAAAAAACTACACAAGCAAGTATCATGTACTTGTTTTTAGTTTAGTATTTAGTTTTCAATAGTTTAGTGCTTATACCCACTTCCCATCTCTCCTCATATCCTCTCTTGTGTTGGAGTTATACAACTCTAAACACTCTTTTTTTCACCCAAATACCCATTGATCACACTTTGCCATTTGAGTATCAAATCCCTATGTTTTTATACCTCTAAGACCTCATTTTATCCTCACAAAGATCATCCAACCCCAAACAAACCATAAAAACCCTTCTACCACTAATCCAAAGTTCATTCTACCTAAAACCAAAATCCACAGTCACTGACATCGATCACCCGCTGATTAATATCTATCACTCCCTGACTAGCATTGGTTACCCTAACTAGTATTGGTTGCATAGTGACTGACATCGATCACTCTATAATTATTTTTCTCAAAAATAGCAAGCTAAATTCACCCATTAACCCTTATCTAAAGTCTGGTTTTTTTACTTTTATCACATCATAGAGTCATAAACTATTTTTTGAATCAAGTTTTAGCATTTTAGCATTAATTTCAAACAAATTAATGCCATTTTGATAAAATCACTCATTTTCCCTTAAAAATCATTTATTTCATTATGATTGAGTACTTTTTTATTATTTTATGCAACGCATCTCTTTTCATTTTTAGAACTTAACTTATTTAAAGAGTGGATTGACAGCCCTCCAGTGAAGTCTAGTACTTCTTGGATCTAGAATTTTTTTAGGGAATCCACCCACCCATCTTATTAATCGATCCATTTCTAGCTTCTTTCTTATTGTAGGTTATCCTCCCAAGCCAAAGAAGAGTTCTCTACATCGACTAGATCATGAGCGTGCAACTAAATCTAGGTTCTTCTACACCTTACCCTTTCTTTAAAGTTTTTACGTATCTTCTAAAAAGAAAAAAAATAAACATAAAACATAGTGAAACAAGTACATTGAGAGTAACTTCTCAGGGCCAAGTGCTTATTGGTGTGTTATAAGAACAAATGGTCGAAGGTGTCCTATGGCTGAAAACTAAAACCTATGTGTTTTTAATATACCAAGAGGTATATGGAAACTAAAATCTATATATAGTGTTGTCTAATGGCTTGAGTATTGGGGTAGTGCCCCTCACACTGTGGCTTAGGTAAAACTAAAGACTTCTTTACCCATAACAATAACTCCTACAAATTTTGAAACTATAGGAATATAATTTCTATGAAAACAAGAGAAAATGAAAGTAAATTGAAATTTGAAAAGCAAATCACAAAGAAAGATTTTTGTGTATAAAAATCATAAATTACTCTAAAACCCTAAGATAAAAATATGAAAAGTAATGCTTGATGAATGTATGGGTTCACTAATATATTTTACCTTTATTTTTAATGAAATAATAAGAAGTTGTATGATTAAAGGTGTAAAAATAGATAAATATCACAATTCTAAAGTTGTATAAATAACAACAATTTGAATTTTGACAATTTGCTAAATATGGAAAACTACTATTTTGGAAAATGCTAAGAAGAAACAAACTTATCTCAAATTGGGATTTATGTTGAGTGTTTTAGATGTCTGATAGTGAAAATTGGTAAAAATTTGACTATGAAGGCTTAGAATCATAATAAATTAAATGGATTCTGGACAAGACCATCGTAACTAGACAGGAATGCAGGTAACTCATGTTTGTTGACCGTAGACTTGTTCCATTTGAATGCAATCACTAACTAATAGGAATATACAGAAAGAAATAGATCTATGAAAATGATAGACCAATAATATAATCTTAGAATGTTCTTGGACATGATATTTTTAAGTTGATATTAGCATAGGCCCCTCGACTCCATTGACCATGAGCTTTTTCTAGTTGACTACAATGAAAAACTAATTATTTCACCACCTATGCATGCACTAATTAGGGATGTTAATGCATTATCATATTTTTAATATCATGTGAAGTACCTAAAGTGACAAAACACTTATTTCATACATGCAAACCAAATTGATATCAAAGAGGGGTGGTCAAGCAAAAGGGATTAAGTTGGACTGACCTTGGCCAACCTCTGTTGAATGACCAAGTGCTACACTAGATTGTCACTATTCTGAAGAGGGCTCAAACTCAAATGTAATTCATCCACTTACATGTATGTGTGAAAATATTAATGTAAGGCTATGTGTTATTTATCTTATTTTATCCCTGACATAAGCATGCAAATGAGAGTTCAACCTTTGAAAATCTTGAGTCTAGTTTCAAAAGGTATATATATTGAACATGTAAATATTTGAATAGATTTTGAGAGTGAGGAGAGTTGTACTTAATGATTTGGATTAGACTTATATTTATAGAGGTTTTGATTGAATTTGGGGATGTATTGGTGTGCAAAATTAGACCCAAGATAAGATCTAATAAACAAAAATAAGAATAAAATGAAATTTGATTTAAAAGTAGGGTTAAAAATTGTTCTTGGACAAGTCTGATCCTTGTAGATAAGACCGTGGGACCACTCATGTTTGTCAACAATAGACTTTTCCAAAAAGAGAAAAAATATGATTAAGGATCCCCATGAAAATCAAAAAATGATTAAAATATAGACAAACTCAAGAACAATAATAGAGAAGGACCCAAGAAAAATATGCAAATAGATACCTCATTCATTGTCAATAGTTATTATGTGGAAAACGGCCATAAATGACATCATAGATGAACTTGTACCAAATTTAGGTGTCTACAATATAGTTTTACTTGAGTGTAGAAAGTCTCAAAGTTAAGTCTAAGAAGCTTAAGTTTGTTAGGTATGGATCAATTGAAATTCTAGAATAAGTGAGACAAAATAAATTTGGACTTGATTTGACTCCTTATATGAAGATCTACTCAGTTGTCAATGCTGATAAATTATGTCTTTCTGAGCCTTATATGTTAGACAATAATGATGAAAGGTTATTTCTACTTTGAATTTAAGACCTCTCTTTGAATAGTCAGTTGTCATTGAAGGATTATGTTGTATTATAACATAAGGAAATGACAATGCAAATAAGAGTGCAAGAACATTAACTAGTTGGGTTAAAGGGTTAGCTACCCAAAAATGCTAAATGATATTGTAGAGAAGATGTGTGGAAGGAATTTCCTTAGTTATAGGATCCCTAAAGCTTATAGGGACTTATTAGCCTCAATTTGGGGATGTATGGTCCAAATTTGGATCTTAATGTACTAGTCATGTATAATAGATATTTCTGACATACCTAACTATATTGGATATGCTATAGTGGTAGACTTAGTATGGGGGTGATTGAGATATCTTCATGGTGATGAGTAAGTAAGTTTCAACTCTTGAAGTAGAGGGGTTTTTCATACATAGCAAAATTGATGCTATTGTAGTGTGACGATTACATAATCACCAATGTGTGAGTGGAGATTGGGCAACCACCCTGGTGATGGCATGATTGTTAGTCTACATATGCCAATAACTTTTCCACCAAAAAAAATCTTGAAGTTAAACAATTGCAATGTTTCTTCTTCTTAATAGTAGTTCATTTAGGCTTCTTAGTGGGATCCAAAGTTGAGAGAACTTCAATACAAGTTTTGGCAAAGAAAAAGACATTAGAGAAATATAATGAGAATTCTTAAAGTTGGATTCATGTTGCACATTAAAATTTTGAGTTTTTGTTAATGTTATCTCATTATTTCCTAGTTATAGGTGGTAAATTCAGTTGTGTTGGAGCCTAAATAAGTGTGTGATAAGGGAAGATCTTTATTGTATATAATTTTTGGATAGATTGATGGTGAGAATTATATCCATGAAGGTGATCCTTGGTAGTACATTTTACATTTATTATGTTCTATAGTAGAAGGCGAGTGAAATTGCCTTATCCATTAGAGTTTTTCCCACTTCGGGTTTCTCTAAGATAAATTTTATGTTTATTGTGAGTTTTTGTTCATTTTATGCTTCATGTTTATGTGCAATTGTTTTAACCTTTTAGGGTTCTAATTATTTAAGTCTTAAGGTTGATTTAAGGGCTAATTAGTCTAAATTATGTAAATAATATGCATTAAATAACCATTGATTTGTTACAAATTTGACTAGCTTTGACTTTCTAAAAATAGTAATAAATATGTGCAAATAAAGACTTATCTGAAAAACACTTGATACAGATGTTTCTAATGCTGGAAATTGAGATATGAAATAGGTTTGAGTGTCATCAACTGGATCCATGTATTAGAACCCCTCTTGGATAGTAGCGCCACATTTTTAGGACATAGGCACCATGTGGTTCTAGTGTCTTGATAATGGCACTAATGTCCTCTGTGTAGGACTACTCTGAACTTTTGGGTACACCTGTGTCTATATTGTTGGGTTTTATTCCTAAGTGCATGAATTTTAAAACTCTGTATTGTGCTTATAATAACTGATTTATGATGTAAACCCTAATCCTCCTTATAATTAAGGCATGAGTTGAAAAGTGTGTTCATTAGTAGGACATGATGGACATCCTCAACACCCTATTGTGAAGAGAGTTGCGCATATACTAATACTCTAAGGAGGGATCAAGACCAATATAGTTCTCCCTACCTAGGTGTTGGTGCAAGTGTAAGTGATGCTAGAATGATAGTGGTCTTGAATGCCTTGATTGTGCTTGAGATTGGAAATCTAGAAAATTTGAACTTAGGGTAGTGGAAGATAGTAGTATGCAGAATTAGGGTAGAATATGGATTAATAACATTGATTTTGCTCAATTTATTTTGCATCTAATTTTTATCTAGTGGATAGAATAAACATATTTTTTGAGTAGTTTAAGTGGCATTTATATGGATAAAAGAGTTTGAAAGAGATTCTTCCTTTCTTTTTTTTTAAGTTGATTCTTCTTATTCTACCTTTTCGTCTACAAATTTGTAATTTTTCATTTTGTTTATTGAATTAATACGGTCAACACTTTATAGTTTTGGAAAATATTTAAAAATATAATGAGAACATAATATTTTGGATGAATGAAATCTCTTTTTTTTTTGGAAATTTTTCTTAGTTTAATGTGACTTGAGTGTGTTGTGTTGAGTCAAGAAGCATTTACTAGTATGCGGATAGCTATAAAATCTATAATATTTTGAATTTATTTATTTTTGTGAAAGATTAAAAATAGAATTCCTTTGAATAATATTGGGGAGGCTTATTCGCTTCAAAGGATTCTCCTTCCACTTGAAAATATGGTATTAATAGATCTGGTATAACATTAGCAAGAGCATCAGACAATGTTAAATCAATAAATTTTTATAGGTTTAGAAGCTTGGTTTTTATTTAGAAAAATATTGTTCCCCTAAAAATTGCATAAAATTATGATTACAAAATAAAGCCTATCCATACTTTTCTTATTCTAGTGCTTTTATCCTCCTGTGCCCAAGTTGCACAAATTTTGAAAATAAATCTTGAGTAATGATCCCACTATTATGGAATTATACAAGAGAAAAGGTCCCAGTAGTGGGGCACCTACCAATGGAGGAATAGGGTTTTTGTTTAGGTGTACTCCATTGATGAAACATATTGGTGTGTATAAATATTGAAGTGCACTAGTAGTGGTACATGTAGTATCTAATACTTATTCAACATTCACTCTATAAAATTAAAAGTAACCAATCACGTCTTGACAAGTAAGACTCAAGTATTGATACTCTAATGCACAACTGTTGGTACTCCAAAGGTTAAGTTTTAATCATAGGTTTAAAAAATGTATTTTATGATATGTCATGATAAATTCAGTTATATTGTAAAATGTATAATGAGTTAGACCTTGAAACCTTAGTTATAGGCTAGCTAAGATGAGATATTAAAATGGGTAAAATTTTTGGAGCCCACTGTGATGTTATGGCACCTTATTTTGTTATCTACAGCTAGGGTCCACCACTACTGGGACCTTTACCCTATAACACCACTATAATGTTGGAAAAGTATAAGATGCAAAGGGTATGTCATTGTGATTGGCATTTTAAGGATGATAAAATGAAGTTTGGTGGTAGTTCATGGGAGAGGGTGGCCACCTTTTTAAAGGAATTTTATAAAGTTATCGCTCTTGAAGATGATGCCCAAAAAACTCCCTTGTCTAAAAATACTTCATTACATAATTTTATGCATGTCATAGCCTAAGATAGGCACTTCTAAAGTTGTATTATCAAGGAATTTTAAGGGAATTAGAATTTCATACTAATGATGCAATCGTGGCATATAAAGAGATGGAGAGAAAATGGATCTGAAATGGAAGGAAAGTTATTATACATAGAAGAAAACACCAGTTTCACTAATATATAAATGACGAAATGATTTGACACCAATACTACAATGTTTGTGTATTCTAGAGCTTCGATTTACTTATGCATTCCACAAGGTTGTGGTTGAATATGAGGAGGTCAAAGAGCTTTGCATTAATGTTTGTTCTTGTCAAACAAATGGCATAATTATAATTTTCAAATTGTGCAAGGATGTGCAAAATATATTCAATCTCCATTAATCACTTGAATCAATTCCTCCAATTTATAATAAAGTTGTGTTTAACTTGAATGCAACTCATGCATCATTGAGTCTCATTAGTTGGTGGAATTTTCTAAGGCCTATTATTAATTAGCAGAGACTTTCTTTGCTAGACCGAAGGGTATATCAATATTTGGATTTGATCTTATTTTTGAAACATAACCCTTAAGTCCTATTAAGGAGGCATACAAACAACATCACATATTTGAATCTCTATCAAATATACTTTGTTTATAAATTCTTCAGTACTTAATTTTTCCCATTCTTGAAAAAAAAAATCAGGTGTATCTATAATTTTTTCCTATAGTTGGTAGGTTGTGATATCCATACATGTTTAAAGAGTATGGAGAGGAAAATTTTACAATATAATTAAGTTTTTACTTGCAAAACATGACATTAATTTACAAGAAGAGACACCCATGGACCTTGTCTATTTAAACTTATAGTTTTAGCTTGCATGTTACAAATTAATATTGGGAGTTATGTAGGCCCTTGTACACCACTCAAGCATGTGAAATCAACATAAAATGTTATAGCTATGACATTTTTGACATATGAAACCACGTATTCCATCACATGAAATTTCATAAAGTGTGCCACACATTTTTGCACCCACCCTTGTGTCTATTCCTTCTCGACTTAATGCTTATTTTGTGTCTCATATAATTTCTATACCTTCTCGTCTTGCTTTGCGATCTCAATATTTTGGTCATGGTATTGGTCAAATAATACAATATCTAATCAAACACATATTAATTATAATTTTTCTCCTACATCTCAAAATGCATTACGTTAATAAACTATTTAAGATATGCAAATATGAATTCAATAACTTTCTCAAGGACATCAAAAATCAATCCATGCAATCATTTCTCATAAGGTATTATGCTTTAACCTGTTGGCTCATGAAGTCCTTATCTACACTTTTCCTATAGATTTATTTTTACCTAAGTTTCAAGTATTCAACATCAAGGGTTAGCCTTCACATCATATTCAATATCTGTGTGCTTCACGTTTGAACATTGTGCAAATTGACATATTATTGACTAAGCCTTTTTGTAGAAGTCTCAATAACTATGCCTTGAATTGGTTTTACCCCCAAACATCAATCTCTATGTGTTATTTCAATACTTTGGTCAATAATTTTTTATCTCATTTTTCCATCAACATTAGCCAAAAGGTCATCTTTTCACATTTTAAATATCTTAAACAAGGACCTAATAACCTATTAGTGAGTATGTAATGAAATTCAAATTAATGCTTGTGATGATGTCTCACAAACTACCAAACAGGGAACTAAAAACGATTTTATCTCAGAGTTTGTTTCCACCTATTAAGGATAAAGTAGTGTTTAATATGTATCCATGTTTTGATGAGCTTTCTATTATGGTTCTCGACTACGAGATTAATATTTTAGAGGCTAACATAATTAAAATATGGATCTAAGGCCCCTAGCTATAGTGGATCTAAATATCAAAGCAAATTTATATTGAAGGCTAAGGCTAATGATACTCATACTTATAAAGCTAAGAATGGGGTAAAAAAATGTAGTGAATGTTGTATCACAACCACTTGACAAACTTGCCCTTCCTTCTCAAGTACACAAAACATTTACATGGTTAGTCAAGAATCCTCACCAAGTGCTTCAATGATTACTTGAATGTAATATATTATCTTAACATCCTCAATCTGAGTTGGACTCATCTCTACCTTTACCCAAATGTTATGATGTGAATGCATATTCTAATTATCATAGAGCTTTGTTCTATGCTACCAATATATTTTTTGCATTGAGACATAAGATTCAATATCTAATTGATACTAATGTTTGAAGTGATAAGAAACAATAGTGAATTGAATGAACTAGTTTCTCCAATGAATCCACTTTTGAATCATGATACTAAAAAATAAGATAATATTTTCTTAGTAACACCTAAAATAAAACCATTAGTTTCAAATGTTCATATCTTAGATGGTTTCATAGGTATGGTCAGATATGCACCTAAATAGGTTCCTTCTATCACTTTATATGACCAGGAGATTCCAACATTTGATTCTAACAATGGTCCATTATTTATACACGCTTTCATTAATTCACATTTAAACTTAACTAAAGTCATTATGATTAATAGTGGTTCAAGCTTTAAAATATGTAAAATGTCATTTCTTTCTACTCTTGGGTACATTTGAAAAGCCAGACTTGGTATAAACACTATGCTTAAAGGTTAAGATGGTATTACACTGGCGTCTCTTGGGGGTATCATGTTACCCAACACTATAGGTCCTAAGATCATTTTAATGTGGTTTAATGTATTACCCAATAATGATACATATGATCTATTACTTGGATACCCTTAGATAAATCAAATGAGATCTATCCCATCCACTTTACACCAATATCTAAAGATTAAGCATACTAACAACGTGATTAATATTTTATGCACATCTTATGGGTAACCCATACAACAACAACATGAGGTATTACCCAAAGTGCTTCTTAAACAACAAATTGTACAACCTTAAGTGAAAATATACATGGTTATAATACCTACTCATCCACATCACAAGGTATTATTATCACAACATCTTGCATTTGTTCAATCTAAAACACCTAACTAGGTTTCAACCACATGATCAAAACAAAGTGCTTCTTTTTTATATCATTAAAAACTATTGTAGCTAATTACAACAATAATGATTGCACTATTAGTGATGGTTGTTCAAGCTACTATTGAACTCGTTATTACATTTTTAATACTTCTAGTGATAGATCTAAATCTTTAGCTTCATGGTCTACGAGATCTTTGGATCTTAATCATAGGGATGCATGGACAACTTATTAAACATATGATGTAAATTTAGATGGGATTATTAGTTGGCATAACTAGCCTATTTCATGCACATCAATTGAACAATTCATTGTAAATAACTCATTTTTATATCTTCCTCTATTTTTTTTGCCTCTAGTGATTTCTTTCTCTAGTGTTGTGTATGGATTTTGGATTCATCATTCTTTCTTATATATATTCATTGTTATCATCCCTCTAATTGTTTATTGATTCACATTTCTTCTAGGTTTGAGATTTATGTTCTTGCTTGAATTTTAAAGTTGCCTTCTTCTTTCATGTTTTAATTTTCAATTTCATTCTTCTATCACTTTGTTTTATGTTAATTTATTTATTTTGTTGGTTCTTTCCTTTTTCATTCTTATTTCATATTCCAAAAGTTCTTGTTGACTCCCCAATGATGACAACACACATTTATATCAAGGCCTTCTATCATAATGTACATTAAGTTCTGAGGAAAGTTATAGGTTAGTGGGATTCTTCATCTTCTTAGTTCTTCCCACTTTTTCCCTCTGGCACATTTCTTGATATATCGATCTTCATCTTATTGTTTCTCTTTACTTTTATGTCTCTTAGCTTATTTCTTACTCGATTTAGCTCTTTGTTGATTCTTACTGTCACCCCTTGGTTTGTCTCTTAGTTCTATTCTTATAAAATTAATAAAATAAAAAAATTAATTAAATTTCCTTTGTCTTCATTAAATATGTACACAATGATACATATCATGCTTTTATACCTATTATAGAGGTTTACATATAATTTTTTTTCCACACGTGTTGCTCATGGTATTATTTGAGTTAGATGTAGGATATACAGGTTACATACGATGTTAGATATTGTTTAGCAGTATAAATTTTAGAATATGTGGGATGATATTAAGAATATATAAATATTTCAAGCACAAGGGTAATAAGCTAATTTATAGCAGGCCAATTATTATTAAACTCAAATAATAAATATTATGATTTATACTACTCAGATGTGTTAAATATAGAAAGTACCAATTTAGAAAGATGTTCAATTGATTTCAATACTAAAGAAAAATAATACTTATCTAGATTTATTGTGTGCAGGTAATCAAGACTAGAAATATGTGTAAAATATGTAGGATCTGTCGTCAGATCTAGAAATGGTGCTTTTGTAGCCGCGGATACTATCATCAAATTTGGTTATTACCATTGATGTTAGTGTCTGATTGTGATGTAGGTTTCAAGTATGAAATAATGATTAAATATAGATGTGACAAAATTATTTTAGATTTTTTGTCATCTTTTAGCTGATGTATTTAGTTTTAGGATACAGTTGTCATTATTTGTTGATTGATAAAACCCTAACTCTTCACCCTTAGAATGATTTTTCTAAAAATGGGTTAGTGGGCATATGATGTCAAGTTAAATCCAAAGACCCCTCTATCAATGGGTGCTACCTACATAGCTAATAATCTAAGGAGGACCTTAGACTTATGTAGTTCTCCCTTATGTGTTGGAAAGTGTGTGCACAAGGGTGTAGTATATGATAAGCATGTAGTGATCTAGCATATAACTTAACAAATATCACTCATGGGTTTCTCTTTGATTTTTTTATACTTGTAATATGACTTATCTTATGTTTGATATGAAAATAGGGATGAATAAGGCAGAATTGTTTGGTTGTGTAGTTGATTGATTTTGTTTTAGTAAGTATTTTCTTGGCATTTTCTAGATGATCGATGAGAAGGCTTAGAATTATATTTATACCATATCTTTTGAAAATATCTCATGGGAGGGTTCAATAAGATAAATAGGCTAACCCATAGGTTTCGAAACATTTTAAATTTGGATGCTTTTTTACACTAAGCACTAGATAAGGAATCGAACACTATTATCAGTTACAGTGTCCCTTCGTGGCTGATAGCATCTAAAAGGCTAGAAAATAGGTATTGATCTAAAATTGATAGTGAAGGATGTTTATCAGGTTTTAATCTTTATATATATTAAAAGAGACTTGGGTTATCAATATGATATGGGTCGAACTCAGAGATAAGTGTTTTGACACAATGAGATGGTGAATGCAAGCCTTTAGGTAGCAAGGAGGTCTAGAACTAAAGGGTAAATCCCTGATTGATATTTATCAAATGTACAAGATTGAGATATTATAGATATCAAATTTTAGTATCTACATTCCCTCCTTAATCTAGCAATGCATAATGATGAAATTACTAGGTTAAAGTAAATAAATGCGTGCATGGGTGTGCATCACACACCTTACCTTTGATTGAGCCCACTTTGAGTGCTTTGTTGGTATATAACTTGTAACCAGGAACATTTTGCAGTATAAATCAATGCATATAATTGGAAAGCTAAAATAATTTAAATGTTTGGAAAGAAAGAGAGCAAGGAAGGAGTACACCTATGTGTCGATGCAAACATGTTGCCTCTAAATGCTTTGACATGGTAAAGATGATTCCTTATGAATCATTAAAGATGAAATAGGTTCAAAATTTATTCTTAGATATTTTAAGAGGACATTAAAAGGTATTATACCCCCATTCTAGTGCAAGGATGAGTTGTGACATAGCCATTGAGATCATTATATCTCAATTGCATAACCCAAGTGTGAATATATATAATATGGTGAAGGTGAGTGATTTAATCAATTCATCTTATAAATATGGTTAGATTGGATGAATTAATTACCCAAACCTATAAATATGGTAAAATTAGATGATTCAATCACTCCAACCTATAAATTTGATGATGTTGAATGATTTGATCACTTCAACCTATAAAATGAACCAATTGTTGTAGCATAAAAGGCTTGATAATAGTACAAGTTGGTGTAATAAGTGGAGAAGTATGATTAGTAAATGTTATGATTTTTGTTGAAATAGCAAGGACTATGTACCTGTGATATGTCTAAGCTAGAGTATATATGTCATAAATCTAAAAGAAATGTTTAAATTCTATGCAAAATCAATGTAATTTATAAAATTCTGACCCAAGTGTATATCTCAATCATGAAACTAAACTGGAGATTTTGCAAGTGTGGAGTCCATGTCTTAATGACATGCCCCCACTAAAATATATAAATTATGAAAATGTGGAAGTCCTACTTATATGACATGCCCCCACTGATATGCCCCCCTTTTGAGGTGAGAGGAATAGAATCTGGTAGGTACCTTGTCTCAAAAAGATAAAGTAGTTGTATAATCTAAGTATGAATCATGTAGAATATAATGATAACATGTTGAAGTAGATATATCAATTAATTTCATAGTATGTCATCACATTAAGTCCTACGATGCATGATATAGATCATGTTAATATCCATAGATTAATAATATGAGCTCAACAAACAATAAAGTACACACACAAGAACACTCAATGTAACGTAAAATAATGGTCCAAAGAGACCTCATACAAGGAGCATGTTCAAATGTTGCACAATTAGAAGGGATGGCATATTTAAATGTCCAATCAACATGGAATGACATATTCAAATATCTAAACAACACACAAGGGCATAAGAGCCAATAAGCAAGGAACATATTCAAATGTTCCACAAACAACACAATAGCAAGCAATGTAATACACTCCAAGAAGTGATAATGTGAATAAATGAAGTATAAATAGCCAACATAATCATATTATACTAGTCCCTATATATATATATATGTGTGTGTGTTAGCAAAAAATGCTATGTAGCATAACAAATAAAGTACATTGTGAATAATGTGAGCATGGATATAGACAAGTGTAAACATTAGTAAATAAGCTCAAACATGATAATGTAGGAATGATCATAAAGGATAAGCAACATGCATAAATTATCATCAGAGAAGTAGATGCCCCCAACATACTATATAATGTGGGAAGAAGAGAGGTCAAACATTTGTATGTTCATATATCATGTGTTTGGGTGTGTCCATATTAAACTCAAATATGTATGAAACATGTGTATATATAAATGAAATGATATGCTATCTACTAACATAAAACAAACAAAATATATGCCAATGAGCTAATAAAACATGGGGATGCTGAATATATTTGTATTTTGAAATTATTTTAATGTTTTTTTTGTTTTTTTGTTTTTTTTGTTTTTTTTGGATTTTTGGAGTATTTATTTATTTTTTATTTTTTTATATCAAAGTTTGATTGGACTGAAAGGAGATGAGTCATCCAATTCAGAAGACAAAGGATTATTTGGGGGTCTTTGTTGCCCTTTTTCTTGCCATCATTGTTTATGCTTTTTCATGGCCAAGTTATCAATGTTTTTTTATAATTTGGTGCCAGCAGTTGTTGCTACGGGCCTATCATTGTGTCCATCACATGGGACAAATTTCATTATCTTTGAACTGAAAATTTGGGAACATATTTGTATTATTCATTATATTATTTACATTGGTTAACCAATGTTGTCCAATATGAAAGGTTAAGTTTGGCTTTGGATTCATTACCTATATAATGATATTAACTACCTTTGGGCCACGTGTTATGGGTAGTACAGTGTACCCAATATATCCTAGTATCAATGGAGAGAATTTTAACTCGTTGACATTATGTCCCAATTGTTGGAAAAATGTGGTGCTACAAATTATATCCTAATTAATTATATCAACCTTGAGGTGTTAACAATAGACCCCATCAATATTTGTAGTAATAGTTAGATCTTTGAGGCATGGGAATTTAGAGGTATGCCTCATTGCACTTTTTATTTTACGATATTAGAAAACAAAGGTATTTTCCATTGTTTAGGTATGATCATTATATGTCCTTGATTCTTGTATTTCTCAATTTAGTTTTGTAATACCTTACATTGATTTGTATTATGGCTAATGATCTAATGATAGTTATAATATGGTGATCCCTATTTAGGAATGAATCTATTGTTTGGTCTATGTCTGTTAGGAGGTAAATATATCATCTTATGCTCAAGTAAAATAGAAAGTATGGTATTCAGAGCATCTTGTCTTATTGTGATCTATAAAATATGATGTGGAGGTTTATGGGAGAACTCTACGTAATTCACATGATGTATCTGCATTTATCCTTTATAGGGTTAACTCAATGTTTGTAGTCAAGAGGGATGGATTGAATAACAAGAATTTAAGTGTTCATTCATTAATCTTTCCTTGCCCTTATCTGAATGTGCCTTTGTATCCTCTAGTGATGAGTTTAATTTATATGTAGGTAGCCTTATAGGTGTGAATAGGTTATCTTAAAGATGATCAAGTGGATCAAAATTTAATTTTTTTATGTTCAATGGTCATAATACGAGTAATTTCATCATCACTATCATAGCAATCTAAAACATTTCCATCTTATTGCTTGGTATTAACCAATAAAGGTATCTCAAATATTTCTTTTTTCCTTTTATTTTGCTATTACTAGCTTCTTTGGTAATGGTTCACGTTCTAAGCATGCACCCATGTACACCTCTGTAGCTAGTGTTTTATAAGCATCTTGAGGTAAATGCGTTATTTTGCTTGATTCTACCATCTCATAAGTTGGTATGTTTTCAAGTGGAATATATTTCTTTGATGGTATGAGTTTAGGAACTCCTTCCATGTTAGAATATAACATTTGACAAAATTTGAAGGGTTCATCATCGACAGGCATTATCCATAATGCCCCCTCATATATAAATTTGACACATCTATGTAATGTATATGGAACAAGCTCCATCATGTGTATCTAATGTCTACCCAAGACTGAGTCATAATGCAATTATTGAGACATTACTTGGAATGTAGTTGATATTGTTTTTGGTCCCAATGTCACATATAATGAGATTTGACCAATTTCTGGGTTGCATGAATTATCAAATCCTTTAATATGTGCATCTAATTTTTGGATAAGATTGATATTAAATTTTATTGTTGTCAAGAATTATGTGCTAAATAAGTTTAGGCCAGACCCATTTTTTATTAACCCTCCTTTTATTCCTTTGTTATGCATACCAACTTGTATGAATAAAGGCAAGTATTGGTTAATAATCTCTTTTGATGGTGAATCTTTTGGATAAAAAATATTGAGATTGGCATTGTTTTTGAGATCTTGCATAATATATACAAATTAAGTTGGTTCTATGTCAATTGGTACTTGTGTTTTTTATTCATAGGGAGAGAGTTAAACACATCAAATTATAAACTTGTTCAATAAGGAGTATCTCTTGTAGCCCTTCTAAAGGACAAATCTAGAGGGTTTGAGAGTTTTACAGAGAATATAGACAAAACAAGAAAATTTATAGGCACCCATTATTCCCTTCTAGATTTTGTAAAAGTTTCAAGTCTTATTTCTTAAATAAAGTCCACTTACTTCACTAGACCTTTCTCAAATTAGGTCTCCTCTGTATAGCCCTCTTAAAGGACTTATTCAAGTGATTTGATAATTATACAAGGATTTTGGGAAAAAATATATTTTTAGATACCCATTAAGGGAATTCATCCTTATTTAAATTTTTTGGCACAATTCCCAATGGGCTTGTTTTAATTCAACTTAACTCTCTCTAAACTAGGCCTCAATTAGGTCTTTTGGTCTTCAAAATTGAGTTTTTGTTCATAAACCCTTCACACATGCCAAGGATCCAATAAAATATTTTATTCACCTTCAATAAAATAACACCAAGATTTAGGTCAAGTTTGAAACTCTTAAACAATGTCTATATGCTTAAACCAAGAAATGGCCAAAAACCTTAAGCTAAGTTCTTGAGTTCAGAGGTACAAAATGAGTCTTTCAAGATCAAAATTGTGTTTCAAGGAATAAAATATATTTTAAAAGGTATATGAAAACCTAATACACCTTTACCAATAGGTTTCAATTCTTTATCAACCATAAAAAATCTAAAACTTGATGATCTATATAATTTTGGGATTGTCCATTAGGTTGTGTGCATACAAAAAGACAAGATAAAATGAAACATCACTTGATAGATGGATGGATAAACATTATAAATAGTTTACATAGTCATATTAATACTCTCTATACCCATCATCGACATTCAAATATTTTAAATGGATTAAAAACAAACTTCTTTGCCTTTCTTGTTTCTTTATTGTGTGCCAAAACAGAGTACAAGACTATGATGTGAAATTTGATGTTAGATGACTCTTTTAGCCTTATTAAAGGTTTTTAATTATTCATAAAACTTTAATACACTTAATAAAAACTTATTAACACCATTAAACCATTAAAATACTTTAAATGAATAAAAGAACATTACATCACATTTTACACTTTACTGTGTTATACACATAATTCTAAAGAACTGAAAGTCTCTCTCTCCACACCTGTAAATAAATGAACCAATTCAAAAAAGAAAAAGAAAAAAAATTATAAAAATATTACAACTTACCATTATTCTCAAAATCATTCACAAAATTCTTTAAATGCTTCTTTCATTCATAAATATCCTTTATTTCAAGACAATCATACATAGGATTTTGAGACAATTTGTCCATTCATGAAAGTTTGAATATTTTATCTATTTTATGGATCTAACCATCTTCCTCTTAATTTTAAAATTATCCCTTAGATCCTCTACATGAAAAATATGTCCCTATAAACACTCTAACTATTTCTTGATTCCCTTCAATGTAGGCTTAAGCATGAATAAGATGCATTTGTAAATGTTACAAAAGTCTCAACACAAAAAATTTAAGACCACAAAGTTGGAAAAACATAAATAATAATCATAACACCTTTTAGACACCTTAAAAAACCAAGATCCAACTTTATATTCTAACAACAACATAAATTAGACCACAAAACTATGCTTAAAATTTCAAAAAATCAAATGGGCAATTTTTGTAGTAAACCACCAAAAGCGACCAAATTTAAATTTCATGAAAATCTAGGACCTATAAATGAATCCAAAGTGTAGAACTATAATGACAAAAAAAATAAAAATGACAAACCAAAATCGATCAAAATTATGATGTTCCTACATTAGTTTCATGCAATGTGTCATATAAGATGTCCTTATAGATAGTAGATTGTTTTAAAATCTTAAAGTAATAGAAGTGCACTTTTCAATTAAAAAAATATTAACATGCATATTGATTAACTTGTCAATAAGATCATATCCTTTAATATTAATCATTATTTTAGGATTGGGTGGAAACTATTGTATATTAACAAGTGGAAGGACATATTGGGCACCCTTACCTTTTCATGTATTTAAAACAAAGACCATAGAATCTAATATAAGCGATGGGAAAATAATGGGAGCAAGATGGTAGTTGTCACTTTAATAGGACTATTGGAACAAAGGGTTTTTATCGAACACGTTGGCAATAGGAAACCGACTCTATATTATTACAAAAGAAATTGTAAAGAGATATTAAAGTTTGATCTTGTTTTAAAATAGTCTCTTTGTGTTGACTGATCTTGTTAATCCACTTAATTATATCTTTGATTGATTTAAGATAAAAATAATAATAACTACAATTATGTATTGCATAACAAAATAATGAATAGATGTATCCATGTTGAACATGATTGTAGGAAAAGAAATTCTAATTTTTAAGTTTTGAATATTTTGAAATCAGAAAAATAGTAAAGCAAAAAAACCTAAGTCAACTTAGGGTTTGGAGACCAAAAGTCAATTTCACCAAATGTTTAACACTAAATTTTAGAATGTGGAGGATAGGGTTAAGAATATATAAATAGTTCAAGCACACGGGTGATAAACTAATCTATAGTAGGCCAATTAATGGTAAACTTAGATAAATGAATATTCTAAATAATAGTACTTAGATATGCTAAATATAGAAATTACTAATTTCAAAAGATGTTGAATTGATTAAAATACCAAAGAGAAATAATACTTAGTTGGGTTTATTGTGTGCATGAAGATCTAAACTAGAAATAAGTGTAAAGTATGCAGGATCAATATTCTTGATCAATCATCAGATTCTAGAAATGGTACTTTTATAACAACAACCCTACCATCAAATATGGACACTACCACCAATGTTAGTGTCTGAATGTGATGTGAGTGTGTAATATGGAATAATGACTAGATATAGATGCGACCAACTTCTTTTTTATATGTTTTATCACCTTTTCCTTGATGTATTTAGATTTATAATACGTGTCACCACTCTTTGTTAATTAATCAAACCCTAGATCTTCACTCTTCTTTACCCTTGGGATGATTCTTTTAAATTTTTGCTAGTGGGATCATGGGGTCAAACTAACCCAAATACCCCTCTATCAATGGGTGTTGCCTACATATCTAGTACTCAATGAGGGATTTAGACTTATGTAGTTCTCCCCTATGTGTGGGAAAGTATGTGCACAATGGTGCAATATACTATACGATGATTCATGTAGTGATCTAGCTTGTAACTTGACAATTATCATTCATGGGTCACTCTTTAAATGATTCAAACTTGTAATATGACTGATCCTATGCTTGATGTAAAAATAGGGATGAATATGGTAGAATATTTTGGGTCGTGTAGTTGATTGATTTAGATTTAGTAGGTATTTACTTGATATTTACTAGATGATCCTTGAGAAGGCTTAGACTTGTATTTATACCATACCTTTTAAAAATATCTCATAGTACGATTCAATAAGACAAATAGGCCAACCCATAGGCTTTGAAACATTTGTAATTTGGATGATTTTTGGCAACTAGGCACTAGAAAAGGATTTAGACACTACCATCGATAGTTGTGTCCCTTTATGGTTGGCAGTGTCAAAAAGGCTAAAAACTAGGTATTGATCTAAAACTAAAAATGAAGGATGTTTATCAAGTTTTAAGTTTTTTATGCAATATAATATATCTAGGTCATAAAAATGATATGGATCAAATTAAGAGCAAAGCATTTAGGCATCGCAAGGTAGCGAATGTGAGCCTTTTGATAACAAGGAGATATAGAATTGAAGGGTAGAGCCCTGATTGATATTTGTCAAATGTACAAGACTAATATGCTATAAATATTCATTTTTAGTATCTATGTATATAATTGCTTTGCAACTTCTTCATGCCCACACTCAGTGGCATCTGTATATTAAGGGCATGCCTATACGAGTGGATTTTTCAATGTAGTTAATGATATATATTTATTATCTTCCATTATCACATATATCTACATATTTTATTATACATATATTACTTTAACTTATATCTTATATGCTTAATTACATGGTTACATTACGTATTTTATTTTTCACCCTGTGAGTTTTCTTGGATTGCTTGTATGCGTGTTTATGCTTCTCTTTGTTTGTGAGTGTTTCCTATCATGTATTGTATTGTATTATCTATAAAGGCTCCTTTAGTTGTTAAATTGCATCATTTATGCAGGATTGATTGTTATTTTCTTTCATTGCTTTGCTTTGTTTGACAACTTCACTTGTTCTATGTGGTGACATGATTATGCATGGTTACATTGATTGACTATATTGTGTGATATTATATGTTTTGTGTCATGATCTATATATACATGTTATTACTTCTAATATATTATGTTTGATGCCTAAAGTACAATGGTTTCTACCGTGTATTTCTTGGGGCACATTAACTATTGTGTGTTTCATTGCTATATTTTGTCTTTCTAAAAGCATATTGTTATAGTGGGACATATCACTTGTCCTTATATTTTGGGTACTATCATGACATATCACCTGCCCTCCTTTTTCATGCCCATTCTTTGACCTCGACATATAAGTATTTGGTTACATATAAATGATGAACTTTACATGATGATAAATTTTTATGGTTTAATGCATGTGTTTAAAAATGTGCTTTCAGGATTATAACAACTTTTACTTTCTATTTATAGTACACATGGTGCATTTAATCTTTTTGTTTTAGGATGAATGATATATAGGAACATCCCTCACCTCAAAAGGGGGACATATAGTTAACTAATTTTATCTTTGGCTACATATTTCAATAGGTTATAAGTTAAAGAGCTTACAAGTTACATGTTACAAAGTGGTACCATATGTTTGCTTCTGAATATTTTGCCCTAGGATGGATCAATAACATCTGACTTTAATGTTCTTAGCTCTTTGGTTGGGGAAACGAAGGCCCTTGGTTAGTTTCAGAGTTTCATTGATGCAGACATGGTTCACATATCTCTAAGTGTACTTGTTAACTTTATCCTTTTTTTAGTTTCACTTATTTTTATTTTGTTATATTTTATCAAATTATCAAGATATTAAACTACTTGTATGCATTAACATTTACTTGAAGGTAAACTTAAGGTGTTGATAGTGTTAATGTTAGAGAATTCACATAAATGCCAAAGAACACATAGTCTTTATCCCTAGAACCCTCTGGCATATGCACTTATTTTATTTTACTTTGATACATACACACACACACACATGTATCAAACTGGGTCATTATGTAGACACTTAAATTTGATACAATTCATGTAGTTGCAGTGCCTTTACCACGGTTTCATATATTTGGCTCATTGGCTTACATTAGGATATTTTTGGTACAATTTACCTTCAAATTTTACCCTTCATAGACATGTATCATCTACATTTCTCATGAAATCCTTCAAATCTAATGTTTATCTACCTTTTGATCCACCAATTATCTTGCAGTTCATTTTGGTCTATGTTTCATAAGTTTTCTATTTAGATATTTTTTAGAATAATTCAAAAGAGGTCTTAACCTCTTTCAGAGCAGTCTAAAAGTGGTTAAGTTTTTTTAGGGGTCATTTGTGTACCCATGTCATGTTTTTTCACGCCCTGATTATCAATTTTCATGTCTTTTCACGGTCATCTTATGCATGAATGTACGTTGTTCAAAAAAGTCTATATGTACACATGTACCCTAAACCATGTATCACTAATCAATGAAGTTATTAAGCCACATTTTATCATGTCCATTGTATATTTGTTAAAGATAATTCACATTATGTTGTTATTCCAATCTCTACCTACTGAAATATTGTGGTTGTAGATTTGTATTAAAAGAAGGATTGTATTAGAGCATATAGAATTATTGATTATCACAGGATGAGAAGGTGGAGTCTTCTCTCACATTGGTATGGATCAATCACATGCATAAAACTATAATATCCTTGATTCTCCAAGAACATGATATGTAGAACAACCCCCACTCAAAGGGATCATACCACTAACTCTACATATTTCCTTTAGTCTTGGATGTATTGTTATATATTGTGGACAAATTATATATACATCAAAAGAGATAGATTCTGACATGTGTGTGCATCATCAAGCTTATTAAAGATAGGATTATAAGATTTGTTGATGAAAGGTTCAATAATGATTCAAACCCCATGGATATACATAGCCATTTTTAGACCTTCATGGCCATTTTTAGACCTGCCTACCGCTTTTGGATTTCTTTTTTGGTCATTGAAATTTTTAAATATACTAAAACTAGTCATATTCATAGATCAATTTTTAATTTTTGAAAGATCTTCTACACTATTCTATAACTTGTTTCATGCATTTTCGTGCACTATCAAAACTCAAGTAAATAAAAAATTAAGTATGCATAATCTCTATTTATCTCTTTAAATTTTCAATCACTCAAGATACATTTATTCATTTGCCCTTCCATACTGGGAAACTCTGATTTATTATACTTTGTCTAATTTTCCTAGTGCCCATGTTGCATCTGGTTGGTATAGTGTTTTGAATAGTTGTACACCTTCCACATAAATTTTTTTTAGGACTATAACATTTTCTTGATGTTTTACCCTAATTTGGATGGTACAACCATAATGAAGATAGAAACTTGAGGGTAATTTAGATTGTAAAATATGACAATTAAGCATGAATTTGAATTTAAACTGCTAAAATATATTTGACAAGTGGTATGTGCTAAATATATTAAGTACTAAAGAGATCAAGATGCATAGCTTTTTCGGTTCACTAATTGATTTTGTTTAACTTCTGATAATAGAAAGGGAGTGGTAATAAGTTTAAAAGTTGTTCGGATCTGGAACTAATAACTTGTGCATGCGGGGTCACTAACGTCAAACTCGGGTGAAACTATCAACATTACTAACTTAGGTGGACATTACTATCTTGGGATGTTTAGGCTCTTTGTGACATTATAGTCAGTTATGCATGCTTTTAATACATGTGTGTATGTGATCTTGATAGTTGGTTGTGTGTGGAACTCCAAAAATTAATCTCTTTCCACTTGAAAGTGTAGCTCTACTTGTGAACCGTAGACACCTATAAAAAATTGGGAAGTGTAATGAATTGAGTTGACACTAATTACACCCATTAGTGATTGATCACTACCTAACTTTGAAGAGTGAAGTCAAGCCACATGTAATTTTCCCCCTCAATGTGAATGTGTTATTGTGCTTATTTTCTAAACAAATGGACCTAGAATCTAGATTGTGATCCTTGAAAATATTCAGTCCTGATTTGGCTTGGTGTGCTTAAAACTTGGCTAATGATTGCTTTTATTGACTGATTTAAAATCCTAAAAGTAAAAGGCATGTTTACTCAATGTGCAGTAATGTCTACATTCTTGATAAACAAGTGCCAAGTTAGTACTAAGTGTGCGTTTTATTTGTATGTATATGAGTCCATTTATGTAATTTATCATGTCACACAAGAAAATGGGTAGACCTATAATAATGATTTAATATTAAAGAATAGTCATTGTTGGGTGAGGGTCAATAATGCTGCCCTCAGGTATGTTTTTTCAAAGAAATTGTCTAACCCTGATGTTAGTGTCCAAGACATAGGAATAAGAATCTAATGATATGGATATGTCTAATTAAAATAATTAGTTGGTTTGACATATGTTGAGAGGTTCCTATAGTTTATTGACAACCAAACAAGAGGTCGGACTCATAGTAAACATATGGATGTGAAAGAATGGTGAACAAGAATCATGTACATGTGCACAAGTCATGTGTGGTAAAGATAGGTCAAAAGAGACATTGATAAGTGCTTAATACCATATTTTAATATTTTAAAATACCCCACTTTTATTCTAATATTTAAATGTAGTACAATTACTAGAGTAAAAGGATAAAATATAACTGAGTGTGTACAACACACTTTATCTTTGGGAGATGGCTCCAAATATACAACCTTGCTCCATGTAAACATAAAACAAAATGTAGTAGTCAATTTCCATATGTGAAATATAAAATTTGAAATTGAAAATTGAAAAAAAAAATTAAGAGAAAGGAAGGAGTATACTTGTATGTGAGTAAATCCCATTTCCCTACAACTTATTGGAGTTGATGTTTCCTTGTTGAAGTATTTGAGAATTGTGATTCCTTGTTGAAACACATGAGATTTAGGGTGACTATGCCCCAAATTTGTTTAACTATGCAAACCCTTGGGTTGGGAAGATAAATACCTTAACCTTATTGAATGCAGAGTAGTGGTAAGACTGTTGAGCACCCCTATACCATGACTACACTAACTCAAATAACTAATCTATATCTAATATTAAACATCAAGATGGTAAGGTTGGAATTGACTAATGGGTTGTCTATAGATAATTCCATGGCCATTCAGTGTCACTAAACCTCAATGCACATCACCTTAAAAAATCATAAGTAAAATTCTACAAATGAACTTACAAATTCAAGTTTTCTTATAATCCACTCTAGGTGAAAATTTGAGGAAACTTTAATTTCTCTGAAAGTCATGATTTTGTTATTGTAAGTCACAGTTTTGTCTTCTAGCCTATAATCCCGCAACTCAAATAGTCAGGAGATTGTCAACCTGAGTCATGGGATTGTAACCTCGAATAGTGAGATTGTGACCCTAACCTAACCCAACCCAACCTAACCCAACACAACCCTGGCCTAACTTGACCCAACCTAAATAGTGGTATTGTGGACCCGAGTAGTGGGATTATAACCTCAAATAGCAATATTGTTAGCCTAAATAGTGATATTATGGGTTTTTGTTAAACTCAAACGAGTAGCGGTACTGCCTATCTGAATCATGATTTTGTAGAGTAGTAGGATTGCACTGTCAAGTAGTGAGATTGCACTATGTGAAACCCGAGAGCTCATTTTGAAAAGTTGTTTATCTCATTCAAAAAATGCTTCAATGATAAATGAAATTCTGACTTTTTCCTTAGAGGGCCAACTTGAAGAAGGATCTAAACAAGCTTAATCTTATCTTTTTAAACTCTTTTAAGTGCTTAAAAAGGATTAGGATTATTTATTTTGGGCACTAAAAGGAAAACTTAGATGTTTGCTTGAATGATTTTATTGATTGTTCTTTCAAAGTTTACAAGTTTTTACTTATTAAAGCCAAGGGGCTAAAAGAACATCAACACACATGTTGTTTAGTGCCTTAAAATTAAACACCCTTCAAGTTTGTGAAAAATTTTCATCATTGATTGCCTAGATTATATTTGTCTGAGCAAACAAGGAGTTGTGTGTGTATGCTCTCTCATCCATCCCCTTTGGAGAAATTTTGGGCTCAAAATCACCAACTTCATTAGAAAGTGCCCTAGTCCAAAGGTGTAGAAGAGAATTTATGAAGGCTCTACCCAAGACCCGCATGGCTTGGGTGATCTAAAAACAACCTTTAAAGCTTTTTTACTTGGTTTTTTACTTTCATTGTGACTTGGCTTATGAAGGGGATTTCATCACCTCCCATAAGTTCTTTAGGGAAGCCTTAACCTGGGGTTTCATCTCCCAACATTATCTTCAACCCCTCTCTATGGGGGGTATATAAATCAAGATCGCCTACTGGAAAATTGGTTTGAGTAGTTAAACCATCTCCAATCACTAGGTTAAGCCCATAGGATGTATGATCATGTTGGACATCGCACTACACTGAGCAAACAATGGACGTAGTGGTTGTAAAAATGGAAAGACCTTTTTACAACAAGCCATATGACGTAGAACCAATTGACGTGTTGTTTCTCTTGCATTTTGATGTGAAAGTCTTGTGCATGGGATCCATTTAGAAATGTTAGAAAACTTACTAGTTTAGTTAACCCCACTTTGCCCACCTTGTCAGTTTAGGGCTTAAGATGATTAACTAGTTGATTTATCTTTATATTAGATTAATTGATATTGTTTTGGGTTAAAATTGTTTCTTAATATAAATGTCATAAACCAAAACACATTGTCCCCAAATTTATTAAACAAGGAGGCGTTACACTATCTTAGTAAAAATCAATCTTTTCCTTATTTAAACTTGTCATCATAAACATTGTGTCATCATTGGTCTAATTGGTGCAATTATGTTACCTATTTGAGTCTAAATAATTTTCCAAATTATCTTAAATCCCCTCAATGATAATTAACATTTAAAATTGAACCTTTCTAAGTTCTAAGGGTTCATGTGTTAAATTGGGTTTGCCATTTGCAAATTAAACTTGTTTTAACTTGAGTTCAATTTTCTATTTTTCAAATTGAGGGTCATTTTCTAGACTTAAAATCACACTTATCATCTTGGTGGACTTAAATCATCTTATGCATCACTCACACTCTAAGTCCTATAACACATTTTATACTATCCCCCCTTCTTATCACCATGTGGCGGCATTGTGTTACCCATTTGGTTTTAGTTTTATACCTAGGAATTATAGCATATTTTCACATCATGAATTTCTTAGTTCACATTGTCTTCTTCATAAGAAGAGATTTCTTCTAATTTTCTAGTATCAACTCATCGAGGTTGAAATAGCTTTTACGGTATTGACATATCACAAATGTCTACATTTTAGTGTGAAAGTCACACTCTAGATTTTTTAATTATCATACCCTCTTCCAATCTATATGATTTTGACTTTACCAAAAGTTGAGTAAATTCATGAACCAAATCTTCTGATTGTGTGTGGTTCCAAGCCACCCTCCTTTTTATAGTCTTTATGGTACCTTAGTCATTTGTTGAAAGAGAAGATCAAATCCATACCTTGTTCATAACATTCATAAAACATTGATCTAGATCTATCCAAATGTAGAGAACAACTCTTTTTAGACATGACTTAAAGGTTCATTCATAGTGGGGTCTCTTATAACCCAAGCTATGAGGATGAGAAATATTAAGATGGTCAAGATAGTTCTATTGTCTTTGAGGACATCCCTACAATAGTAGGATCCCAAGAAGAATACAATGAATATCAACACCAAGAGAGCCAAGATGAAGCACTTCTTAGGTTGATAGAATCAGGGGCTAGATTACATTCAAATTTTCCTATGGAACAATTTCATACCTTAGTTAGAGAAGAAAAAATACAACGGCAAGAGAAAGATTTTGCACAAGTAGACATACCTTCTTCTTCTAATAAAGGTAAAAAAATGTTTACAGAGTCAAAATCCATAAATCTAGATCTTATAGCAAAGATCAAGAAAATAAGTTAACGATATGTTAATCAACTTATCATGAATTTAACTGACTCATTGTTTGCTACTTCAATTCACAATGATGTTTTGAAAGAACAACAAAATATGATTGAGAGTATCCAACAAGTATTTGTTGAGAACATAACAGTGATAGATCAAGGTAACCTAAATGAATAATTAAAGACACAAGAGATATTGCAAAATGTTCCCTTAGAAACAGAACAAACATTCTTTAACCATCATGAACCTCTTATCACTTTACAAAATCAGAGACCCAAACATTCAGTTCGTATTGAGGAGATCCCTCAAGACAATTTGGCTAGTTCATCTCAACCAACACAAAAATTGGTAAATAGACAAAGAATTTACCAAAATCAACAAAACACTAGTCAATCAAGACAACCTAATTCAAGGAATGTTTTACAATCCAAGAATTAATGGCCTATCACTTGACTTGAGGAGCAAATCAAAACTAAGTCACGGGACGTAGGGTGTACATCCCACACAAATCCATGCAATAACAAGGGCACATTTCACCCCAAAAATAACAACAATACCAAGGGCACATTCTACCCCAACAATAACAATAGGGGCACATTCCATCCCAACAGCAAAATCAGGAACACATACCACCCCAACAACATCATAACCAATCCATAAATTTACCAAAAATGCAAGAGTGGAACTTCATGAAGGAGATTGTGTAATGATTAGAGATGAATAATAGAGTCAAAAAGTATAAATTTGATGAGATATGTCTATATCCATTTGACTTGACCATTCTTCAAACCCCCTTTCAACCTCATTTTAAGGCACCAAAATTTGATAAATATAAAGGAAAGGGAGATCCACGTGAACACATACAGGCATTTTTCATTTTATTCCAAGAGGTTTCTCATAGTAGCGAGTACATACTATGACTATTTCCATGAATTTTAGTGGGACAGGCTCTTGATTGGCTACTTAAACTACCCAAAGGATCGATTGCAGATTAGAACAACTTGTCAAAAAAGTCTGTTAACCATTTCTCTTACAACATAGAACATGAACTAATGATTATTGACTTGTGTAAATCCAAACAACATGATGGTGAAAGTTTTTTCACATATCTACAGAGATGGAAAGAATTGGCAAGTCGCTTTCAACATAACTTGCTAGATAAACAGTTGGTAGATATATTTGCACAAAATTTACATCCTGAGGTCATGCATAATCTACGTCTAGGTTGTGCTAACTCATTTGAGTAAATTATTGACAAAGGGGTGTAAATTGAGAAGATATTATTGCTAAGGGTTTTGTTAAGATTTTTGTGCAAGGCCAAACCTCAAATCAGGCCCAATCATCCACACAAAATGTTGTGCAAGATAAGCCTAAGGGATTTAACAAGAACATGGTTGGAAATGCGATAACTAAAATAAGGCATATACTAATGGTGTAGGCTCCACCTCCCCTAAATGTACAATTATCTCACCCCAATCTACCACCTAATTTGTAGAGATAACCTCCATGCAGAACATTTCATAACAATTTCAGAGTCTTTAGCAAGTTAGGAGAACCGGTTGAAACAGTGCCTCAAAATCTCATAGTAGAAAATCTGATTATATGGCCAGTACCAAGGCCATTTCCTCATGATTAATTGAAACTATATTGGTACAAAGAGAATGAGTGGTGAAACTTCCATCATGTAGTTGGTCATGGTGCATACCATTGTGTCCAATTATGACACATCATTGAAGACTTCTTTGAAAGTGGTGAACTAGAGATTAAGTTGGCCCCTAATCAGGACATAAATTAGGATATGGGGATCTACAAGGACCCCTTTCCTCGACATAATCCACCACCACCAATAAATAATCAAAACCAAGGTCAAAATCAAGGATAGAGATAGAATCAAAACCAACATCAAGGTTAGAATCATAATGAGCATAATCAAGATCATAATGCCCATACTAACAATGTGGCTTATAACAACATGTCGTATGACTATAAAAATACTATGGGGCACATTTTTGCTACCCACATTGCCACTGTTACTGTGAAACCATGTGGACAATCTCATTTTCTTTGTAGCATGGGACCCATCATTATAGGGTCAACACCCTCTCCCAGTAGTAATACCACATCAAGTTCATGCAGTGCAGCTGCAACTTCATTTACACAAATTACTAGTTTTAAATAGTAACACCCTTTTTATAATTATAAAGTCTCCTCATTGAGTCAAAACTATAGTAATATATCTAGATATTCGTGAGTCATCGTTTATGGCCCTTTGCCTGCCTCTTCTAATTATAATGGCTCCTTGCCACCTCTAGGTTACGTAGTTACAACTAGACACCCATGAGTCACCATCTAGGGTCATTCTCCCACTTCTCCCATGAAACCTAATGATAACATTATGCCAATGGTCCCAAATTCAAATATTATGCTAACAAGGGATAAACCAACTGAATCCATAGTTGAAAAGCCTTATAGTCTAGTAGTCCAATTGAATAAAACCCCTACGTAGATTTTCATATTGGAACTCTTGCAAACATCTAATGTCCACAGAAATATTCTGAATAACATTTTGAAATAATCCACTATACCTATTGACATAAACCCTGATCATTTCTAGAACCTAGTTGGACACTTATCTTCATTTCATTAAATCATGTTTGACCAAAAAGATATGTCCACTCTTGGCCCAAATCATAATAACCCATTATACATTGAGATAATCATTATAGATCATAAGATTAAGTGGGTTCTTATAGACAATGGTTTGGGGCTAAACATCATATTTCTCAAGTTGGTACGATGATTGGGCTATACTCACAAAGACATTTAGTGAGACATAATTACAATCAAGGCTTATGACAACACTAAAAAGAAATCTCCATGCACAATTTGGTTACCAGTCATGGTTGGGTCAGTTTATCACCATACATTATTCCATATTTTAGATATTGAACTTCCTTATAACATAATTCTTAGTCATCCTTGGATCCAAGAAGTAAAAGTAGTTCCTTCTACCCTCCATTAGTGTCTTAAGTTTCCCCATAATGGGATTGAGGTTACTATTTTCAATGATCAGTAGCCATACCAATACAACAAACATCTTGAGCCTGAATTCCATAATTATAACTATTTCCCAGGCTCTGAGTTCATTACAAAAAATAATAAAGACAAAGTTTCACATCCATCTCCATCTAATGATATTAACCCTAATGATCTATCTTCCACTTAAGTTGATCCATTTCTCATAGCTCTTATGAAACAAGTTGTTATTGAAGATGTGGGCATTTACACGTACCATCTAAAGGATGATTTCCATGTTACAAAGTTACGAGAATCCCCTAAAACACATGGTAAACCTAAAACTTCAAAGACTCCTAATGAACCCAGCTAGATTTAGCAACAGAAGTAACCTCAATGAAAAACACCACTGGTGTTTATTCCCGCTATCGCACTAAAGAAAGATCATGAGGCTTTTACTAGTAATGAGACTCATGACAATGATGTAGCATCCCATTATAGCCTTTTTGATGAGATTTATGACACATACCTATTTGATTCCAATGCCATTATATCCATAACACCTATTGGAGCTTCCCTTACTGAAGCACGGATATATCCTACTATTGGAGCTTCTTGTCCTAAAGCAAGAACATGTTCTATTAGTGCTTCCATTCCTGAATTAAAACACTATATTTTACTATTGGATCTTCCCATCCTAAATAAAAACCTCATCATTCCCTATGCCTCTGCCATCCCAACCTCATTGATTGGGACCATCAAGATTCAGTTATACACCTCAATGAGTTTTAGAATGGAGAATCAATTTCAAAATACATGGGCCTAAGAGATGGATTGCCCATTGGTGATCATAAATAAGGCTTTCATTTTTAATTAGATCTTTTTACCTAATATGGAGATTAGGTAAACTTTCTTGGTCATAATAAAGAACAAACATCGATATCTTTGAGTGAAAACCTCTTTGAGGCACTCATTGATCAAGGAAAAAATAAAGAAAAGACAAACCTTCGAGTGAAAACTTGTTTCAGGTGATCTTAGGCAAGAAATTTTGCTCATCCCTTCAGCATGCAAAAGGTCCATCTAGCCAAAGTTCTGTCGCTAGTACAAACATCTCTTCATAACAACAAAAAACGTTTAAGCATCTTGCTCTTGAGTTTCCAAAAGTTTTTGTTACTTGGCCTTTACCTGAGATGGTAGATTTTGATTCATCATGCTATCCATAACTTTGGGAGGAACAATAAGAAGATGTGGTAGAGAAGATGATCACAATCATACCTTGCCTATAATTCTAGAATATGGATCCACACTCCTTGTGGAAAACATGATAGAAGTGAACCTGGGAACCTATGAGGATCCCAAAATTGTTTATCTTGGAGCTTCCCTTACTGAAGTAGAATGTGAAAAAATTATATCCCTCCTAAAGGATTATTATGGCATCTTTGCATGGGCATACTCCAACATAAGAAGCTTAGACCCAAATTTCATTATACATTGCCTTATTGTCCATCTCGATGCTAAACCAATCAAGTAGAAATTAAGGAAGATGCATCCACACATTGCCCTATTAGTTAAAGCAGAACTAGAAAATTTGCTATGAGTAGGTTTTATTAGGCCACTTGATTATTCTAAATGGATCTCAAACATTGTCCTAGTGAATAAAAAGACCCTAGGTATGTGTATTTGTACTGATTTCAGAGATATCAACAAAGCATGCCTAAAAGATGATTTTCCTTTACCCAACATCAACATGATTGTTGACTCAACTCTAGGGTACAAGATATTGTCCTTAATGGATGGATTTTCTAGATACAATCAAATCAAGATAGCCTAAAAATATCAACACAAGACTGCATTCACCACACCATAGGGACCATTTTGTTACCAAGTCATGTCATTTAGCTTGAAGAACGCTAGAGCCACATATCAACGTGCCATGACTGTCAGCTTTCATGACATGATGCATGATATTGTTGAGGACTATGTTGATGACATACTAGCAAAATCAAGAACAAGAGTTGGACATCCTAACATTCTACGAAGAATCTTTGAGAGGCTTTATGAATATAAAGTCTACCTAAACCCTAAGAAATGTGTCTTTAAAGTCACATTAGGTAAATTGCTAGGTTTCATTATATCACAAAGAGGGATCGAACTCAACCCTATAAAAGTTAAGGCTATTGTGAAAATGCCTCCACCAAATAATCTTAAATAACTACGAAGCCTACAAGTAAAGGTCTAATCTATACGTAGGTTCATTTCTCAATTAGTAAATAAGTGCCACCCATTTACCCATGTCTTGAAGAAAGGGGTGACATTTCAATGGTATGAAGATTTTCAGATAGCATTTGTGAAGCTTAAGACATACTTGGCCAATCTACCAATCTTAAGACCACCAACACAGGGAAATCCACTGCTTCTTTAGATATCAGCCAAAGAGCATACACTGGGGGGAACTTTTAGCCCAACATGATGATCATGGTAAGGAGCATGTTGTCTATCATTTAAGTTGCACATTGGTGGCTTATGAACATAATTATACACCTATTTAGAAGACATGTTTGGCTATGGTGTTCACTACTCAAAAATTGTAACATTATATGCTAAACAACAAAACTATTTTCATCACCAGGGTGGACCCTCTCAAGTTCTTCTTATCTAAAGCAGCTCTTCAAGGATGTATGGCCAAATGGGTTATGCTCCTAAGTGAGTTTGACATTGAGTACAAGAATCAAAAGATAATCAAAGGGAAAGTAATTGCTGACCATCTTATAGAAACTCCTAATGAAGATACTCAACCTCTCAAATTTGACTTCCCAGGTGATTCTATTATGTCAATAGAATAAGCATCATAGGAACCTAAACCATGGAAGTTATACTTTAATGGCTCCTTTACATCCCATGGATCTGGCACCAGCATGTTGTTGATTACACCATAGGGGGACCTAATTCCTAAAGCATTCCATATATAATTTCATTGTATAAACAATATGGCCGATTATGAAGAATTGATTGTAGGGCTTCGCCTTGCCATAGAGTGGGATATTTAGAGCTTGAAAGTATATGGTCATTCCTAATTAATAATCAATTAGACCAATAATCGATATCAAACCAAAGATGATAATCTTGTTCCTTACAAGCAAATTATTGATAAACTCAAGACACATTTTAAATCTCTACAGTTTGAATAAGTTTCAAGAGCAAATAATATATCTATCAATGTAATGGAAATAATCAGTTCCATGATATAGATTGATGGAGGAGCTAAAGAGTACTAGTTCTTAATCAAAAACCTTCTTCAGCGTGCACATGTTATACTAGATTCAAAAAGGGTATGCGTTATTGATGGTCCCAATCCCCCACTTGAATTACCTTGATTTCGAGACTTTTATAACTACTTTCATGATCACGTTTCCCCAACTAACTTATATAATAGCCAACATAAACTCTTCCATCACTATTTATCACATTATACGCTCCTAGAAGACACACTTTATCATAAAGGCTATGATGGAATGCATCTTCATCATTTATCTTTGGGAGAATCCAAGCGAGCACTAAGGGAGGTTCATAAAGGAATGTGTGGGCCCACACCAATGATGTAGTATTAACAAAAAAGCTCATCAAAATAAGCTATTATTGGCCAAAAATAGAGATTAATGCTTGCAATTATGTGAAGAAGTGTGTCCCTTATCAGCAGCATGGTAACTTAATATATGCACCTTCTTTACCACTACAACCAATCATAACACCATGGTCATTCTCAACATGGAGCCTCAATCCAATCGAGAAAATTAATCCAACATCTTCATATGGTCATAAACATATCCTAACTACTACTGAGTATTTTACTAAGTAGATCGAGGCCATTCCTCTCACTTACGTCATTGAAAATCAAATTTCCAAATTCATCCATTACCATATCATCTGTCGATATGGCATCCATGTGTGTATTAATCCAATAATGGTAGATCCTTTGTAAACCAAGATATAAAAGATCTTTGTGCAAAATTCAAGATCAAACACAAGAAATCCACTTCATATAACCTATAAGGAAACAAACAAGCTAAGGCTTTGAATAAAACCATTGTAGCCATCTTAAAGAAGATTGTCAATGATGTTGGCCATAATTGGCACTTGAAAATTTGTCCTGCCCTCTAGGCTTATAGAACTAGTCATCGAACCCCAAAAAGAGCCACACTATACTCCCTTGTCTATGGCACAGAAGCTATTATCCTAATATAGATCGATTTTCCATCATTGCGGGTCTCACTGGAACATATTGAAGATGATGAGGACTACAAAGTCTCAAGGCTACAAAACCTAGAACTCCTTGATGACAAGATTTTAGTTACCCTATAAAACTTGCAAGCCTATCAAAACAAATTATTGTGAAGCTACAACAAGCACATTCTCCCTTGGTAGTTTGAGATTGGTGATTTGGTCCTAAAAAGGAACCAAAAGAACACAAATGTTGAAGGCAAAAAGAAAGGTAAGTTTCAGACTAATTGGTTGGGACCATATGTCATCATGGTGAACTATGGATTAGGGGCATATCAATCGGCTAAACCAAATGGTGAAGAAATTCAAAAGACCATGAACATCATGCACCTTATGAGTTTCTATGCCTGAACAACTTCAAATCATTGTCTACAAGACCCCTGACTTTGGGGTAACTTGTGCTGAAGTAATTTTATCATACCATTTTATCCTACCCTGAACACATTTTATACTACCCTGGACCACTCTTCTTGACTCTAGATAGTGAAGGCTTTGAATCATTGGCACTTCGAACACATTTTATCATATCCTAGACTATTCTCTTTGAGAACCATATTCTTTGAACCGTTCTTGAAAGAGAACCCTATTCTTTATCCCACCCTAGACAGTCCATGTGTTGGATCCTATTCTTTGGATCATTCTCTTGGAGAACCATATTATTTATTATGTCTTGGGCATGTTGTAAGCTTGAACACTTTTATCTCTTGACCAATTATGATCCTGATTATGTCTTATGAACACATTTGATGCCAATTCTATAAAGCAATTCATCGAGAATATCATTTTGCAACTTTTTCTATAGACAAGTGAATAAGAACATCTTCTCAGCTCAAGATCTACATGTTGCATGGTTCTTCAGATTAATTTTGTGTTGCACACTATTCTATATTATGTTTTTTACTCTTTGTATGAACTTTTACCTTTTTTAGGACTCCTCACTTTTATTGATTTATGAGCATGGGCCATTACAGCCAGCTTAGCTATTTTATTGGAACTTCTACTATCAGATGAGCATCTCCTTGACTAGATAGTCCCACCTTGTGCATATTTTATCCCAAAAACATTAGATAACTAATCCATACAAGAACAAACACATTGACTTATGCTTTTATACATTCTGATCCTCATGTTCTTGCCATTTTGCAAGCATTTTATCCTACTAACTTTCCATTATGTAAGTCAGCTTGTTTCACACACTTGCCATTCTGTAAGATTATTTTATCTCATCCCACCAATTTACCATTCTGCAATACCAATCTCATTTTTCAAGTCTTCCCTTTTCTTTTTCAACATTAATCATATATTTTTTATCATCACATTTTTCTTCCATCCTGCTTCCTGGGGGAACTACATTTGCCTTGAAGTTTATATTGGAACATGCATCTATGAGACTATGTAGGCAGCATCCATTTGTCTTATACATCTAGAGTCAACTCGGCCAACCCCTTCCTTTTATTCTCTTTCCCCATTTCTTCTATCGTTGTTCCTCTTTAATTAGGGAACAAATTTTGTGTCATTGTTCTTTGTTACATTGTGTTGGAAAGTAACACCTCTACCACATGTGCATGAACAATTTGTCTTTAAACTGCACTAACTTGATTTTTGTTTGTGTCTGTTTATTTGATTTTTCTTATTATTTTGTTGTGTTTTATTGTGATTTTACACCTCTCCTTTTATTTCTTCTTCTTTTCTCTTTTTATTACTTCTTATCTTTTCTAGTCTTGTGTTTCCATGTATGTTTTTGCTGGTCTCTTTTGTGTTTCAGAACATCTTGATAAATCGCATGGATCTTGATTATTTATCTCTTGATTTTATGTTATTACATTGTTATTGGACCTTTTTATTTATTTTATTGTTGTTGGTTTCTTATTTTTATGTTTGATTTTGCTTTTCTCTTTTGTGTTCAAGAATGTCTTGATGGCCCACATAGATCTTGATATCTTGATCCTATGTCATTAAAATGTTCTTAAATTTCATTTTTAAACATTCATGTTCCTACTTGAATCTTCATTTTAAGTTACGTTCATTTATGTTTATCTTTTTCTTTGTCTTTGATTTTTTGTTTAAATGTAAATAGTTGTAACTCTGGTTTTTGGTCATTGTTTACCATTATCCTTAGTTATAGGTATTCATATTTCAACCGGCTCAACACAATTACAATATTATGTCATTCTAAGTTATTCATAATTATGATGTCTAATTTCTTTTTCTATAGAAAGCACTTTGTGCTCAGGGTTCAAATTCTTAACGTTAACATCACTTTGATGAACAATTCTCAAGAATGCTTTGCATAATCTAGGCTCATGAAATTAGGCATCTAGTAAAATGCATTTTTGCACTTGACTCTATGCTTAGACATGCATCTCTTCACATACATCATGATTCTAATCGATCTTTTGGTTAACTTTCTTCATCCCTCATTCCATTCTATCCCATTCTTGGGAGAACTACATTGGCTTGAGGTCTTACTGGACTATGTAGGCAACGCTCAATTTTTATTGAGGTCATCTTAGTTATCTTTCATTCTTATTTTCATCTCTTTCATCACTTCCTACATTCTCATATACTTGGTTTCTTGTGGTTTTCCAAGCCATTCTACCATCACATGTATGTTTGCACCTGCTCATTTTAATCTATGCAGTAGGTTATTTCCTTAAGTTATTTTGCTTGTCAATCACCCATGTTGGGGCACAACATCTAAACAATGCCTGAATCAAATCAGCCCTATAGGGGCAAACCATTATTTATTCTTTATTAATGATCAAAATTAGCCCTGTTAGGGCACAACTTTCTTCTCACGATCACATCTTCTCTACTGGAGCATTTCTTATTGTCATCTTTATGGATTCTATTTTCCTTTAATTCTAAGATCTCCACACTTTTACCCATGATGGCAATGTTTTAGTGTGCAACCTGTCCTAGGATTGATCAATGTTGTAAGCATGCAACTTGAACTCTTAAATTGGGTACATTTAAAGTTTGTGCCTTACATGTTTGGATTGAATCCTTCCCATTCCCCCCGTCTTTGGGACCCATTATACCTCTAATTATATTTTGATCATTGATGGTCACCATGTGTGAAAGCATTATCTCATTTGGATGTGATCTATTCCATGGGTTAATATCTCATTATCCCTCTATTCTTAAGAGTCCATCCTTCTCTTTCATCCTAGTATGTCCTCTCGAGGGGGCATCATGGGTCATTTCCAATTTCTTCTTGACAACTATTTTCTTTGAAAAGACATTGTTTCACTTGAATATCTCACTACACCTTCTCAAATAAGGGCAAAATGTAGACATCCAATTCCTAACACCATTTGTGTTGAAATTTTTAATCTTACTCAAATTACATTCAAATGGACATTTTAGGTCAAAATCACTAAAACATCTTAAATGGTTCGAACTTGTCATTTATAAGTGTCGATTTAGGCCAAAGTGTCTCTAAATAGGGCAATGCATTTTATGTGATTCCTAACTTTGATCAATTCATTTCGAGTCAAAATGATATTTTTGCCATTTAGTGCTCTAGATCATTTATTTTTCTAATTCATTGGTACACGTCACGTACCTTTATTATTTTGTGTTGGGAACATCCTAAATGGCAATACAATTCGAACACATCTAACATCACCTTCCACTTCATCTCCAGTCAAATCACTACCCAGTAATATGACATTCTGATCATTTTGATTAATTGTGCACCAATTTTTAAATAATTTCATTAAACTTGATTAACATTTTTTAAGCTAATTAATCCAAATTAAGAGCTTAAGTAAAAATTCCATGAAACTTATTGAATATATCATTATTGGAAATTGATTGTTAATATCTACATCATCTAGTGACATCATCATATGGGGTGGCATCTATTAAGCCATAAATGCATAAAATATCAGATTATGGCCTCCCATGTCTCTTTAATGCCCCTTATTTCCAAATCATTATGAGGACATTCATTGATTTTATCCTCCAAAATTGAATGGATTCTTGGCTACACATCTTGATCTCAAGATGGATGATCACAATTCATTCTGATCAATCTCAAAAATCTATAAATAGAGATGATATGAACATCATTTTTAAGCTCAAATTATGTAATGTTGTACTGCTTGTATCTCTCCACAACTCATTTGTGTTTTGGTTATTGCATTATTCATATTTGGATTAGCTTCATGATATGCACATTAGATATATTCAATATCTTGAGCCTAGGTTTTGTGGAGTGTTCTTGAGACATTGGAGGACTCCGCCACCATTGTTGATGAAGACAAGGATGATTGATCAAAGGGAGAACATGTTTTTGAGCCACTTTTGAGAAATTGAGTTAGTTGGGAAGGTAACTAGTATTGTTTTCTTTCATTTGTTTCTTATTGTTATTAGCAAACCTTACATGAATAGATTGGCTTGATTGAATTAGCTCTCTATGCATTTTTCTTTGATTTCTTGGACTAATGCTTGACTAATCATTTCTTGTAATCCACTCTACAACTACCTAGTGTCTTTGTATTGTGTTTTTATAAATAAACAATTATAATAGTGCTTAATGTAAAAAATGTAAGATCATGATTAAGTATCATGCCTCACTAAATTTGTGCCAATTATAAACTATCATAATGTATATTTGCATGAACCAGTATCGTGCCTCATTGAATCTATACCAATTAATATAAAATGTTGTGCATATATTTTCTAAATATGAGAACTTATATCTCAAATGTATCTATATTTGTAAACCTATAATTCATGTTCCTATAAACCATGTGCACCTACATGGCATATACACTCAAGTGTATTTGAATATGTAATTTGTAACTTGTGTCTCTTTGAAGTGCATGTATATTCATGGCATATGCCCAAAAAATTTGTGCCAATATGTAAATATCTAGCACGTATCTGAACCAATGTGATATTTCAACCACTCTGAATCTCTAAATCCTATATTATGTACCCAAAATCTATGTTTTCTATTTATGGAGGTTTTTGTCTCTATGACAAGCTTAATAATATGCCCCTTTTTAAAGTGAGGGATGTAGCTTGTAAGTCACTAAACTCAAAAGAATAGTTAACTATATCATGCCATGTATAAATATGTAATCATTTATAATCATGTCAACAGTTGGAGAATATGTCATCATAGTAATGTATATGTCATCAAGGCATGTATGAAACATATGTACTATATGGGATATAAGTGTCATGTATGGATAGATTTATCAATTAGGCATGTAGTAGTAACCATCACTAATATAAGAACTAAATAATCCTGTGTAATGAAAGGGTGAATGGTGTAAATCATGGCACCATACACAAAGGGGAGGTGCATGATTTGTATCATAACACCCACAAACTCAATAATCTTGACAAGCTCAATAAATTTAGCATAAAATCCTAGTTTAATGCATTCATAGGCACACAATTTCATATATAAGGCTAAGGTCCACAAATAAGGGACATAAAGATGTTGCCAAAAACAAGAATAAAGGTCACATATAATGGACCTAAAGATGTCATAAAAAGAAATATCAGATTCCAAAAACAAGGGACATACAAATGTCACAAATAAGGGACAGATAAATGTCACACACACAAAGCCAAGGGCCGCACATAATAGACAATAAATGACTAGCCTATCACATAAGCATAACAACATCAATGAAGCATAAAAAAAAGTGAAAAATAGTCTACACTATCTACATATATCAATGTCATGTCATAGTAACATAACATATCCATGCAGCACTATGTAAGATATAAGTAACTAAAAATAAATGTGATAAATCTAGATAGCTCAAGATGGGATGTCATAGAAAGATATAACATGTGATAATATGACATGTGGAATTAGATACTCCCAACATTGGCATGGCCATTGGGTATAGGATATTCCAACATCTATTTATCCATGGATGATATGTATGTCCTACATCATATTCATATACCATGACATAGATGCGTGTATGAATGAGAATATGCCATCTACCAAATAAATGATAAATAATATATAGAAATAGTGTAATTTAGTAATCATGCCATACTTAGGTCATGAACTTTTTTCAACCAAGTATTAATTTTTAACATGTGTCAATGCATGTTGTGCACTCCTTTTAATAGCATGGAAATATGGATGAAGTGAAATTAGGAAACATGCCCCCACTATATATGTGAATTACAAAAAAAAAAGCTCAATAACAAATCTACAGATAAGGATATGCATACCCCTAATAGGTAGGAATAAATGATTGCTCATGTAATGTGTGGATATAAATGAACGTGATCATGGAAACTCAATGTAAGCCATAGTGTGTATAAGCAATCCATTTGTAGGAGTGAACAAATAAAATTATGCAAGGGGCGTGCACTGGAATCATTATAGGGTAGGTGTCATGTATTTTTGAATCAAGATAAACAATCAAAAGGCAAGGCTAAATTAAAACAAAGCCAAAGGCTAGAAGAATGGCCAATGCAAGAGCATGCATACAAATGTATGCCAAAATAGAATAAAAAATAAGATGATTAATCAAGCAATCATGAATAATTTATGTATAATAAAATATGCATTATGATCTAATCCATATATTCACCACAAATGGTCATAAGGAGTGTGTAAGAATTCTCTTACCACCAACTTAGAAGTAAAAAATGTGCATAATATGGGCTCATACATGTAACAATATTTTGATGTTGTAACTATGATATTGTATTATCATGAACACTCACACTGGCATGACTTACACTACCTTCATTTTTTTATCAAAATACATATAAGCAACTATACCATGTGTTGAAATTTGTTTAATAGTTTATCATTTTTTGAAGAAATGGTTTGTGCATTCTTTTCTTGATTTGAAGGTGTTGTCTCTCTTGAAATGGTGACAATTGCACATTCATGATTGAATATAATATAGTTTTGATTGTTACAAAGTGTGGCACCCATTATTCTTATCTGTGATCTTCCTAATTCAACATTATATTGGGACATATTAAGCAAATGTGAAATTTAACTAAATATGTTTATAGACCTAGTGTGGTAGGTATCTCAATGGATTTGATGAATGATCTAGATTAAGTAGCTTTATCCAAGTGATATATATCATATCCAAGAGATTTGAGGAGTTTCACACTACAAATATTCATTTCAATAGTGTCATTAACCACAACATTGTTGTATTTCATGCCTTCTATCTAAGGGATAAGAATAAAAGGCTCTAGATATCATGAATGTTTTTTATTTGCCTCCCTTTGAACCACACTTGTGATATTAGACTTCTTAGGTATATCTTATTTTTTAAATTCCTTCTCTAAAAATCATTTCTGAAGCATGCTTTCTTACTTAATCGAAACTTCATTTTACAATCTTTCTTTTAGTAACTATTTTTTTAACTTCTCTCAGTGTAAGTTTTATTTTTTTAACTTCTTTTGCTGTAAATTTTATTTTATGTAACTTCTCTTACTATAGATTTTCTTACTATATTTTTTCTTATTGTAACCTTTCTAGCTGTAACTTTTCTTGCCATAACTTTTCTTGTTGTAATTATTCCTTTTGTAACCTTTCTTATTCCAATTATTCCTTTTGTAACCTTTCATTTTCTAATCATTCTATTTGTAATTTTTATTTATGCTACCTTTATTTTTTCTCTTGTTTTTTTTGTATTCTTTCTTAGAAGATGCAATTATAGTTTGAGTAGGTTGTTTGGCTATAAGAGGTGTTTTATTTGATGTAGGATCACCACTATGAATGATACTTCATTTTTTGCTCTTCAAAGTCCAATAATTATCAGTATATGTGGATACTCAAATTTAGTCATGAGTACTTGATAATGTTAGTTTTGGCCCACATTTATTTTAGTTTACTTGAGCACTAAAATTGGTCCTATTTCACCACCTCCCTCTATTCCAAATACCAATATGAGCTCATCACTTCTAAGTTTTTATTTTTACACCTACATAAATGTTCTTAATCACTAAAAATCTGTATAAACATATGTATGAACATGTCAAATCCTAAAGATCAAATATTACCCGTATAAGACATAATTGACTAGCATGGGATAATATTACTAGTCAGTCTTGAACTCTAAAGGTCGATCCTATCCTTTGCTTAGTAATAATTTTTTTCATAGCTAAACTATCCCTTACAGGTTTGTTCATATTTTTAGGATAAGTAGCATGAGGTTTCACCCATTTTAGATTTTTATAAAAACATATCTAAGCCACTTATTCTACTATTGGGTAATTTCACTATTTGGGTACACTTATACTATTGCACACTAAGCAAAGCTTCCCTATTATTCTGAAATTTGATTTTATTCACTCCAAGTAGCCCTTAACCGAGTCAAGAGCCTATTCTATTTGAATCATGCAAAGCATTATCAAGCATTCAGGCAATCTCTAGATGCATACATACATTCAAAGTAACACAATTGCACTAAGCACTCTTAGTGGGAGAATTATGTGGGCTTGATTTCCCTCCTCAAAGTATTGGATATGTAGGAAGTGATCAATCATCATAGGGGTAATTGGGAAAAACTTGGCCCATTATACTCCCTCTATTATATTCATAGGTTTTTAGTTTTTGCAAGCCCTATTAGGGTTTCAACTTTGAAGAAGTTATTTATAGGCCATCCACACATATCCAATGGATAAATTTCCATACACAAGCATATTTTAAGCATGTGTAGGTGACTATGAATTCAAATACCTATTTTCCTATAAACATCTATATTAGCCCATAAAGGATAGTAACGACAATCGATCTTATCCTTTTTCTAGTCGACCCTAACCAAGAATAATAACAGTCCATGTTTCAGTTGCGCACACATGATCAAATTTGATTGATCAATTCCATTCATCTCTTAGTTATGCATAGTGATCCTACAAATAATAAATAACTAAGTCTTCTTGTGTTTTTCATAGTTAGCTTTTTTCATGCATTCAAGCTTTATCTATTTTGGTGATTTTACTTTCATTATGTTATTTAAAAGTTATTTACAACAATTTGTTGCCATTCTATTCATTTTAACTTAATTAAACTTAATACACCAATTAATTCCAAATTATGGTAAAATAATATGATACTCATGCATTTTATAAAAGGCACAATAGTATGTTGATTTCCTTAGAGGATGCATAAGAGGCAATGTGGTCAACTTATTTCAAAGCATATCCGTTACAGTTTCACTTGGTGTTTTATTAACCTTATGCAAAAATCTTGAACCATTAGTTATGGATGTATGTTTATTTTGAACCCATTCTTGAAATGAAATCTTTGGAGGCACAAAGCTCTAAATTGGGTAGTTAGAAATGCAATTGATACTAACATGCTTATGATTATTGATATATGCAATCTTATTTTCAAGCGATTGAATATTTAGACACATTTGCTATTGGAGATCTTTAATGAAATTTATCACAGTAATTGTATGATCTAAAATTATTTCAAAAGCACACCCCTTACGTATTTTTGCTTCAATATGCATGCAAGATCGTCAAGAGGTTGTGTGGGAGGTGGAGGGGGATTAGGAGGAACATTATGATGACCTTTGCTTTGTACTATAGAATGGGTCACCCTGCCTCTTGCGATAGTGACAACATGGACCTCTATAATAGAGGGATGACAGCTATCACAATCTTGAGGCAGGACCAAATAAGGCACATATGAAAATATTTGGTACTTTGCATTTATAGAAGATGTTTTATTAAAGAGATTTAATAATTTATCATCAATAATTTCACCCATCCCATTACATGATTATGAAAGATATTACATATTTTAGGCCAACAACATGTAATTATAACAATCATTGATTGTATGAGAAAAAAATATTATGAATATCCAATATAACCACCGTACAATGCTTAGAATAAAGAATAAACCACCCAAAGAAATATATGAGTAATTTGAAATAAAAAATAGTTTTTCAATACAAATCAGTGGCTAAATGAAACCCAAAAATAATTTTAAATTAGGTACAATATTTGTCCTCTAGGTGGAATTTATAAATATAGTAAATCATAAATTTCAAAAAATTTGCATAGTATTTTGGTGAAAAAAATATCTTTTTTTTTCCATTGAATATGACTAGCAAAAACCTTTGATAATTTGAAAAATAAAGCCATTTTGGTCCAAATATCAACCGATCAAGGAATAACACTAATAAGAGAGTGAGTGTGACACCCTAGGGTAAAAGATAAAAACTCTTAACTTTGTACAAAGGATAAGGGGAAATTAGAAATCAAGTCTAAAAATGAAACCCTAAGGTAGAAATCTGAAAACCCTAGAAAGGAGGATGAAATCCTACGAGAAACCTAGGGGTTGATAATGTTCAAGCAATATGCGTGTTCACTAATATGTTTTACCCAAATTTGGATTGTACAAACGTAATAAAGATAGAAACTTAAATTGATTAATTCAAATTGTACAGTATGAGAATTAAGAATGAATTGGAGTGGAAATTATTGAAATATATTTGACAAGTGGCATGTGATAAATATAGAAGGTACTAAAGAGATCAATTTATTTAGTTTTTTTGGTTCACTGATTAGCTATGATTGTCTTATGATAGTGGAAAATGATTGGAAGCATGCCTAAAATTCACTCAGATCTAGAATTAATTGTATATCACATGAGTCACTAACATCAAACTGGGATGAAATCATTGATGTCAATGATTGAGGTGGACATTAATGTCTTGGGATGTTTTAGCTCTTTATGACCATATAGTTAGTTGTTCTTGTTTGTAATACCTTTGTGTGTGTGATATTGTTTTTTGAGTATGTGTGCAATTTAAAAAATTAGTCTCCTTCTCCTTGAAACCCTAGGTCCACTTATGAAGGGTAGAAACTTGTAAAAACTTAGAAAGTGTTATGGGTTAAGTTAACCCCAATCACCCATGTTGATGATTTATTGTTGCATACATATCTAATATTTCAAAGAGGAAAATCAAACCACACATAATTCTTCCCTTTAATGTGAATGTATAATTGTGCTTCTTTGTTATATGCATGCACCTAGATTCTAGCTTTTGATACTTGACAATATTTACTCTTGGTTTGGTATGCTTCCAATTTGTCTAATGACTTCTCCTAGTGACTAATTTTCAATATGGGATGAAAAGGGTGATTTTCTCAATGTGTAGTAGCGTATAGATACTTGATAGACAAGTGTTGTTTTAGTACTAAGTGTGGGTCTGGTTTGTATGTATATGAGTCAATTTTGGTAATTTATCATGCCACTAACATACTAGGAAAATGGAATAACCCATAGGAATGATTTAATTGTGAAATATAGTCATTGTTAGGCAACCGTCAATAATGTCACCCTCTTGTTAGTTTTGTCTCCCAAACTGTCTGAGCCTAACACTAGTGTTTAAGAGACATGAATGTAGATTTGATGATCTATAGATGTTAGAGTAAGATATTTAGTTGGTTTTCTACATATTGAGAAGTTCTTATAGGTGATTGACAACAAAATTGGAGGGTCATATTAGCAAGCATGTGGATGTGAGAGCATGGAAAACAAGAAGCAAAAATTTGTGCGCAAGTCGCGTTTAGCAAAAGTAGGTCAACGTGACATTGTCAAGTGTCTAATATTAGATTTTAGTATCTACACCTAACTATGATTGCGTTTTCCCTTAAAAAATATTTCAAGACCTTATTTAATGGTATGTGCTTTCAAGCAATTTGATATATGTAATTTTACCTAGTTGTGATTATGTTAATTTTGCAATAAACTTCTAGAAGATGAAAAGGAGAAATATCCTACAACCCTTACATCTAAAATGAAGATGGAATTGACATGTTGGTGAAGAAAAAGAGAAGTTTACTCTTATTAGCTTCTCCAACATTCCCACATAACTTTCATAGGTGTAATATAGTGTTATATGTTTATGTGGGTTGTGATATGAATTGTCATGAACTAAAGTGCACAAGAATAGGGCTCTCATGTCTTTTAGTGGATTTTTTAGTTAGTGTTTGCATTATTGTTTTACCACTTAGTTCTCCTTGTTGTGTAAACCATATTGAGGGTTTGAGCTTTTGTGGAGTGTTGTCATGACACTTGTATAGCAATAAAATATTAGTAAGTAATGGGAAAGTGGGAACTTTGTTCCCATTAACTTCCCCAACACTCACAAACCTATCTACCTCCTATAAACCATAGTGGGGTATTTACAAGACAATTGATTGCTTTTCTATGATATTGTAGATACTACAATTGAATATTTATAGCATCTTAGTCTTATACATTTGACAAATATCAATTAGGGTTTTGCCCTTCAGTTTTAGACCTACCTATTGCTGAAATGCTCGCATTCGCCATCTCACTGTGACTAAATTTTTATCTCTTAGTCTAATCCATATCATTCTAATGACCCAAGCCTCTTGTATTACACATAAAGCTTAAAACATGATAAACATCATTCACTATCAGTTTCACATCCATACTTGTTTTCTAATTTTAGATCCATACCTATTTTCTAACCTTTTAGACAATATCGGTCACAAAGGGACACTATCATTGATGGTAGTGTCCAGATCTTTATCTAGTGTCTAGTTGCCAAAATTCATCCAAATTGTAAATATTTTGAAACCTATGGGTTGACCTATTTGTATTGTTGAACCCTAGCATGAGATATTTTTAAAATGTGTGGTATAAATATAAATATAAGCCTTCTCAATCATCATCTAACAAATATCAACATAAAGCCTACTAAAGCTAAATTAATCAATTACACAACCAACCTACTCTACACTATTCATCCTTATTTTCATAAAACTCATAGGAGCAATCATATTACAATTTTAGTGCATTCAAACAATAGCCCATGAGTGATATTTGTTAAGTTACAAACTAGATCATTGCATGCATCATCATATAATTTGTTGCACCCATATGCACACACTTTCCCACACACAAGGGAGAACAACACAAGTTTGAGGCCCTTCTTGGAGTATTGGATATAGAGGCAATGCCCATTGATAAATGGGTCTTGGGTTCAACTCAACACCATGATCCCACCAACCCATTTTTAGACAATTCATTCTAAACGTCAAGAAAGGTGGAGATTTGAGGTTTGATCAATTAGTAAAGAGCGACAACCTATATCCCATATATTATTAAATCAGTAGAAAGGTGATAAAAAGCCTAAAATAGTGAAGTTAGTCACATCTAGATCCAGTCATTAATCCATAATGGACACCTATTTCATAGTCAAATACTAACATTGATGTTAGTGCCCAAATACAATAGTAATATTCACGACAATAGAATTAAAATTTATAAAATTTGACGACTGATCCAAAATACTAATCTTGCATATTTCATAATTATTTCTAGTTTAGATCTGCTTGTGTACATTAAACCTAAGTAAGTAAAATTTATCTTTGGTATTGCAATCAATTGATCATATTTCAAATCAAGTGCTTTATATATTTAGCACATCTTAGTATTTTAATTGTGAATATTCATTTATCTGATTTTGCAATTAATTGGTTTGTTATAGATTAGTTTATCACCATTGTGCTTGAACTATTTATATATTCTTAACCCCATTCCACACTCTTTCAATTTAGGGTTAAATAGATATATGCATGGAAGAATGATAACTCATGTTAGTTGTAATGTGTTAATGTTTGGGCTAGGTCCTTGTATGATGTTTTGTATTATCGTATGAATATCTATGATTATTAGGTTGCTTGATCTTGTGGAAAGTAGTTAAATGGTTATTTTCAATCCTTTACCAATGTGATTGAAAATGTATTTATGATTCTATCACAGAGAGCATTGGTTATATAAGATTAGTTATTAAGATTTATACACCTGACTGGAAAACTATTTTCAACTAGTAAGAAAATAAGTTGAGTATGAGATGTTTGTGTAAGATGGAAAAATGGTATTAGAGGCACCACGGGAATATTAGTGCTCTCTAGTAAACCCACATAACATCGGGTCGAGTGGTAGGGGTTTTTTAGCTACCAACTCATTAAGTCTTTGAGAAAATGATGATTGGTGCAATCATTCATTTATGTTCATTGTGCTGCATGGTTCATAGTGCTTGTCAATATGTTTCCTTACACATGGAGATGATTCCTTTTATGTATTATCTAGTTATACTTGGTTTGAATACATATATGATGGTGATTGCATTTGTGGTCAGACATGGTTATTTGATTCTCTCACTAGATGGCTTATCAATCTATCATTCTTGTTGAAGGTCAAGGCCATTCCCATTTGGGAAGTGCAATGGGGAATTGTAAGGCTTTGTGGTTAGAGGAAAAGTGTCTTGATGATGCTCTCCCTCTCCTATCTACTATGATATACATGTCTTCGAGATGCTCTTGAGTAGTATTTTAGTCATGGAGTGCACTTGACTTACATTGTAAACACCCATCATATAATCTTGTTTTATAAGCAAAGATGAAGAAACTATTCAATTGACATTAACTATTGTATCTTTACATTCCTTCTATAATAAAAAGTTAAAAAATTGTTATAAGTGTGTATTACAACTATAACCAAAGTGGTATAGGTTGAGTTACCTATATATGGATTTGTCATTGTACCTTTAAGCCTTGAAATATAACTACATGTGGAGTATTGGTTCTCTAAATCCATTGATTGTATCAGGTTACATGACTAAAAAAATATTTTACCACATTTTATAGTGTTCTATGGAGGGGTCATTTATGTCTTTAGTGATTTCATGTATGCTTGTATACATGTTGTACATGCCAAGACTTCACTTTTACTTTGTGATTAGTTATATGGTTCTGTCTCTTTGATTTTAGTATGCTCTATATGTTTGCTTCATGTATTTTTTTATTGACATGCCTTCCCTATTTACTTCATGTTTGATATGCATTCCTCACTTGTCTCTATATACTCTATGTGTTGCTTATAAATGTTGTATTTACTTTGTTTTCTCTGTATGCTCTAAGAATGATATTATCTATCTGTATTCCTTATGTGCTTTATATACTAAATGTTTGTTAGGTTGTTTACTTTGTGCATGCCTTATTTTTGTTATTACTATGTGTGTGGTGTGCTTGATTTATTTTAAACGTGTCTTCATTGTTTAAATTATTTACTTTGTGTTACTATTTGTTTGATGCCAGGATCTATATCATACATAACTCTTGTATTTTTCATGATTCATATCATGCAAATTTTTCTTATTGCTTATCTCTGTTTCCACAATTTTTATCGTGTATCTATTTGGGGAAAGGCCCCATGTGTATGATTTACTTTGATATATATATATATATATATATATATATATATATATATATATATATATATATATATATATATATATATATATATATATATATATATATATATATATATATATTGCAACATTTCTTATACTAGGGAATGATACCTTAGTGCTTCATTGATCACACTTTACATATGAGGAACATATCAATTTTATGTTTATAAGTTGTTCACATGCTACTCACTTAAGGTGTATTAATTTTGCACTTTATTGATTACACGTAAACCATGAGGGGCATGTTGTTAATGTGCTTATATTTTTTTTATTTGAGGAATTATGTATACTTTTGCTTGTATAGATTACACTACCAGCCCATGGGGATACTTATCTATGACATACATGATTTCAAGATGACAGGTCACTACATTAGACATCAATGCTTTTATTTTCTATCTTACACATGATGCAAATAATATTTTATTTTGAGATATGTGCTTCACAGGGTAGCCCACATATGAAAAGGAGGGCAAAGCTTATGTATTCTTATTTTGTAAACTCTAGACTCAAGACACTTTCACATTATTTGTTCCTCCATGTGACAAGGATAGATGATATTCTGAGACATATATAACATATAATACTTGTTCCCATCACAGGATATTTTTTGAACACTTTCTAACCATAATCTATTTTATTGCATCAAATATACTCAACTTAAACTTTTATAACTAAAAGTTATACATAAAATGCATTTCAAAATTAACACAAGTTTCGAGACATTAATTTCTACAAAGGCATCCTCACAATTTATGGTTGTATCATGTGTGCTATTTCTAAATTTTATTTTTGAAATTAATTAAGATTATTTAATAAACACTTATTCATGCATATTTTTTTATATTACGACTCACAAAACACCTACAACAAATTTTGAGATGTTAAAGACTTACATCAAGATTTGCTACCAAAAGTATGTGTATCAGTTTAAGTTCTCCTTTATATTAATTTCAACATGTCATTGATTACCTATACACTTACACACATGTGATTTACATGTTTTCAAAGGCACATGTTTCTATATCTCGGGACACAAGATTGTAGATGTTAGTTCTAGGATATTCACAACCCTTCATGCTGAAAATTATGTGATCTCTTTCCTTTTGACTTTTGGTTCACTATTATTCCTATATTGACTCCAAGGACTCATATTTTATTCATTCAAGACATCTTATTTTAATACTAAAGGTGATTTTTTTCATTTTTCTTTGATATGTATTCACACACATAGATTAAAGTAGGGGCGCTGTGTAGACACCTAATTTTTGTCTAGGGGTGATTATTATTAGTTGTAGAATTACATTGTTCAAGGGTGCTTATGTGTTTATCAACTATTGGTTCATAATAGGCTATTATTGGTGTATTTTCCCAATGTTTTGGTTATTTTATACCATGTTCCCCTTATTTTCCTTAATCTCTCCTCCCTACCTTATTTTTTGGGTTATAGGCATGTTGCATGGAACTGTACACTGTGGGGTTTTGGGGTACCAAGACCTTACAATGTATGTGTAAATGTGGGTTCTATACACACCAAGGAAATCTTATGATATAACCTCTAATGTTTTAGGATTTGTGAAAAAGATTCACTTCGAGGCATGATTTATAAGGTCTTGGGTTTTATAAACAACCTGGTGGTGGAACAATGGTGAGTTAAGTAGTTATTTATCTCAGATGGTTTAAATATGACGTGAGTCTAGACCTAATTGAGATGGATGGGTGGATAGTAAATCTAACCTAAGGTGGGCATGAGCACAATAAGGATCAAAAATAAATAAGGCTAGGGTAGAAAAAGAGATATGTGAAGAAATATAAGATGAAACCTTCTAAACTAGATCTTGAACTAGGGGTTAGACAAGTAGTCAAGAAACCAATGCTTATTGCTAGTTATTGTTAGCACACATATAGTCAAACACACTTAAGAGTCTAATGGAATAAAATACAATGAAATTTAGTGCACACAATCAAAGGTTACTACCTTTATAAAATTATAATTGCACATGTACCGAGGGAGATTATGATTATTAAACACAAAGTATTAACTATATTGAAAGAATACTTATGCACAACTCAAATAATAAAATATCATAATAATGGAACTTCTTTAATGACTCATAAGTTTGGAGAAGAACAAGATTTGCACATCAAGAAAAATTACATAATACCCTATGGGATTTATTATTTATCTTAATATCCAAAATTATCCTCCCTTTAGAATCAGGTGGATGCAAGTATATATAATACTGGGGAGGGATTGCCTCATCCTCCAAGCAAAGTATAAATTTATAATTTAAATTTTAGAACTCATGCATAATATGCATGTCCAAGACACAAAATAGAATAAAAGTCCCAAATTATATAATTACAATATAAACATATACATACCCAAAATAGAATGAAGAGCTGAGTCTTCATAATAACAAAAAACATGGATATATATATATATATATGGTGCCTTATTCGCACTGCCTGAAGGAGAAGGAGACTGTGTATTTGACATGGCAATTAAAGTAGTATGAGGCATTGTATGTGAAGAATTGGTAGTCATTATTGTTCATGAAATACCAGCAAGATAATAAGAAACATGCACTGTATGATAAAATGGCCTTTATGGTTTAATTATCATTGTTGGTGTTGGTTAAGGAGTAGACACTATTTTGGTAGCCTCTTCAATAGCCTTTAGTTTTTCAAACAATGCATAAGCAACCTCAAATTATTTATTAATAATATCAAAATTGAGCATAGAAGGTTTAAATATTTTATGGATTTCACTTATCAACCATTTATGCTCATATTTGGAGGCTCAAACTCCATCTATAAGTTCCTATGTTTTAGTCACTTTATCCTTTGTAAAATTGATGAGTTATAGGATATCCTTGTTTGCTTGATATGCAGTGCCTTCTACCTCCACTTTGAAACTATCGATAATTAATTTGAGAAGTACATCAAAATTGGGATTATTTATCTACTGCCCTATAGAGGTTATCATGCCTGTGATCCTAATATCCTTAAAAATCTCTATGGCCTCCTTGTCTTGGCTTACAAGTTGGGATACCGAAGATTTCATTTGATAGTGCTAATGAAAGAGACCATCTCTTTTTTGAATTACATAATTTAGAGCCCAAGCTACCTCTTGGGCAGTCATTAAATCCAAATGACTGTATATGTTATTTCTTGTGCATTAAAACAAGAAATTTCTCTTATTAAGTTATTTTAGATGGTTCCAAAATTATATTACTCTTCCCATTCGGGTTGTGACTCACTACTACAAGTCTTGATTATTTTCAAAGTATCCTACATCCTGGTGGCTACACTTTCAACATTATCTTCAATCTCTTTGGGAGCTTGAATGATCTACTACTACATAAGTCTTTGTTTGTCTTGATCCTAACTTCTATACATCTCCTTCATCACCTCTCATGTTATGTCTACAAAAGAACAAAGGTCTTTTATATACTCGATGGGGTTGTTTAATCTCTTTTTTTGTTTCTTGGCTAAGGGGAATATATTTTACCTTTGCTCCAACATTACTTTCTATACTATATACTCCCTTCCTCTTCCTTATTCTTTGGATTTTACTACTCTTCTGGTCAAAATGGGTACTTATTGTGGGCAATTCAGTGAGGACAAAATCCATCTTGTCCTTCTTCCTCTCTTGCAAGTATTCAACCTAGGCAAGGATAATGAGCTCTCCCTATTCGTCTAGCTTAGGGGTATCTAGAGCAGTGGAAAAAGGTGTGAAAATTGGTGGAAGCATAGAGGCAATTATTTGGATAGGGATTTGGGGAAGTAGAGGAGTGACCCTGCTTCATTATGAAGTAATCCTCTAAGGTCTAGTTTATACTACATATCTAGTCTACCCTGAAGTTCTTGTAACAGTTATTAGAGAGGACTCAATTAGACTGGATTTGGAAATAGATAAGTCTAACTAGGTGGATGGCCTTGGTGGAGCTTAGGGATTGAAAATGGAGACCATTAATAAATCCTCAAAATGAACCTTTTTCATATGGTCCTAGGGTTTGGTCATTATTAGGGTAGTGGTTAAATGAATAAAATAATCTAAAGAATCAAAAACTTATTGCTCTCCTTCCTTGGCACAAACATGAGGATATAATGACTTGGTCTTTAAACAATACTCTTGTAATGAATCATAGGGGGAGAGCGGGGTAAAAATTGAATTAGTACATGGAAAATTAACTACATGATAAGCTACTATTGTATTGGAGGAAGCAAGGGAATACACTACCTTAAAGCCTACCTTTCTTCATCAGTAAGGATATGTGAACTTTGGTTGGCAACGAGTACTTTGAATAGAATAGATGATATTACAGCTCAAATTTTAGAAGGACTAGGAGTTGTGGTTGAAGGTGTGCTAGTAAGTCCCAAAGTAGGTTTTTCTCTCAACATGGATTTTGCATATGAATCTAGTTACCTATCCTCCACTAAAAACTTAGTAGATGTGGATTCATCCTTCTCTTTCCCCATTCATTCTTCATCTTCCAATATCTCTAGATCTCTAGGTTCCTCTTCATTAGTTTCCTTGGAGAAATTTGTTTCTTATCCTAGCTCCATGTCTTCTCCTGAAATCTACTCCTCTTTAGTTTCCTACCTTTCATCTTCTTCATCACTATCCAATACTTGGATAGGTTCCAATTATTTTGCTCTTACTTTTAATTCCTCCTTTTCCTCCTTTGATTACACATACAAAGAACCCCCTTTTGAAAATGGGTGTTTAGTTGGCTTTTCTTCTAATTTTACATTCATAGGTGAAACTAAAGGAGTCTTTGGAGTCCTTTTATAAGTGATAATAAATGGATTAATATTTATTGGGACCTACTCTGAAGTGGATGGAGTAGGAAATGAAGGGACATCAATAGTAAAAGGTGGAAGTGTAGTAGAAATAGTAGGATAAACAAGATATGCAAGCACTATAAGTATAGAAAGCACACGTGGAGAAGATGGAGGTGTTAAAACTAGTATTGTTGAGGGCATTGATACAAAATAAATTTGTAGGAGTACAAGGAGACTTACCTGTTAGACAGTAGTCAATACGGGAAATGGTGCCAAAGAAATTATTCCCATTTTCACACCTACAAAAGATGAATCTCTTGTAATTGTTGTAGGAGACTACACTATAATTATTGGTTGGGGAATTGGAAGTCCCTTAAGAATGTTTATTCTTATCCTGAGATCTACCTACCTATGAAGGACACTTTCCTCTGATCGCCCAACTTCTATTTATTATGGGGAGGATGGATGATCATGCTCGAGTGATAATTGAGCATGTGGTTGGAGCCACTGATGGTTTGCAACCTTGTTTGATTACTCCACTTTCTTATTTCCTTGCTCTTTTATGATTGAAAGGTCATATCAAATGGCCTGAGTTACCAACATGAGCATTCTATGCTGATTCATCTAAGTACAAACCTCAAAATCATCTACAACATTCATAAAGACTGGATCATGCTCATAGCTCATGTGACCATAAGAAATGTGGACTCCTTTTTTTTTAGGTCACTAAGATATTACCTGATTATTTTATTGGGATCCCAATCTCTAAATTATGCTTGACTTAATCTATAGTGGGTTTTGGTCTTCCCAACTAAGTTGAGGTGCCTTCTAAGTGTATATTGCATCTGATTAATGTTCATAGGGGTCTTATGATAATACCCTTGATGTTTGGTAGCTAGATCCTCATCCATACTATTATAAATTTGGAAGGCTATCCCCTGATCAGCTACCTTGTTGGGAACAAAATGAGGAAGATTCAAATGGGTAGCCCTAGTTCCCTCTATCTTGATTATGATACAGTCAAGATAATACCATTAATCTTCCATCTTTATAATATGTTTCCTTATGTTCTCTAAAACCTTGGGCATGGAATGCCCATTAATAGATTGGTATACCAATGAGTATATTTCCTCTACAATCTTCTTCATTTCTCTTCTAAACTTGTAGACATGAAGTAGGGAGAAATCATCACAATCTGTGTTATTCACATATTCTATGGATGGCTCCTAGGGTTACTCCTAAACTATGTGCATTGTCCCCATGATGACATTTATGACACAAGACATCATCTAAAAATTACTATTAGATGGCCTTTATACAAATTTAAGTATCTATGCCTTAATTCGTACACTAATATCCTCTCCAAGTGCCCTCGATTTCATCAAAAGTCAAAAAGATGTCCAATGATGGCACCTGCTCTTTGTGCATGTAGGTGATACTATCAAACCTATATAACTTGTTCAACAAGACCATGCTTATCATAATGCCTAGCCTAAATTTATTTATAGGTACCAAATAAAAATCCCCTTGAATGTTTAATTTCTCCCCTGGTGCCACCTACTACTTGAGCTTACCCTCGATTGTATTATGGTCTAATCAAGAATTGCTCGTGACTTAGTTGTAGGTCATTTCAGGCATTGGGAGGCACATAAAATTCTCAAAACCATCCCTAGAAATGTAAGCAACCACATTTTTATGAAGTTTTAGGTGCAAACAGTCTTCAATAATAACACCATTAAAGAATAAGTCGCAAAGTAAGTTAATGCATGGTATCACCTTAGACTTCACCACCATATTATGTAAACCCATATATATATATATATATATATATATATATATATATATATATATATATATATATATATATATATATATATATATATATATATATATATATATATATATTCCTATCTTCATCTAACCAATATTAGGTTGAATATGGATTGATGCCTTCAATTTCATCCCAAAAAGCCAAGTAAGGGGGAAATGGTAGTACCCTTGTCAAAAATTATGTTCAAATATTGGGCAAGAGGTTGGTTAGCAACTCAAGATGAAGAAGCCATTGTTTTATTATGGAATTATTTAGCAAGCTTGGCTAGATTGATTCATAAATCCACTAGTAGGAAAAAATTAGGGCTCTTGAAGGTTTGACAATTTGAATTCATAGTTCACAACTTGTTAATTAATGGCAAAGTGATTTGATGTTCTAAGGATTTTGCATGTATTGCTCAATGATTGAGACTTGAATGCTCAATTCATGTGAAGTTAATGAAACAACGACTTTTATCTCTACTTCTTATTTTGATTTAAAATTGACAAGTCGGCTTTGGTAGGTGTTTGTTTTTTCATGTGGTAACTTTTTGTTAATTCCAAGTGCTCAGTCATCACTTTATGATAAATGTCCATTTCTTGTTTATTCTAATTTTTGCCTAGCTATCAACTCTCATGCTTATATTCTGGCCATGCATCTCTAAGATTGTGACACTTGTTTTAATCTCATTTACTCGAGATCTTCAACTTTATAATTATGCTCTATATGCTTCGTAAGTCACAACTTAATGAGATATTTCCACCTATCATGGTCTCGAGGACTTGGAGGTCTTTTAGACTTTAGACTATGTACCTTTACCAGAAGGCTTCATGTGTACAAATATCAGGATACTCAGGAAATTACTATATTTACCTATGTACCTTCTTTTTGATAGGTTTTGAGCTTTTGAGTTGATGACTATGGGTAACTCTAGGGAATATAGAGAAAATAGAGTTATATCCATGTACTTTTTATTGGAAAGTTTTGGTTAATGGGATCTTGACACATGGATGATTCTCGTTAATCTAGAGGCTTGGAAATTTTGGTAGTATACTTTGTTTAACGGGCCCCTGAGTTTTGAGATGATGGCATGTGGACAAATCTCATTAATCTGGAGACTCAAAACTTTCATAATGTATTTGCAAATGATAAGGGTTGATTAAATGAGATTCTACCACTTGGTGTGATTTAGAGAACTTAGGAGCTTTGAATATAATGATGTCATGATCTTCCATGTCCTAGGTCAACAAGATTTCACAACTTGGCATGATGTCAGGAATTTAAGAACCTTTTAAAATTTAACCTTGTATTTTATTCTTATAGACCCCAAGTGGCTGAGCTGTCACCATGTGGGGTAATCTCAGGATTCCAAGAATTTGAAGGACTTGTAACACTTCATGAAAACTGGTTACATATCAGGTTTACTAGTTTTTGACATGTGGACAACTCACGATAAATTGATAACTTGGAGTATAGTTTGAATGCCAAATGTCACAAGTGAATAGAATGCTTCCACATGGAATGATATCACTAGTTTGGATGCTCAGAAGGACTTATAATACTTTGGTTATAATTACAGTCGGCTATGAGTGAATGAGATGCCGATAGATGTCAGAAACTAGGGAACCTGATGAAAATTTTGAACCCTAGGAATGGATGTTACACATCAAAACTTAAACAAGTTACATATCTTCATTAGTCCTGGTAGTCCCTTAAATCAAAACATGATATGGAATATATACTTTGAAAGTGAAAAAGAAAATTAAAGGTTATAAATAATTCATGAACTATTCCCAAGCTTTAATTTTCTCCTTTTCAGAATTTTTGCAATAAAATTAGAATTTGAAAATAACCTTAATCTTGTGCACACTTTGATCAATATCAAAATTATTAAGGTTGATATGGATTATGAATAAAAATGTCTTCATAACAAAAGGTCCCTATTTGAATTTAAAGGATGGGGTGTGTTGGGGCATAACAATATGATTCTAGTATAGGCACTTTTGAGCCTTGTTTTGGATCTCATGTGCCTTGTATTCCCCTTTTATCAAAATTTCCCGCTTATTGTGTGTCATCTTGTGCATCAATTTAGTAGGAATTTAAATTTAAGAAGTTCGTAAATACACATGTGCATTATTGCATATAAGAAAGTGAAATTAAAATCAATAGTCGTGTATTTATTAAAAAAATCTATTATGAAAGTGTTAGAGAATAATTCAAGTATTTCGAATAAATTTGAAAAAATTATAGCACAAAAATCATATAAAATTAAGGCTTGCATCCACAAAATTCTTGTTGACGTGCATTGAATATTATTTTATAAATTTATTCCAACTCAGGGACCTGTTAATGAAGGATGGATAACACAAAACCCCCATTCACTCCCTATTTTTTATTGTCCTATGATGGTTTGTTATGGTTGTAGATAAGAAGCTCAGTTTTAACATGTTTTGCATGGATTTTTAAAAAAGCGAGTAAAGTTTTTAGAACCTTAGAATAGGCAAACATGACAGTGAAACCAGATTTCAAAAATTTATATTTGGACACAATTGACCTAGCATTTCTAAGAATGTCTTCACACTCACCATAGAGTGCACTACAAAAATGTGTTTATTTGTCTCAAGTTTTCAATGTTTTTTCACCTCACCTTATGGGCTTATTTTATGTTATATTTTATGATTGTCCCAAGATTCACGACAAAAAAAATATTCTTATAAAACCATTCTTATCATTTGTTACTGATTTATAATATATATTTTATAATATAAATTAAATATGATTTCAAGGTAAATATGATTTACATTGAAATAAATATGATTATGCCTAATTACAATGTTATATGGATGTTAGATTGTGATGTAATTTGATTTGACTATGGAATATCACACATAGTAGACGAAGACGCATCTAAGATATTAGTCCCTACCAAGGCATGTTATTATAACTTTCATCGAAAGCAATAATTTATTCCTTCTAACCAATCAAATCACACAAATTAGCATATTATTATGTCAATACTATAATTTTATGTGCAATATTTTAGAATCTTCCTTAAGATGATCTTAGAGAATATTCCATTTAACTATTAATGATTAGATTATTTTTAAATATAATATTTTTTCTAAATTACACTCAAGTTTAATGCCACCACTTATTGTTATTGTAATGACAACTCAACTTTATATTTCTTATTATTTATTGAAATTAAAAAAAAACTATTTAAAATTTTAAAATTAATTAATAGAAATTCAATGGTCTATGATATTGGGAGGCGTGATGGATGAAGGCGAGCAAGAGGGCACAACAAGGCAGGGCGCGACAGGGCAGAAAGTAGGGCACAGCTACAGGGAAGCACTTGGACTGCAGTAGGCATCCCAGGGAGCGCGCAATAGTGGGAAGGCTCCAATTTTGCAAGGTTTAGGTTCTTTTCTTACTTTTGAGCAACCAAGTATGCGCATCCCAAAAGTCAACAACTGTCTGGAAAGATGCAAGGAGAGGCCCAAGCTGGTTATACCAATAAAAATTATTGTTGAAGACATTGAATACTATTCTAATCACTCCCTGTACTGCAAGTTTCTGGGGCTTAGGACGTCAATGTTATTCCTGGAAGCATGGGCTTAGAGGATGTGAGCACTGAAAGGAGAAATGGATATTACATTGCTGGCCAATAGCTATTTCATGGTCACTTTTACCTATATAACAAATTGTCAAAGAGTTTTTGTTGGAGGTCCTTACTTCCATAATCAAGTGGGACTGTTTATCAAGCCCTAGCATGCCGATTTCATACCTTCAGAGGAACTACCAAACCGTGTCCCGATGTGGGTGAGTCTACCCCACTTTTTGGTGGAATGCTGTCAAGAAGACACTCTCCAATTACTTGCATCCTTGTTGGGAAGGCCAGTTGGTTCCTCAATGTCACTCTTGGGGAAAAAGGTAATGACTTATGCCCGCATTTGTGTTGAAATTGATCTTAGTAAGCCATTACCAGATGTTGTTGAAATGAGTGCGGGCCCTTTTTCATGGGTACAAAAGCTAGATTATGAAACCCTCCCTTTCTGTTGTCGTCTATGTCATGCTTATGGGCATTTACAGTGATGGTGTCCCACCTCAAAATCCACTGCACCTCAACCAACTCAATCTACTCGCACTCCTTCTAGTACTGACAAGGAAAGGGATCCAATTCCAGGTGAGGTGCCTGAAATTGTTGGTTTTATGTCAGTTAAAGGTAGATATATAAATAGAGGCCAAAAATGGTCCTTGAAGGAAAGACAATTAGATGACTCGCTCAATAGATTTGAAATATCGGACGACCTCAATCAGCAGGAGGTGAATCTCGGGTTGATGATTTTGGACCAAGGGATTGAGGGACCAGCTCAGGAGACCAATGCATCAAGGGATTTAATTGAAACACAGGATGCTAGAGATTGTCATATGGATATGGACCAGCAGATGATAATTTCAGAAGGAATGACTTCCTTAGTTATTCCCCTTAAAGAAGACGAAAACATGCCCCTTACCAAGAAAATTGGGGACTCAGGGGCAGCAAGAAGCAGTAAATCTTCTCCTCATCTTAGACTTCTGTAAAAAGACTTTAAGAAAGGAGGGGGAGAGAAATTTGGCAAGCTTGTAAAAAAAAAAGGACCTGGAAAAGATCAAGCTAATGGCAGAGACTTTGGTGGAGTCGGGGTCAGTAAAGACTCTGGATGCACACTTTTTGAACCCACTGAAATGATTATAATATCTTAGAATGTAAGGGGTTTGAACAATAGCCCTAGACAAAATGACGTTCACAACTTGATTAAAAATCATTGGCTGGATGTCCTTTTCTTGCAGGAGACTAAGCTTTTAGTTGAAGTCGTGTCGAGACTAGCGCCCAAGTTGTGGTGGCAGGGAGAATGTCAATGCATTGGCGCTACCGAATACTCAGGAGGATTAGCTTGTCTGTGGAACCCATGAAAGTTGGCCTCATAGGCTGGCTGACTTCTAAGTACTCCATGACTATGATTGCTTCTAGCTTTGAGATAGGGGAAGTCATTTTCTTCTCCAATATCTATTCTCCCAATGATTGGCAGGGTAAAAAATCCTTATGGGGCCACATAAGTTTTGTCTGTAGCCTGGCCCCCTTCCACCCTTGGATTATGGTAGGTGATTTTAATGCTATTCTTGATTTGACTAAAAAGAAATGTGGCATGTCAAGGTTGGACCCATCTGCTTTGCTAATGCGCAACTACATTGAAATTTTGAATTTAGTTAAAGTTAAGCCCAATAATAGACAATTTACCTGGAACAACCGCAGGAGTGGGAAACATTACATCACCGAGAGACTTGACCATTTTTTGGTCTCAGCTTTTTGGGTTGGAGGTATGTGGTCTACGAAGTCTAAAATTTTGGAATGGAGAGGATCGGACCATTGGCCCATCAAGCTTAATAGTGTCTCACAGTATCACCTGCGCTCTCCTTCCTTCAGATTTCAACTCATGTGGTTGTGAGATCAATCTCTACATGAGTGTGTTGCCAATTGGTGGCATTGGGGTAGGCCTGCCCATGGTACGGTGATGTACATTTTTGCCAAAACATTGCAATATGTGAAGTACAAGCTCAAGCGGTGGAATCACCAAAGTTTTGGGAACATTTTCCACGCTAAGGCTGCTGCACAAACCAAGCTTGATGGTATCACGAGAATAATAAGGGAAGAAGGACTGACTGAAGACTTACTGCAAGAAGAAACACATGCTATGAAAGACCTAGAGGAATGTGAGCTACGGGAGGAAATTTTTTGGAATCAAAAAGCTCGGGTTGAATGGCTCTAGGAGGGGGACAGAAATACATCCTTTTTCTTCAATTTGTCCAAAGCCAGGAGACATGTCAATTCTATTTCGGCCCTGGTCAATGAAAGAGGTGATCAGCTTAACTCCTTTCTGGCAATTTTAGAGGAGGTAGTGTAGTACTTCTCTACTCTCTTCAAGGAAGATGCTAATGGGGAATCACCAGAAGAAGCTCAGGTTCTCCTCTGCATTCTGTTGTTGGTGACGCATGAAATGAATGAAAATTTAATGAAACCAATCACACTTGGAGAGCTTGAGGAAACCATTGTTCAAATGAAAAAAGGGAAAGCGGCTGGACCTGACGGCTTCCTAGCTAAATTCTACCAAGAATTCTGTGATATCATCAAACTTGACCTTTTAACTGTTGTCCAAGAATCTCAGCGGAATAAGTAAATGCTTAAGGCTACAAATGCGACCTATCTTGCTCTCATACCCAAATGCGAAGGTGTTGATAGGCCAAGTCAATTCTGCCCTATATCCCTTTGCAATGTTGTTTACAAAATTATATCTAAAATCATTGCAGATAGGTTAAAAAGAGGGTTGAGTGCTATGATCTCAGAATAGCATAGTGGTTTTGTGGAAGGCAGGCAAATCTTGGATGGTATTGTTATTACTGTTGAGTCCATTCACTCCACGGCCAGCGCAAAAGATAAGGTGTTGTTCATTAAATTGGACATGGCCAAAGCCTTTGATAGGGTCAGATGGTCATTCCTATGAAAGGTTCTTAGTGATTTTGGCTTTGCAAACGAATGGACTCAATGGGTCACGAGCTACATTTCCTCAGCTTCCTTCTCAGTGCTTATCAATGGAGAATACACAGAGCTTTTTGGTGCTATAAGAGGGCTGCGACAAGGTGATCCTCTGTCTCCGTACCTTTTTCTTCTCCGTGATGAAGGTTTGGGGGGTTGATCAATAGGAATAGAGAGGAAGGACATATCCAAGGCTAGCAATGGGGAGGGAAATTGCCAGCGCAATCACACCTGCAATTTGTTGATGACACTGCCCTTATGGGCATGGCCACAATGACTAAAGCTGGTAATTTACACAAGGTGTTAGATGTTTATCTAATGGCCTCAAGACAAAAGGTCAATGAAGATAAGTCATCTGTCTTCTTCTTCAATACTCTGGGCCCTATTCAGCAACAGATAGTGAGGACTCTGCATTTTCATATTGGGACTCCCCCCTTGATTTACTTGGGTATCCCTATCTGGGCTGGCCGTACATCCAAAGAATCTTGGCAGACTATTTTGGAGAAATTTTGGATGAAAGTGAATCATTGGACACACAGGTGGTTATCCTTTGCGGGTCGGGATCAACTTATCCAATATGTGGTGCAAGGTTTACCTATTTACAGGTGTATGCTCCAGGTTGCCCCAATGGGAATCGTTAAGGAGTTTGATTCAGTTACCAGACAATTCTTATGGGCTGGTAGTCTGAACTCCACTAAATGGAGCCTTATTAGATGGGAGATTGTCTACAGCCCCAAATAATATGGCGGGCTCGGTCTGAGGCAAATGGACTTAAATGGTATTGCTTTGGCAACCAAACTTTATTAGCGATGGTGCACCGAACAAGACAAAGCTTGGACCAGAATTCTCTCACAGAAATACTACTCTAGAACCATTCAGAGGGACATTCCTTGCTATTCACTTATTGGGAAAGGTTCGGCAATATGGGGTACTCTCAAAAAAGGGGTTGCTCTCATCAAGGACGGCTTATTCTAGATTTGTAAATAAGGATCTAAGGCTCTCTTTTGGTCGACTCTTAGGATGGTTATCCTCCCATCATTTCTCAGTTTCCAAATTTGTTGAACCTTTGTCAGAGATTCCTTAATGCTGGCTGGTCTCGGGTGAGTGACTTCAAAGTTTACATTACACAAGGACATATGGAGGTAGCTCGCTGGAAAGCTCCTAAAACTTGGCCTGTTAATGGGACGTAAGAAGAGAATGAGGAGTTATTGAGCATCCTTTCCAGGTGTCGTTGTAGTCCTCTTTAGGAGGAGGATGAGCTAGCTTGGTCTTCCAATCCCAAGGGAGCTTACACAATTTCATCTGGATATCAGGCTTTACTTCTTTAGAGATTGGGCAGGGGGAAGTGTATTGGTGGAGACAGGTCTGGAATAAATTCACATGGCCTAAATGCAACTGTTTTGCTTGGATGCTGGTTTGGAATAGGTGTTTGACCTAGGACAATCTCTAGAAGAGAGGTTTCTAAGGCCCTTCAATATGTGTTATGTGCAGAGCGACCGAGGAGGATTCAGCACACCTTTTTTTGTGATGCCCCTTTGCCTTGCAACTCTGACATGATTGGTGGGATGTTTGGCAGTGCCCATGTTTTCATGATCAATCTGTGGTCAATTTTTGGAATAAAATGCGATAACGCCCCTCAAGGATGCCCTTCCTGTAGGACATATGACTGGGCGGCCCCAATTTTTTGTTCTGGCAGATCTGGCTTGAGAGAAATAGGTGAATTTTCTAGGGGGTGAGGGTCATGGTATATCAAGTATGGCAGAAAGTGGTGGGGATGATCCAGGAAACTATCCAAGCAAAGAGCACAATCTACCTTTCTTTAACTAAATAGGATGCTCAGGTGGTGGCGCGAATTGGATTCCAACAGTTAACTAGTAAGTTTGCATGTGTCAGGAAGAGCAAGCAGGTCAAGGAGTAGATTCTCAGGACTGGTCAGTGGCAACGCACCCCTAGTGGGATTCTCAAGATCAATATGGATGGTTCCTCTAGAGGTAATATGGGACCTACAGGTACTGGAGGGATAAGAAGGGATTCTAAAGGTACGCTGATTTCTCTTTTTGTAGTTCCTGAGGGGCTGCAAACCATTAACATGATGGAAGGCCAGGCTATTCTTTATGCCCTTGAGAAGGCCCAGGCGTTAGGTTGGCATAGGATTATTTGTGAATCAGACTCTCAAGTCTTGATTAACCTACTCATTAAGAGGAAAGTGGTGGACGTCAATTGGCAACTATTTCTAATTGTGCAATAGATTTTACGGATTTGCTCGCTTATGGATAACGTTACTTTTGCTCACATTATGCGTGAATGGAACAGGGCAGTGGATTTTTTGGCTAAATGGGCAACTGATCATTTGGATGGTGGAAACATTAAGGATTGGGGGTCTCTCTCCCCGACATTCCATTCTGATTTGGAAAGAATTCTGGAGGCTGATAGGGAGGTTCATAATATTGTCTAGTTGGGCGTGTGCCTAGTTTTTAAGTTTTTGATGCTTTCTTATGGGGGTTTTTGCCCCCTATTCTTCTTGTCATGCTTTTCTTTCTTATTAATATATTTTTACCCCTTTTGAAAAACAAATTAATAGAAATTCAACTTTTTAATAAAACAAACTAGTTTATAAAAGCATCAACGTGATTTATTTTTTATTAACATGCATAACAAGAAAAAAATTATACATCATTTATATTACCTAAAAGATAGTTTTGAATATTATGGTCTCATATATTATGAAAATTTAAAAAAATACTTATAAAATATCTGCACCTTAAAATAAGGACTAGTTATTCTTTAGGAAGAAGTTTTGGAGGGGTGGGAAGTAAGAGGGGGTTGAAGATTGGCATGGTTGCTCCTATTTTTTTGGTTGAAAAATGTATATTAGTATCCAATCAATTTTTTTTTTTAAATAATTTTTTTAATAAGATACTCCTAATTTTTCTAAGCAATATATATTGCATGAATTTTTAAAAAGTATGGGACTCCTCATAAGGAAAAACTCTACTATAATTTCTCCGTAGCACCCAAGGGTTAATTTTGACGGTCACCCTTACCTGTGAAGATTTTTTTGTGATAGTTTTTAAATTAATGTTACCTTACGTATAATGTTCATTTCTCATTTTTAAATTTCATAATTTTCATATAAATACAAAAATATTATATATATATATATATATATATATATATATATATATATATATATATATATATATATATATATATATATATATATATATATATATATATATATATATATATATATATATATATATATATATATATATATTGCCTTAGTTTTGCCAGATCCGTTATCGTACACAATATCCTGCACTTCTTCTTTGTCTTCTATTTTTATGTAGTAATGGGACCTGATGGTACTGGGACTCTTAATATACAACTTTGGTTTTTATTTCTGCATGCATATTACAATCATTAGGTGAAAACATAATTCATTTGATGGTGAACCTCAACAAACCTTAACATTTCATCTTTAATATATAGAACACTGCAATAAACCTTTTTCTTTGCTAGCATCATTCAATTGAATTGTAGTTGAAATTTATGATTAATATTGCAAGAGAATGTTTCAGGCAAATATTTATTTATTTACAAGTGCAACAAGAAGATAAAAGCAATCATGTCAAGGTGCCATAAATAAAGCCCACTACCAATGAAAACATATCAATTGTGTTGTGCATCGTACGCATAAGTGATGTACTCAACTGATCTTCCTTAAGTCACAACTATTCTGACCAAAATTAAATGACCAGAAAACTATGTAAATTGATGACAAGAAAATGGGCAGTCATAAAATGCAAATATGAATGGAAGCATTCAAGTGAATATCTTATTGTGGCTCTGACATAATTAGGTGCAATTATGGTCAAAATCTACTTTTTATTTAATTTGGTCCTAGTATAAAGTGATAGGAAATCTTATCACAGACCAACGTGATGAAAATATCTTTTGTGACCTGCCCAATGTGTCACTGACATTTCATGAACATATATTACAACTCATGCAAACCTAGAGCCTTTTTTTAACCACCCAAAGCCAGTTAACATGGGACTTTATAAATAAATTGTCATCGATTCCCCTCCAAAATCAAATAGCATGTAATCTACTAACTATATTGACCAAAGTGTGTACTGAGAAACCAAACTCTATATTGACTTAACTCATTCCCTGTGTAGTTAATTAGCCAACTTGAGTCTAATATGGATAAAATCTTTTGACCAAATTGAGAGATGTATAGATTTTCAATCAAAACCCGATCCAAGTGCATACCAACACTGAGTAAATAAGGATTTACATAAAACTTGTGGTAAGATGGAGACCATGGTAGGGAATAAAAAAATGACCAATGTTATCCACATTAAGAGGAGCTTGGTAAATTTTCTTAGTCAATAACCTAAATAATGGTCCTTTCCAACATAAAGGATCTAATCAAACATAACGTTATGCCAATGAAAGCTAACAACAGATGGGATCTGATCAAGTGTTGACCCAACTAAAACAAATCAATGTTGTCAAATAAATACAACTTGTACAACCATATAAACTTTGTCAAGTAATAACAAGAAACCCAACTCTATAGATATTTGAAAAGCATATAATGAATAAGAAGAGCAATCAATTCCCTGTGTGAGATTAAAATGCAACTATGTTAGCAAAAACCCAATAATAACATCAAGATGAAGAGACTAAAAATAAGCAACAATAAGAGACATTTGTTTGATTAATAAAGCATCAACAAAACACAAACCCACTCCTTATCAGAATAAGCATTCAATAGCATTTCAGAAGAAGACAAATACTACACTTTATTCTCTTTCGTTTATTAAATTATTTCTTGGAAAAGAGAAAACCAAAAGAATTTTGAAGAATTACTCCACCTGAATTATAATTAAAGAATGGTTAGACATAAACCTAAAAATTCATAAAATGGTGAGCTAATTACTATTTGCATTGAAGTTAAATAGACAACAAAAATTATTCAAGGGAATAACCCACCATAAATGTATTGAAACATGGTTATATACAACTTTGAATATCATATATGGAAACATTTAGGGCTGGATTTATATATGCACGACTATATATGGTAAAATTCTAGCACATCTATTTCAATCCAATCCCCTAAATAGTCATGGTTGTAGTCGTAATTTTGCAAATATATTTAATGCTTGACTATTTCAATTCAATGTTTCATAAGGTAGAACTATGAATGCACTTGAAATCTTGCAACATACTCTTTGAAACCAACAATAAAAAGTCCAGATATTCTAAATGTTATTTGGGAGAAGATTCTTAGTGAAATAGACTCAAAATACATGTTGGAAATATGATATGAGGATAACCTTAGTTACAAAATACAACTCTAGAATGGATTTGCCAAGGCACTAGTTCCATCCTTACAAAAAAAATCAATGTATATCTTCAAAAAATTCAAATGTATATCTTCAAAAAAATCAAATGTATATCCACCAATTTTGACTTGAGAAAACACCATTAAAAAAGTAGTGTAAGCAAAAGTTTGAGTGTTATTGGCTCATATGAAATATAATACCATTATAAATATGTCCACATAGAACATTCTATGATATTTTAAATCCTTATTTGTTTAATATCTTTCACAATTTCATAACCCTGTTCCAGTCCACCATTGATATATCAAGACCTATCAACGAAACTCGCATCAAGGCATCCAATGTATCCAATGAGAGTTTTGTTCTTCATATATCTTTTATTATATTATGTCTTAAAAATCCTCTCTCATATGCTACTATACTTGTTGGAATGATAAGTATTGTTTGCCATAGTTTTGTCACATTTGGAAAGCTTGTATGTGAATTCGTAGCTAAAAAAAACCCTCCAAGCTTCCTTCATGCAAAATCCTTCACAACTAAAGCGAAGAGTATCAACAAAATTATACAACTCTTTTAAACAACCTTCAAAATCAAAGAAAGGCTTTTTGCCCTCACACAAAATATGTTGCAATTGTTCAAAAATTTTAAGAAGCCACCACTTTGAATTTTCTTCTCTAGTACATGCATCCTCTGAATAATGATAAGGGTTGAACAACTTTATAGAATTGAAAAATGAAAGATCTAGGAATCTTTCATTTAAACAATCTACAAGTTTTTGAACATATTCTTTAGTAAATGTTGTGTTGTTTTAGTTAATTCCAACTCTGGCATTGAAGTCTATCCCAATAAGCTAGTGCATTGACCCTATCACGCGAGAGTTAGGTCTCGCATGCTCACCTGAAGCGTGCAGTGAAAGATCGATTCCCAAAAGTTTTGTAACATAGTAATATATGTTTATTCATCTTTCTTTGTATAGTTCTAAACAAGGATTATTTAATAACACAAATATACTACTACTATCCTTTTAGTCCCAGATCTCACTATCATTATTACTACAAAGATTGCCATCATTATTTGACATTAGTGACTTAGAAAAGAAAAAGACACCATTAACAAGAAAAAATAAATCAAATCCAAGTCTAGCACTTAGTGTATTTCATCATTCAAAACACAATTCGGCAAAATGTGAAAAACCACATTAAAAGCTTAATGAATAAAAAGGGCAAAGCTTCATCATTTATTCTCCAAAAGATCATCCTCATAAAATATTTTTATAGGGGTATTTATACTTGTTTTGCCCTAACCAAGTGTTACAATCATTAATTATTTGAGTGAATGGCATACAGACTCTCAACAACTTGAGAGTTGTGGCACTTACAACAAGTTTTTCCTAAGGACTCGGGTTCCTGTGCCCCTAAATATTGGTGGCCATGTGTTTCGTTCCTTGTGGGATGGTGCAAAACCTCAAATCAATAAGGTCGAAGTGTCCCATATTAATCACTCTTCTAACTGATCCTGCTTCCCATGCACTCCCCTAGTCTTCTACTTTCATTCTGAGTCTAATGTTCTCAGGTTCTCTGTGACTTGCTCTCCTTTGATTGGGTCCTCTCGTGTTGGTCCCTCTTATTCCATTATCCTTTTATGCCATTGTCCTTTTATGCCCAATAGGTTTTATGCCATAATGTTTCTATGCTTGGCATTTCTGTGCCATAGTCTTCCTACACCTTTGCCTTCCTGTGCCATGATCTTTCCACATTGTGCCAATTCTCTACCAAAATAAGACAACCCTTAGTCAAAATTTTAGGGCCAATATTACCCCACACTACACCCTTAGTCTATCCCAAACTAAGTCGTGCTAACATCTTCCAAACATTTGGGCCTCTTCTGCTTGAGTTCCCTTTTTAGACCGTCCCAATGGAGTAATGGATCGAGGACCTTGACAGTTATTCCTTCAATAGCCTCTATTGATGTTTTTAACTCCTCGAGTTGTGTCAAAGTCTCGATATTTTTCACCTATTCATCTAGGGTTGCACTAACATCCTTTCAGATGTCTTCTAATATGAAAACCTCTTTATCAACCTATCCTTAGAGAGTGGCAAAATTTGCATTTAATTATTGACAATGATTATTAATAGCATCTTCCATCATTTCCACATCTTTAAATATTTTTGTGCACTTGGCATGATCTTTTATTAAGAGTGCAACAGCAGTTGACTACTACCTTAGGACCTCTTCATCTTGGAGCCAAGCCTCCAAGAATTTATTAGGGTGCGCTAAACATGGAAAAATGTTATCCAAAATGGGGATAACTTCCTCAACTCTCTCCGAGATGTGCTTGCAGATGTTAATGGCCATGGTGAACTATTCAACAATTTCTCTCCCCTCATCTCTTGACATAGGTCACTCCATGGATTTCTTGAGCAATAGTTCAACTAGGGACTCTAACTTTCCAATGGTGTCCCCATCTAAAGGTATGCCATCTATAAGTGTTGGATCCTCCTTCAAAATTGTTTAACAAAGGGTTAAAACCCTTACTTTGCCTATGTGGCTTCTTGGATCTTTTGTTTCATAGAGGCTACTTCCTTGGTAAGCGCTTACTTCTCTACAAGCACTTTATTATACATATCCACTACTTTGGCATGTTTCTTCTCTGTTGTGTGCACATCAAAATCTAGCAAAATATTATGGCATGTTATTTCCATGCTAGGTTTTAAAAATGTAGTTCTAGTTATCAATGGGGTGAGTTTTTATGGATCAACCCTCATTGATTCTAGCAGTGCTGGAGCATCCAGACCCAAGGAGATGTTGTCCAGTAGAAGTTCAAACTCATGCTCCTCATTATATATGTCAAGCAGGAAGGACACCTACTTCCTAGTCTTAGGAATCACTTCTTTAGGATGGAAGTGTGGCTAAAGATAAAGTCATTTATCCTCTACATTGAATTGGTAACATTCATGCATAGTGGTTGTCATTCTCGTATCTTCCTACCCTTCTAATTTGGTCAGTTCCTTCCCCTTATTGGGATCTCATTCAAGCTTAGCCTCCTAATGGTCGCTAGTGGCCATCTCACTAACTTCTGCACCATCCTCCTCCTCATTGTATTTTATCTCAATATCAAGCATGAAGTCATCAGATGTGGTCTTCTCCTGTACCGGGGAGGGAGTTTTCTCAATCTGATCCTAAGCTGTGGATCTACACTTGAGGAGACTCTTATTTGGGTGTTTGTCTTGGATGTTATTGTGGGGAAGCTCTTGTGGTAGTGTTCCTTGGGGGAGATGGCGGTAAGGGTGGAAAATGAGGAGGTGAGAAGATGGGGGTGGAGGTGGAAAAGGTGGAGGGGAAAGGGGAAGAGTAAGCTGAGGGAATGATGGGTCAAGAATAGATGAGTGCAGAGGTGTAGAGTGAGAAGGGGATGGTGAAGTGTGAAGAGGGGATGGAGATAGATGAGGTGGTGAAGTTGAAGGGTGAGGTGGAGGAAGCACGGAGGGATGGGAAGAAACATGTCTAGAGGGATGTGCTTTTGTCATCTTTTACCTCTTTTAGGGAGCTTGATGCCCATTTGAACTTCTACCAACATTTGATCACTTCTTTTTCTTTAGTCGTGGTGCTTGGGGAAGTCTTTCCTTAGGGTCTCCATCATTCATGTGCTTATAAGGGTGAAGCATGTAGAATAACCTATACAGTTGTTCCCTAATGAAGGTTTGCTTGACTTGTATGTCGGTCAAGTCCATTTTTAACCTTTCCACATAGGCCTTTTTACCTAGATATACATAACGTTTTTAAAGGTTGTGAAGCTCCACATCGATCCTTTCTACCTACAAAATGATCAACTGTGTATCATTTATGCAATTAATGGAGTCTATGAAGTATTGCACGAAAAAGGCATAGCATAGTTTGAGCCATGCTAAAAGCTCTCCTGATGGATTCATGTGGATCTATGTAAGGGATAAATGTTGATTTACAATTAACTATCTTTGATCTATGGTCGGGGAGGGCAAGTCCTTCAGAATGCACCACTCATTTTCAAATGCCACCTTCATCCCATCAAACTAACACCTCATCTTTATCTTGTATGAGGGGGTGATATGCTTGGGGCAAGTTAATGCCTTGTCGCATTCGGTAAGGGACCTATGAGTGGGACGGTACACCCAATTCAATGCCCCTGAGTTGTAGTATGGCACTCCGATATCGTTAAAGACCATTAAAGGAGGATTACTCCCCAAGGGAACCTATACTTGGGCATCCAATAGGCCTTCTTTACATCTTCAATAATTTTATGGATAAAGTACAGGTCCTAATTGTACTTTAGTCCCTATGAGACTTGGTGAGCAATATAAAGGTGGGCCATATCCACCTCCTTCCAATGATCGGTCCCTATGATCTTGGTGGAAATGATAAGTGTTGTGACTCAAAGAGTGAGATTTTACAGGTTCTTAATGTGCATCACATGCCCTTACTTTTGATACATTAATACCATGGCGGTCTTCTATATCTCTTCCGTGTCGACCAAGTCATCAATCACACTAAAGCTCAAGCACCATAGTCCCATGACTTTACTAATTCTCTTAGGGGTGATCTTCATGTTGTGCCTAAACAAGTAGATATAATCCTCATGGATGTGCGAGAGGATGAACTACACTACCTCTGTAGGTTTACCAAAATAGGGCAACTAAAAAAGTTAGAAGAGCCCTGTGGTGTCCAGTTGGTTTTTAATGGTTAAGTCATAAACCACTTGATTTATTGTGTTAGTGGTCTTGACCTCATAGTCATTTTAAAGCTCCATTTCATTTCCCAATTGGTAGCGGTTATAATCATATACGGTGGTTGTTAATACTTTAGAAACCTAGTTTTATGTGTGCAAGACTGAATTTGGGTATTGCATCTTTTCTATCAATAGAGATGGAGGAAGAAATGTTGGGGCCTTTTGCACCACTGATGTATGTGTTTACTTCCCTTTCTTTACCATATTTTCCCTTTCTTCTTCCATGCATTCTCTTGCTTCTCCTTCTACACATTGTACTTGTTCTGGTCATTGCTCTTGTTCATCTAGAGTTTCTTATTTAATGGGAAACCAATCTCTTCCACTCACCTCTTCTTCCTTCACTATAGTTGGTAGATTTTTGAGTCTTTTGGCCTTTTTCTTAGGCTACATCACCCTTTTAGGAGCTTTAAGGTTAATGCACAATAATCTCACATTCCTAAATGAATATGTGGTTGCAAACAAATTCACTTTGGATTTTTGAGCTTAACGCTTCGTTAATGGCAGACCTACAACCTGCAACTTCAAAAATTTCCACCTCTTTCCACTAATTTAGACTCAAAATCTCTCTTCTCACCTAGGTAACAACCTATGTGACTCGTCAAGGATATAAACACTCTGTTCTGCTCAGGAATTGATTAATTTGATTTTGGAGTGGTCATTTGTTTTTAGGTTTTGGTTTGTCACTCATCCTTAGCACTAGTAATTCAAGAATTCAAGCAATGTAAAATGACTTTAACCTTCCTATTCATAAGATCTACGGGGGGTTTACCCTCATTAATTCCTTTCCTCTCCATGTTAATTTGTAGCATAAATGCATATTTTTAAATAGCCATCATGTTTCAAACATTGCCTTATGCAATTAATGCCTTAACGATTATTCCCCCATCACATCATTGGCACACTTCTTGCCATAACTAACCTCATTGCATTAATGACATGTCCTTTCTTTCACTTTTCTTTGAAGTGGGTGATAGTTGTATCCTGCCCTTTCGGTGTGGTAGAAGATAGTTGTCCCATTTTAAATTTTTAACATATGGCGGGAAACATACCCATTAGTGCCTTAAATGACTCTCGTGCCCTTAATAACTTTCATGCCTATATAGCTTACATGCCCATATATCTTACGTGCCTATACAACTTGCATGCTTATATATCTTACGTGCCCATTTACTTACGTGCTTTTTATTTTTAACCTATCATGTGACTTCTTACCCCACACTAAAATGGTTTGTGGTCCTCCACGAAAACAATATAAAAAATAAAATTGCAATAAAGAAAAGGGGTTGCGCGCAACGAAGGTGATGTTTTTATTAAAAGTAATAAATACTACTCCAATGACATACACCTTATTGATTAAATAAGTTTATTTATTCTAATGTGACATACGACCGAAGCCAACTCCCATTATAGTGTCTTGGAAGGAACTAACCATCCAGTCTTTGTAGCTTATAGGTCCTTATAGGTCGAATGCTATGTATTACAAATGGGCCGTCCTAATGGATACAGAGCTTTCCAGGGTGGCACGTGAAATTAAAGTCATATAACAAGACCTTCATACCTAGATAAAAAATCTTGTTCTTAATATGGCGATCATACCATGCCCTCTGCTTGTGTTTCTCTACATCCTAGCTCCAATGAGTGAGGAACCAGGTCTCATCTAACTGTAGTAAACTATCCAAGTGTGATTTCAAGGATGCCTCATCATCTAGTTATATGATGCAAATGATATAGAGGGATGTCACCAAGAACTCTACAACAATCAGTGCTTCCTTACTATATACCAAGCTGAACGATGTGCTTTTATTTAAGCACTTGTAGGTAGTTTTATAGGTGTAAAGTACTATAGACAATCTATCATCCTAGTCAGTGTGGCCAACATTATAGATCTTCATTAAAGTGGTACCTAGGATCTTATTGAAAGCTTCATTAGTTCCATTGGATTGCAGGTGGTATGGTGTGGTCTTGTGGTGCATGATCATGAAATCAGCCAATAAGATGCGAATTATTTCATCCAAAAATTGTGTACCACGATTGTTGGTGAAACTCAGGGGACACTCAAACCATGTTATGATGTTTTCTCAGTTGAAATATGCAGTAGTAACTACGATACAATCCTTTTTTGGTGCTACTTTAGCCCAATGTGTAAGGTAATCCATTGCTGTAATGATGTATCAAGAACCTGTTCGTCATATTGCTAGAGTGATAGGCCATACAAAATTAATAACCCATTTTTCAAAAGGTTATTGATAAGGGATGGGTTGCAAAGGCATAACATCTCTTCTATTAGGTTTAACTATACACTAACATATATCACATTTCCTAACATATGCCTTAGCATCTTGTAAAAGAGTTGGCCACCAAAGCCCAGCTAGGAGAACCTTGTACATGGTAGCCTTTAAAACATAATGTTCACCTGCAATTCCATTGTGAACATCATGAAGTACCTCAGGACACTCATGTTGCATTACATAATGATGAAGTACCTCATTAGAGTCATTTTTGTAAAGATCACCTACTATGAGTTGAAAAGGTGCAGTGCAAATCATTAGTTTCTTTTTTTCCTATGAGGTCAAAGACTCAGGCACAGAGCTAGTGTTCAAAAATGCTATAATGTCTTCCAATTCTTCAAGTACCCATGCAACTCAAAAAAGTTATACATCAGGAAGATCATACTCTATGGCACACAACGGTTCTCCATTCTCAATTTGAGATAGGTGGTCAGGTCCACAGTTAACCTTCCTAGGTTTTACCATTATGAAAAATTAGAATTCTTGGAACAACACTATTCAGCGATAAATCCTTCCAAGTAACACTGGTTTATTACCTAAATATTTTAAAGACTCATTATTTATATAAAAAATAAATGAAGTGGCTAAAAGGTACTCTGAGAAATTTTGTAGGGTGTAAACCAATGACAAGGCTTCATGTTTCATGGTGGTATAGTTTCATTCAGTTGGTGTGAGCTTCCTGCTGGCAAAGTAAATTGGGTGATCCAGGTGACCATCACCTGGTTGTGTAAGGTTTGCACCAAAATCCATGCTACATGCATCCACATAGACATTAAATGGCTATCTAATCAAGGAACTATAAACTAGGAGTAGTGACCAACTTTTCTTTGTGTGATTCAAAGGCTGAGTTACAAGAATTAGTCCATATGAACTACTCATTGTGCTTTAAAAGTTCTTCCAGGGGTGCGATAATTTTACCATAACCATGAATGAACTTTTTATAATAACCCGTGTGCTCAAAGAAGGTATGCACCTCATGTTGAGTATTGGGCATTGACAGGTGAAGGATCATAGATACCTTCACTAGGTCCACCAAAAGTCCTTCCTTACAAATAATATGCCCCAAGAGCACACTAAAAGTTATCCCAAATAGGAACTTCTTCCAGTTCAAATATATCTGCAACACTCAATAGTGTTCAAGCATGAGTCTAAGATTAGCATAATGATCCTTGACCAAACCATATACCATCCAATCATCTAAATAAACTTGGAGGAACTTGTGAACAAAGTCCTCAAAGGCTTCAACTTTTATGTACGAGAACACTGTTGGAGCATTTTTCAATCCAAAGGGCATAACAATATATGCAAATGATCCCCATTCGATGGCAAATGTTGTTTTAGGTTGGTCTTTCTTAGCTATTTGGACTTTATGGTACCTTGGGAATCCATCTGTAAAGGAGTATACTTCACAACTAGTAACACCTTCAATGATTTCCTTTATAAATGGTGTTAGAAAGGGATCTATCACACAAGACACATTGAGCACTTTATAGTCCACATAGATACAAATACATCCATCCTTTTTTATACTCATCACCATGGGAATGACCTAGTCAAATTCAATAATAGGAGTGATTACTCTAGTGTGGAGCATAGTGACAATCTCTTCCTTAACACACACTTAGAGATTAGGATTCATTCTGTATGGTTATTTTTTCACTGGTCTAACATCTTCAACTAGCTTGATGTGCATTTTCCCTAAAGATGGGTGGACTCCCTTCATTTTGTTGTAGCTCCTCAAGAAAACATATTAATATTCTTTTAGTAACTCAAAGATTTGTGAAATCTATGTGTCGCTCCAGTAGTTTCCTATAGTAGCCATCTTCAATTCTTGCTCTGTGCCAATGTTGCAATGAATATTCTGAATAGGCCCTTGATAAGGGTTATCCATTTGAGGCATTGTGTCTTGAATAGTTCGTGTACCAATGCTTGTAGAAAAATCTAAATGGTTGGTCAAGGGGTCAAGTGAAGTAGATCCTTCACCTTCATCTACTTGGAAGATGAGCTTTTGCATTCCTAGGCAAATCTATTCTCATTGTTCTTCTTCAGGAACTGGAGTAGACTTAGGAACTAGGTGTACTGAAGGCTCAGTGAACAAGTGTAAAGGTTCTTCAAGTTCCCAATGGATATTTTATAGTCGGTCTTCCATAGGGCTTGGGTCTCCAACAACTGATTCACGCATGGCTTGGAGAGTGAGGCACAAGTCCATCCTTGGTGAGGAATAATAAAGTGTTGATATCATGTTTTCCTTCATTAACTAACATAACCTGGTTCCCATGTATCATTCTTCATGAATGTACCATTCCCGTAATCATGTGCGTAATGTACCATAGAATGCATGCACCTATAGGTACTCTGGTAGGTATGTTTTTTCATTCCTCCATATTATCTCATAAGATTCAATATGAGGTTCGGGTGTTTGCATTGCATTATAACTAATTATTCCCCTAACCTTATTGTCATAATAGAATTTATGGTGTAGAATAGAACGTACTTGATCCTAGTATAAAAGGCGCTCTTTATGGGTACGCCAATAACACATTGCATTACATCTTTATCTTTGAGGAACTGAATCTCACCCTGAAGTTATCGCATAAGTTTCATCTTATCCTAGAGGAAATCCTTTTGTTGTTAAACATCAGGGTACTTTCTAGCTCATGATTATTCCCATTGTACCTTCTTGACTGGATTAGTTATTGACTAGGTTTGTCCCCCACTATGAGTAGTAATGTTTACTTATTGAACAAAGGGATGGTTGGTAGTGCACACCATTATGGTTTATCAATTAGAATCATATTGGCACCCTTTTCATTATTCTCCTCAGTGATAGCCACATATAGATTAGGACACTTTTCCAATCGATGGTCCTTTTATAAAAAGTGCACGTTAGGTACTTGGGGTGATCCCTTTGACAGTGGTCTAGAGATCCACATTTGTAATAGGTTTTGGGTTGGAAATAACCACCTCCTCATCCTCATCCTCTCCCTTGACCATGATAGCCACCATTGTCTTGGGTATTAGCAACTGAGGTTTGGTGTGTGCCACGCACTTGAGCTTGACGTATATCACTGATCAATCGATAGTCATTGGTGTCATGAGTGTAGGCATCACAAATTTTACAATACTCAGATACCTTAGTATCCGTAGCCCATCGACAAATAGGGAAAGAATGAACATCATGTTCCTCATGGTATATTTCACATGTTTGTTTCAGTACTGCACAAATGTTATTGCATGGGTAGTTGTTCCTCATATGCCCTTCAGTTTTACAATTGGTACACCAGACATCACCATGTGTTTCATGTGCATTGTTGGTTGTTAAATTTTCTAGATGTGATGACATTGAGGCTATCTAGGCCTCCATGAAGGGACTAATCCCTGTGTCAATGCTTCCAACTACTTCAACATGGAGAGCAGCTTCTGAAGCCTCACATAAGCTAGTGAAGGTTTGTTGTGATAAGGTCTATCGAAAAGGTAGTAACAGTCCTCCCACAAACCATTGTGTATGCTAGGTGGTGTTAATTTCAAAGGATGGTTTAGAAATCAAGGTTTTAAACCTTGTGTCATACTCATGTACACTCTTTGTAAGTCTTTGCTTTATGTCCTTCAACACTGTTATACTCTACTGCTCAAATTTAGGAATGTCAAACTCCTGAAGGAAGGTTATTTTGAGTTGATCAAAATTGACCACTGCTTGCTAAGGGTCAAACTTCTGATAGCACTTATGTGCATGCTCTAAAAGTGTAGTTGCAAACTATGTGGCCTTGCATTCAGAAGATGTGATGCCTCACACCCTCTAAATTAGTTCGCACTTATGGACATGCTTAACTACGTTCTCCACCCCTTAGTATTTAGGTAAGTGTAATGTCATCTCATAGTAGACTATGGCCATTTGAAGTGTTTGGATGGGTGTTTCTTGGGAACCTCCAGCCCTAGTCCCTTGAGGTAGGAGCCCACTTCCTCCTATGTCACCACCTAGTTCTCCTCCAGTAGTAGTACCCATGGTATGAGGCACGGTAACTGGTTGGTTGACTATGGTCGGGCCTATATTTTGTCCTTAACGACTAGTTCCACTAAGCATCCCAAGTTATTCCATATAATATCCTTAAAGAGGAAAATATAATGTTAAATTTAAATGAGTCTTAACTGGCTTATTTTATTTGTTCAACTTCTGACTCTGAACTATTTATATCCCAATTTTGAATGTGTACTTTATCTAACTCAAAGGCATGAGCACGCACAACGTTGGGGGAGTTCGGTTGGTTCAGACTTGGTTCCTTAATTCCTGCCATCCAGCTGGTTTTTCCTTCATAAGATAGAAGTGGCATAGAATGTGGGTTGAGAGTGATGGGTTCCTCATGCTTTTTCTCTTTCTTATGGCTCCGAACAGCACTTCGTGAGTCTTCTTGGTCTCTCCCTACACTGCTAACTCCCATTATTCTTTGTCGAGCTTCATCATACTTCCATTTTCATAGTGTGTGTTGCTTATCTACCATTTTAAACCCATAATCTTCAACCTCTACCCTCCCCTTCCAAATGTGTGACTTGTGAACAAGAGGATTTAGTCATCCATTGGTATGGTTTCCAGTCGAAGGTCAATAATGAATTTCTTAATTTTGAAAGCAAAAAGTGTTAGATAATGACCCCGTGGCTCTCAAAGGAATTGGAATTTGGCTTGTTTAGGACATGAATAGGTGGTCATAATGTACTCCAGAATATAGTTATTCCAAACTCCTCACCAACAAAAGTTGACTGCTCATGTCCACAAGACTCCAAGTCATGCTATAGCCCTTTGTCATTTTAGTGTCCAAGACTGCCTTCATCCAAGATTATTTGATCATCCTTGAGCATATGAAGTAGCCAAGCATGTAGGAGAATAAGGAGCTCTAAAAAGAAGGTTCATACAAGAGACTGCAGAGATTTTGCTCCACCCACAGTCGTGTAGAGATTCCTAGTCCAAGATATAGAATTGCAAACTTATATTCAATACTGATAACCCATTCTTCTATATTTTCCAGCGTAATGTGCTCAAACATTTTCCCATAACCATGCTTCGAGTCTTGGTAATGGAACCAAAATGTTAGGTTATTTTAGTTAATTCTAACTCTGACGTTGAAATCTATCCCAACAAGCTAGCATGTTGGCCTTATCATGCGAGAGTTAGGTCTCACATGCTCACCTAAAACATACAGTGAAACACTGGTTCCTGAAGGTTTTAACATAGTAATATATGTTTATTCATCTTTCTTTATGCATTTCTAAACAAGGATTATTTAATAACATAAATATACGACTATTATCCTTCTGGTCTTAGATGCAACTATTATTATTACTAAAAGGATCACCATCATTATCTAACATTAGTGTCTCAGAAAAGAAAAAGAAACCATTAACAATAAGAAATAAATCAAATCCAAGTATAGTACTTAGTGTATTTCATCATTCAAAACACAATTTGACGAAATCTGATATATCACATTAAAAGCTTAATAAATAAAAAGGGCAAAGCTTCATCATCCATTCTCCAAAAGATCATTCTCGCAAAAGATTTTAGTAGGGGTATTTACACTTGTTTTGCGCTGACCAAGTGTTACAATAATTAATGATTTGAGAGAATGGTGCACCAACTCTCAACAACCTAAGAGCTATAGAACTTACAATAAGTTTTCCCTGAGGACCCGGGTCCCTATGCTCTTAGATCCTCACTCTATGCTAGGTACTGGTGGCCATGTGTTTCGTTCCTTATGGGCTAGTGCAAAACCTCTGATCAATAAGGTCAAAGTGTCCCATATGAATTATTCTTCTAATTGCTCCCACTTCCTACACGCTCCCCTAGTCTTTTTATTTCATTATGAGTCCAATGTTATCAAGTTATCCATGACTTGCTCTCCTTTGACTAGGTCCTCTTGCGTTGGTCCCTCCTACGTTGTTATCCTTTCATGTCATTATCCTTCTATGCCTAATAAGTTTCATGTTTGGAAATTACGTGCAATGGTCTTCTTGGGCCATGGTCTTTCTATGCCAAATATGACAACACTTAGTAAAAATTCTAGGCCTAACTAAGATTTTTACAGCTCTCTAGTGACCTATCAATGCAAGGCTTCATTATCTGTTTTAGTGCATCAACATAATCATCATGCACATTTAGAATTGCCATAAATTATAATTCATGCCTACGAATGTGTCCATCTTGATCAATAATCTCTAAATAGCCATATTTATAGCTCTCTAAAAATTTAGCCAAGTAACTTGTATCATTTACAAAAGTGTCGGAACTCAGAAACCACCTACTTAAAGTTTGTATAATAGAATCTATGGCTGCCCCTAAAGATTTGACATCCACATTCTCTTATTGAAATTTTTTATTCGACTTATTTAGTTCACATAATACATCTACAAGCATATGTAAGAAAAATTGTACTAATAAGATCCTAGCCTTATCATACCATGAGTCTCTTTTCTCACTTTTCCACAAAGTCAATAATGGAGGCATCAACACATTAAGCCTTTCAATAACCTATCCTCTTAAGAGCCATCTAATTCCATGAATTTGAAGAGCTTGAAGTGTTTTGAGTTGCATGAGTTCCTGAAGAGCAATAAGTTCATTATGTCTTTTAGTAGAAATTTAGACCCAAAAATATACCTTATTTGCCAACTTTTCAATAAACATCAATTCAAGTAAATTTTTAGCAGCGTCTGATGCAGCTAAAGCCTCACGATGAACAATGCAATGAATACATATAAGATTGTGTACATCTTTTTTTAAAAGAGTAACAAATCCATTTTCACTCCCCATCATTGATGAAACACCATCTATAGAAATTGCTATCAAACTTTTATTTGAATGACCCCTTTCTTCCTTCAAAACACACATTGCATCATATATTGTTTTCCTTCTTCCATCACACACATTTACGACCTGCAAGAATTATGAAATAGGTGGCCCCAACCCTTTTGAGTCTAGAAAAGTAGCATAAACCACAAGGTGTTTCTTTAAGCTTCAATTTGTACTTTCATCTAGCATCAAAGAGAACAATGGATTGTCTAACATTTTTATACTTTATCTCTCTTCAAGATACTTAGATATGGAAAAAAGGAGATCATTTGCAACCATATGATTTTTATATGATCTATAGTCCCTACTTTTTGGCATGTTTGGTGTTTCTAAGTGCATTTCAAGAGAGCAAAGGGACTCATGTTTTGTACGGGGTAAGTCTTCTTCCACATCCCAATAAACTACTTTCATGGTTGTGATGATTCTTTCCTTATTGGTGTCATTAATGCTTGCAATATGTCCTAGAATTGATTTTGCTTTCCCTTCATTCCCACATATCCATTTTGTTTGTAAAATTTTATGGATGTTTGAATTTGCATGAGTAACTATTGCATCATGTTGTAAAGTAGTACAACCAGTTCTAGTGCCCCATGGTCCTACAGACTTATATTCTTCACAATATATGCATTTCATGACTATTTTCCCTTCATGCATTGTACACTTTAACCACTTAAATTTAACTTTCCATTCATCTCTAAACACTCTATTTACTTTAGCCCCTTTTTTTTGTTTTATGTTGAAGCTTCCTCCTATTCAAAATCTTCGCCATAGTTGTCATCACACCCTAATATATTTAAATCTTCATTTAAATCAAAATTTTGATCCTCTTGCAATGAAGCTTTTGATGTTTCGGACCATGCAAAAAACTTCTTGATTGAAGATCGGTTCTTTTTATTTTGAGATAATTTTTTTATAATACCTACACAAACCAATTAATAAAAAATTAGATGTAACTATATAAACTTCATAAATTATTAGCAATAATTGCTACAAATAAACCTCTATAAAGAAAAAATGATAATTAATCTCAACTGTCATGTTTGAAAAGAAATCACATGTTATTCCATGATATTTTTATGTCAAATTGGATGCATGACTCAAAGGCTAAGTGGGATTGACAATTTGAGAAATAATAAACACATATGCAGTGAGTAATGTGAAAGCACAAGGACTTAGATTAGAAATAAAGACTACAAAGTAAGCTTCATCCATGGAAGAAAAGGATTGTCAATTTGACCATGCCAATAAAAATGAGAAACTATCTCCCAAAAAAATAGAATTAATGTTGACATAAATAATTTGTCATATATGATTGTAATCTGTCCACGCTCCTAAAACCAAGACATTAGCCCATAAAACAAAAGGACCTAGAGAACCAAAAGTAATTGCATAGGCGGTCCATAAGACTGTCTACTAAATCAACATAACATTATACATCAAATTTATAATTAATATGTAGATCTCAGCAATATGGGAAATATGGGCAACACTTATATATCACCTTCTCATAATTGCAAACAAGTCATCCTCTGAAATACCAAATAAACAAGGGCAACTGTATATACAATTTGATAATTTAAAAACCCAAAATTGACCAAAAACTTTTTAGAAATAGAAAATTGATTTTTGAATAAATTGTGTTTTTTTATTAATAATTCAAATCATTATTTATAATTTATTATTTTTATGCTCTCTAATTTATCATTAAGATTTTTATTTTTTATATTTTTAAATGACATTATAAGCTACTTAAAAACTGTGAAATATATCAGGGTAATTTTTGAAGCTACCGATTTCAATAACACGCCATTTAATAATAATATATATTAAAATTTAGATAGAAGAATGTAGTAATGCTCTACATGACCGTTGTGTTTTTTCACATGGATGAAAAATATGAATTTTAAATAATGGATATTTGATTTTTTAATTTGGGTGGTGCATAGTGTTGGTTGAATATTTTGTCTATCAGCGTACTGGTAAATAAAATAGGTCTTATCAACCAAAGTAGGAAGATTAGTCATCCTAATGTGTAAGTTTAACACATCAGAAGGAGAATGCTCTCTCCTCTCATCAAGGGGAGGTTCCTTGTGGATATGCTATGTATATGTATAAACAGAAAATAATACTCAGGGATAGGACCAGACATCCATCTCTCTTTCTTCAGAGATGATGTATACAAAACAAAGGAAAAACTCAAGGGAATGACAGATAGCTCTCTTCTTCTTTTAGAAGAACTATTCAGCCAGCCACAAGAATACTCCTAGAAATAGAAGCAGAATGTAACTGAGAGTATGGTAACTAGCAAATCGAGACAAAGCACAAAGTCTCTACCTAAAATGCTTAAGAGTAATATACAAAGGGCAATGAAAGCTCAAAGTCTTTTCAAAGTCCTTTACACAACAATAAAAAGAAAACACACTGAAGGTAGCTATGGGGGCACAAAGTCTCTCCACAGTTAATTCTTCAAGAAATCTGCTTGACTAATTTTACCAATCCTGCTTATTAAATTAATGAAACAAAAAAGATATCACAGCACAAAGTCTAAAAAAGTCCCTTGCTTTCATTAACAGAATATGATCAATAGACTGAGCACAAAGTCTCAATGATGCCTCTCAATTTGGGCAGAGTTTCGTTCAGATTGTCAAAAAGAAGATATGTTTACAATAAAAGAAAGTCCCTTATATAGCCATTTCAAGAAGGGCTTGGGAACAATAATACATCATGATGCATTGGGAACTATTAGGAAGACAAGCTAGAATTTTGGGGCATTTTACCCATTTGATCTTCTCAATGTAGATAAACAAGTCATGTAATTGAAAGATTACAACTTTCAATGTCCACATGGCAGTCTGATCTTGTCTTCATCATTCCTCCTTTCTAGATTAATTGAATCGGGTCCTGGATTCATCCATTATTCTGTCTTTCTTCGCTTTCAGCTGGGTTTGGTCTTGAATTATGGGAATGCATTTGGGTCTGTACATTCAAAGGATCAACAACTATTTCACTATCTTTAAAATTGACGTTTACATGCCCGTCAATGTGATCTCAACAGCTAGTTCACTATCCTGAATTTGACGTCTTTGTGGGCGTCACCCCTTGGTCTTCTTTTGGCTTTTGGCTTTGCCCTTCCAGATTGGACTTGCCCTTTCGGGCCCATGAGAAATGGCCTGTGTCAAGTCAGAATGATCCTTCACTTTGGCTACCAAGAGTCCTCTGTAAGGGCACCTGCCCTTCGGAGTCCTTCGGCAGCCCTTTGCTTTGGCAGTTCCTGCGAACACATATTTCCCCAAGTGTTTTCTATTTGAGTCTCCCGCGGGTAATTCTATGGACATTTGTCATGCGAATAATTTGCCTGGGGAAAATTCCCACGGATAAAAGCCCACAAAAATTTGTTGCGCAAAGTTTTTTGAGCCCACAGTCACCTAGAATTCCTTCGAACAAAAGTTTGAAGGAATTAAGTGTTACCCAATTTTCAATGCCTTAAACAAATTTGAAAGAATTACCTTTCGGCTTACTTGAAAAATGATCCTTCAAAAAGGTGCTTTTATGGATTAAGTGTCCTCTGCAAGGGCACTTGTCCTTCGGGAAGTCTCTTTCTACATTGAACCGCCCCTTTGAACTTTGACTTTGAACCAATCATTTGAACCAAAAATGGTTCAAGCCGATGGTTCAAGCCAATGGTTCAATCGAATGAACCAAGTGAATGAACCTGCCATTGAACCTGTCGATTAAACCAATCGGTTGAACCAATAATGGTTCAAGCTGATGGTTCAATGAATTGAGCAAGCTGATGAACTAAACATTGAAGCAAACTTAATGAATTTGCCTTTGAACCAACAGGAACTTTGATGTTGAACCAATCGGTTGAACCAAGACTTTGAACCAAGTCATTGAACCGATTCAACGGTTCAATGAAGAGTGCTGAGCTTCTTTGAAACAAAGTTGATGAATCATCCAATGAGCCAAGTGGTTGAACTGAGCATTGAACCAAGACGTTGAACCAAGTTTTGGTTCAACAATTCAAACAAAGCTTTGAAAAATGTCTTCGAACCTGCTGTTGAACCTGTAGATGTTGAACCAAAGGATGAACTGAAAGAATGAACCAACTGAGTGAACTATTTGGTTGAACCAAAAGACACTGAGTAAAATAAAGTGTTGAAATTCTTGGTTGAACTGAGCCATTAAACTATTCCTTTGGTTGAACCCGCCTTTGAACCTTGAACCCGTTGAACCTTTGAACCAAAGTGGTTCAATGGTTTAACAGTTCAATGGTTCAAATCTCTTTGAATGTCTTGAAGCCGATGAACCAATTGAATCGATTAAACTTTGAACCTTGATGAAGTGCTTAACTCTTTCCAAAGACGTTAAACTTGTTGAACTTTGAACCCGTTGAACCTTTGAGCCAAAGTGGTTCAATGGTTCAACGATTCAATGGTTTAGGTCTCTTTTTGCACTTAGATGCTTGTCGATTAATATTTTCAATAGGACCAAAGCTCTAAACTAATTTTGAAAAATGACCAAGCATTGAAAACCAATTCTTTTGACTAAAACCACTTGCAAAAATCTTTGAACCTGTATAAATGAACCTGCCTGTAGAAACTAAAAATACAAAGTCCATAGAAATCAACATGAAAATCCATTGAACTTGACTTGTAAAGTCTGTAGATTTTTTGAGAAGCTTTGAAAATGAGGAATCTGAATGTCTAAGACAAATTTTTGAAAATGGAAGATACAATTTTGGTCTGTAGGACCAAAATAGTTCAAATGTTGTCCCAAAAATGACTGCTACTTTTGGGAGACAACAGCTGGCTCCAGTTGGGGAACTTCTATCAATTGCAAAACAAATTGAAAGGAGTAAAGTCCAGAATCTCTAGTGTCTTCAAGTATGACATTGGGTTATGGAGTCATGCTACCCAGAAATGAAAGACTCCAAAAATGAAAACAAACAAAACAAAACAGAATTGAAAACTATACAAATATACATATATACTGATGGAATGATTTGATACTTCAAGATTTGAAGTATTTTAGATGATGCTTTTTGGTAGACAATGAAAATAATGTTTTATACTGGTAGACCAGCAGGGAACCATTTTGTCCCCAGAAACGGTGACGGGCGAATGGAGCTCTCCACGAGGAAACTGATTTTTTGCATCTTCTTGTCGACTCTTTCTTCTTTTTGCCCCATGGTAGGATGTGTTCTTCAAAATGGAAACCATAACTCCTTGCTTTCTTGGTGATGGATTCCTTTGCCTGATTTTGATTTGTAGCAGCATAATCCACCATCATAACTTGCTATTCTGCTGGTTCAGTCCAGCACATGATTGGATCGTTCAAGTCAAACTCCTGACAAACTATTAGATTATCATCTCTTTTGATATGAAGGAGTTTGACTTCTTCATCTTGAGCAATCTTTAATTTAGGCAACAAAGATTCACATCCAGCTGTGTTGTTGGTATTGCTAACTTGCAAACTGCATGAAGGAAGAATATCTCTTTGAGGAGATATCAATGTAGTCCCAACTCTATCATTGGCGGAAGAATTGCTCTCATCATCAGAATCTGATCTCTTATCAAATTTGTCTTCATTAGAGATGGAAGATCCTTCTTTGTTTAAATTATGCTCTACCAATTCTCTTGAAGTCTTGTTTGGATCAATTATTGGATTGTCAGCTATAGGACTTTCATCTGTAGGAACATGAGCATTTTCTATGGTAAAGAAATAATTACCTCTGCCTAAAGATTCAAACAAAATTTGTGCTGCAGGGAATGGTGTTTGGGTAACCACATATTTTGCCTCCTTTTCAGGGAGTAATCTCTTCATCACGCCTTGGACAGGGATCCTTGCCTTAGAGAGATCCATGTTCAGTTCTTCTCCTACGTCCTTGCAAAAATTTCATCCAAAAAAAATGCCATAAGATGCTGGGATGTTAGCCACCAAGACATTCATCTTAATCCTCTTGTTTGGAAAGGCTACGAATGCAAATTGGGCATCTTTCATTTGCCCCAATAATGGTACTTCTTTATTCTCCATGGAGACACATCTCTCGAACATCTTGGTCAGTGTGAGACCAAGAGACTCAGCGACTTTAGCAGGCATGACGTTGTCAGATGCGCCTGAGTATATTATACAGTTATTCAGCTTATGGCCATTGATTAACAGGGAAACATAGAAGGGTTCTATTTTTCCAGGAGCAACTAGAGGAGTAATGATCAAATTATTTGGAATAAGCGTATTCATTGAAGAATCAAAAGTTACTTTTTTGGCCTTTTGTCTTGTAGGGACGGTTTGATTTTTAACGTATTGAACCAGCTTGTTCAGTTGATTCGAATTAGACTGCAAGTATTCAAATTCAGACATTTGTATTTTTGACATGATCAATTATGTCAAATGGCTTAATCGAACTAGGTACAGAGAAAGGTACTTCAACTTTTTGAGTTTTTAGAGGGATGGGAGGTGGGTTGGTTTGTAAATTAGAAATAGAAGGGGAAGGTGCAACAGATGTATTTACCTTTTGAGTAATGACTGAATCTTTTGATTGAAAAGGTAGAGTTGTCCCACGCTTGATAATTGTGACTGTTGGCTGTGGTTGTTCCTCTATTTTTTCTTTATCAGCCTATTATACTGATTGGTTCTTAGACTTGGTAAACACTGCATATGATCCATCTGAAGCTTCTTCTTTATTTTCGGGTTCATCCTAGTAATTTAGGAAACCAATGTGGGAGTTGCCAGCTGATTCTTCTTGATTATCTTTAATGATATCAACGTCATTTTCTTGATTTAATTCAGGCTGATAAGAGAATTTTGATTCTGCTTCAAGATATCCCATTGCTAAATTGGTTGGAGGAGCTTCCAGGGCAAGTTTCCCTTGTGGGGGAGGAAGGCGATTTTGTTGTCCTTGGTTTATGGCAACATTGCCTTGATATGACTGATTTGGGAATGTCCTTCTGTATGTAGAGCATAAGACATACCTTGAGCCATTTGCTTTTTGAGGGCAAGGAGCTCATTTGCTAATTTATGCACCATTGGATTTGTGGTTCTTGTAGACACAAATTTAGAAGATGAAGCTCTATTTCTATTGGGATCTCTTTTTATTTTCCCTACTAAGATGAGATCATCTTCTACTTTAGTGGCCAAAAGTTGAGTTGCAGCGAGATCTATTTGGCCAGCACGTCTCAAGAGAAAATTGACTTCAGGTAGTTGAGAATTAATGAAAAAGCATTTGAGATTCTCAGCTGTAGGTCTTGCAATTACAGGGTTTCTGTTTCTCAATTTATCAAATTTAGCTATGAAGTCTCTCATAGGCTCATGTGGCTCTTTCTTCATTTGTGTAAGTTGAGCCAGAAGTGTATGTGCATCTTCCGCAGGTTTGAATCTAGCTTCAAACTTAGCTTTAAGGATATTCCAATCAGTCACAGATCGAGCCTGTAAATGGTAAAACCAATCTGTAGCAACACCTTAAAGTGTTTCAACCAAAAGTCTGACTGCTACATCTTCAAACTCTACTCCAATTATTCCACAAGCTATACTGAATGCTACAATGTGTTCATCAGGATGAACTTTCCCATCACCATAGAATTTAGAGAAATTCTTCCTAGAACTGCATGGAAGCTCATGTAGAGGAGGATTAAGATTGAGAGGACCAAAAGCATTACCCCAGGGGCCTTGAACTGCCATTATAGGATTTTGAAAAGGAGCGATAACAAATCTCAAAGGGGTAATTATAAGTACAACTTTATCAAAAATAGAAGTAGATACTTCATCTGGTAATGGGGATCTGGCTTTAGTAGGAGGAAAACTCTTGGTTCGTTGGAAATGAGATGGTGAAAGAAACAGATCAAAATTAATTTGCTGTACCAATTCGAACACAGGATCAACGATACCTTTAGCCCTTTGGCTTCATATATACCTTGAATCCGCCAGATTATAAAACAAAAATGGAAAAGAATTGACCTTGCTTCAGTTAAAGCTTGGGGCTTTAAACTATGCGTTCTTTCCTGGTTGATATGGAGGTGAATGAATAGGCTATAAATGGATAATGGGTATCCCCAACGGAGTCTCCAAAAACTGTTGGTTGAATATTTTGTCTATCAGCATACTAGTAAACAAAATAGGTCTTATCAGCCAAAGTAAGAAGATTAGTCATCCTAATGTGTAAGTTTATCACATCAGAAGGAGACTGCTCTCTCCTCTCATCAAGGGGAGGTTCCCTGTGGATATGCTATGTATATGTATAAATAGAAAATAATACTCAGGGATAGGACCAGACATTTATCTCTCTTTCTTCAGAGCTGATGTATACAAAATAAAGGAAAAACTCAAGGGAATGACAGACAGCTCTCCTCTTCTTTCAAAAGAACTATTCAGCTAGCCATAAGAATACTCTTGGAAATAAAAGCAGAATGTAACTGAGAGTATGGTAACCAACAAATCGAGACAAAGCATAAAGTCTCTCCCTGAAATGCTTAAGAGTAATATACGAAGGGCAATGAAAGCTCAAAGTCTTTTCAAAGTCCTTTACATAGCAATAAAAAGAAAACACACTGAAGGTAGCTATGGGGGCACAAAGTCTCTCCACAGTTAATTCTTCAGGACACCTTCCTGACTAATTTTACTAATCTTGATTATTAAATTAATGAAATAGAAAAGATATCACAGCACAAAGTCTGAAAAAGTCCCTTGCTTTCATTAACAGAATATGATCAACAGACTGAGCACAAAGTCTCAATGATGCCTCTCAATTTGGGCAAAGTTTCATTCAGATTGTCAAAAAAAGACATGTTTACAATGAAAGAAAGTCCCTTATATAGCCATTTCAAGAAGGGCTTGGGAATAGTAATACATCATGATGCGTTGGGAACTATTAGGAAGACAAGTTGGAATTTTAGGGCATTTTACCCATTTGATCTTCTCAATATAGATAAACAAGTCGTGTAATTGAAAGATTACAACTTTCAATGTCCACCTGGCGGTCTGATCTTGTCTTCATCGTTCCTCCTTCCCAGATTAATTGAATCAGGTCTTGGATTCATCCATTATTATGTCTTTCTTCATTTTCAGCTAGCTTTGGTCTTGAATTTTAGGAATGCATTCAGGTCTATACATTCAAAAGATCAACATCTATTTCACTATTTTTAAAATTGACGTTTACATGCCCGTCAATGTGATCTCAACAGCTAGTTCACTATCCTAAATTTGACGTCTTTGTGGGCGTCACCCCTTGGTCTTCTTTTGGCTTTTGGCTTTGCCCTTCCAGATTGGACTTGCCCTTTCAGGCCCATGAAAAATGGCCTATGTCAAGTCAGAATGATCCTTCACTTTGGCCGTCGAGAGTCCTCCACAAGGGCACCTGCCCTTCGGAGTCCTTCGGCAGCCCTTTGCTTTGGCAGTTCCCACAGACACATATTTCCCCAGGTGTTTTCTATTTGAGTCTCTCGTGGGTAATTCCGTGGACATTTGTCCCACGAAAAATTCTCGTAGATAATTTACCCAGGGAAAATTCCCGTGGACAAAAGCCCGCATAAATTTGTTCCGCAATGTTTTTTGAGCCCGCAGTCACTTAGAATTCCTTCGGACAAAAGTTCGAAGGAATTAAGTGTCAGCCAATTTTCAAATGCCTTAAACAAATTTGAAAGAATTACCTTTCGACTTACTTGAAAAATGATCCTTCAGAAAGGTGCTTTTATGGATTAAGTGTCCTCCGCAAGGGCACTTGTCCTTTGGGAAGTCTCTTTCTGCATTGAACCGCCCCTTTGAACTTTGACATTGAACCAATTAGTTGAACCACAAATGGTTCAAGCCAATTGTTCAATCGAATGAACCGAGTGAATGAACTTGCCATTGAACTTGTTGGTTGAACCAATAAAGGTTCAAGCCGATGGTTCAATGAATTGAACAAGTTGATGAACTAAACATTGAAGCAAACTTAATGAACTTGCCTTTGAACCAACATGAACTTTGACGTTGAACAAATCAGTTAAACCAAGACTTTGAACCAAGTCTTTGAACCGATTCAACGGTTCAACGAAGCGCGTCGAGCTTATTTGAAACAAAGTCGATGAAGCGTCCAATGAGCCAAGTGGTTGAATCGAGCGTTGAACTAAGACGTTGAACCAAGTTTTGGTTCAAAGGTTCAAACAAAGCTTTGAAAAATGTCTTCGAACCTGTTGTTGAACTTGTAGATGTTGAACCAAAGGATGAACTGAAAGAATGAACCAACTGAGTGAACTATTTGGTTGAACCAAAAGACACTGAGTAAAATAAAGTGTTGAACCGAGCCATTGAACTGTTCTTTTGGTTGAACCCGCCTTTGAACCTTGAACCTGTTGAACCTTTAAACCAAAGTGGTTCAATGGTTCAACGGTTCAATGGTTCAAATCTCTTTGAATGTCTTGAAGCCGATGAACCAATTGAAGCGATTGAACTTTGAACTTTGATGAAGTGCTTAAATCTTGCCAAAGACGTTGAACTTGTTGAACTTTGAACCCGTTGAACCTTTGAACCAAAGTGGTTCGATGGTTCAACGGTTCAATGGTTCAGGTCTCTTTTTGCACTTAGATGCTTGTCGATGAAGATTTTCAACAAGACCAAAGCTCTGAATTAATTCTTTAAAATGACCAAGCATTGAAAACCAATTCTTTTGACTGAAACCACTTGCAGAAATCTTTGAACTTGTATAAATGAACCTGCCTATAGAAACTGAAAATACAAAGTCTGTAGAAAAAAAACATGTAAAATCCATTGAACTTGACTTGCAAAGTCTGTAGATTTTCTGAGAAGCTTTGAAAATGAGGAATCTGAATGTCTAAGACAAATTTTTGAAAATGGAAGATACAATTTTGGTCTGTAGGACCAAAATAGTTCAAATGTTGTCCCAAAAATGATTGCTACTTTTGGGAGACAACACATAACATACCTGAAGGTTGAAACTATGTAGTGAGCAGTGACAACACTATTTTAGACTTCATTCACAGTTGGACAGGGAATCAGGAATTTAGGTGTCCAAATGTTGAAACAACCACTACCAATCTGCACTGCTCGAGCCTTGAAGAATGGTAAAACATAATTACACTATTACATAGTATAAAGACAATCCATATTCCAAAGCCTAGACCTGCAGGGTGTAAGGCTGCACCGACGAGTTATCTTCGACTACTCCCAGGCTCCCTCAATCATGGTGGGATTGGGAATATGTCAAGCTCCTTTGACACCTACCGACAAGTCAGATCGTGTTCTTTCTTGTAGTGATGCCACCTTAACACTCAAGATTGGATTCTGATCAACATTGTCAATGCTCCCTTCTTTTCAACCTTATGGCCTATGCAAAACACAACTATGAATGATCTAAGAATGATTTCACTATGTTCTTATTTAGAGATACAAACTCAGCGTGTTCTCTCTCTCATCTACCAAACGCCACCTATGTCCTCCAATGGTCTTCTTCAATTCGACACCACTAAGTTGGCTACAACTTGCAAGTACGTTGTGTTATCCTCAATGGTCAACTATGGGTAAAGTTCAAAAGAAAAAAACATTAACAATATCCCTCCTTCCGAATCTTTTATTCTTTATAACTTCTTTCCTCCTTTAGCCTTCACCATCTCTCTCCTCATCCAGGCCGCATTATTTTTACTCAACTTCATTCACTCAGTCATAGCCTATATGTATCGTATGTAAAGCAGTGGTAAACTGTACCTGTGGTATAATGAATTTACGGCCCTGGGCCAAAAAAGTTGAGCAGCTGAGGTTAAGTCCATTGCCCAATAATGGTTGTCAACTTGTCATTGGTGAATCGTGAATTGTGATACAATGAATCGAATTCGTGATACAGGTAACAGTGTGATCGTTGATAAATTGATAATAGATATGCATTAATGAGAAGATATCAAAATCCTCCTCGAATCCTCCCGATGATCGTCCGTAGATTGTAGGCATTTGTTCAAGACTTAAAAAATTAATTCAATCTTGCCAATTCTAAATTAATTTGTAAATTGTCAGTGCCATTGGGCCTTGCCAACTTCCAAGCAGAGAACTGCCAACAAGCTTAGGCTGTGGTCCAGACCTCGATCATTGGTGTAGTCATACCCAGTAGGTTCTAGGCTACCACGAGCACGATCTACCTGACCCCTGCCTTATAATATAAAACGAGCACTTTTTCAATTTAAACGTCATAATAATAGTTTCTATAAATTTTTTCTCATCTATTAATACGTTTCAATTTTTTTAAATTATATTTTATAAATAAAATGATCAAAAATACTCAAGAAAGACGTCAAATTTAACCCCTGATGACCCCCCTTTAAAACAATTAGCTGTCCCACAACATGCTCTAATCATATTATTAGAGTGAAAATAACAACTAATTACACGGACAAACTACATTAAAACGAGGGCTCCTAAATAATGTAACACACTTTGCATTATAATTTCTATTACAATTAACACGACCGAGACTCGTCTGTTAACTTTTTATCGATTCTCCATATCTCATTTTTATTTTCAACCAACCCAACATAAGATCCACGAAAACAGCTTAGAACCAACGCTACGATGGACAATATCCAAAGTTAGGGTTTATAAAACAATTACGTTCAACGCAAGGGTTTTGGTCTGCTTTTGTCTCCAGTGTATACGTTTCGAAATTAAAACACCGTCACCGATCCGTTCAGGAGAAAAAAAATCTGTTCCATCAGTCTGCAAGATGCCTCCGAAATCAGCTAAGAAGGAAGCACCCGTAGAGCGACCTATTTTGGGCCGCTTTTCGTCCCATTTGAAGATTGGCATTGTACGTTTTTTTAATTAAGTTTTTTTGTGCTTGAATTTATGTTTTCTATGTGAATTGTGATTTATAACCAATTTCTCATTGTTTTCAGCCGTGAAATTCTTATTAAGTTGTTTGGCGATGGTTTTTTTTGTATTAGGTTGGAATGCCAAATGTGGGGAAATCGACCCTGTTCAATACTTTGACAAAGTTGTCAATACCGGCGGAGAATTTTCCCTTTTGCACGATTGAGCCCAACGAAGCGCGTGTGAATGTTCCTGATGAACGCTTTGACTGGCTTTGCAGTGTGTATAAGCCTAAGAGCGAGGTCAGTGGTTCAATACTCACTAAAAAACCCTAAAACTACATATTTTTTTTGGATTATTTTGTTAAATTTTGATTTTTTCTTACTAAATTTATTTGCCTGAAATTCAGTGATTTTGAATTATTTAAACGTGGAAAGTACACGGTTAAGTAAATTCAAATAATTTCAGATTTTTTCACTGTGTCATGCTTATTTTAGGACGGATTACTCCTCTCTCGACCAGCATTCTTTTAAACAAATGTTTCAATTATTTTTAATTTTTATTATTTTAATAATAATACTTAATTGACACAACTGGGCAAACCTTCTACAGGCAGGGCACTGTCAAATAGAGGATACCTGAGCGAGAGATATTGCTTATGTTAAAAATTAGACGCGAGACTTTCATTCAAATACGGCCTAGTTATATGTGCACAATTACAACAATGAAATGCGCTCAAAGAGACTGACTATGTGCATTATTCAATACTCAAGTCATTCCCTCTACTACAGTTTTCATCAGTAGTCATTGCTTTTTCTTTTCAGCTATTATTATTATAATAGTATTTAGTTGAAGTGAAAAGGAAAAGGCTACACAAATAGTGTAATGTCCCTAAATGGGACGATTTCACATAAAAGGGGTTTTCTCTCAAATCCACAATTCTGAAAATGCAATCAACAAACCCTAGTTTGCAAAATAAGTTCTCAAAACCCTTGTTAGGCATTAGAAACCTTAGATGCCAAAATAGTAGGGTTCTATGGATGAATCCCAGTGAATAACTTGTTCCAAAATAACTGAAATTTGGTAGAAAATAGCTAGAAATTAAATTGCACAAAACAAGTACATCTTTGCCCAATTTCTGAAGCTCAAATGCCACCTTTTGATGGCAAAAAAATCTGATTAATTATAAAAAATACAGCTGCTGATCTGAGTGATTTTCCTCTTCAAATCCTTGTAAAATATTGCCACGAATGCTTGAAAAATACCAAAAAATTACAGCGATCCTTTTTGAGCAAAAAAATGGCCAAAATTGATCCTCCAAGCCAATCGCTCCACTTGCCAAGTGTAGGAAAAATTAGCAGAAAATTAGAGAGTGAAATCTTGCCTTTCGCAAGTGGAAAAAATTTCTAAACATGTCAAAATAATTAAATAATAATTGTGAAAATTATTATTTAATTTTCTTCTTCAAACCCTTCATGAACTTGTCCAAATTTTCACACCAACATTGAGAAAATTAACAAATAAAATCAGAGTATTTAGTTTGCATATTTTAAACCAAATGAGGCCTCCAAACCTTAGATCCAAGCTCCTCAGGTGGCTCCTTCCACTTGCAAAAATAGGATAATTAATTAGCAAGTTTAACATGTAAGAAAAAAACTTCGAAACCTTGACAAAAATCCACATGAACTCTCCAAAGCAAATCGTCCCACTTCTAGGGCAAGAACAAGATCTCTTTAACAAAATGTGGTGTCAAAAGACACTTTTTTAGATTGATCAACACCAAAGGTAGCGAACCTCTATTGGACATACATCCCAATAGTTTTCTTCAAGCATGAATAGCAATTTATCAAAATTCAGCATGTCCTCCATTGTAGTTTTCGCCATGTATTTATATCTTCTAAGGGGGGGCGAACCACTTTGGGAAGAGAAAACACCTTTTCTTTTCCTTGCTTTAGCTCCCATGTTGACATCTCCTTTTTGAATAACATATTAATTAGTTGCCTTAATTAAATTAGTAATTAAAATTACTTTAAGGCAAATTTAATTCATTTAAGCACCCTAGTGGTAAAAACCACTTTTTAAATATTCTATTAATTTAATAATAATTTTTTTATAATAAAAATCACTATTTCGACAATTAATAAATAACTAATAAAATATAATTCTCCAAAAGGGCTCCTTTAGTCTATGAAGAAATAGTTTAAAGGTCCTCAACATCTATTTATTCATGATGTGGAAATGGGGACATCACAAATAGTTTACTGTCAGACGAAGGAAGCCTTTTGGCTAAGAAGCCGCGGCATGGGATTATCTCTTATGTCAAAATTTAGCCAAAATTCACACACAAATTTGATGTTGTGATATGTGTGCAGTTGCAACAATGAAATGTACACGAAGTGATTGCCAGAATGGCTCACGCTGTACACACTTACGCTATGCATATGTAAAGAATACAAAAGATGTACAAGGAAGCTTTTGGAGGTAGCACATAGAGATATAGACATGTCATGTATACAAAAAAATATTTAATAGCCCATTTGAATGTTTCATCACCTTGTCTAGCATCGAAGGATTGATCCAGTTGGGCTTTGAATATGGGTTATCATCATAGCAATGTCAACCACTTGGCATGCCAATAGGTTATAGCTTGATGAGCGGTGATATGTCATGTTAAAAGTCCCAAAACTCACAATATCTGGCAGATTCTTAATTTACCTTGGTATCTGCTATAAGAAATTTTATGTTGTGTCGATTTAAAATAATTTGCCAAACTTATTTTTATCAAACTTCTTATAGTATAAGAAATGGTCCCAAAATAGTCGCTGCTGCAATTGCTTTTCCTTGCCACTAGACCATGGAACAACAGAAAGAAATATGTGAAGATTAAAGGCTAATATGTTTTGACTAAAACTCACTATCTGGAAACTTACGAATTACCTTATCTGTTTAAAGAAATTTAGTGTTGTATCAATCTAAAATAATCCGCCAAACTTATTTTACTTAAGTTTATTTGAGGGTAAGAAATGACTCTGGAACAGTTACTTCTGCAATTGCTTTTCCTTGCCACTAGACTATGGCACAATAGACAGAATTATGTCAAGGTTAAAGACTAATAAACATTGACTAAAACTTGCAGTATCTACAAACTTCTAAAATTCCCCTGATATCTGATTTAAGGAATTTAATGCTGTGCCAAACTCATCTTACCTCAACTTTTTATAAGGTAAGAAATGGCCTTGTAAGGCTGTAACAGTTACTGCTTCTATCGCTTCACCTTGCCACTTGACCATGGCCCAATAGACAGAAATATGTTAAGGTTATAGGTCTAGTAATTTTGACTAAAATTTACTGTATCTGGCAACTTCTTGAATTACCTTGTTAATTGTTTTAAGAGATTGTATGCCTCATTAATCTAAAATAGTCTGCCAAAATTAATTTACTTCAAGTACTTAGAGGGTAAGAAATGGTCCTGAAAGAGTTACTGCTGCATAAGTTGAAGTCTGCCAAACATCTTTTAGCAAAACGAGTGAGAAGCTATTTCAACACTATTGGAGGTTCAATCGACATTCCAAAAGGCACTCCAAACCTGTGAAGGGTTGGTAGTTCATGTGTTAGAGGGCTGGGAGGTGCAAGTGGGGGGTTTGAGGTAGTTCTTCTTGGTCCATGCTTTTCAACAAATAAATGTTAAAATTTATAGACGTTTCCCCATTTTTGTTCATGTTATGATTGGCATACTAGTTTCGCCAAGTTTTTAGGTGATATGCATGGAAATAATTCAAGACTTAAATTAATTTACAGGCTTGTACAGAGTGATTTTTAGCTATTCAAAAGATTGCATTGGAGCTTCTATTCACACAAGTTCACCTATGTTCACAAGTGACACAATTATTTGGTCACGAGTTGATATATTGAAAATTTGAAATAAAAACGGTCTATTCTTTGACAGAAATAAATTAATAGTCTTGAAATTTGAGTATTCTATAGACGGGGATCAAGGTATTGTAAATTTGCAAGACCTTGGTTTGTTGATTATTTTATCTGACATGTCTCCATGGGATTCTTGATGTTTCCTTTGTGTCTCTTGCTTTCAGTTTTAAGAAGGCATAGAAAAACAAAAGATCAAGTCTCAAATTGGTTTTAAAATGCCTTTGACACATTTTTTTTTTCAAAATTTGAACTTTACATTGAGAATGGCTGTGTACATCCTTTTTATTGGCTATTGACCATGCAATTGCTGTGATTAGGGTTTTAAATGGTGCCATGTTAGTATTGAGAAAGGAATCCATAATTTGTTTTCTTTTCAGTAGACTAATTTCCTAATTTACTTTTATTGGTGGACTAACTTCCTGATTTGTCCTTAATGGTTGACTAACTTCCTATTCCCTTGCATATTGCATGTAGGTTTCCGCTTTCTTGGAAGTGCATGACATAGCAGGGTTGGTACGAGGAGCACATGAAGGACAAGGACTTGGGAACAACTTTCTTTCTCACATACGGGCTGTAGACGGAATTTTTCATGTTTGCAGTAAGTCTATTTAAATCATTGTGGAACCTTAAGTTTAATAATGTGGTTTGATGCTATAACCGCTTTACCAAGAAATACTTAACTGTGCTAAAAAATTATAAAGTTATAACCATCTAAGTATCATTTTTCATTTTCTTGTTTTTATTTTATCAAACTTTACATGTATTCTCATCTAAAGATATGCACAATTTTATAGGCCTTTGCCAGGAATGGCTCATGTCATTGGGAAAGTTTCTACAGGTTTGATCATTGATGTCATTATCCAAGGTGTAATTATAAACAGCTTCAAATTCATCGCATCATTCCCTGCTCTAGGGAATTCTCTATGTTGTGTCATTTGTTCTCATCTTTGCATTTAGTGGGGCCAGGGTCCTCAACAGTTTGCAAATCCTTGTCAATGTTCAATTTCTGGTTCCCATCTGTTATTTTGAATGTTTTTGAATAGCGGGTAATTAAGGTATCTTGCTTTGCTGAAATACCATTGAATGTATTCCTAACCCTTTTTCAATTGTAGCATGATCATTGACATGGTGGTTCCCAAGCCTTTATTTTGGTTTGTCAGAGCCACTTTTAGCACATCTGGTTAGCTATTGTAATGGTCTGTCCTCATCTGTGGACATTAATATTATCTTTCTTCCATTATTTCGAACTGGATGTGTTTACATGTCGATCCCTAGAATGTCATTTGAGATATTAATAGTAGTTTTTGGAATATTAGCTAAGTGACTCGAAGTATTGAAACTGAATGGATCTTCTCATTGTTTGCCATGTCATATTAATATTAATAAAGAAGCTTTTTACCCTAAAACATCTTATGAAGCTATCGTGCTTGGTGGGATGGTTGAAAGAATAACTTTTTTTATGCCTCATTATTTAATGACTGTGAATAAACCCCACCTCATACAATGTTTAATATATCTAAAAAGGTCAACCAAAAGAGTTGTATTAATGAAATGAAAATCATTAACTTCAGATCTTGTTATAAAATTCATTGTATATTGGCTTTACACTCTTAGACATGCCAATATCACAATCAAACAACTTTTTTGGTATTTCTATAAGAATCATTCTTGAAATCTTTTTCGATGTCTGGAACAGTTTTATTTTGTGCCAGACGTGCGAAAAATAATATATTGATAGTTTAGGTGACTATGGCTGTTCCGAAGGGGGTTGTTGTCATTGGATTTTTATTATCACTGAAGAATCACCTGGAGATGGCTTGAAAGCTGTATAAATTCCTTGGTTTCCTACAGATAAATTTTTTAGTGGTCATTTGAATATGAGCCAAATGAATTAGACCCCTACAATGAATTTCCCATCAGGTGTTGAGTCATACTAAGCTCCAACTCATTCTACTATCCTTTATATGTCAGGAATCTGGTAGTCTTCATGAAATGCTTTGCAAGGCTCAGTCCACAGATCTTCGATATTTTGGGTTTAGTGGGATCATTATTTTTTTTTCGGTTGTTTTCAATTTTAATGAATCTTTTCCCAGGTCAGAGGGGACTTTTATTGTTTTGATTCATCAACGCTTTTTACTAGAGCTATGAACCAGTTTAGGACACATACGGGTGCCTATATCCCCTTTTGATTACCAGATCTACAGCCAACAGGCCTCAAATACAGCTAATACAGCCACAACCAGCCTCACACACCCAGCGAGATTTGAACTTGGGTGGAGCTGGACACGATCAACCCACCAACATCTCTTTGGCCAAAGAGAATTTTTATTAATATGCCCGAGGATGTTAAATTGAAGTAGGTTAGACATCTTATGTTCCATGCTTCAGTCACTTTATAGTTAAGATACACAGCTTCTTATTGGGGACACAAAAAAACTGTTTTGTGCCCACCTCTCCTGCAATCTACAAGGGTGCAACAGAGCAAAATATCTGTGCTCCATGTTGAGTTCATCATAGTTTCTTAAAGCGATTTCTGAATGAGTCTTCCAAATCTGTCGTGGCTACAAAATTTTCTTTTCTCAAGGTGGATATTGTTAGTTATCTCTGAAACTTCATTATTACCAACATAATGTTCCATTTGTGGTATTTTCATTCTTTGATTTCCAAATTTGCAGGGACATGGCTTTCATATCCCACTTTGTGGCGATGGATTTGGCAGAAAAGGATGGCTTAAGGAATACATCAGCTCATGCTTTATGCTTTTGCTTTTGCATTTATCATTGTTGGTTTCTCCAAAATGGAAGACAGGGATTAGGTATTCCAGGGCTGTTTGCTCAATTAGCTGGGGCTTTTTATGTGGACTTGGAACTTGGCTTTAGCTGTTAATCCTTTACAAGGCCTTCAAAGTACTGGTTTAGATCTAGATATCTTTGTTTCCATTTAGAATAATGGAGTGTGGATACATTCTGTGCTGTTGGTGATATAATCAATATATCTGTACTACTAATTTTACCAAAAAATAGTATGACATTATATATTCTCGAATTTGTGACTAAGTGGATCTAGAGTGACCTGCTTTGGAAAGGATGCTCACAAAGTTAAGCTGATACATATGGGAACAAACATTTGATGTTTGGAACCTTGCCATTCTAGGATCAAATTTGTCATGATTATCGACATCTTTCTAGGAGTTTTGTCAACTCAGATCCTCTGAATAGTAAAAAAATTGCATTCCTGTCTACCATTTCCACCCAAAATTTAGGCATCTATTGCTGATAAGGTTGTAGAAAATCTCTTTTAAGCCTTGAATAACAGAATCCAGACTTTTAGGCTTACAGCCCGAGCATGGTCGTTTCAGGGATGACATGGAGGGCGACATATTGTTTCGGAAGGGAAGGAATTTGACAGATATAGGATGACATTGATTATCAGACACGCACAGTGATGTCTAAGTTTCACTTGGATATAATCTCACGTTTCTTTGTACATGCTTTATATATGGTTTTCATTTAGTATACTGTATGGCCTAATGAGAAAATAATACAATGTAAATGTTTGGTCTTTAAGGCTATAAAATGATAAGCAGTTTTTCTGAATGTAGTTGTTCCAATATGTTGAAGCACATTGAGAAGTTCTACCAGGTTCTACTCTGCGAGTTGTAGTAAAGGAAATATGTTTTGCATAAGGCGCGATTTCTCATTTGCAACCATATGCCTTTGGCAAGGGTGCTAACTCAATAAACAATGCAAGATATCACTTTGGCTACATTACACCATAGTTGCCAGGAGCCAAGTACGGGTACGGGGAGACGACAATATATATATATATATATATATATATATATATATATATATATATATATATATATTACTATGCTAATGAAACGTATACTATGCAATACTAGTAATATACAAGCCAACTAGATAGCTTGAGTGAATGAATATCTCATCATAGTAAGGGCCAAAAGTAAGGCGTGCAAAAAACAAAATCACAAATGTAAACCTGAATCATATCTCATCTAATATGGTAGGGCCAATTGCCACATCACTTATGTCCTCGAGGTCCTCTACCAAGATGCTCTCTAGATACGCATCACTCTCAAGTTGTGGCTCCTCAGTAGGCAGTATAATTGGGGACAAATCATTGAGGCCATTTGCCTCAAGTGCATTGTCATCCAAGGATATATTTGCTGCTTCATCAAGTGAAATTTGGCCCCATTTTGCTGAAGGACCTTCCTTGTACCCTTGGTCTACATGAGAAAGAAGACGAAGCGTGCTATAAATGTACATCAGGTTTTTTGCCCTCTTTGACCTTAGTCGGTTCCTCTTCAATGAATGAATGAAATCGTAAGTATTCCAATTCCTCTCATAAGATGATGAACTAGCTACTTGTGAGAGTAATTGTATTGCAAATTATTGCAATTCAGATGCTTCATTGCTATGTTTCTACCACCATTCTAATGGGTCCTTTTTCGCATGCATATCATAGAGAGCCTCCACTATAGAAAGCTTTTTGCGGCCATGTGAAAACATGTTCTGTTGGGTCCCGATAGAAGAAGCCTCATCTCCTCGATCATAAACTTTTTTCACTACAATCCAAAATTCGTTCATTTCTTCATTGTCCTCATATGGAGTCCTCTTCTTGGTGACTTTTGTATCATACCACTTTGGATTCAAAGGGTAAGCAATACAATGTATAGGTGTGTTAAGCTTGTTCCATCTTCTGTGTACTTTTTCTTTAATCAAATGATATAAATAAGGACCCTTTAAGTATGTGATTTTTCTTATTTTTCACACAAAATCAATTTCTTTGAAAACTTTTCCCAAACATGGCTTGTTTGAATTAGCGAAAGGGATTACCTCACAAATGGGCTGAATGAAATCAACAACAAATTTCACATTAGTCAAAGATGGTCAATAAGTGTCGTGTGAAGCTTTTCATATACATGATATTTATGCTCTGGTGGCCCACTGTTGATAGCACAAACCATCTCCTCATAATATGGTGATTGATCAACATTGAATGGTATTCCATTTGCATAGAAGAAGCATGCAATTGCTACATCCACTACATCTCGACCATGCATATCAAACATGCTTCCAATGGGGTTCGAATTTTCAATGTGTGGTATGTTACGAGAAAACCCCACATCCTCTACTACATGCCCAAAAAACACAACTAGTTTTGATATTGTTCTTGTGGTTGCTATGACAAGATGACTATGAGTTTGATCTATGGTTGAAATGTGAGAGCTTAAAGAATTACTTTGGCTCCAACTCTTTCATGCTCCCCTATCACTTCATACCCTGCTTCCTCATTTGAGCAAGGTTCAACACCTTTTTCTGGTGTTCGAAAAAAATGAGCTTTCACCTTTGTGTAAGTTCCCTAAAAGGCCTTCCCACAAAGTTTATAGGTGATCTCCGTTGTTCTGCCATTCCTTTTACGAATGCTTTCACTGTACTTCCATAATAGATATAGTGTTTCTTTCCTTCCCCCGGAGATTCTGACAATTTAAAAAAAAATAGTAATTAATAATTATAATTTAAAATTAAAAAAATAACGTTAAAATTTAAAACCTAAACTAAAATTAAATATTAATATATAAATTAAAGAATGATTGAAATTAAAAATTAAAAACATTTTAAAAATACCTAAAATTAAAAATAATAAAAATGTTAAATTGTTATAAACTTCAAATAATAAATATTTTATAAACATTAAAAACCGAAATTACTGCATCTAAGTGATATATATATATATATATTTTAAATTAAAAAATTTAAAACCTAAATTTATTGTGCTATTGCTAACCTAAAAGGCTAAACTTGCATGTTGTTCATGGCAATGCCATGCTAAAATCTGTAAAAAGAAACAAAATAGCGTTTAAAAAATTCGAAGTTAACTTTAAATATACCTTATTTCTTCCCTTCGACTACAACGATTGCGAATTTAGCAAAAAATTCTTCGAATAAAAAATGGTTATGGTAACAGTGTTGTATTTTGTCTTTTTTATAGATTTTTTAATGCATTTAGGGTTTTTAAAAATGGGTTTATTTAGGGTATGCTTTTTTTGACAAAGAAACAACGGGGAGATGTCAGAAGTCTTCGGTTGATGTCTCCGTGTACGAGGGACTTCTCCATACCTGTCTCTCGCACTGGAGATACGTCTCGGTACCCAAGACGTGTCCCAGGGGGTGGGGGACGTGTGTCCTTGCAACTATGCATTACACCCTTTGGTTTTGAAGTCCACTTTGGGATCAAAGCTTGTCACTGTTGATTTTGCATTATCTTTAACTAGGACATAAATTTAGTTTAAATATTTGCGAGTGTTTTCTAAAATAGATTTGAGATCGGGATACCACCAAATAAGAATCAAGAAAGAAGACATTCACAAGATCGCATTTAGAATGTGGTATGGCCATTATGAATTCACTGCCTTTCCATTCAATCTAATCATTGCACAAATTATCTTTACGAGCCTCATGAATGGAGTGTTCCACACTTATCTAGACCAATTTGTATTGGTATTTTTGGATGACATTTTTGATATACTCAAAAAATGAACAAGAACATGAGGAACACCTGAAACTAGTCATGCAATGCTTGAGAGAACAAAAGTTGTACGCCAAGCTATCAAAATGTTCTTTCTTCAAGAAATAAATCCCCAACACCTAGGCCGTGTCATATTAGGAGAAGATATATCAGTAGGTCCACCAAAAATAGGAGCTGTACTGGAATGGCCTACACCCACTAATGTAATAGAAGTAAGAAGTTTTATGGGATTAGCAAGTTATTCTAGGTGATTTGTACATCCATTTTCCCAAATGGCTAGCCCCATCATTTCACTTCAAAAGGAGCAAAAGTTTGATTGGATAAAAAGCTGTGCGACTGCATTTCAAAAACTGAAAGAGCTTTTTACTAGTGCCCCTATACTTGTGTTTCTCGATTTTGGGAAAGATTTTGAAGTGTGCATAGATGCTTTAAAAGGAGGACTAGGAGGAGTCTTAATGCAAGATGGAAATGTGATTGCTTGAGAGTCCCAAAAGCTAAAAGAACATGAGAAGAAGTATCTCACACATGATTTAGAGCTAGCAGCCATAGTTCATTCTCTTTGAAGGTGGATACATTTCCTCATAGGTAGAAAAGTTTGATTTGAAAACTTATCACCAAAGTTTGAAGCACCTTCCCAACCAACCATATTTAAATGCACAACAATAGAGATGATTCCTCAGAGAATATGATCTTACCATTTACCACAAAGGGGAAGGGAAACAAAGTTTTTGATGCCTAGAGTTACAAGAGACACATTCATATTTTAATAGTATAAAATATTTCAAAGAAATAATTTTATAAAACTTTTAGCAAATAGATGGTCCCAAAGCTGGTAACCAAGTCAATAATAATTGTGAATGTTGTACTTAAGAAAATGGCAACTTGAGAGAATTGATCCTTTGTGAAGGTCACAAAGCCCCATATTTGGGGCAACCAAGAACCAAAAATATGTATATACATTTTTGTGTATCATATTTCTTGGCAAGGACTTAGGGAAAGATGTGGTTGTGAATGTATTTGAATTTCTTTAGTGCGCACAAAAACCAATCTGAATGTCAACACCCTTTAAGATTGCTTTATCCACATGATGTGCCAGAATGGAAGTGGGATTATATATGTGGATTTTATAGTAGGACTACTATCCACATCACATAGGCACAATGCCATTATGGTTGTGGTAGACAAGTTAACCAAAGCTGCACATTTTTTACCCACTCATATTGGATTTGCTTTTTCAATGTGATGTGCTAGAATGGAAGTGGGATGCTATATATTGTGGATTTTATAGTAGGACTACTATCAACATCTCATAAGCACAATGCCATTATGGTTGTGGTAGACAAGTTAACCAAAGTTGCACATTTATACCCACTCATATTGGATATAAATCCCTAGCAGAGTCTAAACTTTTTATTGACACTATTATGAAACTTCATGGTGTACCTAAAACAATAATTTTAGACAAAGATCGTGTGCTTACCGCTAAGTTTTGGAGATACTTGCTAGATGCTTTAGGGACAAAAATCAATTTCAATAGTCCTTTTGAGCCCAAACTAGATGGCCAGACCAAAAGAGTGAACCAAGTGTTGGAAGATATGGTGCCAACATACGTGATGGACAAACAATCCAAGTGGGAAGACTACTTGAGCCTGGGTGAGTTTGCTTACAACAACATTTATCATAGCTCTATTGATGTCTATATATCAAGCCTTGTAAAATAGACCTTGCGGGACATTGTTGGATTGGGACCGAATAGAAGAGAAGGTAAATTTTGGACTTGAAGATAGAAGAAATGGAGAAACAAGTAAAATTGGCAAAATAAAAATTAGATTAGGCAAGGGAGAGATAGAAAAATATGCAAAGACTAAAAGGACAGACTACGGTTATGAGGTTGGGGACTAGGTGTTTGTAAGGATAAGACCCTATAAGAGCTCCATTAAGTTTGGGAAACGAGCCAAGTTGGCTTGTCGCTTTGTTGAACCCTTCGATATCTTAGAAAAAGTTGGACCCTTGGCCTATCAACAAGTTCTATGACAATACTTGTTAAGAATTTACTATGTGTTTCATGTTTATGTACTTAGGAAATATACATATGACCATTCACATGTGGTTTCTTGGGATGGGTTACAAGTGGAAGAAGATGGAACACTAGAAATGGAACCCATCCACATCTTGGATCGATGAACGATCTAGCTCTGCAAGAGTCTTATAGAGCAAGTAAAGGTCCAATGAGACCAATATTGCGAGTTGTCTTCCATTGGGAGGATGCCACAAAAATGAAACAAATGTATCCCTTTTTATTAACTAGATATTAATCATTGTGGGATTTTTACTTGTGTATGTTTTAGTCATTACCCAAATGACCTCCATGAGTAGTCATTACCCTAATGACATTTTTTCAAATGTATCCCATTTTGTTTTAATGACTTCCAAGCGGAGGACCTTTTGAAGAGGTGGTGTATGTAACTCCCCATTTTGGAACTTTTCTGTTTGATCATCATGTGGAGATTAATATAATGAAACATGGAATGAGAATGCATATATTATTCCAATGATGTTTGTGTGTATATTTCTTTAAAACTAGCTATAATCCTCATTTCGATAGTTGTCAAAATCCTGTGAATATGAACAATGATTTTATATGGAAAACTAAATATACATATTGTATGTCGTTTCAAATGATTATTGTGTTTTTTTCTGGAATGATATTTCTATGTTAAAATAGACGAAGTAGCCTTAGGTACAAATAAAAACATGTGAAGCACAACTACATTGTTTTCACCCATTTCATTAATCGCTTATATCTTTCCAATATTTGATGTTGCAAGTTATACAAAGGAAATAATCTAACACTCTTCATTGAATGACACAGACGAAGATCAGACGACTTATAGTTGCGGGAGTTGGCACAAAGTTAGTTCTGTATTCACAATCGCCCATCCTTAAAATGAAAAAATAATAAACAAACCACTAGGAATATGCATATATTAAATGCCTTTAAAATAGATACATGCATGACATGATGCAAGTGAACCATATACTATGAGAAAATAAAATATATGATAAAGAGAAAATTTTGGTAGAGGTGAAAAAGAAATAATAAATTAGAAATAAAAAGAAAATAAGGAAAATGTCACCTCACAGTGCAAATGTCCCAAAAAGAAAAATTTGTAAATCCAAACATAGGAAATTAAAAGGGCATATGTTAGGGAAAGGGAAGAAGAGAAGAAATATAAAAGGGAGGTAATAGGAAGAGCTATGAGGGAATTGTTTTTTGGAGAAAATTTACTTTGCTGAAAAGAGTAGCTTAGGAGAAGATGGAGAAAAAGGATGAGGGCGAAAGTGTTACTAGAATTCCAGGTGGTAAAGGTAACAACAATTAATTTGTGTTAAATGCTTATAGCATGTTATTATGAATAGGCGGTGGGTTTTGCACATTTTTGGTCAAGCCTAGATTGGTTACATGGTGAATGATAACTGCACCTATTCATATAGGCCTTCTTGGGGAAGATTAGAGTTACATAGAGAAAACTGAATACATAGAAAATAAAATGCACACAATATTAATATTGTATTACTTCAATTCTTCATCTCAACACACCATACGGGATATTACAATGCACTTATATAGGAGGTGCACGAGCTAAATACGGGGATCCCAAGATTCCTTTAAACCCTCAACTACACAACCAACTACATCAAACCACCTTGTATAATATTGTTGTTATTCACAACAATTTTATACCACACAAAACTATTGACATAATATTGTTAAAACTAACAATATTCACGTTTAACTAACAAGCTAATACATATTAATAAATGTGAACACACCCTAAGATACACCCCCTTGTGAATATTATTAACCCCTAGTCTACACCCCCTTAATGTGAATATGGGGAAAACATCTATCTCGTATTTGCACCTGTACTCATGATTTGGTGATTTTCACAGGACAATCACAAACCTTACAGATGGTTTTACAAATGGCTTACTAACAACTAAAATGGGATGGTTTTCAAATGGATAACCAACAACCACAAACAATGGTTTTACAAGTGGCTTACCGCAAACCACAAAACAATGGTTTTACAAGTGGCTTACCACAAACTACATCATGATGTGCAATACAATTATTAGCTCTCTTCACTATCGCATTTGCAGAGAAGTTACATAGGAATTTTTAGTTCACTTATTACAAACGTGAACATGTATACATCTGTTTTTTATTCACACAAAAACAGAAATCAAACACACAACTGAAAAGCAAATGTGCCACAAAAGCAAAAGTGACCTCGTCACTAGTGGCTAACGAGGCTATGAAACCTGCAGCTTCCGTTTCCTCCGACCTCCAGTATGTGATGTTGATCACATAGCCTATGTGTCGATGAAGCTCATGTTGTTTTTGATAACAAAACTCCCCTGCACACATCACTGATGCTTTTGACCTAGGACGTCGGGTTCCCCTAAAAATGTGTCCTTTTACAAGCAATTTTTTATTTTTTATAATTTTTGACAATGTTTGAAAATGACTCGATGCTAAATTTGACACTTTGGAATTTTTGATGACATAGACCATTTCATTGGTTATGGCAAAACTTTTGATGATATGACTATTTTTATTTGGAAGACCCTCTAACTTGAAAAATGAACTTTATGACTTTAATCACGAGACGCCTAGAAAGACAACTATATAATAGACTTTAAATTAAAGCTAGAGCTTATAAAACTCATATATTTTAAATAATCCTTTCATAAAAGATAAACAAACACCTAAGCTACGTCTTTTTAAAATGACTCACTTGACTTCACTTAATAAACTCCACCAATTAGTGTTAAATACTAAATAAAGTAAAGACTTATTGACTTAATCTAAAATCGTACCAGCACATGCATAACTCGTAGAAGATAGAATGAAGGTAGTAAAGACTTATCGACAATCAGAAGCTTGTTTTGATGACGTCGTGGAAGGTGGGATACGTGGCGGCAATACTTGAATATGGATTTGAAGAATCGCTGTATCCATGGTTTTGGGAAGGACAATGATGGTGGGAAATCAAAGCAACGGAATCTTTGTATCTTTTATTTGATTCCAATGCAGAAGTCGATGGAAAATTGAAAGAAAACAATGCTTTGTCTGCCAAATAGAATTAATAACAAACAAACTCTCCTACTTGTTCTCGCAAATGAGTGATAGTTGTGATGTCTCATTTTAATGTTGGACGCAGTTGTGTAGTAGTCTGAGTGTTGGAGAATGGAGAACGTATTTAGATTAGTTGCACATTGCACAATAGTCCTAGACAATGCATTGACTGATTCTGTCAATATGAAGCAACTGCGAAGTAGAAAATTGAGGTGCGGATCTACGTAGTCAAACAGATGCATAGAGAGATCCACGACGGAAATAACAAATAGTTTCCCACGGATCAGAGTTAGTTTATATATATATATATATATATATTGCAGATCTACATAGTCAAATGGATGCATAGAGAGATCCACGACCGAAATAACAAATAGTTTCCCACGGATCTGAGTTAGTTTATATATATATATATATATCTTTTTTCAGCCAACATTTACCACGCATTACAAGCGCTCCAAATGACTATGATTCTGACTTGAATCTTCACTCTTTAATCTCAAACAATAGTTAAGATATACGAAGGAAGATAATAAAACAAGTCAAGAAACTATCCAAATTACGTATATAAAATACGTCTTCAAATTATTTGGAGAACATCAGAGGGGCGATGACAAATACTATGGTTGCCCCTACAAACAAATCATTAATCCATCAAAGGAACCACCTGCTTTGATACCAGATCTTGGGGAAGATCAGAGTTACACAGAGAAAGCCGAATACACAAAAAATAAAATGCACACAATAATATTATTGTATTTACTTCAATTCTTGAACTCAACACACGATACAGGATATTACAACGCACTTATATAGGAAGTGCATGAGCTAAATATGGGAATCCTGAGATCCCTTTAAACCCTCAACTACACAACCAACTATATCAAACCACCCCGTATAATATTATTGTTATTCATAACAATATCATACCACACAAAACTGTTAACGTAATATTGTTAAAACTAACAATATTCATGTTTGACTAACAAGATAATACATATTAATAATGTGAACACAGCCTAACGGGCCTTATATGCAAAAAAATTATGATGTAATGTGTGAATGGTGTGTATGTTTCTCTGGGTGTATGAAATTTGGTAAGCCAAGAAATTGAAATAATAAATATTTTAAAAGAAAAAATAAAAATTTAAAGGAATAAATAATTAAAAATGGGATGGGTGCTTGAAATCTTGGACTTAAATTCTACATACACAAACGAGCTTATTCTTTTTCATTATTTCATTTTTTTCTGTATGTATGAATGCAAGAAAAATACCCATGTGTGAGGAATTGTGGATGATATTATTTTTTTTTGCTAGTTGACGGATTTTGACCGGAGCGTGAATTGGTCTGGGATACAATCAGGGGCCCAAATCCCACTGTAATACCATATGTATACCAACAACGACCACTATCGACCTCTAGAATAACCACCAGTCGTTAATAGTGTCGAGAATTCAACCAACAGCGACAACCTATCTTATATGCCTTTCTAGAGATTTTAACTTGGGTGGGGCTTGAAACAACCAAGCCACGTAACCAACTCACCCACATTTCATATGATATTATTAAATATTGTTGTTGTAATTAATTGAGAGCATGGTTGTGTCATTTTATATTAACCGGGAAAAATGAGAAAGAGAATGTCCTTATTTGCAGTTTGATAAATGTTTTTAATATTCTAACAAAACTGTTGAAAAGTTGAATGCCTTGCAAGTTTATGAATTGTAAAGTGATATAAAGATTGTATAAGAATTCTAATGCCTTTCAGATGTAAAAGTACATTGTTATTTGATAGATTTTTATTTTGAAAAAGGTAATTAGGGTAATTTTGATTTAAATTTTATATTGTATTTGTTTTGTAAAAAAATCTATTTTTGTAAATAAAGATCCCTGAATGGGTGATAGAGACACAAAATAATTAGAAGAAAAATAAGTTTTTATTTATTTCAGCGATTGTGAATTTTATATTTCAGAAATTAAGTGCCCCCTTCTTAAAGTAATTAAATTTACATCTCAAGGAATTATCACAATGAATGGGCCTTAAACTAAGTTCTCCTCTTTTGGAATTAAATCTTGTTACAACATAAAATAAAAGAACAAATGTTGTTTTAATTTTCCATTTTAGATGTTTGATTTAGTTTTTCATTTCCGATGTCTGATTTATTTTCTTATTCTCCAACCCTTACTACTGCCATGAATTAGTAAAATAATTTTAAATTAATATGCATGAATTATAGGAAATCTAGATTATACCTCATATAATGGAATGCCTCTTTTCAGCATTTTATAGAAAATATGTATGGGCATGTAAACAAATTGAGGCCCCAATATATGGCGCTTTGCTTGGGGAAAATAAAAGTAAAATAAAATAATTTAAGATAGAAAAATGTAGAAAGAACCCATAAAACTAGGCACTCCATTTCTACCTGTAAATAAATTAAAGAATTTGATTGCAATATTTTTTTAATTTTTTTGGTTAGGTAACGACTTTTGACCGGAGCAAGAACCGGTATGGGATACAATGGGGGGCCCAAATCCCCAAGTGATTGGTAGCCACTTGAATACCACGTGTACCAGATATTGCCATATATATATATATATACCAACTATTACTATGTATGATAGCCAACAGGGATGTGTTTAACCCTAATTTGGATTAAGAAATCCTACTTGGGTAGATAGGGTTAAGGATATAGAAATGATAGGGCACAAATGTGAATATCAGATCTACGACAGGTCAATTAATGTGCTAAACTCAGATGTATCATCGAATTCATGCAAATTCAACCCTTTTTCTTGCATTCATACATACACATGGAAAAATATTAATGAAAAAATTCAACCTATTTGTTAGCACAATATGCCACCCAACCATTTAGTGCACTTGTGATGGGGCATGGATAGAATTTAATCTCAAGATTAGCAAGCACCCATCTCATGTTTATTTATTTATTCCTTCACTTACAAAAAAATAAGTAGTTACTTTTTCACTTCCAATCCAAAACTTACTCTTTTCAGTAGAGTAACTTTGTCTCTCAAAAATTTCCCATAATTCTTCCTACTACCCCTTTTTATAGTTTTTTCCTTTTCCCCTTTATCTAACATGTACCGTTTTAGTTTTGGGACATTTGTCACATGAGGTGTTCTTTCTCTTGTTTTCTTTTATTATTTCTCATTCCTTTTCACTTTTCCAATTTTTTTATATTTATATTTTATATTTCATTTTCTCATGTTCCAAGGTTCACTTATATCAAGTTATGTATCTATTTTCATGCCCTAATTGGCGGTTGTGAATGGGGGACCAAATTTTTGCCGACTCCCGTGACTGCAAGTCGTTTGATTTTTTTTCTCCCCATTGTTCATGAAGAGTGTTGGTTAATTTTATTTGTATAGCTTACATCAAATAAGAGTGATGTAATGAGATGGGTGAAGATGATGTACCTGCACTTGAGGTGATTTTATCTATACCAAGGGTTAATTCATCTATTTTATCATAGAAATAATATTCTAAAAGTAATCACAATAATTATTTGAAGTAGCATGCAATCTTATTTTTTTCACATAAAATCATCTTTCATATTACGGATTTCGACAACTACTGTAATCGAGTATTATAGCTTGTTTTTAAGAAATATTTATATACACGCAAGCTTAATTGGAACAATATAGGAATTGTAATTTCTATATTTTTAGATTGTTTCCATATTATGGTCAACTGAAAAGTTTCAAAATGGGCCGTTACATGCATCACCCCTTACAAAATATTGTATGCATTGAATTATGGATAATCATATATATACATATGTAGCATGCTGTTCTATGATAAATACGTCACATGTACTACTAATGTTGTTAATTGGATACCATCAATTGCTTGATAAACTGACCAGGCTGCATATGTAGCCTTGGGGGTATTTGGAATCATGTGTGATAGGTAAGAGAAACAAGCCATGTTGAAAGTATGACCCGCATAACACTGGTGTTGAGGGAACATGTATAGATCCAATATTGAGGTTGTAAAGGTAACAATTTTTTGAAGAATATAGTTTGTTATACAACCATCATGCAATTGATGCGGTACATGATTTAACATTAAAAGCTTTTATATTGTACACTGTAGTTTAGACAAAAATTTTATCTTATGACTCATCCTAGTAAGTACATATAGTGGTTGGGAAAGGGTTGATCTACACTCATATTATGATGAGCATGTCTTGTTGAATGGTAGTTCCTTGAAAATAACTTATAAAATCAATGAATTATCATCTTTAATCTTATATACTTCATGAGTGGTACAATGTGTTGAATTAATGATTGTGTTGTTGACTTGTCATCATTTTCTACAGACATTTAGTAGGCATCATGTTTATGGAAAGGTTGCACACAGGCTATGAAAGTTGATTTGCACAAGTTATGTTGTTCTTATGGGGATTGTAGTATTTGTTATGTATGTTTGCTCAAATGATGCCGTAAGGTGTAGGGAAGTCATTAAAACAAAAAGGGATACATTTGTTTCATTTTTGTGGCTTCCTTCCAAGTGGCACATGATGCACTATATTGGTCCCCTTGAACCTTTATGTGTTCTGTGAGTCTCTTACCGATCCAAAAATATGGGTTCCATTTCTATTGTTCCATTTTTCTCCACCTATAATACATCCCAAGAAACCACATGTGAAGGGTCATATATATATTTTATAGGTACATAAACATGAAACACATTGTGAATTCTTGAGAAGCTTGGTGGTAGAACTAGCCGATAGGCCACATGTCCAAATTTTTCTATGACATTGAAGGGTCCAACAAACCGAGAGGCCAACTTGGCTCTTTTTTAAAACTTAATGGAACTCTTATGGGTCTTATCCTTATAGATACCTTGCCCCCAATTTCATAATTGCGGTCTATCCGTTTGGTGTTTGCATATTTTTTGTTGTCTCTCCCTTGCCTCGTAATTTTTGTCTTGCCAATTTTACTTGTTGCTTCATTTATTTTATCATGTCAAGTTCAAATTTTACCTTCTCTTCTATTTGGTCTCAATTGAACATTAATGATCTTGCTAAAGTTACATGAGTAATACTTGAACAATGTGTTTGTGGTATAATATTGTTATGACCTTAATTTCTTTGAGACTTATAATTATTAGGACCTTTTCCCTTATGTCAAATGGGTACAATGGCATTTAAATCCATGAAGAAATAATTATAACCTTTGTATTAAAATCCGTGAGTACCTAGCGGATATTTCTATGTAAACGGAAAATCCTCTGACTTACTGCGGGCCAGATCGATACTTGTTAATTGCGGTTTTTGGTAACTAATTGCGGTTACTTGCCAAAAATTGCAGTTAATGGGTATCGACTCAGCAAGTGAAATAACATATCATTTAGGGTGAAAAAATTCATCATTTTGTTATTGTCGCAATTTTCTTCTCTAAATTTTATGTTAGAGAGTTTATCATTACCATCTAATAATGTGAAGAATCACAACGTGCATCCATCATTTTGGTCGCGATTTGGGCTTGTAGCTTTAATGCCAAGGGTGCCCATTGGTTTAATAGAGAGGCGGTCAGATGTTTCATAATTTCTATCTTTGAGTTTTATATCTGCTGTACCCTATGATATTCTTCAATGTATTTGTTGTTATAAACACTTTGGCTTGTAAAGCTCGTCATTTTCTTGTAGTCGCCAAAATAAAGCATACAAGAAATACCCACAAAATTTGATTACAAGGCTTGCTGGGAAAACAACATATTTATTTTCTTGATTGCTCATCTGCCATTGAAACTCCATGTTAGAGCTGCTAACTTCTAAGATTGGCTGAATTAAACGGTTTGAAGTGCGGATTTGAGAGGTTAGAAGAGTTGTTGTATCAAGGGTTTTACTTTTTTCCCTATTTTCTTCATATTTCTTCCATCCTTCTAGCTGTTAAAACCTTAGGTTTTAATTTTTTTGTTTGTTTGTTTTGTAGGGTTTCAAGTTTTTAATTTAAAAATGGCATATGGTTCTTGTAGGCCTAGGAAGTCTAATGATCATGCATGGAAGCATTGCTATGATGGCCCAGAGAACAACTCTATCATATGCAAATATTGTGGGTTTAAGAAGAGTGCAGGGATCAATTGCCTCAAATACCACATAACACGAATTTCAGGTAATGATGTATGGTTGTGAGAGAAAATGCCACCTAAGGCTTAAAGAGAGATGGCTGTTGTCCTAGTTGCTTATGAGGGAGAAAAAGGAAAATAAGAGGACTGTGGAAGCCCTTGCAACCGTGATAAATAGGTGGAAACAAGAGTCAATTCTGATGAGTTAGGAGCCTTTGGCTCATCTGTTGCCCAAAGGATAATTTAGGATGGGGCTCATCTACAAGAGACTTTTTGGGTTCACTTGGACAAGGCTTTTTGTTCCTTGAAATACCCCTGGAGCACAACCAAAAAATGCATAATGAAGCAAGGGTGGTTGTGGCAAAATTTTGGGACTACAACATTGCATTCAATGTGGTGAAAGCCCTGTGCTGAAAGAATTTGGTAACTGTATTGAACATTGCTGGAAAGTGGTTCAAGGCCCCTACTCCTTATGATTTGAGAGGCCCATTGTTAGAGGAAGCCGTAACAAATACACGAATTATTCGTGAGCAAAAAATAATGCAGCACAAAAAGTGTTGTAGCAGTTTGTTTGATGGGTGGACGGATGGAAGGAAATACACCTTGATTAATTTTCTGGTGGCTTCAAGTGGACAATTGGTGTTATTAAAGTCAATTGATGTTTCCCACGAAGTGAAAAATGCAAACACTTAGTGTGATATGTTGGATGAGGTGGTCATGGAAGTGGGTGCGGAGAATGTCGTCCAAGTTGTGACTGACAATGCAGTAGCAGGGAAACTTCTTGAGGAGAGACACCCTTCATTTTTTTGGAGCCCTTACTCAGCGCATTGCATTGATTTTCTATTTGATGACATAGGAAAGATGACAGGTGAAAAATGTGGTTTGAGAGACGAGAAATATCACAAAATATATCTACAATCATTCTTGGATGCTAAGCTTGATGAGAGAGCATGTCAATAGAAAGGAGCTTGTGCGAGCGAGAACCACATGATTCACCACAAACTTCATCACATTGCAACCTCTCTAACATATCTTAAGCAGATGTTTGTGAATACATGGTGGTTGGAGTCTTCTTATAGTAGGAAGGTTGAAGGGGAAAGGGTCGTGAAGACTATTTTTGACAATGTGTTTGCAAAGACCACAAATGAGATCATTAAAGTAACTTTAGACTAAATTATTTTTTATTTATCATTTATTTCTTACAATTTTTTTGGCTCAAATTTCTTTTAATTTTAATTTGTATGTTATTTTGTTTTACGTGTTAGAACCTTTGGTTATAGTTCTACGGTTGGTGGATGGGGAAAAAATCCAATGAGTTATTTGTATGAGGCCATTGACAGGGCGAAAGAGTCCATAGCAAATTATAGTTGGAAAAATAAAAAAATCTGTGTCCATTTAACGCTTTATTGATTGGAGATGGAACAAGCAACTCCATCGACATATACATGTAGCAGCCTACTACTTGAACCTCAAGTTTTTCTTCTCCGATTTAGTTAGAGTTAATGAGGTCATGGATGGCCTAAACATATGCAAAAAGAGGATGATCCTTGATAAAACCATTAGAGACATAATTGTCGATGAGTTGTAGATTTACAAGATTGTAGAGAGGAGGCTCTTTTTTTCACCTCTATGCATTCGAAGGAGAATGACTCATCAACCGGGAAAATGAAAATTCAAATTGAGTCCTTTGATTGTAGTCTCTTTATCTTTTAATAAATGCAATCCTACTTGACTTACAAAGTTATAAATGTCCCTTTTGTAGATTTGTGGTGCATAAATGCCAAATCATCTAAAGTTAGCCACTCACATTTTGTCCCAACCATGTAGCACTTCTTGGTGTGAATGTAATTGGAGCATGTTTGAATCCATTCACACAAAAAAACGCAATAAGTTGACAACATGCCGCCTCAATGACCTTGTCTTTGTGCAAACAATCTTAATCTTCATGGGAGACAAGTGGAAGCGAAATATAGTCATGATGCAATTGACTTAGATGATATTGATCCATACGTAGATTGGATCGTTGAGTCCGAGGATGCGCAACAATAGTGTATTTTTACCGAGGAGGAGGTCAACAAATTTGGAGAGGGAAGCAAAAGAAGCGATAGTAGCAGGGGAAGCAAATCTTTTTGCGATACAATCTTCGTCTTCGTGAGACAAGTGGAAGGGCAAGATGGGATGATATTGATCCATATGTAGATTGTATTATTGAGTCTGAGGATGCTTAGTAGCAGTGTATGTTTACCGAGGAGGTTGGCAAATTTGGAGAGGGAAGTTGAAGAAGTGATAGCGGAAGGGGGAAGTAGAGGCATTGGGAATGGGTTGGCGAGGATTTGGATGATATGTTTGCGGATGATGTTTTAGAGGAGAAATCTTTACCTTTCACTTCTAGGGTGCAACAAAGGAGTTGGAGATGATTTTATTCTGCACTGATGACTAGTCTATGAGCATTGTAGTTTTCTTTTTGTCTAAAACTAAGCATTGTACTCTTGTTTGGTCGAAAACCAATAGAAAACATACTTATTTGTTCTCTTCATTCCATCCATATTTTTGTTGTGTTTTACATGTTATTTCAATTTCTTTTATGAATTTATATATTTTTTAAAGTAGCAATAAAATTGTCGAGTCCCATATATGGTTCAAAGTTTTGTGCTGGCGAGTAATTTCCAAGTACGAGTTTTTAAACTATGGTTATAACCATGGCTTGTTCATTCAGAAAGAAAAATATAGAAAAGGATAATATTCAATTAGCCTTTAGTATTGATAGAGTGGAAGAGCCATGCAATCCTCCATAAGACGAAGTTGGTATCTCATGACCTACTCATTAGAAAAGATTGGCTCGAACATGGAGCAAGAATAGACTGTTATAACAAAATCTTGTAAGAGTGTTTGTATGAGGACTTTTAGGCTACGAGGATTGTTTGAAATCATAAAATTGTGTCCTTAGGTTTTTTTGTTTGCTACAAAACTCAAGAAGTGCCTTAGAAGCTTCAGTTGTAACGGTTTTAGCAAAATTAATGTGGAAGATATAGTACTTCTACTCTTGACACACATTCTCTTTTGAGGGAGTTTAAGGAAGTGTTCCCTAGGGGATTTCTAATAGCGCCTTTGAAAAGGGGCTTAGATTTTACTACTGATTTTATAACTAGAGTGGAGCATGTTTCAAAATCTCCATGCTAAAAAACTATCCCTGACCTCTATAAACTCAAGGTCCATCTCTAAGAGTTGTTAGATAAGGATTTCATAAGGCCTAGGGTAACCCCACGGGGAGCTCCAATAATGTTTGTAAAGAAGAAAGATGATTTTCTAATATTTAACATTGATTACTGACTATTGAACAAAGTTACTATCAAAAACTGTCACATGTTACCCTAGATAGATGATAGCTTTGGTCAATTGAAAAGAGGTAGAGTGTTATAAAAAGTGGACTTAAGATTTAGGTTACACCAAATGAGAAATAATGGAAGAGGACACTCTCAAGATTGCTTTCAAAACTTGATGTGGTCTTCATGACAAATTCATCGTCCTTCCTTTGGTTTGACCAATGCACTGACCGTCTTCATGAGTTCCCTGAACAAAGTGTTCCACACTTATTTAGACCAATTTATAGTGGTATCCTGGATGACATCCTAATATACTCTTAGAATGAGAAAGAACATGAGAAAAGCATCCCACACATGATCTAGAGTTGGTGGCCACAATTCATACTCTTTGAGTGCAGAGACATTTTTCTCATCGGTCTAAAAGTTTGAATGGAAAGCTTATCACCAATGTTTGAAGTACCTTCCCAACCAACCATATTTAAATGCACAACAATAGAGATGAACGGAGTTCCTCAATGAATATGATCTTAGCATTTCCCACATAAAGTGGAAGGGAGATAGAGTTTTTGATGCCTTGATTTGCATGGGACACATTCATATTATCATAGTATAAAATATTTCAAAGAAAGGACTTCATAAAACTTTCAGCAAATAGATGGTACCAATAAGTGATACAAAAAATGCTAGCTGGTAACCAATTCAATAGTAAGTTTGAAGGCTATACTTCAGAAAATGGCAGATTTTTACATTATCAGGGAAGAATTTATTTTCCCAACTCGAGAAACTTGACAGAATTGATCCTTTGTGAAGCTCACATAGCCCCATATTCAGGACAATCAAGAGCCAAAAAGATGTATGCATATCTTTGTGAATCGTATTTTTGGCAAGGACTCAAGAAAGATGTGGTTGTGTATGTCTTTAAATTCCTTGAGTGCCCACCCACAAAAACAAATCTGAACGTCAACACTCTGCCGGATTTCTCTACCCACATGATGTGCCAGAATGGAAGTTGGATGTTATATCTGTGGATTTTATGGTAGGACAACCCTCCACATCATATAAGCACATTGCCATTATGGTTGTGGTAGACAAGTTAACCAAAGCTGCACATTTTATGCCCACTCATACTGGATATAAATCCCCAGTAGTGTCTAGACTTTTTATTGACACTATCATGAAGCTTCATGGTGCATCTAAAATTATAAATTCAGACAGAGATCATGTGCTTACTGCTAAGTTTTGGAGATCCTTGCAAGATGCCTTAGGGACAGAAATCAATTTCAGTACTCCTTATTGCCCCCAGACAAATGGCCAAGCCGAGGGAGTGAACCATGCATTGGAAAATATGCTGTGAGCATATGTTATGGATAGACAGTCCAAGTGGGAAGACTACTTGAGATTGGTTTAGTTTGCTTACCACAGCAGTTATTGATACTTCTCCCTATTAAGCCTTGTATGGTAGACTTTACAAAACACCGTTGAGTTGGGAGAGAATAGAAGAGAAGGTAAATTTTGGACCTGGCATGATAGAAGAAATGGAGAAACAAGTAAATTTGGCAAGACAAAAATTATATGAAGAAAGGAAAAGACAAGAAATACACAAACACCAAAAAGACCAACCGTAGTTTGGAGGTTGGAAACGCTGTCTTTGTAATGTTAAGGCTCCATAAGAGCTCCATTAAGTTTGGGAAAGGATCCAAGTTGGCATATCGGTTTGTTGGACCCTTCAGTGTCGTAGAAAGAGTTGGGCTTATGTCCTATCAGCTAGCTCTACCACTAAGCTTGTCAAAGATTCAAAATGTGTTTTATGTTTTTGTACTTAAATATATAAATATGATCATTCTTATAGAATTTCTTGGAATTTATTACAAATGGTGGAAGATGGAACAATAAAGCTTTTCCGCATCTTGGATTGATGAACGATCCAACTTCATTGACTTTGTGGGAGACTCATTGAACTTGTAAAGGTCTAATGGGAAAAATATATTGAGTCATATGCCACTTGGGAGGATGCTGCAAAAAATGAGTCATTTGTATCTCATTTTGTTTTACTGACTTGCAGGAGGAAGTCCTTTTGAAGGCGTGGTGTAACGCCTCATTTTGAAACTTTTTTGTTTGACCATCATACAGAGACAATCTAATGAAACATGGAATTTACAAGTTGTATATTATTCCAATTAAGTTTGTGTGTATGCATATATTTTAAAAACTAGCTATAATACTCATTATGCTATTTGTCAAAATCCATAAATATGAACAATGATTTTTAAATCTTGCAAAATTTAGTCTATTTTAGAAGTTAAATAGTTAGGATAAAGCATCATTTTGGATATAGGAGGTAAAGATCAAGCCCTAACTAATACTCGGATGAAGTTGATTGATTGGTTTGGATATAGGAGGTAAAGATCGAGCCCTAACAAATAGTCGGACGAAGTTGATTGATTGGTTTCATGTCGTTCACACCTTCCTTGATGGTTGAGCCCTAACGTCAGTCGAGTACCTAAAGGTCCTCAACCTCCTCAAACTATTGGTTGAGTGCCTAATGTCTCTTATTTACCAATCAATGTGGATTTGGGTACAGATGGTCTAGTTAGTGGTTCAATTAGTCTTGGGGGGATAATCATGGTATCAGAATATGGTCAAATGAATAAGGATATGTCAATTCATTGTATATGCCCTCGGCTTCAAGGCAGGTCATTTATGCCTCTAACGAGTTCCTTAACATCCTTTTGTCAAATGAATTCCTCAACCTCTGTTGGTCGGTTAAAAGGCCCTTGGTCCCCGAACGTCAGCACAAGGGGAGATCTCATATATGCAGATAAAATCATGTGGAAAGCTGTATTTGATGAAAGTTGTATGCACAGAAATAGTTGCACGAATTCTTCTTCCTGCTTTTCAAGTGATTCATCTTTGTTATTTTGATTCCAATCTTTCAAAGAAGGATCTATCGATGTATATTGCTTTTAGGATTTCAGAGTGTTTCAGTACACATATCTGCCTCTTATTTATGTTGTAAAATATTTGGAGTAGTGTCATTATGTTGAGTATGTCTGGTGAATCTTGCCTCCTCCACCTTTTGAAACTCAACTTCGAAGGGGATTCAAAGGGATGTCTATGAGAAAGTGGTGGTATGGTCCAATTTAAGATGCCCAGGGTCAAATGATTTCAGCTTATGCGGGCGGATATATCTATGAACAGTGTTTCTAATTTGGAGCTGCTAGCTGAATTGTATCATTTACATTGTGAGTTGGGGTAAAATCTTTTATTTTGAAACCTGAAGGTGGTTCTGTTATAGCTTTTAATTTGTTTATTAGTGCACTTTGATTAATTAAGGGTTGCATTGGCATCTCCGTTTACTGGCTGCAGAAATAGAAAGTTGATGTGTAGTTTTTCCATCTCAAATTTAGTAAAAGTTGCTGCTTTAGTGGTCACAAATTCTGGGTCAAATGATTTCAGCTCATGTGGGTGGATATATCTATGAAAAGTGTTGCTTCAATTGGAGCTGCTGGCTGAATTGAAACATTTTCCTTGTGAGTTGGGGTAAAGTATTTCATCGTTGAAACCTGAAGGTGGTTCTGTTATAGCTTTTACTTTGTTTATTAGTGTGCATTGATTAATTAAGGGTTGCATTGGCATCTCTGTTTACTGGCCGGCAGAAATAGAAAGTTGATGTTTGATTTTTCTATCTCAAATTTAGTGAAGGTAGCTGCTTTAGTTAATAAGGTCACAAATTCTAGCAAAGATAGGGGCAGTGTTGATTAAGGGCTTTATCTTTTTAATTTTTCTTTAGGTGAAAATGAGAAAATAAGAACAAATGCAACCTTTGTATTTTCACAACACTAAGTTCTAGCAAAGTAGGAAATGTAGAGTTTTGGATGCAACTTTAAATATATATTTAAATATACTGTGAAAATCCTACAAATTGGATTTTTTCCAATATAAATATGCATATAATATCTCATTAAAAAACTAAAATATGTATAGGTGATTGTCTTGTAAAGGGGTTTGCAAGGTCGGTATACAAAGTTCGTATAGTAATAATTAGTAAGAGTTCGAGATTATATCAAGATATTCATGGCTACTTTATATCAGTGACATATCCAAAACAATAAAAGTGTGCCTATATTGAGTTCACCAAGAATATGCCTTAGTCCAGCCAGAATGTTAGTCTTTAAAATTTACACTTGGGTTGCCTTTGAGGAGGTATATCATATGAACCTTTTCCATGATCTAGATGATGTTTATTTATACAAATTTATCTTGTTCTCTGGCCCTTACAAATATGCCTTTTGCTGTGCTTGTAGGAGCATTTGATGATCCAGAAGTTATTCATGTGGAGGATATTGTGGACCCTGTTAGGGATTTAGAAGTGATAACTGAGGAATTGCGACTAAAGGTATGCCTGAAGATCATTTTTGGAACCATTCCTTTGGTGTGGAAAGTAAATTTGAAATTATAGGCCCAATGGAATGTTTATTGATTTTGCTCGCATTTATTTGGGTTGCATTTGCAACAAATGAGAAACTGCCCAATTCATTGTTCATCATTCTTCTTAGTATAGACTCTTTACGTGTCTTCTTTAATGTTATGGCTAGTTCTTATTTGTCAAAAAAACATTATTTGAGAAATATTTTGAGTTGGTCTTTAGTTTTAAAAATTAGTTTTGTATTTCTCTTGATTATTTGCAATGTGTAAAGGTTAGAGTTAGATTCACTTTGAATTTGCACGATATGAATCCGGATCATGAATTTAACATATTAGTTTTCTGTGTTTTCATACTTCTTAGTTGAGATTGCAAAAAAAGTCTTTCCTACTTCCTTGATTGGTGTGTTTGCCTCGAATTGGAGGAGGGATGCCATATGTATGAAATATGTTAATATGGTTTCCACTTTCCAGGGATTTTGTAGTAGTGCAAATCCAGAATAATGATAGTTCTTGATTTGGTGATAAGCAATTCTATAATGCCTAATTTCTCTTGATCATTTGCAATGTGTAAAGGTTAGATTTACTTCAAATATAAACCATATGAATCTGGATGATGAATTTTACATATTAGTTTTTTGTGTTTTCATACTTTGTAGTTGAGGTTGCAAAAATGTCATTTGTACTTTCTTGATTGGTGTGGTTTGCCTAGAATTGGAGTAGGGATGCCATATGTATGAAATATGTTAATACTGTGTTGCAGGGATACGCCCCCCAGCCCCACGCCTCCTGTTCGGAGACGCCTCCGGCACAGGGACGTCCTGGGTACTCCCGGAGGCGCCCGCCGGCGTGCCGGAAACGTCCGGCAAGCCTCCGGGACGCCTCCGGGAGTACCCGGGACGTTTCCGGCGCGTACCCGAGGGATTCCGGCAGAAAAATGGCGAATTGTTTTTTAAAAAAACCCCAGAAAATCCTTCAAAAAAAAAACCCTCAAAACTAAGCAACCCTAAATGTAAATCCAGTCCGAACCCAACGTATAGAAATAAAATAAACATTTAAGTATAAGTTTACATTTAGATATGGACATCTAGTTTTCTTATACTTTAAGTTATATTTTATTTATATACTTTCAGGGTGTTTGAGAGGGGTTTCGGACTACTAGGAGCTATAATGCAAATTTTAGGTTTTGGAGGATCCTGTCATATTTCAGAGTTAGTCAGATTCCAGGGTTTCAGGGTTTCAAACTTAGCCATATTTCAGGGTTTCAAGATTTCAAGGAGACATCATAGGAGGTATGAAGGCTGCATGAAGGGATGTATGCGTGATAGAATAGTTTGAGAATATCTCTGGCAAAGTGCCACAAGCCGATCCCACCCCATTCCCTGTGCACCCCTTAAGGCATGCACTCGTGAGATTCAATGCACCGATGAGCCCTTGTGAGAGAAAGTGTCAGTAAATGATAAAGTTGAAAAATAATGGGAGTGGCATTCATGATTTTGTGGACAATCGAGATGATTTATTCTAGATTTGAATGTACATCTTGTCTTTGAAGTAATGAATGAATGAATATTATATTTTTAAGTGTTTTATCATTTATAGACAAATATTTTCACACTATGTAGTTTCAAGTGTTTTACTAAAAAAATGAGTAATATATATATATATATATATATACACAGACGTACCCACGACGTATCCAAATCAAGGTTTTTGAAAAATGACGTACCCGCGTACCCGAGACGTCCCCGTATCCGTACCCGTACCTGTACCCAAACAACATAGTTAATATGGTTTCCACTTTCCATGGATTTTGTAGCAGTGGGAATCCGGGATAATGATAGTTCTTGATTTCGTGATAAAACGATTTTATAATGCTTATTTCTGGTAGAGCAGGACAACTACTTATCGTGGTTGAAAAGAACTACTTTTCATACTAAAATTTTGCCATTTTCCTTTGTTTTTTACATTTAGCTTCCTGATTCTGCTTATTGATTTCTCTCTGTTACATATGAAAACCAGAACAAGGTTGATTGAGAGCAGATTATGGATTTATGAAGCAATCAATCTTTTAGTTAAATATGATCTACTTATTTTTTGAAGAAGGTACAAGTGTGGTTTTATGTTAAAACATCAACTCAACTAGTGATGACGTATCAACAAAACCCTAAAGAATATCATTGCGAAAACAAATCCTAATATACAAATATATTGGATTTAATGTATGAGAGTACTTGATACCTAAGGTATGCTCTTGCCCTTTGTTTGGCATATATAATCATCTCTAAAGATTAATTTGAAATTTGTCTTTTGTAAGCGACAAACAATTGAAACATTTCAAATAACTTGGTGATTATTACATGTCAGTTAAGAGTTGGACTACTTAAATATGGATGGTCGACTATGATATATGTAGAGGATGTTCTACCAAAATGATCACCATTGCTTGTTTAAGTTTGGCATTGTTCTATTGGTATCCCTAAAAGGATAGTTAATCTTCATTAATAATTTGTTACATCAGCATGTAAGAATTTTTGTTTAAAATTTTGAAAGAATTATGTCATGCACTACAATTTTCGTAGCTAAATCTTAAGCAGTGGTCTCGTTTTTGTGCTGGTTTTTAAAGTGTAGGAAGTCGTAAGTTGATTTTAGCAGTTTCAAATTTTAATGAATCGTATGTCCTTCAATTGATGGCATGCGTGCATTATCTTTTTTGTACTTAGTATTGTTGTTCTAGTGTGTGCAAATTTGCCTTTTGTTCTTTCAGCTATGTACCTTAATTGATTTCCCTATGCTTGGGCTGCTAGGCTTTGTTGGGGAGTTGGAATATTCATGTTTCCTGGATTTATTAACAGGAATATATTTTCTGGTGTTCTGTTTATTTCAAATCCCATGCGTAGGTTTTTAGACTCTGTAAATTATTTTGATAATAGGCTAGATTTTTTTGTCCAAAAAATTAAAAATACAAATTCAGATGTTCCCTATATTGACTTTCAAACAGCTTCTGAAATTACAAACTGCTGCTGATTTGAGGGTGTTTGGATGAAGCTAGTTTTATTTCAGTTGAATGATTCTGTTGACACTGATTTTGGTCCTTGGCACCGTTTACCTTATTTGCAAAATTTATATAAAATTTTCCAAGAGAAAATAAAATTTGAAGGAAATATAACAGAAATATGAATTCAGAAATTTTAAATGTGTAGAAAGAATCTCTTAAAACTAATGCTCATGTGCTTGCTGTTAAAAATGATACAAATCTAAATTTATACAAGGAATTCCAAAGAAATCACAATGCAGTATATATATATATATATATTTCGATAAGTAAAATTGTGTGCGAGTGAAAATTACCAAATCACATCTTGCTTTTAGTTTAAGTCTCTAGCATTCCTAAAAAACCCCATTTAATTTACTTTCTTGTTTTCTTCTCACCTTTGCGTACTTTCCTAAAAGCATGCATTATTTTTGTATGTTCATACTTATATTATGTGTGCTTTTCTACTAACAAGCACACATGCTTGTTATTTACATTTTAGAACTGTTTTTTAAGCTCTACAAAACATGCATCCCTGCATTTTACAAGTAATTGCAATACTTAAGCAATTTGAAAGAATAAAAGCATCAATTTTCTGCATGAGATTTTTTTTTTTAATATTTGAGCTGTGGAATTATTTGAAGTTGCAGTTCATGTACCTCTTCATAACTTGACTGTAGAAAACCCCGAGTAGGAGAGGGAATTCTACACTCTTGTTTTCTCTTCATTCTATTTTTGTGCACCTCTTCTAAAGGGGCACCTTGATTTTCTGAAACATTATACGTTGAATCCAAGGTTCATGTATGCTTTGACATTCTTTTGGTTTTTTTGGAGAAATATAGGGTTGATCTCCATCAGAAGTTGCATTATCTTGACTGCAAGGTGCAACACAATTATACTCCCTTGAAGCATCTTTCTATTGAGTGACCTTTTTGCTTTCGCTTTCATTTTCATTTTCAGAAGAGATGATATGTTTTTTATAATCAGATGGCCAGATGATCATATTCAAAACATTGTCTGCATTTAAAAGCAATGTTTTCATAATTGGCTTTTTGGGTTCTTGTTGAACCTTGCAAAACCAAGAAAAAATAAGCAGGGAGGCCTTTGCTTACTTTGCTTAGATCCACCTCCACACATATGGGCACACATTTTAAATTCACTCTTTGTTGACTTGTCCACGGAAATGAATTTCCCAGTAGCATTTACAATCTATTCAAGGGTTGAATGCGTCCAAAATTGCAGAGGCAAATTTGGCAGCCTAACCCATACTAGGACATAAGAAATTTGTTTCAACTAGAGGTTCAAAATCTGAATACTAGGGCTTGATAAATAGCCCGACCCCCTTATGAAACCAGCCCCCCCCTGTTTTAAATCACATCCGTGTCCTTCTATTCTAAAAAAATGCACAATGAAAAACCCTTTGGGCACAAGGACAAATTTCCACCTCATTTGAAATGAGAGGAGATCAATTTTGTCCTATCCACTCAGAGTAGGAAGAGTGGGCCAAAAACCAGAAGATTGGGCCAAAAACCATTAAACCTACATATTATTCCTTTCTCACTAAGAAAAAATATAAAATTGGAGGTCTCTTCACACTCTGGACAAATAGAAAGGGGTGAAGAAGATTTGTCAACAACAAACCCCTGCCTATGAGAAGGAAAGGAAGCATTATGTGATCCATACAAATTTTTGGATCCTTATCAAATCAAAGAGCCTTATTTGCATAGTTACCAGATTTGGCTGCATTTGGCCGAAATCCGGAACGTTCCGCATTTTTGCGGGCTTCTGGATTAATAAATTCGGTTCGCTGTATTTTTCAACATTAAAACTGTGTTGCAGGTACCGGTACATTTCGGAGGCATCTGGAAAGGTACCGATAGGGAGAAACAATGGAAGTCATCAAAAAAATTTAGAAAATGTAAATCTAGTCCGAACACAACAATATATAAATAAATGGACATCTAGTTTCTTATACTTTAAGTTATATTTTATTTATATACTTTAAGAATGTTTGAGAGGGGTTTCGGACCTCTAGGAGTTATAATGCAAATTCTAGGTTTTGGAGGATCCTATCATATTTCAGAGTTAGTCAGATTCCAGGGTTTCAGGGTTTCAAACTTAGCCATATTTCAGGTTTTCAAGATTTCAAGGAGACATCATAGGAGGTATGAAGGCTGCATGAAGGGATGTATGCATGATAGAATAGTATGAGAATATCTCTCGCAAAGTGCCACAAGCGGATCCCACCCCATTCCCAATGCACCCCTTAAGGCATGCACTCTATGAGATTCAATGCACCGATGAGCCCTTGTGAGAGAAAGTGTCAGTAAATGAGATTGTGCCTGCGAGTGGTCTCAACACTGGGGGAGAGTAACCGAGTGGTTTAAAGCGGCACAAGAAGACATTGTTAGCATGGATCCCCATTTATGGCAGCAGACGTATGGTTCTTCTACTCCAGAGTTAGAAAAGCTTGCCATGTGTGTCCACAGTCAATGTGCCAGTGCTTTTGCATGCGAAAGAAATTGGAGCACGCATGATTTGATCCATACTAATAAAAGAAACCGACTAGGAGCCAAAAAGTTGTCAGATCTTGTGTTTGTTCATAGCAATTTAAGATTGCTTGAGCACAATCTTGCAAAAGAAGATGAGATTCTTCATCTTGGAGAACCATCCTTTGAAGGAGTTGAGAAAACTATTGATAGTGTTGATGAGCTGGATGGAGGATTCATTGATGGTGTTAATGCTAGTGCTAGTTTTGATTTTGAAGTTGGGTTTGATGTTGCAAATGTTTGAAACTTAAGTTCTATATCAATTTTGAGCGTAGGCTCTAAACTATGAATATCTTGCTATCTTTTAATGTAATTCAAGTTTGAAATTCTTATGCATTTCTCGTTTTTGCAAGTGCTAAATTAATGTTCATTCCTTAGTAGATTGAAATATTTTGCATATATATATATATAATTTTATTTTCTGAACCAGATTTTACCGGTTTTTTTCGGATTTTTTCAAAAAATTCGCATTCCGCATTTTTTTTGCCTCCCGAACGCATTCGGATTTCTGAACCTGGTAACTATGCTTATTTGTGCTGATCAATATTCTTTTTCGAAATCGTGCACTCTAGTTTCAAAGCCCCCTATTTGAACGAGGCTTGACTGGGAGACTTAACTGATGTCGGATCATCTTTGCTTAATATTAGCTTGGTCCCAATAAGAAACGTTTCATGTTATCTTGGATAAAGTCACGGGTGGATCTTCCTTGGAAGAAGCCGAGTCTCCTCCAGGGCTCTTGCATGCATCCTTGCATATTGTCTTGGGTAATGATACTGGTGGATTCTCCTCCAAAAAAATTGAATCTCCACCAGAGCTCTTGCACCCAGCCTTTGCTTGGAATGCATGAGAATCCGTTTGGTCTTCAATTTCGGAATAATTTGGGGGTTCCTTAACTCCAGTTACCTTTAGAAAAAAAAAAGATATAAATTTTCCCACAATGCAGAAATTAATTATAGTAGAATCTAGATCCATCTTAATTAAATGCAATAAGATAGTCCAATGCATTCAATTTAATTAATCAAACTTCACATTCATACTAGTAGCATTGCATATTCTATTACGCGAACTTACAAAACTTTAAGAGCATAAATCACTTATTCATATGAAAGAAAATTAAACCAAAACCCGTTTGAAGAGCACATCGTCAGCAAACAAGTGTAATCCGATTGTATTGAAAATCTTCCAGAATTTTACCATAGCAAAATAGAATTTGTTTGAAAATTCCCCCTTTCCCTTCTGTCCCTTCCTCTCATCTTTTTCTAAAGTTTCTTGTATAAAGAATAAAAAAGCCCTTTGGTTATTCTTCTGAAAATAACCCATTAAAAGATAATATCATGTCTTGAGAGATATAATGCTTCCACGGTACATCATAATGAGACAAAAGTTTCTGGGTAAAATCTGTGTGAAAAGAATTTTTAACATCCAACGTTTCGGGCCACTCAAGTGGTTCATCATCAGAATGAATATCACATCTTGGTAGATTTACATGACTTTCCTAGTAGTTGCTTTTGATAAGGTTTTCCAAAGTTTCCAATGCATTATCATATTGTACTATAATACTTTGGACGTGCAATTTGCCCATGATATATTTTATCATATAATTTTTTCTTTTCTCCCTTCAAAGATTATAAGCAATAACCCCACTTCTTGTTGAAAATTGGATCAATGTGAAACACCTGCAGATGGTTGAAATTAAAGTTTCCATTTGCTGCTTCAAATCAGCCAAATTCTTCTCTGCGCCTGCATTTTGATTAGCTTGGAGGCCTGTGCTAATGAAATGAAGCCTAGGGTCAATCCTATTGGTGTTCCAAAAAACTTGTGCTCAGTCCGTGCACTTCATTCAATAGCTTGATAATTGTTTTCCCCTAAGCGCACCTAACCCCAAAATTCACTTAGTGGGCAGTTGGACTTGGATGTTTCAATTTTCTTTCCAGTTGATCTGGCCATTATTGTATCAATGCCAACTTGTTGGCTGACTCTTTAATGTCATTAGCACTCGAAGAGCATTGAGAGATTTTGCTCTTGACATTAAATTTCAGCTTCTTATAAACTAATTATGCATTACTTCAATGCTGGAATACTTAGTTTGCAATGATTGCATTTCACTGTCTGTTACGACTTGATTTCTTGTCACCTGGGCCCAAGCCTCTCGCACTTGTATATGTAGAGTTTGAAGCCTTGGAACCACCAACTTCAATTCATGCTTCTTGAGCTTGCCTTTGCAGCGTGCTTGTTTGAGCTATACTATTACTGGACTCAAACTGCAAATCCTGTACTTTTTTCTGCAGAGAACTTATCTGGTTGTGGCAGCTTAGATTTTGCTTTTCCACTAAGTCGGTGCAAATCTCGTGGAAGTTGACACTACTTTCCAATGCCTCTTTTTGCTGATGCTTCTTCTGTATCTGAATTTTTAAGGAGTCAAACTTGGTAGCCCTTTTTTTGGCAAACTCTCGGTGTATTTCTCAAATGGTCTTTCTTGAAGTACCCACTGTGAATTCTACATCTTGAGTTCTTACGAGACTTTCTCATCCAAGATTTATTTATTTTATCATATACAAAAGAACTTGACACAATTTCCTCTTCAACCTTGTTCCATTCTCAAACACCTTACAGAGTTAATCTTCACCTCTCCACCTCCTCTTTCTTTATACCCGGCTCAATATGAGGGTCACTCATGGATCTTCTTTGATGGTGGAAAGAAATTGATTTTGCTCACTCATATCCGAAACACAAAAAGTAAGCATCCTAGGTGCAGGATTGGGAGCTAAGGGTGAAATGAGAGGAACACTGAATGAAACAAAAGTATTCTTAGTGGAGCATGAGCCATTGGCATATTTAGGTGAGGGATTGTGGAGTGTACAGACCACATACAACATCTTGGATTAGACCAGAAGTAGGTTGGAATCGTGGATTGGAGACACGATTCTTAACAAAACTTGCAACAGCTGGCAATGTACTAGACATAATAGATAAGGGAGGATCAGGTTGATTACAAACTAGGGTGGGGAGATTGCCTCCTTGTGCTGTAGATGTTGGAGTAAGGCCAGAAGGGGATGCCATTGTGGGGCTTATAGAAGATGAGGTTGCACTGCTTGATGGAACACCATGGCTAAGGATGATGCATGAGTAGGCATAACAACAACTCAAGGTTGCCCTTGAGCATTTTGGACCATCCTCTTCTCTAACACTTCCTCCCAAGTCTCCGTATTTAGAGAAATACCTTCATCCCATATATTTTTGTCACTTTAAAGCCACTGTATTCCATTATTCTCTATACGGTTGCAAAATGCATGTCCCATGCCCCTTAACTAGCGAGTCCCGGTATAAAATAGCAGTACTAGAGACATATTAACCCATTTTGCATTTGGTGTGCTAATTCTTGGAGAAGTAATCTGTCTTGTATATGTTTGGGCTGGAAATGCGGATGTGCAGCGATTTCATGTAATCTGATGTGATTCTCATTTTGTCAAATAAGCCTCCCTACAAGCCCTTTCAGTGCAGCCTTAGCTTCTTCTGAAAATCTGGCTATTCCTTTCTGAAGACCAGATTATATATACTTGGAATGAAATGGTTACAAATGCGGGTGTATTTATCATCCCTATTCTAGTTCATATTCCACAATATTGAGCAGTTTACTTGCATAGGAGGGCTGTGTTCTCTAGGGAAATTCAAATTTACCCTAGGCAAAAGGATTTCAAGCACATACACAGTCTACCAGATATGATGCCACATAAAATTTGGGCCGCTGTCCTGCATGACACTCTATGTAGATTTGGATAGCCTTGTCGAAATTATCAAGATGATATAGGCCCAAACAATAATTATTCCTTCTTCCCATGCCTGGTATAGTAGTGTAAAATACTTGGCATGGATATGGGTTGCTGTTTCCTGTCCATCGAGCCTGGTAAACATGATCATGACATATATGATGGTCCCTCTGAAATTGGAGAGGGCATATACTTGTTTCCTTTAACTGTAATGATTTATTATCATCCCACCCTGGCCTTTCAAAACTTCTGCCATATTTCATTTCTTCTTGCTTTTGTTTACCCATGCTTGGCTGAAAGTTTTATGAGCATTGGAGATAAAGTACATAGCCTATATAGAAGTGGCCTTGAAAAACCCTATTACATTCTCATCATCAGCAATGATTATCCTTGTTTTGTAGCTTGCATGGTCCATGGGCTGTTTCGTGAGGCGAGGGAACTTGAAAAGTTATACCCTGGCTTTTTTTATTGTGAAGCAAAAATTTGGGACATTGCATAGGTGTTCATCATCTTTCGCATTATGTGGAAGTTCTTTGGTAGGATCTTGTCGGAAGTCCTTACATAATTAGGAATAGGTAGTGCATGAAGCCGAACCCAATAATAGGGCCACATCTCTGAGTTTAGGTCTTGGTGGTGATGGTGGAATATCCTCTGTACATGGGTGGTCGCTTATTTATTCTTTGCTCCTTTGCTCTTTCCCAGTGTGAAATTTATAGGGGCATGGCTTCTGTAAAATGAGTAAGATTTGAATGAAAATGAGTTTAAGAATGAAAATTTAGTAAGCTAAATTGTGCAACAATGGCGGATGTGATAACTTTTTTAAGGACTCAAACAAGTAATCGAGATAAAATTTTGGGCGCCATGGGTATTCTAGTTCAAAGCAGGATGCAAGGAAGATAATAAAGGCCATGCTAGAAGACAAAGTATGATGGAATGGTGGTGCAATGACTTGAAGCCCTTTTAAAGAATACTATTATTTCCATTCAAGTTTGCAGGAGGGGTTTTTCTCTGTTTTTTTTATGCATTTGAGGCCTAACAACATGGCTTTTATGAAATGATGGAAGCACTTTTTACTTGCAGAGGAAGGATTTTCTAAGATTCCAATACTCCTTCCTATTTTATTTCTTTCCTATTAGCAATTTCTGTCTTATCCACGTGGCATGACGACATTGGATGAAGATCATTTGAGGAAAATTGAAAGAAGATGATCCTAAAGCCTAAGGCCTTAGTGTGGTTGAAGCTCTCTTAATGCCTCAGCCTTTAGCAACTCCATCCTTTGAATGTGTGGTGACCGATGATTGGATGATGAGCCTTTAGAGCAGAAGACAAATGACAGATCAAGGAGCAGATGGCAAAGTAAGAAATAAGAATTCCGTTTTCTTGTTTTGGTGACACATGGGTTGAAAAAAGTAAAACTTTGGTGGAATGCAGAAAACAAAAGTCTTATGGCCGAAGCATTGAATATCTTCTAAGCCTTTTAGGATAGTGGTCCTCCATGGACGACAAGTGAATATCCTTTTTCCCTTTTACAACAGTGATGATTTGACATAGTATATAATGCTTAAGTTCTAAGTGATGGATATTTCTAAACAATTTAGTAGAGGCACTCTTCCTCAAATAACAAGTGGCAGTGCCTAATTGGATGTGGGAGGCGAAACTGACGATTGGTTTACTAGACAAAATACACTCCAACAAGAGCTGGGAGAATCCTCAAGAGCCAACGATGCAAGCGTGAATAGGTGTTTAGTTTTGTGTTTCTTTGATGGTGAATGCACAGTGAAAAATAGTTGGACTGCAAGGATAAAATTCTAAGCAAGGGGCCTGATAGTGGAAAGCAGAAACCTAAGAGTTAAAGATGCAAAGATACAAAGTGTATTAGCTTTTCTTCCTTTGGGAAAGGACAAACGACATCGGATGATTGGACTGGAAAGAATTATATATGACCAAGGGCCCATTGGCAGAAGACAGAAATTAATTCTTAAAATAATAATACACTTTAATCCTTTCGACAACTTTAGTTTTTCATTGCTGAGTGTAGCTAATAAGGTGGGCATTTCCTATACAAATTGATTATTGCATATATGTAAGAAAACTTAATCATAAAATCATGCAGATGGAGGCAAAGGAAGTTAAGCTTAATGTGCAATTCTTTCTTTCTTGTTATGCTTATACCAAAGTTGCTAGGAGACGGGTACGGGTACGGGTATGCCTATTAAAAAAAAATAGTAGACGGGGGTATGGGGAGACGACTATATATATAATTTAAATATATTAATATTTTATTATTATAATTATATATATTTATTTTTATATGAAAATAATAAAAAACCGAAAAAATATAGTACTACTGACGGGGGCACAGGGAGATGGGTACGGGGGTACAGGGGGTACGGGGAGACGTGTCTTAGGTGTTAGGGGACGCGTCTCCCTGCAACACTGGCTTATACCATTTTAAGCTTCTAGATGACCAACAAGGAAAAGACACTTGATATTATTCCATTTGTTGAAGCTAAAAGTGGGGTGGCTAGTAGAAAATTTAAAGGTTAAGGGGAAATGAATGATTTTCAAGTCTATAATCCCTTCTCTTGACAAATAAACCTTATTTTTCATATAAAAATAATTACTTGGAGCGTTAGAAACAAGCATAAGAATGGCATGAAAATTCTTTAAGAGCCCTTTATTAAAGTATAAATAAATACATGAAGTTGCAAATAATGAAGTGGCCCGAAAGGCACTTTGGGAAAAGTTACGAACGACAGATTCCAAGAGGTGAGGTTGTCATTTAGCTTTACATTGTTTGTTATGTATGTAGGAGATTGTTCTTGGCCGTTCTTCCCCCCTTGTCCAACCATGTTTTGGTTAGAGGATCTTTTCCCAATTTTTGTATGTGTTCAATGGAAAACTACGTAACCCTGTTTTATGCCAAAATAATTTTTTTGTAAAAGCTAATAATTCATTTCAAAACTACCTAATCCTGTTTTATGCCAAATTATTTTGTTTAAAAGCTAAGTAGTCTTTTTGTGTGTTAATCCAATGAATGACAATGAATGACATTCGTGTTTTATAATTCTTTAAGTATTGTGAAATAGTTTGTAACCCTATTTAGTTGTTTTAATCAGAATATATCATTGATGTATGGTTTGTTGAGGCAAGTTTTTCCATATACTTGAATAACTAATACTGTATGTAAAAGTTTATCATCATTCTTTGAGACAATCAAGTTTATCATTTTTATGGGCTCATTATAAAACATTAACTTGTAATCTGTTCTAGGAGGAAGGCAACTAAGCTTAATTTGCTGTCTGTTTATTTTTGGTTCTCTGTTATCTTGATTGCAGGATCTAGAATTTATGGAAAGGCGTATGGAAGATCTCGAGAAGAGTATGAAGCGAAGCAATGATAAACATTTAAAGATTGAAATGGAGTGCTGTCAAAAAGTAAGAATTTGGATATCTTTAATTGCTTTTTGAATGTATTTTATTTACTTACCTTATATTAGCTGTCCCTTATTTTTCCACCTTTCTGTTGAAAAATGTGCCTGAAATTGAATGCTCCAAATTTTGTTATATGACATTCATCTTTGTGAGTCTTTTGAGGATATTGTGGAACGAACATTTTTTTTTTCATAGTGTTGTTTCTTCATTTGAAGCCTTTATTGGCTGTAAATTATAATATTAGTCTGCATAATTTATGTTTTAACATAAGTTAGGAATTTGACGAGTGCAATCTAAGTTGGGTTGACTAATGTATATTGACAATGATAATTGTGTGGAACCTTTGTTCTGATATTATTCTTTCTTCATTGGAAGTCTTTATTAAGACACCCATCAAAGCTTAGTTGAATGTTGTCATAAATAATGATCTTAGTCTGCATAATTGATGTGATAACATAAGTTGGGTGTTTAACAAGTGCATTTTTAGTTGATTTGATTAATGTACATTAACAATAACAATAGCAGATATTTCAGGATATATAATTATCAATTTTTTATTTATAGTAGAAGGCTTGTACAGCTCAAGATATGTAAACTGGTGCTTGAAACCTTGTAGAGTGAATCACGGATATGGGTGTTGCATGCATACTTTGCCATGCATCAGGTCAATCATTATGATATTCCGTGCCCAATGTTTAAATGACATCACCGGATGTAGTTCACTAAGAAATAAAAAGTGTCACACTAAAAATACAAGTTTATAATGCTACTGCAAGATGTAATCCCACTCTTATTTTTGAAAGACAGCTTTGTGTCTGATTATTCACAATTCTGATATACAAAAAGTAAGACGTTTGAAAACTATACAGTGAATACACGTGATATGCATCTAAGTTGTGAAGGATTTAGTAGATACAATTAGCAAACAATTTTCTATTCACATGTTTACATTTGCTCATACAATAAATTCTACCAATGAAGTGCTAAAAGTAATTAAGGATAGTGCTGGTAAATAGTGAATGGAACTATATTTTTCAGGGCACAAGACTTTTCGTTGCAGATAGGGAATTTGACTACAATTCTGATCACATAAGGTAGACAAAAGAGTTTGAGGCTTATCATTTGATACATACATTTTAAGACAATTTACAACTTATAAACAAAGCGTGCTCCTTGTTATTTATTCATTGATTAGACCTCACACCAATGCCAATAGAAGCTCATATAAATGATTGGAAATTTACTTTTGTAAAGTTCTAAATAAATAATTCTTCCTCAATTTGGAGGAAGTGCTTATATTTTGCGAAAAACCGAGAACCATCAGCTATATAAAGAAAAAATAGAAACCTAGGTAGAATCTGTTATCTAGCTCCCAGTGTAACCTATTATCTTGAAATGAATAAGGAGATCTTCGCTTGCTCAATCAATTAAGGAAGCATACAAGAAAATAACATCTTGAGATAAAGACGCCAAAAATCTATTGACTTTTGAAGCCAAAAATAGGTCTCAAATGTGTTATGTCTCACATTTGCCATTAAACAAAAAATCACACTAATTCTTATGAAAAAATAAAAACATAGTCTGTCCTAGTGGAGTATATGAAAAAAAAACAGTGATAAACAAGCTATTGAGTTCCTTAATACGATATGGCTAAACCTATTCAAAATTCAACCAAGGAAATTACAAATTAATGGCTGTCTTTTTCCCTAGCCCAGACTCACTCTCTCTTCAATGGGCAGACTTCAGACACAAGAACTTAGACTTGAACCAAACACACATTATTTATTTGCATTGAATGACAGTGTTACAGATACTCGATACACATACACTTGGCTAGCTAAACAAAAGACAACATGAAGAAAACCTACAACCAGTACAGCCCCTCAAGGACCTGTTATACACATTGTTTTGTTCTGGACACGCCTTCCGAGGAAGGTTCTCCCAAAGCTGCTTCTCTAGTTCTCTCCCTTTCTTGGAAGCTGGAATTAATTCCCTCCCAACTGACTCTTCTCAGCTTTTGCAAATTGATCTGAATCTCACTGGATTGTTCTGACCTCTATTCTAAAACTTGCGAATAATTGGCGATAAACCGCGAGCAATTTGCCTTTTTTGTGCGAGTCATTGGTGAACTTCTCTCAAGCCAAGTAGCAGGTCGAACTTGTGATTAATTATTCACGAGTCCGACTTTGTTACTTGGCTGCTGACTGTTACTCGTGAGGCCAAAATTCTGTTGTAGCTTGTGCATGGAACAATGAAGGCCCGAGGGCAAAGGGTGAGCTTGCTGCTGTTCGTAGAAGAGTGTGCCCTATATCTGTTGCTTTTGTGTCCTAGAGTTGCTTTTGTGCCCTGGATATGTCATTTTCAGCCTTTTTTGTGCCCTGGTCTGCTGTTTTCTGTGCCTAGTGTGATTGTGAGTAGAGGTGTTGACTCTTGGGTGTGAGTAGAGGTGTCGTGCGAGTGTTACCAAAGGTGTGAGTGTTAGTAGAGGTGTCGTGTGGGAGGAGTGGCGACACCGAGCGGAAGGCAGCGGGGAGAGGTATGGTTCTTTGTTTTATGTTTAATTTAATTAATGTTTCATTTTGTAGTTTATTTTAATCTTTGTTTTATGCCCTATATTTGTCTCTTTTTGTGCCCTGGATATGTCTTTTTCAGCCTTTTTTGTGCCCTGGTCTGCCGTTTTCTGTGCCTAGTGTGATCACAAGTACAGGTGTCGACTCCTGGGTGTGAATAGAGGTGCCGTGCGAGTGTTACCAGAGGTGTGAGTGTTAGTAGAGGCTTTGTGTGGGGGAGTAGTGATTCTGAGCGGAAGGCAGTGAGGAGAGGTAGGGTTCTTTGTTATATGTTTAATTTAATATGTTTTGTTTTATAGCTTATTTTAATTCGTTTTATGTTTACTTTAATGTTTTTGATTTGTGATTTTTATTTATTTTTATTTTACTTTTAATTTTAATTTATTATTTTTTTAATGTTATTTTTTAATCTTTTTTAATTTATATTTTATATATTTTATTAATATTATTTTTTTATTTTTTGAAACCTTTTTTAATCTATATTTTATATTCTACTATATTTAATCTCTTTAAAATTTTATTTTCTATTTGATTTTTTAGTTATTAAATATTTTAAAGTTTTTATTGTTTATTTGCATTTTATAAAATTTAATATTTATAGTTTTTATTTATTTATATTTAATCTTTTTTATTTAATTTCATTTTTAATGTATTTATTAATATTTTAATGTTTGTTTTTTAAACTGTTTTTTGTTCTTTATAATCTTTTACTATTTGATTGGTAAATTATGGGATTCTATTGGGGCCCACACACTTTGAGAATTCAATAAGAACAATGAAAGTAGGAAAGGGAGGGAGGAGTGAGGGGAGAAGAGGAAGAATTACCAAGCTCATAAACAAGCCAACTTAGAAAGCATCATCAGCAACAAGAGAATTCAACAACGAAGCCATTAGCGTGCCATCCATAGTTACCAAGTTTAGAAATCCGGATCCGTTTGTGAGGGCAAAAAATTCCTATAATCTGGAATTATTGAAAGGGTTCAGAAAAATCCGATCCGGAATAACACACGTGTGTGTGTGAGCATAGTTTTATATATATATATATATATATATATATGCAAAATTGACAAATACAATGAAAAACATTAATAAAGTAATATAAAATGTTAATATTATATAATATATATATGCTTTTTGGGTTTTTTTTCTCTACTGAATACCTTATATATATATATATATATATATATAATATATATATATATAATCTACGTTGCCGATACGGATATGGGTACGAGTATTGGATATGGGGATACAACTTTTTTTGGGGGTTTGGATACGGCTGGATACGGTCGTACAAAATAAAAATAAAAATATAAAAATATAAAAATATAAAAATATAACCATATAAGCAAAATTAACCACATAATATGCATAGAGGAAACAAAATAACTTCAAATAAGTTAAATAACCACAAATTATACACTCATAATTCAATGTCAAATATCATAATATTCAATAGTCAAACTTATATTAGTTTTATAATAGGTACATGGTGCAAATGTTACAATGTATGGACAAAAATAAAGACGAATCAACATTCTCATTGTTCACTATATTCTTCTTTGCCTGCAATGTCTTCATCATCATGTGGTTCATTAGAACCACAAGTAGCAGCAGTGCCACTCCCACTAGCTCCACTATGCAAGTCGTGTGAAGCACTGTCTAGCTCCGTGTCAAGTAAAGAAAGGTAGCCAACGGAGGCATCTAAATCAGTAGGCTCTGGGTTCACATCCCACAACTTTGTTGGTCCTTGTATTGAGGTTGTTTATGTGAGAGAAGATGTAAGTTGGAATACACATAAACCAAATCCTCTCCCTTTTTTGCAGCCAACTTATTGCATTTAATTGAGTGGATAAAGCCATAGTTGCCCCAACTCCATTTAGCGGAAGAGGAACTTGCAACTTATTGAAGCCACAAAATGAATTATAATTTATAAAAAATAAAAAATTAAAAGACTAAAAGTTAAAATTTAAAACAAAACATCGAAAAGGTCAAAAGAAGGGTAGAGTAAAAAAATTAAAATCTTACTCGTGATAGAATTTTAATTGCAAGTGGTTGAAGGTGGGTGGATGCTTGCCCATGGAGGTACCACCAAAAGTGAGCGTCCATCTTGTAATTGTCACGGATAGCACCAAGGGAGTGACCCACCAAGGATATGAAATGCACAAACTCTTCTTTGACTGGGTCTTCTAGGTCTAGATCGGAAAAGATTCTAAAGAATGCTGCCATATATCCCTCAACAACATCAACATCCCTATATGGTACGACCCTCTTGGGCAAAGAAATAATCTTTGCACTGTAGTATTTGGGTGTCAAGGCAAAAGCAAGAAGATGCAATGGGGTGGTCATTTTGTTCCACCTTTCAATGAGATGCAACTTCACTTGAAGAACCTCTTCGTGGGATCTTGCTCTTCGGCATTTATGATGGATTTATTGTTTTCAATCATTGAGTCAATTCCATCATAAATCTCACCTAAACATGGATGATTCATGTCTACATATCTCAACACTCCACATGTCACCACCACACATCATCAAGAATCCACCCTTTCATCTTTGTGGCCCTCTCATTGTTTGCCTGCCTCCATACACCCCAAAGGTTGTTGACGACCATGCTACTCAATGCCTCATGCACCTTAACAAGTCGTCTCAAGACGAGGGTGTGAGGCAAATCGAGTCTCAGCTACTTAATACAAAATTAAAACAAACAATTAATAAACTTAAAAAATTGTTCAAAAATAAAAACACTACAAATTATAAATTTATAAAATTAAATTAATAGTTACTTTCAACAACTGCAATTTTGAGAAGGTCCTGAAGATGGCTTGGGACATGTGATGGTTGGTTATGAACATTTGGATCTCACTTCCTCCTCATAGACTTGTTTGATCCAGTCAATTTTTGTCCCCAACTTTTACAACATAAGGTTGAGAAAATGAACGACAGAAGGTGTCCAAAATATATGCCCATATCTTGCCTCAATCAACATGCCCGCAGCTCTGCAATTATTAGCGTTGTCCTTTACAACTTGGACAATGTTTTGAGGCCCCACTACCTCAATGGACTCTATGAGGATGTCAACAATGAATTGTGCATCCTTCACTCGCCCCTCACAATCAACGACCTTAAAAAACATTGCCCCTTTAGGGCTCATTGCAATCACATTAATCAATGGTCTATTTTCTGTATCTTTCCATTCATCGGAAATGATGGATACCTCTGTTTCGATCCATGAATCCCTGATGGGCTTCAATGTATTTTTTTTCTTTTGTCAATAAGGTGGTGTGCACCTTTTCATAACCTGGGGTGATAAACCCTTTAGGGGCAACATTGATAGATCTCACCATTTCCTGCCAGTATGGTGATTGAACAACATTAAATGACAACCCACATGCGTAAATACAACACATGATGTTCTGCTGTGCTATTTCCTTGGATTCATTTTGGAATGCCCTCTCCAATGGACCTACATCTTTTGTTTTCTTGCGACCAAGAGGTGAATCCTCTTCCTCCTCAGCCACAGTGGGTGTAGCAAGAAAGGGGTGTGACGGGGTCGCCACATTAGCATGAGATGGATCAACAGGGAGTGATCCTTTCTTTCTCAAAAGATGCTTTGATTTTTGTCCCACAACGACATTTGCCTCTTCTTGCTTTTTGATGTATGCAAGGATTTTTGCCTGTGGCAAGCCCTTTTCTGGCTTTCCACCTATGTTTGACCCATTGCAAACTCTGATTCCAGTGCTAGAAATTGCTCACAAATGAACTTTCACTAGACCATACTAGCTCTTGAATTTACCGTTACACTTTGAGCAAAGCCAATGAAAACACCCTCTACTAGGCATCTATTCTAATATTGTCACATATTTCCAAAGGGGCGTTCGCGAATAATATTTGGGGGTTATCCTTTGCCCCACCGAACTAACACTTGCAACCTGAGACATTCTAATTTCTAACAAATCGCTATAGGCTTATAGCTCCTGGTAAAAAATGAAAAATTGCTATTAAAATTTAATGGTAAAAAAAAAAAAAACACAATTACTATTAAAAATAAAAACATAATCATTGTATTTGGTATTTGTGAAAATAACTGTTAATAAATATTAAAAAACAAAATATATAAAATTTAAATATAAACAAACTAAAATATTTAGATACTAACAAATTAAAATACTATTAGTAAATACCATTATGTGTATCCTGATATAAAATAATAAATATAAAGTTTAAACTAATTAAGAATTTAAAATTTAATACTATACTAAAGTCTAATACCCTTAATTTGTTAAACTATGTTTACTTAGTGTCGTAAAAACAAACATATATATTAATATAATTTATAAACTATATAGTCTAGTCTAGATTATTTATTAAAATTTCAAACAAATTAAGGAAAAAAATGAAATTATAAACTATAATTTTAAATTTTATACTTTAGATTATTTATTGAAATTTCAAACAAGTTAAGAAAAAAAATGAAACCCACAGCCTATAAAATGCGGGCAACGATAGGGGTAGACGTAGATTAAACGCAGGTTAGACGCAACCTTCAGGGGGATACAACAGAGATTAAACACAACCTTCACATGGAGATTAAATGCAGCCTGTAGATGACACTGTTTGCAAAAACGCGATGGCACTCGACGAGGAAAGCTAATAAATGTGGTGGCAATGTTTGCTTTTAGGGTTACGCGAGTCCACGTTTGACTTTAGATTTTTTAAAAGTGAAAAAAAATTAAAAATGTTTTTTTATTTGACGTATCCAAAGGGGATACATGCAGGGCATGTCTTGCCCCCTGTGGATATGACTGTATCCGCAGGGGGCAAGACGTGCCCTCCCTGTATCCCCCATGGATTGTACTCGCATTTTACCATATCCACGTTTCGTAGCATATTCGGGATCCTCAGTTGCTGTATCTGGTAACGTAGATATATATATATATATATATATATTTAATTTTTTTTTTTTTGAAAAAGAACATGATTGACCCGGACGAACTTATAAGGGCCGGGCAAAAAATCCGTATCTGGCTGAAAAATTCGGCTCTGACTAGATTTTGTGCAGACCTAGCCAGATTTGGTAACTATGCTGCTATCACAAGAAACAACATGAAACAAAGATACGTAACCCATAAAAAGGTCAGCCATGGAAACACCATGGGTGATCCACAGGTATGTTGAAGAAGGAAGCATCGTTATTAGAGATCCAAGTGAGGTGCAAACTTGGATCCAAATGTCCACATGGTCGAGACAAAAAATGTTTTACATTCGTGGCCCACAGCTTGGGACATGAAACATCTAGCAGATTATCAATCCAGATAGAGGAGAGGAAGAGATAGATAAGAAGAAAGAGGCCCAAGCGGAAGCTCACCCAAAGATGTAGAAAGAAGTCCAAGTTGGGGCCAAGGGGAAACCAAATCGTCATCTCGTGACAGGGCAAAATCAAAAGCGAAGCCGAACGAGACTGATCATTGAAGCCGAGCACATCAAAATGTAGAAACCCTTAGGAGGAAGGAGAGAAGAAACCACAAAACCGCTGAAGAAGACACAAACAAAGCTTGCCATAACAACTCAAGTGAGGAGGAGCTTTCAAATGAGCGGCTCCTCCAAGGAGGAGCCTTACTGCCCTTCAAAGGTCGAATGATCTAGATCACAACGCCACGCCCAACCAAAAACAAGCCCCAACAAAGAGAAGGTTTGTTGGCCATTGCTACATAGCATATCTCCAAATGAATAGCACCACCGAGAAGAAGAAAAAATTGCACTTCGAGTAGCACATTGGCCAGAATAGAAGGAATTGTTGTCGCCTCGGTACCAGAGGGGTACTAGCTCGCAACAAAAGTTACTCTAAGCCCAAACCCTCTTGTTCCAAATTTTAGAAAAGAGAGAACAAAAGCCACCCCTTAGAGGACGAGTGAGATCAGAGGAGGAAATGAGAACCATACCCCAAGGAAGAAAGAAAACCCAAGAAGGGTCTAAGAAGGAGAACCAAATTGACAAATCTGGACCAAAGAAATAGATGGCAACAAGGCCTAACATGAACAGAGGGTAATGATCTTAGTTGAAATACTCCAAACATAATCCAACACCCTTTGTGGTCAAAGCCTAAAAACAAAAGACCGTCTCCAATGCAACTTTAGTTGCAAGAAATGCCCATGCCAATGAAAAAAGAGACTAGCAAAGGAACCAAAACCAAGAAGGGAACTCCTATGACCTACAACGGATCCCAAGTAAAGGAAAAGGCACAACAACTGTCACGAGGAGGCAACCACGAGGAGAAAATGCTAGGGTGGGAGCTAACAACCTAGGGCCAAAGACTGAGGGCACTGAAGATTGACAACAAAAGTAGATCCGAACATTGGCAGAACAGGCCAAACCCTCAAAGAAGCCCCCAAATTGTAAAATCGTGCTCATGCGTCAAGACAGGGCATGAGGCAGAGGTGAAGACCTGCGAGCATAGGGAAGCTGCTCAAGATCCAAAAATATCTTGGACTGAGGATAAAACCCCATAGGGGTGATAGAGAAACACACAAAGTGGGACAAAGAAGCAACCCGATAAGCAGAAGGACCCAAGTAGTAGGAAAACACAAAAAAGAAAGGTGCAGGGTGCATAAGCATGACATGTCCGAAAAAGAGGAGAACGAAATGACACCATCAAACAATAGACCAGGAGAGAAAGAAAGAGGGAGGAATGGTGTCAAGGATCTGGAAAAACGATAGTTGAAGTCGTCGCTAAATGGAGTCATTCCCCGCGTCTTTAGAATCACCGTATCCCACAATAAAGTTTGTTCGTATTTAACAAAAATATATTTTACATTTTATTTATTTTGACATATTTATGCATATTCTGTTGTTTGAACTTAAGTTTGCTTTTTTTTTCAACTTTATCCTTGTTGAAGTCAAACTCAAACCTTGTGACTTACAACTTTCCACAAAATATATGTATATTTGTGCATATAGTCGCGATTTTCTGCTGTTTTTGCTATGCTAAGGCGATTTTTGTCATTTCCAAGATGATATTATGGTCATTAATGATTATAGTCTTTGAGCATTATACTCCTTTTTAGGCCTAAAATTGAGTTTTATACTCTTTTTTTCATTGAAAAATAATAAAAAATATACTTGTGTCCTTTGCATTCATTTCTTATGTCATCTAATAGTGTTTTACATGTTATTTAAGTTTATTTTGTGAATTTATATATACTTTTAAAATAGTGATAAAGTTGCCGAGTAATCGGTGAGTCCCGAGTTCGAGTTAAATTTTTTGGCATTTGAGTAATTGTAGAGGACGAGTTTTTGAACTATGGTTCTGACAACTTGCAGTGACTCTTCCAGTTCCCCTATTCTTGGAAAATGGCCTACATGTCATATTTGGGTGGTTACTTAACTTGTTATGCATATTCGGGTGAAATTGCCGGTTATTGCAAACCAATGGTTACAACGGGTGTGAAATTACCTGTTAATACAGACCAGTGGCTTCAAAATTGCCGCTTGCATTAAGCAATGGTTTTGTCATTTGCCTAAAAGGGGTCCAATTGACCTTTGGTAGATGACTGAGATCTACTCCACATTATGTTCCTGATATGTTGGAACTCTATCGATGCTTCTAGGATTGCTTTTGATGATCTTCAACTTGCACAATGTTGTCAACATTGTCAACACGTCGCGCACACACAAACATTGATGCTTGTTTTTGGTTGATGCAAAATTGCTTGTTGACCCAGGTGCTCCTGCATTACACACATTGGGTAAATAAAATGATCCATGAGTACCTGCTCATGGACCATCTATGAGCGCTTCCACTGATTTTCTGTACTTAGAAATTTCGGATGCACTCATCAAAGTTGCATCTTTAGCTGATCTGTCCTTCCATTTGACCAGATATTCTTTATACTCACTGCCTCTTGTACTCTTGATGATTTTGGAATCTATCACCATGTCTACTTCTTCCCATGTCTTCTCAGGCAATTGTTGTCTTTAATCCAAAATTGAAGATTCTGAACTTATTTCTTCATCACTTGTTTGTCTCTCATGGTAAGGGTACAAATCCATTAAATTGAAGATAGGTGAAATATCAATTCTATTTGGTAGTTTTATGTCATAAGCATTCAATGAATACTTTCTTAGAATTTTACATGGCCCAATTTTCTTCCACTTGAGCTTGTTGTATGTTTTCTTTTGGGAACCTTTCTTTTCTCAAGTGAGCCAAAACCAAGTCTTTTACTTGGAACTCTTGTTTCCTTCTCTTCAAATTTTCACACTAAGTGTAATCCATGGCACTCCTTTCCAACTTTACCTTTACTTCTTCATGCACTTACTACATATATGCTGCATAGTCCTTTGCTCCAACACTTCTATTCATACCACTTGTATCTCTCAACTCACTAATGCTTCGAGGGCTGAAACCATACACAATCTGATATGGACTCTTGGTTGTACTTATATTGACTGAGGAGTTGTAAATTATCCCACTGTTTGGGCTTGCTTCCTACCAAACATCTCAACAACTTATGATGATTTTCATATTTCCGAGCAAGACTTCTCATTTTTTATTGATGAAGATTTTAAAGCTTGTTTTCATAGTGGGGACACTTTAATTTCAAGCAATCAAGGTGATCAACAAGCTGAAACAAAACCTGCAATAGCTTTAGAGGCGTCCATTCTTGGTATGAATTCTGAGTTTTGATTGTAAAAGGGGCTGCCCTATTGGATATTTGATTCCCTTGAAATCCACAGTGCAAAATAGGCCTGATGTTGAGTATTTTCGGCCTCTTGGTTCACGAGAGCATGCACATAATCGCTACAAGCAACAAGAGTTCATTGGAGATCAATTTGATTACCACTTTCAGTAGGAACAAAGGACTGGTTTTAATAAGAAATAGGAAAATCCATGAGGAAAATTTAGTTTTTCAGAACATAGGTAAGTTAAGATGTATAAGTTTCTATTATTTTTAATAATGCATTTTGTATGGCAACTTGTGGGAGTTTTCAAATTGAATGAGTGCAAGAATGTAATGAGACATGGCAGCTATTTCTCCATACCAGTAAATGGGTTTATTGAGCAGGTATGGGAGAAGTGGCATCTACTTGTATATGTTATAGATACTTCCTGCTTTCTGTTGTTTCCTTTTTGCCGGTTTTGGTGTTGTTGGAATAAGTGATGTGCGATCACAATTGTGTGTGGCTTGCAGAGGTCTCAGTTCAGTTCAGTTTAGCTGGACCAAATTTAGTTGATGGCTTCAGAGCAGTTGTGGGGCATTGATTCAGCTGGGATAAGATACAGCTCTGCTTCTATCGTGAGAATTCTGGGATCTCTGGATGCCCTTCCTGCAGCCAAAGCCAATGTTGGAGCCCAAAATGTCTTGTCATTTTGGACTCTTTAATATGGAAAATGCAGAATCATCTGAGTGTTTTGGCTAGTCAGAGAGGGTTCCTTGTGACTCTCATCACATGACTGTGGGCTCCTATACAGGCCTTCCAATACCAATTATTTGTCTTGTATACTGTAGTTAAAGTACACAATTTTTGTGGATGAGCTTATTCTCCATCCAAAGGCAAATATGGCAAAATCCTTTTTGAATGGGGACATGGAATCCACTTGTTTAAATTCAAGATCTAAAACTACATATATATGTGGGAAACATATTGAACATTCATTAGAGGTAGTATTTTTTCATTGTCTTCTTTAAATGTGTCAGGCAAACTTTCAGACTCTTTTCTTCATAAACTTTATGATCTTGATTCTCAGTACATGGAATGCAAGGGGTACCAGTATTAGCCTTTCTGTTTCTGTTCTTTTGCTGGATTAATCGGTTTTGATCACAGCTCTAATGATGTTTTGGTTTGAGAAGCTGTTGCTATTGATTCCATACCTACTTATGGTGAGTTGCAAAACGAGTTGTTACTGTGTATCAGTATCTGAGTCTTTTGTTAAGCTTTACAAAAAACATTCTTCCCTCGTAGATGCTGGTGATGAATATGATGATTTGGAGAGTCCTGCATTAGAATCTTGTCTGATTAGGTATATGCATTTACAAGCTGAGTTTGATGTAAGTTCAAATTCAGTAATCAACTTAATGCGGAATGAAAAAGATTGCACACACCAACCCATTTATTATAGTTCCCATCAAAGTTCTTCCACTAGAACTTGTGGAAGACATTCATCTAGTCTATTGAAAATTTTATGCATGTACATCAAAGAACATGAAGCGTCTATGGATGATTTATCCAGGAAATAGATTAGTGGTATCGTGCAGTGCACAATAGTGAAAGCTTTCTCTAGAATAGGTAAAAGGGATATACTGTCTCGTGCGTATGCAAATGTTTATGCAGGTACTTATTTGCTTGCTAGTATTCTGCGATCGATGGGTTGTTCTTTTTCAAGAGTTGCACAGATAAAAAAGGGAAAAGGAGATTTTGATCAGTTAACGCCTTTGGTTCTGTATCTACTTCAAGCATATCATTATATGATTGATTTAGTTGTGAGTTGTATTGGACAATGCCCTCACATGCAACCAATTGGAATTGTGTTGAACAAGATAATGGCTGAAATGCTTGTGAAAAATAAGAAAATTGTAGGAATTGCAGTGAGATATTTGTAGGTGAATTATATCTGAGGCTTCAATTGGGTTCTAAGTTGTTATGTAGGGGCATATGTTTGTTTGGAAGTCACTGATGAGCCTTCTTATTTTGGAGCACGGCGGAATTGATAGCTCAAGGGCATTGATGGAATCTTCAGAATTATCAATGGATTCTTGTGATTCAACTCCTGAAATAGTTTTGAACTAGGGAGAGAAATTGGTAGCAAAACAAACGGCTTTGAGAATTGGATCTTTTGGCTATTGGTCTGTTGGGTCTGCATTAAAATTCTGTTCTCCAAGGCATGTGTTTGTCTGAGCTACATTTTCCAATTAATGAAAGCCTTGCTTGAGTCAAAGAATAGCATGTTTCTAGGGAGCTGAACAAAATTCTGAAACTGACAGAGTTCATAGGTGCAATCTTAGTGTAGTCTGGCAGAGTAGTTGAATTGTATAAATATTTGTGCAATCTTAGTGTCTTCTTCTATAATTCTGACAAATAAGTAGGCCTCTGGTTAAGTTGTCATGCCACGAGTCTGAGTTGTGAAAGGCAACAAATTTTACGGGTTGCTGTGTAAGGTCTAATCGTAATTTGTTATTGCTTTGTCTTAGTTGTCTGTGATGCATTGTTCTGATAAACAATAAGATTGCTGTGTAGGTTGTCTTGTCACTTATCTGAGTTTATGAAAGATTCGGAACAAACTTTGCTTGTTGTGTTTCTTTTTGTTACTCAATAATTTGTTTATTGAAGCTTTGAGGACTCCATGGCGCAATGGAAAGAAGGCATTGTTCGTAGTATCGATCACTGTTGGCTAGATCATTCTATTTTATATTACATTTGTGTAGTTTTCCCCTTGAGATCTCTTCATTTTGCATATTTTCCCAAGGCCTCCATTTTCATGCATTCTGCCCTACATTGATTATTTCAGTTGTGTGAATGCATGTAAAACTGAGCCTGCAGGTCATACGTGTTTGTATTCACATCTATCTGCGACTATCTTTGTCTGAACTTTGAGCGATTTGTGATTATTTTGCTAGTGACAGCCAATTAGGTGGAGTTGTCATGGTGGCTAAGTCCTCTGTTCAGATTTGTGTTGTTTGAAACTTACCCTATACAATAGATTGCTGTAGGGTCTTTTGCCTTCGTCTAGTGGAGCCATGAGAGTACAGAGTAGGCCACCTCTCATATTTGCTGTCCCCAAGTCTCAACCTCCTTTAGTGAGAAGAGTCAATAGGCCTTTGCTGCTACAACGATCCATCCTCTATATTTAATTGATTTGTCCACTAAATGTTGGGGTGCGGATTTGTGCTCCAACAACATGTAACCTTACTATCTCCTTGAAAAACAATTGCCAATGTTCGTTGCATCACCTCTCGTCTTATTTGCTATGAAGTGTGCCATCTTTGAAAATCTATCAACAACAACAAAGTTAGAATCGTTTCGTCTTTGAGTCCTTGGCAACCCAAGAACAAAATCCATACTTATGTCTTTCCTTTGTCTTTCTGGTATTGGCAATGGCTGATACAAACTTGCATTCTGACTTTTTCCATTAGCATGATGGCAAACTATACACCCTACTATAAAATTGTTCACATCCACACTCTTCCTTGGCCAATAGTAGCTCTCACTTAGTTGCCCCAATGTTTTATCTGTGCCAAAATGTTCAGATAGTTCTCCACTATGATTTTCTCATACCAAGTTCTTCTTCATTGATCCTTGAGGTATACATAACTGTTGTCCTTTGAACAACAAAACATCCCGCAAAAAGAATTTCAACCACATGGTTTATCCATGCCGGTTGGGCTCTTGCATGTTTGCCGTGTATCATTAAAATCCAAATAGTCCTCATACAAGTCCCTTATTGAGTCAAACATGACTACTTCCTCTCTCATCTCATTCACCATAAGGCACTTTCTAGTAAATGCATCCACATTGCCACTTCTATGCTTCAAAACAAATGAATAACTTTGAAGAAATTTGACCCATTTCATTTTTTTGTTTTTCAGTGTACCTTGGCTTTTTATGATTTGCAGTGCTTGATGATTTGTGTACAATACAAATTCGTTGGGAAACAATTAATGCCTCCACTTCTTCATAGCTTGTATCATAGCATAAAATTCTTGATAATAAACAAAATATTTTGGCTTTGCTTCATTCAATTTCTCACTAAAGTAAACAATTGGCTTACCATTTTGATTGAAAACTGCTTCTACTGCTGACTCACTAGCATCACAATGAACTTGGAATACATTGTTGAAATCCAACAATGCTAATAACGGTTGTTACATTGCCTTCTTTAAAATCTAAAAACTATTCTTTGCAGCAATTGCCTACTTAAACTCTTTTCTTTCACCTTTCATTGTTTCCATAATGGGTGCACATATTCTGATATAGTTTCCAATGAATTTACTGTAGATATTAGCTAATCCATGAAATGTTCTTGCTCAAATGTAAAACTTGGTGATGGCCACTCAACAACAGCTTTTGCTTTTTTCGGGTCCATTCTTAACCCATCATGCGTGATCACAAATCCCAAATAGACCTCTTCCATCATAAAACTCCATTTATTTATGTTGACCAAAAACTTTTCTTCCTTCAACCTTTGTAGTACTTGCTTCATATGCAACGAATGTTCCTCTTTTGTTCTACTAAATATCAAAATGTCATCTAAATACACAATGACAAAGTTACTCAAATATGGATTCAACATTTCATTCTCAAGTCACATGAATGTGCTTGGTGCATTTGCCAATCCGAATGGCACATCTAGCCTTTCATACAAACTGATCTTTGTCTTGAATGCAGTCTTCCATTCATCACCTTTCTTAATTTTGATTTAGTGATACCCATGTTTCAAAATCAATCTTTGTGAAGTACCTTGCTCCTCTCAAACAATCCATCAAAGCATCCAACTGATGCAATAAAAACATATACTTGATCGTAATCTTATTAATGGCTCTTGAATCTATACACATGCCATTCCCTATCCTTGCTAGGTGCCAAAACTACTGGAACTGCACATGGGCTTAAACTTTTTCTTATCAAACTCGTATCCAACAACTCTTGTACTTGTCTGTTCACTTCATTCTCCATAGGTGTCAACCTATGCGCTTCCTTGTTTGGCAAACTAGATTCATGGATGGCAATCCATTTGGTAAATCTTTTGAAACAATCTTCACATATTCTTCCAACAAATTCTGCACTTCATGTGGAATTTCACTCACCTTATCTGTTGTCCCAACTTGTATGGGTTTGGTTTTGAAAGCAAAATATACCTTCTCCTTCTTTGCCTACTTCAAAAATTGTTTTCTTGAAACTAAGAAGACTTTAGGATTTGCTGTTTGCTTCTCCTTCCTTGTCCTTTAATGGGCTCAAAGCAAACTTTCTTCCATCCTTCACAAGTGTATAGGTATTAGCTCTACCATCATACACAACCTTTTTATCAAATTGCCATGGTCTACCCAACAACACATGACTTACATTAGTGTGTATAATGTCACACAAAACTTCATCTTTATATGGCCCAATCTGAAAATAAACCATACATTGTTTATTCACCAAAATTTGATGCCCTTTTTACAACCAACACCACCTTATATAGATTGGGGTGTGCTATTATTTTCAGCCCAAGCTTCTCTACCATCACATTAGATACTAAGTTATTTGTGCTACCACTATCAAGTTATCAACATTAACCTTACAACACTTACCTCCGGATTTGTATATGGTTGAGAAAATTTCTTTCTTTCCACTGGTTCATTCTCCTCCATGGCTGGTTTGAGCAGCACTCTTTTATCATGAGAGCTTCTCCATGTTTTGGCTCCTCCATGAGATTTGGGGATGTGATACTTTCCTCATTGTCTTGTGTAATGTGATTGCTTGCCTCTTTTCTTCTATTGCTGTTTGAATTGCTTTTGGATATTCAAAGGCACTATGCCCAACATCTCCACACTCAAAGCACGTACCCATGAATTCTCTATGTTTGTCTCTATCGTAGTATCCTCTTCCTCTTACTGCATGATTCTGATTTTGAGAAATGCTAGCTCTTCCTCATGAGTATGTTGTCCTCTACAGGGATTTGCTCGCCCTTTTCCTCAAGAAAATATTCCTCTCTTGTTGTATTTTGTTGCCTTCTTGAAAACTTCTCTTCTGCTTTCAATGCACATTGATAAGCTTCTTCTACCAACCTCAACTTAAAGATTCCAAACTCATCTCTTATGGAAATCTAAAGACCATTCCCATACCTGGAGATATTTTCTTCATCATCTTCAACATGACCAGCCTGAATGGTGAGCTTGTAAAATTCCTTTGTGTAATCCTTCACACTCATTTCTCTTTGCCTCAAATTCTGCAACTTCTTAAACAAACTCAATTGATAATCAGAGGGTAAAAACTTAGATTTCAACTTTGCAACCATCCTATCCCAAGTCTTGATTTTGTCCTTGCTTCTTCTCACCCTTTTCTGCTGCACATGATCCCACTGCAAGGATGCAGGTCCCTTCAACTTAGTGCAGGAAAACTTCACTTTTATGGGATACTCCATCCTACCCCAAGACTTGATTTTGTCCTTGCTGCTTCTCACCATTTCCCACTACACATGATCCCATTTTAAGGATGCATGCCCCTTCAACTTGGTGCAGGTAAACTTCACTCTCACGGGATCCTCCTTTTGCTGATAGTAAAGATACTTTTTCAGCTTTGTGATCCAATCAATAAGCTTCTCAGGGCATAAACTTCTTGAATAGCTAGGGGTGTCCAACTGCAATGGCCTTCAAAAATTTCTTTTCTGGTTCATCTACTAGGTCTTTAATCTAACTTCTGGTGCTCCTCCTCCATCATCACTCACATCTATAACAACAGTTCCTCTACATTGTGCAATCTCCATTGCATCCAACCTCGCTTGGATTCCTATCAACATCTTTGCCAAGTCTACTACTCTTGGTGCCCTTCCTCCTCTTGCACAGGGTGCTCCTCTATGTGCCATCTCTACTCCTCACAACTCTCAAGAACAACAATGCAGGACTTTTCACAGCCTGCAACTGATTGAACTAGAGTCTCGCACACTCAACCCAACAAGACACAATATTGCTCTAATACCAATGGATGCTAACATGAATGAGGCGGTCAAATTAATGGTTGCCTTACTCCTCAGCCCAAACACACACTCTTCATTGGGCATATTTTAGACATGAACTCAGACTTAGAACCAAACACATTCTTTATTTGCTTTAAATGAGAGTGTTATAGAAATTTGATACATGCACACTTGTGTAGCTAAGCAAAATACAACATGAAGAAGATCTACAACCAGTTCAATTTCTCAAGGACTTGTTATACACACTGATATGTTCTGGACACACATTCCTAGCAAGCTCCTTGAAAGCTTTTGCTCTCTCTCTCCCTTTCTTGGAAGCTGGAACTAACTCCCTCCCAATTGGCTTCTTGGCTCTTGTAAACTGATCCAAATCTCACCTGACTGTTCTGTTAACCTGCAACGACTCTTCCAGTTAGTCTGTTCTTCGAAAATGGTTCACATGTATTCAAAAACCCTAAACTTGAAATTAAGAAATCATTTAAGTGGTGAACAAGAAGTAAATGGAGAAGAGGGCGCTGTCAGCAGTCATGGAGGGACAATATTTGAAAGGAACATCTTTTTGAGAACTTTAATTCAAACATTCGCTAAATTTGATCTTTGTGTCTGCCTTCAATTACAATGTGAGTTCATTTACTTGAATATTTCTGATATATCATCGCAGTTGTGCTAGGAACAAGGTAATTTGCTACTTTTCCTGTCTTTGTTAAAATTCTACAGAAATTTGGTCTATACATTTTCAGATAAACAATCTTGTTAAATTTGTACTACATTCTATCAAAATACATCTGGAATATAATATTAGACTGCATCTATTGTTTGTCTTTGAATTCCTTGAATGTTCTGGTAGTTGAGAATACAGTAATAAGAATGGTATATAATATATATGAATAGTATTATATGCAAACTTGGCATTGTTACTCTCGAGCCTTGACAGAGATTGTGTATTTATGCAGATCAAGGCGTGGCTTGAGGAAGGAAAAGATGTAAGATTGGGTGATTGGAAAGCTGCTGATGTCGAGATATTGAATACCTTTCAGTTGCTAAGTGCAAAGCCAGTTGTTTACTTGGTAGGTTAATACTTTTATTGTGCAGGTCCATCAATAATTTAATATCAAAATATCCCTTTTGTATTTGCTTTTGACCTAATACTGGGCTCTCCATTTCATCTATTTTTTATTGATATATAAGGGTTGAATTACTAGGGATCAAAAAACAAAAGCATTACATTTCAGCAATGTGCCAAAGCCCATAAGGAAGAGGCTTTGGCATAAAAACATCAATGCCTCTCATGAGAGGGGCCTGAAACACCCTTCATTAAAATATGCTGCCTTATTACCAGTGTTACCCAAGGACTCTTCCCCCCCTAATTTTTTCCTCATCCAGGACATTTCAGGGATGGGGAGGAAAAATCCCCCTCCTATCCCTTTCGACAAACCAATAAAGGGGGACATCCCTTGACTTTCAACACTCCCAGGAATGCCACCATGTCCTGGAGATAGGACATGGAACATTTTGCTGCCTCGGGATGTGCCTTGACCATCTTGTGAATGTCCTGCCATCCCCACGATATCAGGACATCCCTCGACCGTCTTGGGAATGTCTAGAGTCTAGATGCCCTGGGACACCAACATACAAAAAAAAGACAAAATTGAAAAAAATATTAATGTGCACCTAAAAGGATGTCCCTCCACCATCGTCGTTTTTTTGTACATTGTTTAGTTTGTAATTTTATATGTTCATACTTATAAATTGTAGTTGGACTGTGTCATTGTAACTTCAGGGAATTGGCACTTTGTAGTCAATTTTATTCATTAAATACTTGACTCATGAGAAATATTGCAATATCATTCAATGTTGGATCATGGGTGTGTCATGTTATTTTAATTTATTTTCAGCTTCTCAATTTGTTTATAATTTTAATTTATGTCCCTGCCTCCCCCCATCTTGGAAACTGATGCAACATTGCTTATTAGATGGCCGCAGAAGACAACAAACAGACAACATTTCATAATGGTCATATCTAGGTCTGAGAGTAGAACCAATAAGAACTTTTACAGAACATTATAACTGAAGAAACAGAAATATCAAATATGGTAGTAATGGGATTAAACAACATCTCCCAAGTTTGGCCAGCCTAGAGAAACAGTGCTTGCTGGGAAATCTTTTCCTATCTCCTGAACGGAAGCATGAGCCTGGGTTTTACCAGCTTGAACCGTCCCAGCAGTGCATTACACTTATTATTGTAGCCTAGCCGCTACTGCTTCTCCAAGATAAAGATGGGAAAATATGTCACCTTTTCGTGCTCTGCTACTCTGCACAGGACCTTGAAAGCATGGAATGACAAGAGAATCCAAACCCAGGATAATGACAGAATCTCTGTCAAATATCATCCCATGAGAACTGTTACAAAACATTGCAAAAATTGAAGCAACAGTAATATAGCAGGAACAGGTTTAAACAATAACCCCAAGTTTAGCTGCCCTGGAGAAACAGTGCTTGCTGGCGAGCCTTTGCCCATATCCTGAATGAAAGCGTGAGCCTAGGTTTACCAGCTTGAACTGTCGCAGCAGAGTTTTCCACATCAAATATTTCAGCCTGAGCCTTTACTGCTTTTTCAAGATTAAAGCTGGGAGAATCTTTGTTACCCATATGACTATGCTAGTCTGCACAGCCTCAAAACTGGTTTTGAACCACATCATAATCCATACTCAGGATAACCACAAAATCTCTGTCAAATTTCATCTCATATGCGCAGACGTGGGATTTATTTTTATCCAAAATCATCTTTTCCAGGTGGGATTAAACAACGTCTCCCAAGTTTGGCCAGCCTAGATAAACAGTGCTTGCTGGGAAATCTTTTCCTATCTCCTGAATGGAAGCATGAGCCTGGGTTTTACCAGCTTGAACCGTCCCAGCAGTGCATTACACTCATTATTGTAGCCTAGCCACTACTGCTTCTCCAAGATAAAGATGGGAAAAATATGCCACCTTTTCGTGCTCTGCTACTCGGCACAGGACCTTGAAAGCATGGAATGACAAGAGAATCCAAACCCAGGATAATGATGGAATCTCTGTCAAATATCATCCCATGAGAACTGTTACAAAACGTTGCAAAAATTGAAGCAACAGTAATATAGCAGGAACAGGTTTAAACAATAACCCCAAGTTTAGCTGCCCTGGAGAAACAGTGCTTGCTGGCGAGCCTTTGCCCATATCCTGAATGAAAGCGTGAGCCTAGGTTTACCAGCTTGAACTGTCACAGCAGAGTTTTCCACACTAAATATTTCAGCCTGAGCCTTTAATGCTTTTTCAAGATTAAAGCTGGGAGAATCTTTGTTACCCATATGACTATGCTAGTCTGCACAGCCTCAAAACTGGTTTTGAACCACATCATAATCCATACTCAGGATAACCACAAAATCTCTGTCAAATTTCATCTCATATGCACAGAGGTGGGATTTATTTTTATCCAAAATCATCTTTTCCAGGTGAGTGTGATGTTTCATGAAGTCAATCTCATCAGAATCCATACTCAGGATAACCACAGAATCTCTGTCAAATTTCCTCTCTTATGCATGTAAAAGGGATTTCTTTTTATCCAAAATCATCTTTCCAGGTGGGTGTGATGTTTCATGAAGTCCTAAAATCCCTTAGTCACTTACCATCACTTCCAATTCATTAATTCGTTTGCAGAGACAAAGCCATTATGTTGTGTGGGTAGACAACCACCAAGAAAAAGACCATATGATTCATTAAACATTCTTCTGAAGGTGAATTTACCACATCAGGTAGAGTGTAATTTTGCAATTGAGAGGGTGTATGTGCAGAAGCCCAATTACCTAACATTTTCCCCTTCTGAGATACGTGCATGTATGTAGTCCCTGACTGTTTAATTGTAATCTTTCTGATCAGGGCTCTTTTGAATGGCTTCTTAAAGTAACCTGCCGGTGGCCTCTTCTCACCATGCCTGACATTGAGAATGTATGGTGGGATAATGCCAACGACACGTTTAAATGTCTTAGAATGGGCTACCAACCACCTTGGCCCTATCTGTACTCCCTAATCACATTTCATGCTGCTGCCTCAATCACTACTTCCACCTTCCATGGAGGCCTGCCAAGGGATTTAGCCACATTGTTTGCAGAGAACCAAAAGTTACCATGAATATCGGGACCTATCTCTTATCTGGGAGGGAATGTAATTGAAGCTGGTATGAATCCTTTCATGCAATGATGCACTGATCCCTGAGGTGCAAACCTTTGTAGTTTAGGTCCATCTGCTCCATAGAAATCCAACCATACTCATGATGCAATCAATAACTGTGCCCTAGGCTGCAGAAGTCGAAATATCTGTTCTTCTAACTTTTTCCTGAGTTTGTTTTTCACATTTTTTGCAATAAATGCATCTGGATGCTTTCTAAAGGCCAGTTAACTTGTGCTTATTAATTATTGGAAATCGAATTGCTATTCTGTATCTAGTATCTACCCATAACGTTTTTATCATATTTACTAATGTTTCTCAATAAAATTTAAACTTTTTCGCTTATACATCCCAATTTCTTATCTTTGGGACAGATTTTCAAAGCCTAGTAGTTTTTGTATTTCTGCAGATATTTATCTTGTGTACGTATTTGTACTTCTTTTGATTCTATGTAAGATCTATTTGACGGTCACATTAGCTGCTTTTTTGCTTTTGGAGTTTAATATTTTTTGTTCTTTCTCTTACACTCGCACACATAGCTTTTCCTATTACATTAGCTACTTTTTTGCTTTTTTGCTTTTGGAGTTTAATATTTTTTGCTTTTGGAGTTTAAAATTTTTTGTTCTTTCTCTTACACACGCACACATAGTTTTTCCTATTTTCTTATATGTTCAGTAGCAATATACTCATGGTGTAAGTGATAACTGTGCCCTAGGCTGCAGAAGTCGAAATATTTGTTCTTCTAACTTGTTCCTAATTTTGTTTCTCACCTTCCTTGCAATAAATGCAATCTCTAAAAGGTGGTTTGTAAAGGCCAGTCACCTTACTTGTGCTTTTTAACTATTTGAAATTGAATTGCTATTCTTTATCTAGTATCCACCCGTACCATTCTTATCATATTATTTCGTTTGTCAATAAAATTTAAACTTTTTTGCTTATATATCCCAATTTCTTTGGGACAGCCTTTCAAAGTCTAGTAGTTTCTGTAGTTATGTAGATATATACCTTGTATACGGATTTTTACTTTCTTTTCATTCTATGCAATATCTATTTGACGGTCCTGTTAGCTGATTTTTGGTTTTGGAGTTCAATATTTTTTGTTCTCTCTTATACGTGCACACATAGCTTGTCCTGTTTTCTTATATGTTTGGTAAATTGCTCTCATTGGAAAGAATGAAACTAAAGATGAAAACTTTTGTTTGTTTGTACATTTAATGAGTACTGGTATGCAGGTTAACATGACAGAAAAAGACTACCATAGAAAGAAGAACAAATACCTCCCAAAGATACATTCTTGGTAAGCAACATCATCAGTTAGTGGTTTTCTTAGTTTTCTTCTTTGATTCTTGAATTCTCTCTCTCTCTCTCTACACACACACATACAGAGATCCTACACATATCATGCTTGTCTATTTAATTTGAATAGATTATTTCAGGCTACACGTTTATATGATGGTCTCAAATGTTTATGAATAAAAACTTCTATTTAGATGTATGAGCGATTTAAAATTATTTACAGGCTTTTGTATGCATGATAATGACAACATGTGGTAATACATAGCTTTTGCCAAATAGTTGAATTTTGGCCACAAATTTCTCCATCTGAAATGTATCCTCTGAGTTGGCTACCCCAGGTCCCATCATTTTGACATTTAGAAAAGTAGTCATGATCCACATGGTTTATTATTCAACTGTGGCTTACACATAGCTTAATATCTCGTGTTATGGAAAACCTTAACTGTCTGCATTGATCAAAGTTTTGGATTATTTGTGCTTCTATTGGGAATCTGTTGACAAGCTGTTTCTAAATTTTCTAAATTTTTAATGGTTTTAGGGTTCAGGAGCATGGAGGCGAACCTATAATACCCTTCAGTGGTATACTAGAGCAGAAGCTTGCAGATATGCCTCCTGATGAAGCTGCCAAATATTGTGAGGAAAACAAGATTCAGAGGTACATTATGGTTATTTTTGATCTGATACACAACATTTTTCCATTGGGTAAAATGCATTTTTGATAAGCATGAAACTGGACATAATGATGATCGAAAAATATGAAACATACATGTCAACTTTGAAGCTTTAACATAATTATTGATTTCAAGTATACGAAAGATATGAAAAATACTTGGTTGAAGCATTCTAAATTAAAATAAGTAGTTGGCATATACTGGCATATGGGGTTGCATCAGTATATATAAATTCACAACTACAAGCCCACACGTGCATGTGCATGTGCATGCCCATGTATATCACTTTGGAAAGAAGCATAAACATTATTAGCTACACATGCACAGTTTCTCATTACATGCTTGATTTCAGTCCCTTTACAATACACGAAACAAAGCACATAAGTCAGGCCATATTTCAATTTAGATTGGATCCAGAAGCTTTGTAATATTTCAATTTATATTGGATCTCAGTCACTACAATTTCTTCAAATCAAGATCGTTAGAGGTATGAAACTAATGTAGCCAATTAATAAAGTGTATTGAGGGCTAAAAATCTTTAAAAGGTAATTTGCAATTATTCTGGTTTAATGAAATCTCTCTTCTTTGGGCATTTGCTTCTTGCCATAATGTGTTTTTTGTTTTGCTTATGGTTAAATTTATTTGTGTACTAGGCTGCTAGTGTAAGATTGGATCTCAGTAATTTCACTTTCTTTGAATCAAGATTGTTAGAGGAACAAAACTAATGTAGCCAATTAATAAAGTGTAATGGGAGCTAAAAACATTTTAAAACTAATTTTGTGATTGTTCGGGTTTGATGGAATTTATTTTCTTTGGGCATTTGCTTCTTGTCATCATGCATTTTTTGTTTTGCTTATGGCTAAATGTATTTGTGTACTAGGCTGCTAGCATAAGATTACTGCGATCACGAGTACCAACTTTTCCTGGTCGTCTATAGGAAATTATTCTATTTGGGTTGGATCTCTGTTGCGCTTTGACGTTTATGGGGTATAAGGCATGAGGCTTGATGATAGTATCGATATAAATGTATTGAATGAGTTTGAGATGTTTCCAACTCGTATGGTTTTCTTGCTAGCCATGAGGCATGATGATGGTATCCGTATAAATGTATTGAATGAATTTGAGATGTTGCTAACTTGTTTAGCTGTTTTGCTATCCTGGTAAAGCTAGTTTGTGATTCTCTTTGTTGGACCCTTTATTAATAAATGGTTTTGTTGATGTCCAACATTCTGATTACCTTGATTTCTTTTAGACCTGTGTTGACCATCCTTCTGTTCAATAGATGGGTTCTATTTTGTATTTTTGTAGTAATTAGCATAGCTGCACATGTAGGAGATAATTTTTCATATCTGCCATTGATTTGTATACTCTGAAGTTTCAATTACTTCTGGTGAATTAGCAGATTACGATGCTGTTTTACTTAAATTGTACTTCAATCTGACAGTAATGGAATGCAAAATTGTGCTTGAATTAGTGTACTTAATTTACTGGAAAGGAAACAGTGCTGCAGTTGCACAAAATGTAATTGAAACAACCATTAAATAGCAAATATCAGCAACCACGAACAAGATTGACACACGGATTTTAATAAAGAAACCCCATTGTATTGAAAACCGGTTGGAAGTGGCAATAGCTCAGCTTCCTCTACTCCTTTTTTTTTGGCAAAAACAGTTACAAAGAGCTCAGATAGAGCATTTATAACAATTTTCCTATCGCTGTGCTCATTCAAACTACTCTCTGCACTATAAATTTTACTCCTACAACCAACTGAGCTGACAAACTCTTCCTTGCAAACTCCTTGCTTACAATTGGGCTTGTGCGTCTTATAGGAACTTTGGGAGTGTCCTTAAAGGACTCTCAAGCGTCACAAAATTAGAATGAACAGCATTTCTTGCTGCAACTCTGCCTATTCATTTCTCGGGGGTGAAACCACCACAATTATAAGGGCTAATCCAGTAGGATATGTGTAACCACCATGCCACAAACAAAAGTGCGATGACACAAACGAAGCTGCCATGCCCCACATTCAAAACCATTCTGTCAGAATTGCAACAACCCCCTTCTGCACTTGCCATGCAAAATGTTGTGTGTTTTCTGCTTTGATTTTGATTGAGTTCTTAGTTGGATGATAAAGAAGTTTGTTTTCTGGATTCTTATCCAACATACATATCCTTTTCGGGAGATCTTTTGTCCCACAAAAGCTCAGTGGTTCAAGAGATGTAGGAAAAGTTCTCCTACTTTATCCTTTAGGTATCATCTTGTTTACTTTGGTGTTGTCCCCTTTATATTGATCTGCCAAGACCCTTTTGGTCCTCTTCTAGTCTCACCGAGTTTCTTCTGCAGCACCACATCCTCCTCCAACTCTCCTTGTGCGTCCAAGATATCTTCAATAAAGGATAGTAATCCCTCATCTTCTTCATCCAACATGGATGGATTGTAAAGATGCAAGTTCTCACAATTGACAATTGAGTACATCCTCATAAATGAAGGAAAGTCAAGCTTTAAAGTATTCTCTCCAACCTGCTTCAATATGTTGAATGGGCCACATCTTGGGGGTTTAAGCTTCCTAGCTTATTCTTCGCGTCTCTCTTTGCTCAAGTAAAGCCACACCTTAAATGTTTGCTTTTGATGGGGCTGGTCATGCCTCGCCTTATATTCGGCTGAAGGCTTCTCTAGCTGTTCCTTTAATTTGAGATTTTTTTAATCCTCTCAATGAATTTTTCTGCTCTTGTCACCTCAGAATCTAGTTCTTCCCTTTTCTCTTTGTTGTCCCAATGCAAAATCAAGTGGGTTAATAGGCGAATAACCCAAACATACTTCAACAGGTGACTGATAATCGGATGTATGCACTGCTATATTTATATGAATGTTGTATATATGCTAAACATTCATCCCAAGTTCTTTGGATGTTTGTTGTCAAAGCCCCTTATCAGCTGAACCAAGGTCCTCTTAACAAATGTATTCTACCCATCGGTTTGAGGATGGAAGTTTGCACTTTGTAGTTTGGTATTTATCTTGCTCCGCAAGTTCGTCCAAAGCTTTTCCAAAAATATTGAATCCTGGTCTGATACAGTAGACTTATGCAAACCAAAATGCATCCAAATCATTAGAAAATAATAAATCAGATGTTTCATGTCCTTTTATTGTCTTCTTACATTGAATTAAAACACATATTGTTGAATCTATCTATAGCAACATACAAGTAGTCATGTCCATGCTTAGATATAGGCAAATCTTATACAAAATCCATAGAGGTGCTCTTGCATGGTCTAGTAGGCATACATATAGGCATGTACAACTTTTGTTTCTAACTTTAGGCTTGTTTGTGCAAACATAATTTACATCCTCTAATGAATTTTGAAATCTCTTCTTACATTTTGGGGCAATAAACATGACTTTGAAAATGGGCTATGGTTTTGCCAACACCTAAATGACATGAAACTTTGGAAGTATGTGCTACTCTCACGAGTAAAAGTCTTTCCTCCTTTGGCATACATAGTTTGTTCAACTGGTACAGTAGCCCATCCCATGACCTTGGATGCTTGTTAGCATAGCCCCTTGTTAGCTGAATGAAGGTCCTATTAACAACTTCTGTCTGCCTAACGGTTTGAGGATGTAAGGCTTCTTTGTAGCTTGCTATCGATCTTGCGCCACAAGATGGTCCAAAACTTCCCTAAATACCTTTAATCCTTGTCTAATATAATAGATTTAAGAAAACCAAAATGCACCCAAACATAGGAAAAGAATAACTCGGTTGCTTCATATCCTTTTATTGTCTTCTTATATAGAATTAAAACAAACATCTTGCCGAATCTATCTAATAGCCTACAAGCTATGTAGTCTATCCTCAGATTTAGGCAAACCTTTGACAAAATCTGTAGAAATGCTCTCCCATGGTTTAGTAGGCACAAATAGATGCATGCTCAAGCCTTATTTTCTAACTTTAGGCTTGCTTGTGCAACACAACTATGCTGATAAGCATAACCTAGAATGGCAGCTGGAGGTGGTGGTGCACTGTAATGTTTGTGAAATGTTAATAATTAATGGATGACTTTAAATTTAACATCCACTTGATCATCATATGGAAGTTTTTACTTCTTTTTTGGAGTAGTTGATTGAAAAATCATAATATCTTGGGCATATATTCGAGTTTGGAGCCAGCTTGTTTTCTTTAGAAATATTTTTTCGAGCCTGATGCAATGGCTCATCTAGATTGATGCCTTCTATCATTAATCAACGGGAAATTTGCGGTGAAGGTAATAGAGTCATGAATCAATGTGGTATGTGACAAATCCAAGATAAGGACCTCTAGATCGATATCTCTCCGCATTTTTCAGATAGATGTATTTAAGATATATGTACTAGTTTACATCCTCTAATGAATTTTGTGACCTCTTCTTGTATTTTTGGCTAGTACACATACATTTGCAAGTGGGCTATGGTTTTCCCAACACTCAAATGACCCAAAACTTTGGAAGTATGTGCTTCCCTTATGAGTAGCAGTCTTTCTTCCTTTGGCACACATGGTTTATCCAAACTTGTAGAGTAGCCCACCTTCCCATCTTTGAGGTCGAAATCAACTTTGTTTTCAACATCCATTCTGTTGTCTTCAAATGCCAATGCCTTCTCAAAATCTGCATCTTGATCACATGTTTCCTCATAAGTCTCTTTTGTGAAAGGCCCAAGTTGTGAAAGTTTTTCCAAATCTGAAATTTGCTTTGAAATTGGTGTCCTAGATAGCATATCCTCTGCTACATTTGTAAACCATTTCTTATCTTTGATCACCAAGTGGAAGTGCTGAAGAAATCTGATCCATTTGTAGTGTCTTGCTTGTTGCAATTCATTTTTTGCTCAAGCAATTGTTTCCTTGCTCAAGCAATTGTTTCCTTGCTCAAGAAATAATGTTTTCCTTTTTTAATTGCTTGAAAATGTATATAATTTCTTTGATATAAACATGGTATTCTCTTACAACTTCAAAAAATGTCTTTGAGTGATAACAAACTAGCTTACCTCCTTGCAATAAAACTACCCCCATAGCATACTCACTTGCATTTGTTTCAACTTTAAATGGATGCTACAAATTAGGAGGAGCAAGCACCAATGCATGGCCGATTTTATATATTAATGAATCAAAAGCAATCATGTCCCTCCTCCAATGAAATTTTTTACCACTTGTTGCAATGGCATGCAAAGGTGCCTCCATTGCGGAGATTGATGGAATGAACTTCCTCATATATTGAACTACTCCAACAAAGCTTCTTATTTTTGTAGTACTCCTGTACGTGGGCCAAATAGTGAAATTCTCAACTTTTGTTGGATTAACTCTTTATTGTTCTCCATTTACATGCCCTAAATACACTAGTCATTACTTTGCAAACTCACATTTCTTTATATTGAACAAAAGATTATTTATTTCAACACTTGGAAGACTTGTCTCAAATGAGGTAGATGTTCTTTCAAGGAGCACCGAAAAATCAAATATTATGTAGATATACTATGACACATATTTATGATTGGCTTCAAATCATCATTCATCAATCTCATGAATGTAGCAGGTTCTGTACATAAAGCAAATGGAAGTACGAACTATTTATACAAAACTACTTGTGTTTTGAAGGTAATGTTCCGTACATCCTACTCCATATGAAATTGGTGGTACCTAGATTTCAGATCCAAATTTGTAAAATAAATGGCATGTTGAAGCTGGTCCAACAAGCCATCAATCCACAAGAGTGGATGCTTGCTCTTGAGGGCAATATTGTTCAAGACTATAACTTATGCACGTAAACTAAGAGCTACCCTTTTGTACCATGATAGTGGGTGACCGACATGGAAAAGTACTTGGGTGTATGACCCATTTTCCTAAAAACTCTTGAAGTTGTTTCGCTACTTTATTACTCTCCAAAAGTGATTTCTTGTACAAACCAATATTTTGGTGGATATTCTGGCAGGAAATGAATCTTATGCTCTACTTCTCTTTTGGGTGACAAGCCTTTGGAGGCTTGGAGCACTTCTTGAAAATAATGCAACAACTTATCCAAAACTTTCACCTCCTTGTTAGCACAATCAATTTCGAAATTTTCTATCTCATCATCTTACTTATCCTTCAAAAGAATCAAACAAAATCTCTTATTTGCTTGAATGAGTTTTTTTGGTTTGGTTGGCATTTACCATGGAAAGCTTGGGCTTCTTTGATGTGCCTTGATAATATAGCTGACTCCATCTTTTTGTATTTGTTTGCATTGCTCACACAAATATAACATCCTTGATATACAAGTAAGGACTTCCAAAGACAACATCAACTGCATCAAGTGGAATCACATCTGCTTCCATCTCATCAACGCTTTCTGGATTAATGCCTAATATGATTCTAAATCTTTTGGGTACTTGAATTTCTACACCGTTCTCCATTCACCCCTAGGGATGTGGATCCAGATGATCATAAGCTTTTAAACCAAGTCTCTTAACAACTTCGTGCAAAATAAGCTTGGACTGTGGGCCCATATTAACAAGTGCATTTACCTTTGTTTTCTTGATTTAGAAAAGCTATGCCTTTTTCTTCTCTTTTTTGCTCTGTGCTAGTCGTGTATCAATGCAACCAAATTTATCATCTATATCGAACTGTCCTCTGCCTTCACATCTGATTCTCCCTTCAAAGATTCCATAGACTTCCTGGAGTCCTCTTTGATGTGGTTCTTAGGGTGCAATTAAGATTGCAATTTCCAACATTTTGTGTGTATATGTCCGTCATTTATTACAATGACTACAATGATGTTTTGGAGCCTTTCAAACATATAAAGGGTGACATTTTTAAAAAAATCTTTCCACTTTCCTTTCTTGCAGGATTTGGCTGGCTGTTTTTTGCCTTTCTTGGGTTGGTTTGTAGACTGATTTTTCTTGGAAGATTCACTCTCACCTTGCTTATTTTCTTCCTCAATGTAGCATGCTTGCACACAAACCTCATCAAGGTTTTCTTTTCTTTTGATAATTTTTTTTTTTTTGTTGACATCAAGAGTTACTAAAATAACAGCTTACAAATACACCAAGAAGCTAGCTTTTAAAAAAGCTAACTTTCTAATCTCACACATTGAAAAACTAAGCTATGCATCCTCATCAAGGTCTTTTAGCTTGCTAAAGCTAACTCCCCTTTTGTGTGAATGGAGACTGCCCATGTATTTGGTCAAGTTATCTTCATCTTCCAAGTCCAAGCCTAACAAACATGGTTTGCCTAATGAACTCTGAAGTATAAACTTGGGCGCTTTGACCATGATTGTCTAAAATTTATTCCACTTAAATCTTTTGATAAATTTTGTACCCAATAGGATAAAAAACCATTTTTTTGAATTCATCCCAAACTAGTTACAGCTGGTTTTTTCTGTTTTCTAAAGAAACTAAATAGCTTTTCCTCAAAGGGAACGATCCTCAATTTTGATAGTGTAAAAGAATTCTTTTTTGTCTCACTTATTTTATGCATACTAAAGTATACTGTCATTTGTTTTAACCATTTGTCAACTATTTCAGCATTTACTTGCCCTTCAAAAGTATTAATTTCAACCTTTGCTTCAACTTTGAAAGGGGGATGGTTAGATGATTTTATCTTAGCTTTGCCTTTGTTCTTTTCACCCATTAGATTTTCTTTGAATTCTTTCTAATAGGGCTGCTCTTCTTATATTCCATGTTTCTTGATAAGAGCACACCTCCATGTCTTGGCTCTTAGTCATTAATTCTTGTTTGAGAGAGTAAAACAAAGATAAGAGAAAAACTCATAATAAAAAGAGAATGTCATGTCCCCTTTTTGAAATAAAGTATAAAATAATAAAGTTAATATTTTAAGTTGTCTAGATGACTTACTTTTATTAAAAAAAAAGTGACAACATAATATTATTTTATTATTGTTAGAAATTAAAAAAGGGTGACAAAAGAGAAAAGTGGAAATAAAAGAAAATGGTAAAATTGAAAATTAAACCCCGAAACCTAAAAGTATAACTTTAACCCTAAAATTGACAATCAAGTCTATATATTGAGAGTTCACATTGTAAATCATTCAATTTTTATTATCAATATTTCTCAATTGATTGAGCCATCCGTTGTATTGGTTCTCAACATAAGGACAAAAACCCTTATAGTTGGAACAAATTGTGAGGACGAAAACCTTCTAACCAATTGAGGTGATTCTATTCAAAAATCATAATTGTGCTTGCAAATCAAGATCAAATTTCAGTTTCAGTGTGATTGAAGATTATTATCAATTTACAGTTTTTTGTGAGGGTTTAAAGTATTTTAATCACTATTGAGCATCCTTGGGATGCTGTTGTACCTCATCTGGAATTGCCATTCATTGCTTTCGAGCCTACTGCTGCCATCCAGACAGAAAACAATCCTAGAATGTTGGTTGGGTTTCAAGTACAATTGGGGTTATTGCATTGGTTTATGTGACTAGCCGAGTCTAATTTGTGTAAATCAAAGTGGCTTTTGTGGCCTTTACTTCTAGTTGTAACCTTACTTCAAGCTTCATTTGTTGCTCATTGTTGCATGTAATTATTTTACATAGATTTATTCAAATAAGAGTTTTGTCTTTTGGACTTGTGATGCAAAATAAATGTAAGGATTTTGTTACAACATTCTATTATGGTTTAGATTGCTTCATTATTACAATCTTGTACACTTTCATTTCATTATAATAAGGGTTTCAGTGAAGTTTGAATTAGGTTTTCAATATCAATATTGCATGTGGGATGTTTCAGTATTTGTTTGATATCCAGTATTGAAAAAAAATCTCATAAAATTTAGAATTGATAAATTATTTAGAAAGGCATATTATTGTGGTATTAGAGCAATGATCCTACCAGCTTGCAGGGTAAGAAAAGAATGGACAAGCAATTGAAAGAATATCATAATAGCATGCCAGATCTAGTGGCATAAAAAAAAAAAAATCTGGACAAAAAAGAGTCAGATGAAAAAGAATGCTAGCGACAACTCAGAATCGATTATGAGGCCTACTATGAAGAAGATTATAATCTAAGCTTGAAAGTTCGAGTTGACATGACCTTCCAATATTTCTCTGACTTAAAAAGGAGGTATGAGCCAAGAAGAAGAGGAAGAAGGATCACTCAAAATCGTTTGAGCAAGCTTTCCACATATGATAAAAAGTTTGAATTTACCTTCGAAGAATTCTTGGAAATATTCAAAGAAAATAAAAGTGGAACGCTGAAGAAGAAACAACAATTAGAGTTGCAAGAAATTGAGAGGAAACAACACATGGAGTAATCCGCCATACAAGAGGAAGTTGAAAAAGATGTTCCTGTTCAAGGAACACCCATCAATCTCCCAAAGACAGGGTTCGTGCCATATGAAGGTGATTTGCAGGGTAGCTGTAAAAATAAAAGTGAGAAGAATCTTTTTGTAAAACCCAAATTCCTAGGTCACCCGAATGATGGAGTTGATGCAAATTTCTCAAAGGCAACAATAGAAGGTACATACGAGAATCCTCCCTGTTGTTTCAAGCAATGTCAAAGAGATTCCTGTTATTTCAGATAACCGTGAAAAGACTTCTCAAGAAGAGAAGCCAAAGCCATTTTCTAGTTCAAAGAGAAATGTGCAGAAATTTGCTGCTGACTCTGTCAATCAGATAGATGGAGTGACATGTTTGGCTGCTCTTTGTGAAAGTGCTTCAACTAACCAACATGTCAAAGCAGAGGTTGTTAACTATTCTTTCAATACCAACTTAGAAAGAAGGGAAGTTCATGAAGACATAAGACAGGCCTGCAATAGATCTTAGCAAAATAAGATCTCAAGGCACACTTCTGAAGGTCAATGTAAAGATCCTTGCACAAAATGTGGAAAGGAGCATCCAGATATTGCTTTCCATGAGGAAAGCAAATTATTTCATCCAAAATATGCAAATGAGAGGCATATACTTCTTTTGCCAAGGTAAGAAATGATTTCAACACAAAGTATGTACGTGAGCATGCTAATGCTTCATTCTTGGAAGAAAGCAATGGGATACCAAGGAAAGATTCAGGGTTGAAATCAGCTTACCTATTTAAATTAGATGCAGTTCACAAAAGTAAGCCTACGATCATCGCATCTTATTTGAATGTGGAGGGAGAAAATTTCTAGGAAATTGCTGAGGGCTTGAGAATAGGAAGTTCCCAGACAACTATAATATTGCAAGAGAAGGATCAGTCACGACTTGTGATGGATCAACTCAGCAAAGGGAAAATGATGTACTAGTCACAGAGGACAATGTCTTAGCTGTATATGATATGATTGAAATCTTTTCTAGATTGCATTTTCATCAAACTCTCTTCCATTTGGAAGCAAAGGGACTGCCCACAAGACATTAGAGAAGTTGTGTCAACACTAATCTTTGCTGCAGTAAGATGTGCAGAAAGTCCAGAGCTATAGGCCTTGCATGGCATTTTGCCACAAGATATGGGGACGAGTTTGTAATTTTTGCAAGAGAATTACAACCTGATTGAGGTGTGAGCCAACAGATCATAGAGAAACTTTCCGGTGCGCCTCCAACAAGTGATGCAAAATTGAGCCTAATGAGAGAGATAGCAGAGAAAGCATGCTTTCAATGGGAATATTCAAATCTCAAGGATGGTTCTAGGATCTAATGTGGAAAGGAGCATCCAGATATTGCTTTCCATGGGGAAAGCAAATATTTCATCCAAAATATACAAATGGACATGCATATACTTTTTTTTTAGAGGTAAGAAATGACTTAAACACAAAGTATGTACGTGAGCATGCTAATGCTTCATTCTTGGAAGAAAACAATGGGATACCAAAGAAAGATTATGGCTTGAATTAAGCTTACCTATTTAAATCAGATGTAGTTCACAAAAGTAAGCCTATGGGCATAGCATCATATTTGAATGTGGATGGGGAAAATTTCTAGGAAATTGTTGAAGGGCTTGAGAATAGGAAGTTGCTAGACAACTATAATATTGCAAGAGAAGGATCAGTCATGACTAGCAATGGATCAACTTAGCAAGGAAAAAATGATGTACTAGTCACAGAGGATAATATCTTAGCTGTATATGATATGATTGAAATCTTTTGTGATTGCATTCGATGCAGTTCACAAAAGTAAGCCTACAAGCATAGCATCTTATTTGAATGTGGATGGGGAAAGTTTCTAGGAAATTGTTGAGGGACTTGAGAATAGAAAGTTGCTAGACAACTATAATATTGCAAGAGAAGGATCAGTCATGACTAGTGATGGATCAATTCAACAAGGAGAAAATGATGTACTAGTCACAAAGGAGAATGTCCTAGCTGTATGTGATATGATTGAAATCTTTTGTGATTGCATTCTCAACAAACTCTCTTCCATTTGGAAGCAGAGGAACTGCCCACAAGACATTAGAGAAGTCGTGTCAACCCTGATCTTTGCTTCAGTAAGATGTGCAGAAATCCCAGAGGTATAGGCCTTGTGCGACATTTTGCCACAAGATATGGGGACAAGTTTATATTTGTTGCAAGAGAATTACATCTTGATTGTGGTGTGAGCCAATAGATCATAGAGAAACTTTCAGGTGTGCCTCCAACAAGTGATGCAAAGTTGAGCCTAATGAGAGAGATAGTAGAGAAAACAGGTTTTCAATGAGAATATTCAAATCTCAAGGATGGTTCAAGGATCTAATGTGGAAAGGAGCATCCAGATATTGCTTTCCATGAAGAAAGCAAATTATTTCATCCAAAATATACAAATGGACAGGCATATACTTCTTTTGCAGAGGTAAGAAATGACTTCAACACAAAGTATATACGTGAGCATGCTAATGCTTCATTCTTGGAAGAAAGCAATGGGATACCAAAGAAATATTTTGGCTTGAAATCAGCTTACCTATTTAAATTAGATGCAGTTCACAAAAGTAAGCCTACGGGCATACCATCTTATTTGAATGTGTGGATGGGGAATTTTTCTAGGAAATTGTTGAGGGGCTTGAGAATAGGAAGTCGCCAGACAACTATAATATTGCAAGAGAAGGATCAGTCAAGACTAGCGATGGATCAACTTAGCAAGGAAAAAATGATGTACTAGTCACTGAGGAGAATGTCCTAGCTGTATATGATATGATTGAAATCTTTTGTGATTGCATTGTCAACAAACTCTCTTCCATTTGGAAGCAGAGGAACTGCCTACAAGATATTAGAGAACTTGTGTCAACCTTGATCTTTGCTGTTGTAAGATGTGCATAAATTCTAGAGGTATAGGCCTTGCATGGCATTTTGCCACAAGATATGGGGACGAGTTTGTAATTGCTGCAAGAGAATTACATCCTGATTGTGGTGTGAGCCAACAAATCATAGAGAAATTTTTAGGTGCGCCTCCAACAAGTGATGCAAAGTTGAACCTAATGAGAGAGATAACAGAGAAAGGAGGTTTTCAATGGGAATATTCAAATCTCAAGGATGGTTCCCAACAACAACAAATTTTCATATCTTCCCAAAATAAGGTTGTGAAGTCACATCTACCATCTTTGCAGAAATCAAATTTAGATGGCAGTGTGGTGGATCTTGCAAACAATGGCAAAATTGTAGATAGCCAATACTCAAGTGATACCAATAGACAAAATACTTCAATGTGCAGTACAAGGGAAGAGCTGGGGCAAGTAAGATGTGAAGAACTCACTTGGAGTTTGAAGTTTGAAAGCAATTAAGTGTTGCATTGAAGAATCAAAGAAATTGGGCAGAAGTACTAGCAAACTCTCAAGGATAGTTTGGGATCTTGATATTTGCAGGACGGTTTAGGTATTACTTGAGGACAAACAATCTTTGGGAAGGTCGGACTGTCATGCCCCCTTTTTCAAATAAAGTAAACAAGTTCATATTATAAGTTGTCCAAGTGACTTACTTTTTATTAAAAAAAAAGTGACAACTTAATATTACTTTATTATTATGGGAAATTTAAAAAAGGGTGACAAAAGGGAAAAGTGGAAATAAAAGAAAAGGGTAAAAGTGAAAATTAAAACCCTAAAAGTATAACCTAATCTTAAAAGTGACAATTGAGTCAATATATTGAGAGTCATTGTAAATCGTTCAATTTTTATTATCAATATGTCTCAATTGATTGAGCCTTCGAGTTCATTGATTTTCAGCATAAGGACAAAAACCCGTATAGTTGGAATGAATTGTGAGGACGAAAAATCCTCACCATTTGGATTTAGGTTTGAGGACGAAAACCCTCTAACCAATTGAGGTGATTCCATCCAGAGATCATAATTGTGTTGGGTCACCGACAAATCAAGATCAAATTTGAGTTTCAATGTGACTGAAGATTATTAACAATTTTTAGTTTTTTTGTGAGGGTTTGGAGTATTTTAATCATTGTTGTACATCCTTGGGAAGCTGGTGTACCTCTTCTGGAATTGCCATTCATTGCTTTGGACCCTGTTGTTGCCATACTAGACAAAAAAACAACCCTAGACTGTTGCGTTGGGGTTTCATGCATAGTAACCGCATTCGTCGCATTTGATCAAAGTTCGAAATTCATCGAATTTCAAGAAAAGATCAGAAATTCATTTTGAAATTCGCCCATGATTTCAAAATCAAATTTAATTAAAAAAATCGCCCAAAATCATTCAAATTTCTTCAAAATCACCACATGTTCATTGACATTCACATTTTTAGGGTTTGTTGTGTGTTTTCTTCATCGATCACTCCAAGTCGCAGCGTTTCATTGCTTTCAACTTTTGAAGGGCATTGCATTTCGTTATCAGTGATTACTTTGCTATCGTGAGTGTCTATGTGATTACTTGTAGGAAAATCACGAACTCAAGCTCAGGCCTCACTTTCAGTTTAAATAGACACTCATGTACTTAACACACTCCAAACTCAAAGACTCCACTTCAAGTCCACGTTGTGTGGAAACTTGAAAGTTATTTTGAAATGTTTATTAACATGAAATGTAATGTTTTTTGAATGGCGGGTTAGTATATTTTAAAAAATAAGTATATTTCTATTAGTCGAATTTAATCACAAATTTTACCTCAATTTTTTCAGTTTCGAATTTTTTTTCGATTTTTTTCCTCGGTGAATTCGAACACGAATTTAAATGCAGTGACTATGGTTTCATGTACAACTAGGATTATTTCGTTGGGGTTTATGTGACCAATTGAGTTTAATTTGTGCAAATCAAAGTGGCTGTTGTGACCTTTACTTCCACACCTTACTTCAAGCTTCATTTGTTGCTCATTGTTGCATTAATTACTTTACGGAGGTTTGTTAAAGTAAGAGTTTTGTCTTTTGGCCTTGTGATGCAAATAAATGTAAGGATTTTATTACATAATTATATCCTAGTTTAGATTGCTTCATTATTAGAATTTTGTACGCTTTCATCTCATTACAATAAAGGTTTTAGTGAAATTTCAATTAGGTTTTCAATAGCAATACATAAAGTGAGAGATGACCAACCAAATGTCAACTAACTTTTAATCAATTTTACATGAGTTTTCATGATAGGGGAACATGATTATGTGGATGGCAAAAATATTCTTGGATTTTGGGGACAATGGGTGGACAACTATTAAAATATATATTAAAATAATATTATAAAAATTAATAATATAAAATAATATTATAAAAAAATTGAAAGAAGATGAAAATAAATTAAAATAATATGGTACACTGACGATGCGAAATTGAATGATATTGTTACCTTACTCATGAGTCATTAGTGATTAAAATCAAAGTCATAAGGTTCAGGCTCATGTTCGATGAGGATAAAATTCAGAACAAGTTCACTAGCCGATAAAAAATTCAAGATTGAGTTTGCTAGTTGATAAAATTCAGGGTCATGTTTGAATTATATAAATCTATTTTTTTTTAAAATTTTACAATTAAAAAATAAATGTACAAGAATATCAAAATAGATAAATATTACCAAATAGCTTTAAAAACTATGTAAAAAGATGTTAAAAAAAAAAACATCAGGGGAAGTTGATCAAAATAGAACATTACAAATGTGAAATCACAATTTTAAGGAGGGTTTGTATTTTCAAGAAGTCAATAGTCTAGATTCTAAAGCATCTAACTCTGTTCTCAAATTTCTTATGGATTGTGCCCTACTTTTTACATCGAAAAATATCACAATAATCAAGAGAACTTGGCTGAGATGGCTCAATATCATCATCATTAGATTCACCATTGAATTCATCTTGTGAAAGTAAAGATAATTTGCTTAAGATATGTATTTTGAAATGGGTTGCATTTATGAAGACGAGGTAAATGAATCTTTTGTCGCTTTGTTCATACACATTCAAATTGTAGCAAATATAAATAAAATCTCCCAACGTCGCAAACACCAACTTGTTCATCTTTTTTTGATCGAATGTGGTCAAATCAACTCCAATTCCTTTCACAAGCTAATGGACTTGCTCCCTGACTCAATACTTAACAACAAAGTGTTGTAGTTTACGAGTATTTGCTCTATAGTCACTCCATTTGTGTCCATCAACATCTGGGCATGACATCAATTTTTCTGCTGGTATTCCAAACATTTTTTCTTCTAACACGTGTCTCCAACATTGATCCCTGATTTGATTTGCAACTCCTAGATCTGGTTCAAACCTCCTAATGGCTTTGCAAAGTTCATTCATAATTTCGCTATCACCTTGTTTGTCTATATGGAATAGTTTAGACTCCAAACAGAAAGTTGTTACATACAAAAGGGGTGTGCATCGTTTTCCATTTTGAATCAATTGTATCCCATATCTCAATATAGTCCACTTCTACATGATTGAATGCTTTTTAAATGGTGTCCTTGCAACGGTCAATGCTTTCATAAAGCATACCAAGGCAAGGTTTATCGCCATCAATTATGCAAAGCACTTCAACAATTGGTTTACACACTTTTAAAACCTTTGTAGCACTTTCTCATAATTTTTTATCTAGAATTATTTGCTCTATGTTCTTTCCTTCATGACCTTTAGCAAGAAATGAATTTTCCCACTCATTGGAACACATACCTGACCTTAGACCTGCTTGCTGCTCTCTCTTGAACCACTCTTTTGAAAGCTAAGTAGCCAATCTTGGTATGGGTATGGGGTTCAAGTACGGCGGTTTGGCAATTTTGTTTTATCTTGGGTACAGCTGTACAAAAAAAAAAAAAAAAAAAAAAAAAAATTAAAATATAGCCAAATATGCAAAATGATAGATAAATAGTGAACTCCACTCTTTGGGAGGATGTTTCTTTGTACCTTATGTGTATATAACATAAATACCTTATTTACTGATCAAAATAAAGACTTCTTAGGACAATGGAACCTTATGGCAAAGCAAAATTTCAGCTTGAATATGATATGGAGGTGTTAATACACAAACAAACTAGGCTTAGTGCTAAAACTGCAACTCAATTGTAAAACTACAGTAAAACAAGCCAACTATCAGCACCAGTATCGAATAATGTCAAAGCAATTTCAATTTATGAAGCATGCCCATTGAAATGACGAATCAGTTATGCTACATAGCAGATAATTAATGACATGTGTAATATTGTTGCATAACACATAATTTATGCAATGTTGAGAATAACTAGAAAGTGTTGGTTGTATACGGCCACAAAAAAGCATAAAAATTATTTCCCCAGTCTGAAACAAGGCATATTGCAACAGATACAATAAGTTTACAAAAACCAACCAACTGCTTATAAAACACAATCGAATGGTAGAAAATCATCAAAAAAATCCCATATGGCAAGAATGCCTAGTGCAATTTCCCAAAAAAAAAAAAAAAAAAAAAAAAAAAAAAAACCATTATGTTAATGCACCAAGTCAGCCGCTAAGCATTCAATTGTGTATTAACACAAGAGTAAATATGCCTAATCAATAACTAGTCAAAGTGTCATTCCTTAAGTTGAAAACAAAAAATAAAAATAAAAAACCATTTTTTCCTTTGGGTCTTTGCTAGATTTGCCTAGGGTACTGCGCAATAGGTCTAGGTATGCGTGGGTTATCCTCGAACCGAATCATGACCAGTACTCGGTATGTGCCCTATCGGGAATTAAGTAATTTCAAAGTGATATAAAATGAGACAAATCTTGTTTTACATGGTCCCAACAATTCTCTAGATGCATATTGTGTGCAAGTGTTCAATTTGAGGCAGTGGTTTTTGATGAAATTTGCAAATGCTTTCCTTGGGTGAATTTCTTCTTGCACCCATGGAAATTAAGTCAAGTCATGAAGCGACAAACAAGGGCTCCAAAATATTTGTGGATACTTATCTGTAATCAACTTCCTAGCGTCCACGCAATTTGTGGACTATCAGTGACAACTTGAACCACATTCTCCCCACCCATTTCAAGAATGACTTCGTTTAATATTTTGAAAATATACTCAAAGGTCTTCTTGTGGTTCATGGAGTCAACTAATTTCAAGACCACTAAGCGTAGAGGGCAAGCCATCAAAAAATTGATCAATGGCCTTTGACATGTCTGACCATCTATTGCTCAATATGGTGCACCTTGATACACTCCAAGAGGCTTTGACCACTGCCAATTTCTTGGTCACCCTTTCTTTGGATCTATCTAAAAGAGTTGTTCTAAAGGCCTTTGAAGTAGGAGGCATGTACCCTTTGCCAAACTTGACAACTTTCTGAATTGCATTCTTAAAATGTGGATACCTTGGCTACGCTGAATGGAATGGTACTCGAATAATATAAGTCAGCCAATGCATCTTCCACATGTCGTTTTCCCAATGTTTTTCAAAAGCCGTTCAAAGTTCCTCTCTTTGATCCGCCTTTGTGGCATTGGGTATGTTTAAAGAGGAAGACATAAAAGGTGTGGTGAACCTAGACATTTCTGCTTAAATTCTTTTTTTTTTTTTTTTGTGGATTTCTGCTTTCCTGTGCTCGAAGAGACTTGGTATTTCACTAATGCAACTCTGATATGTAGAGTCACATTTGGGCATGCACTAACACCCCCTCTTGCTACAACTTAGATGCCAAGTAGGGGGTCCATTATTGTGATGACTTTAACAAACAAACAACTACACAAGCGATGCACGAAATTATTATTGTTACGTTTTACATGTTTCCATCCCTCAGCGTTTGATTTTGGGGGTGCAATTGAATTATGTTTGGAATCTGCAGGTTTTAGAATAAAGGAGAATATAATAAAAATAAATAAATGACAAAAAATTAAAATATTTAATGATAATAATTAAAAAAACAAAAACCATGAAATATTATTAAAACTAATAAAAAATTAAATAAAAATTCTGAAACCTAATAAATAAATAATGTAAGAACTTATAAAATCTAAACTCAAATAAACAGCAATTAAATTTGATAAAAAATAAAACCTATTAAAATATAATAAAAACTAAATATCCCACAAAAATTAATAATCTGATTAAATTGCTTGTAAAAGCCTTCAACTTAACATAAATTTTAACAAATAAAAAAATAAAAAGAAAAACAATAAAAAATAAAAATTATAACCTAAAACTAAATCCTACATGCTATTACTAAGTTATAAACTTATTTAGTAACTAATGTTATTTATAAAATTTAATTATAAAAAACAAAACTAAAAGTATAAATTTAAGTAAAAAAATAAAAAATTCACATAAGTTTAAACAAAATCCTAAATGGTAAATACCTGGATTGCTGGAGGCTCGACAGAGCTGCAATGGAGATCGGTGGTATAGAAAACCCTTCAATATTCCACTTTGCAGTGTTTCACGTTCAGCAGACCCATATAGAGTTCTGACCCATGCATAATTATCAGACCCAAATAAAAGAGACAGAATGTTCAACATCAGACCCATGTACGAATACCGAGGTCTAAAGGATGGCTTTGTTCACTTGCTGCTGAATCACCGATGATTTGTTGGTGAATGACGGGGACGGTTATGAATCACTGTTGAATTGCTGCTGAATGATGATTTGATTGCAGGCTGCTTGCAGTTGTGGACTACAGCAGCGATTCAACCATGTAATATAACAATTTAAAGCCCTAATCCTAGCTGACATTGAAAATAAATTTTCAGTTTTTTAACAATCTTTTTATTTTTATTTGTTGAACTTCCTATGATTTTTAGGGTTTTTATCTAAAATCTCAAAAATAATCAACCATAGACCATTTTTAGCAATTTTTTGTGTTTTCATTGAAATCGTTGATTTTTTTTAATTGAAATTCGGCAAATTCTGTGGCTTAGATTAAAATTGATTACAAAGCACTGATTCGCTAAATGTACAATGACAATTCGTCATCAACAGTGCAACCACAACTTACAAGTATGAACTTATGAAATTGCAAACTAAACAATGAACATATAAACAATGAGAGTGTGGTTGGCCTTCGTGGGCCCCTCTTTCAAGTTTAGGTTAATTTTTTCTAATTTAAATGTTTCTTTTGAAATGTGTTTTTCCTCGTGTTATTTTTTTGGGACTTCTAGACATCCTCAAGATGGTAGGATGTCCTCTATTATGTCTCCGGGATGGGGGGACGTTCCTGGGGATGTTTGAAAGTTAGGAGATATTCCCAAAATGTCCCCCATTTTTGGTTTGTCAAAGGGAACAGGAGGGGGCTGTTTCCGCTCCATCCCTGTGTCCCCGAAACGTCTGGGGTGGGGAACTTTTAATTACAAGGTTGACTAATGCGCCCTCCATTTTGACCAACTTTTGTAAAGCACAATGTTATATTTTCATGGCTTATTTGTTTTCTATGTCAATGCACTCTATAATATATGCATTTGACATACCTTTATAGTTTTCTAATATTTTTGCTTGGTAATGTTATTTTGAGAATTCATCACATATATTATCTTCTATTCCAATGTGACAACTGTTCTGGCAAGGTTCTCCACACCTTTTACAACCATCTGCTTCACTTGTTGATTCCACTTTCTTGCAATAATCTCTAATTCATAAGGTTACGATTCTTCTTTCTTTGATCTTGTCACTCTCATACAAATAAACCAAACACTGTCCACAATACCCAATGAATTAAATTGCTCTGATATTGATATGATTTGTAATCTCTGAAGTTTAAATTACATGGTGGAAATTAATAGATTACTATGCCGTTCTACTTGAGTTGTTCTACAAATCAATGGTAGTAGAATTTTAAATTGTGCTTCAATTAGTGTCGATAAGTTTTTGGTAAGAAAATAGTATTGCAATCACAAAACAAAATTTAAATAACCATAAAGTAGTAATGATCAGCAAACACAAACAATATTGACATAAGGATTTTAACCTAGGAACCCTAGCGTGACGAAAACTGGTTGGATGTGGCAATAGCTTAGCTTCCTCTTCCTTTTTATTGGTCAAAACAATTACAAAGAGCTTCCTCTTGTTCTTTTGGCCTAAATAATCTCCCTACTGCTATGCTGATTGAAACTACTCTCTGCACCTCAAATCTTACTTCTACAATCAATTGAACTCCCTAACTCGTTCTCACAAACTCTTAACTTACAATTGGGCTTGTACCTTTTACTTATAGGAACATTACGAGTTTCATTTCATGCACTAAAGGACTCCCAAATGTTATAGAATCGAAAGTGAATTTTTGCGTCCATTATTCTGCTTGTTCATTTCATGTGGGCGAAACTGCAACAATTGTTAGGGTGAAACCAAAACAATTGCCAGGGTGAAAATGCAATGCCAGTGGTGAAACCACCAGGTCACGTGTAACCAACATGTCATAGGGGAACCACCATGACACGTTCGAAACAAAAACCACCCTGCTATTTTTGGTAGTCCTGCTTCCCTCCAGCGTCATGTTAATAAAAGTTATGGATCCTTAGCCCTCCTTGAGAGACAATGCTTTCGCCACCACTTTTAGGACATCTCTTCCAAAATGTCCCTCATGGACTCCCTCATTAGACCCACTATTTTTTACACCTCTGTTGTTTGGGGGTCCTTACTGGTGGTTGACTGGGATTTTGCAGAGAGTCTAGACTCTTATCCTCACCGATTTATCAAGGGCAAGCATACTATCTGCCAACACATCATTTTGGCTGAATTTGGAGCCCGTCCTTTCATATTGGAGACCATGTTTGACCTGATCTCTTTCCTACACCGCATCCGAGGATTCACCAATTTTGTTGAGGGGCAGGATAGATACCCGTACTTGGCGTATTGTTCATCAAAGGCTATTGTTCATTTAAATTCTCCTCGTTGTGGCTGCAGTTGTTACGCTAAGGTTTTCGACCTCTTAGGGACAGTGGGTATTCAGATGGATCGTCTTCTTCCTTTCAGTATTCCTTGGATGCACCAAGCCACCTTCCACCTACTAGACAGGGAATGAACAAGATCATCAGAGAGGATATTTACAGGTAGTTCATCCACACCACTTGGGGGAACCCTCATGTGGGGCTATGCCCTAAAATGGCCTTTTATGCTGAGCACTTTTTGGAGTTGAGTGATGGTCTAATTATCCGTCCTCAGTATACTCTGTCATTGGATACATGCCCTTCGCATCCCCCTTGGCCAGGTTAGAGTAGGTTCAGATATGTAGTCTCCAAGAGACTGAGACAAAGACACACTTCATCTTCCGCTGCCCCATTTACTATGAGATCAGAGGGAGGTTCTACCGCCTAATTAGGAGGGCACAGGGTCTCTGATTTCTTTAGGTATGAGGATTAGAAGTGCCTGGCCTTATACATATAGGAGGCTCTAAGGCTTCGTGAGCACACACTTAAACCACATTCCAGACTAGATTCTACTCAGCGGATCACTTCTTCGCAGTACTACCTTTGTCAGGATTAGGAGCACAATTGATTACCTTGTATAAGCAACTAAACACGAAATTTAACCAAAAGTAACAAGTAACAAGAAATCAAAAACAACACAGAATTTAAGAGACAATACAATCTTGTATTCAACTCATCCAGAAAGAAAATACAATGAAGAGATGCCACACTCTTCCCACACCTCTGAGGCTTTCCACACCTCTAGGGCTCCCAGTAATTCTCCTTCAAGAGTTCACTCTCCCAATTACGATCACAACAAACAACTCAAACACAGAGTTGTTCACCTCCACCAGTCAGTAACAATACTGCCAATACACAAGTACTCAAAGTACTCCAAGTAGATCTCCCTTGAACTTGCAACAACCTGCAAATCAAATGATCTTACTTACCATGTAGATCTAACCTAATCTTGCACAATCTGCAGATCAACCAGGTTTTGCACACCTGCAAACCTAGATCTTACAATCGGAAGGATCTCTTCCTTGTCCTTAATTACAATACAGCCCCATGAGTCTATTATATAGATCCCATGCAAATAATAATTAGACTTCTAATTACAATAATTAGACACGCAGACTCAAGACTAAAATTAGTCTTTTACATGCAAACAAACTGTCCGTCTAAAATAAGACCAGTTCTGGAAGCGCATGCAAACACATGCACACACAGGCTGCCGACGTCGGTTCATGTCTGACCGATGTCGGCCAACCCATAACCGACGTCGGTTACTGTGAACACTGAAGATGACCGACGTCGGTTGCGCTGTCGACGTCGGTTTCTCTGTAACTCAGCAACTTCCTCCATTTGCATCAGTGAAGCTTTTAGCTCCACAATCTAACAATCTCCCACTTGGAGATAAACAGCGGCACCTGTACCTGTACCTGTGCATCATCTAATTTGTTTCTTAGCTTGTATCTCTCTTCAAGTTCAATCTTGAAGACCAACCACTACAGTGAACCCCGTGATGCTACTCCTGTCATCCAAGTAACCTGTCACATCCGAATCTACATACCCATGTAGAGAAGTCCCTGACCTTGCATAGCATGAATCCCTGCTGCTGGTCCCTCTCAGATACCTGAGAACCCACTGAACTGCTTTCCAGTGCTTCTTTCTCAGATTGGCTACAAACTTGCTGACAACACCCACTACTGGGGCCTAGTACACATGTACTTAACCTTATCATGTGAATTGGGACACTGTTTTGTGAACTGTCCATCCATAGGTGTACTAACTGGTTCTGCATCCTGCATGTTGAACCTCGCCACTACTTTATTCACACAATCATTCTGAGACAACATCAACCTGTGATCTTCTCTGTCTCTAGGAATACTCATGCCAAAGAATTTCGCTGTTCTCAAATTCTTCATGACATACCACTGAACTAACTTTACCTTTAGTTCAGCAACTCCCTGCATGTGTGACCCTGCAACAAGCATACACACAACATATAGTAACAGGATAATGTAGCTAATATTATCCAACTTGGTAAATTAAACACAATGGTTACAATGACATTGACTAAACCCATGCTTTGTCATACACCTGTCAAATCTGTACCATTGTCCTGTAGCTTGCTCAAGACCATATAACTTGGCCTTCTGTCTCACGTGTCTATTCTCTCTCTTCTTTAACCAAAGAATCCATTCGTCTTTCAGTGCTTTCATCCCGGCTGACAACTCTACCAAATCTCTCGTTTGGTTCTCATCCAAGGAATCAAATTCCTCATTCATGCCATGCTTTCACTGTTTCCTAGATTTTACCTGCTGTTCAGTGAGCAACAAGTATAAAGAAGGGGAATAACGAATTTGAGGCTTACTCTTTCAGTCTTCCATATGGGCGTTTGAGACTTCTTGACAGCTTGCTGTCCGCCCAAAATCCGTTTCCTGGTCGACCCTGGTTTGCACCCGACCGATGTCGAATCCCCTTGATCGCCGACGCCGGTTTCTTGACCGACGTTGGTGTCCACCTGGTCGCCGACGTCGGTTCTCTGATCGACGTCGGTCTCTCCCTGCCCGACACCACCGACTTTGGTTTGCACATGACCGACGTCGGTACCTACTTGTTTGACGTCGGTTCCACCTGACCGACGTCGGTAACTGTGTTTTTCTGTGAGTGATGACTTTTTAACCGCGAGCTCTTTTTGGATCAAAACCTTGTCCAAACTGCCCTTCTCAGAGTTATTCAGCCCTCTCAGCTGATCTCTGTCCATTATCTCCTCCAAAAAAACCAAGGCTTTTCAGTTCTTAAATTTTGTCAAAGACATCTGACCTCCTCTTAAGAACATGCATCTCCTTCTTACTTATGTGACCAAGCCTACAAAGCCACATCTTTGCAACAGAAGAAGAATCAGTAATACAAGTAGATAGATAAAGAATACTTACTTTTTTACCACATGCTAATTCAAGTGCATCCGCTGTGAGAGTTACTGTGCATCTCTTATCACCCAATTTTCTTGAAGAAATTAGCTTCCTTTTCAGAACTGGGACTTGCATGACATCTTTCAACACCCATGTGTTGGCCTTCTGCAATTTCAGCCGCACTTCCCTTTTGCCAATACTTTGACAAGGCTCACCAACCCCTAAATAAATCTTTCCAAAGTCTCCATGGACCTTAACATGGAAAAATATTTTATTTGGGGCTGCATGGAAAGAGACAACAAAATCTATAAACCAAGATGCTACTTTATCCAAGGAACATACAAGAGCAACCCGTGCAACAATACCTGCAACACCTGCTTCTTCATTTCCTTCATGTTGATCTTCAACCAACCAACAATCTTTCTTTACCTGCTCTTTCTTTTCATAATTTCGTAATTAATCATTCTTGCTTATGAATTCCTCCATTCTTAGCTTACTTTCTTTTGCCATTGCTATACTCTCACTCAATCAGAAACCCCTGAGAGTGACCTGTAATCAACAAACACTTAACACGCTTTGACCACCTGTTAGTGTACCTAACCTCGCTCTGATACCACTTGTTAGGATTAGGAGCACAATTGATTACCTTGTATAAGCAACTAAACACAGAATTTAATCAGAAGTAACAAGTAACAAGAAATCAGAAACAACACAGAATTTGAGAGACAATACAATCTTGTATTCAACTCATCCAGAAAGAAAATACAATGAAGAGATGCCACACTCTTCCCACACCTTTAGGGCTCCCAGTAATTCTCCTTCAAGAGTTCACTCTCCCAATTACGGTCACAATAAACAATTCAAACACAGAGTTGTTCACCTCCACCAGTCAATAACAATACTGCCAGTACACAAGTACTCAAAGTACTCCAAGTAGATCTCCCTTGAACTTGCAACAACCTGCAAATCAAATGATCTTACTTACCATGTAGATCTAACCCGATCTTGCACAACTTGTAGATCAACCTGGGTTTACACACCTGCAAACCTAGATCTTACAATCGGAATGATCTCTTCCTTGTCCTTAATTACAATACAGCCCCATGAGTCTATTATATAGATCCCATGCAAATAATAATTAGACTTCTAATTACAATAATTAGACACGCAGACTCAAGACTAAAATTAGTCTTTTACATGCAAACAAACTGTCCGTCTAAAATAAAACCAGTTCTGGAAGCGCATGCAAACGCATGCACACACAGGCTGCCGACGTCGGTTCCTGTCTGACCGATGTCGGTCAACCCATAATCGACTTCGGTTACTGTGAACACTGAAGATGATCGACGTCGGTTGCGCTACCGACGTTGATTTCTCTGTAACTCAGCAACCTCTTCCATTTGCATCAGTGAAGCTTTTAGCTCCACAATCTAACAACCTTCAGTGAGAGGCACTAAGTGCCACTGTGAGACCAACTCTGCTTCTTACTCTAGATCTGTTCAAGCCAGAGATACGATCCACAGTTCCCCGAGCCATCATAGCTAGGCCCATACTAGGTCCTGCACCAGGGGACAAACTAGATCTACCAAGCCTTTGAGGTATAGTACGGTGTACAGACAACAACATAGTAGGCAGCCTCCGCACTCTACCGCCTCTTCATCTGGTCATCATTCCATCCAAAGTTTCTTTCTTTCAGTTGGCCTTGGATGTTAGGAGAGTTGGATCGTCCATTCCCTGATAGACTTCCCTCATTGCTTCTCCTTGGTCGTCTTCCCTTTCTTCTCGTTTGCATTTTCGCCTCCGGTTTTGGGTTCGTGGGATTGCTCTCTTCGGTTTTGCCATTTTCTCTAGCTTTGTACTTTTCTTTTCTTTCTTGGGAATCTTTTGGCTCTCCCGCTTTGTACTTGCACACGTTATTTGCAGTCCCTTTGACCTACTTTTGTGGTCATTCGTTGGACATTGATATATTTATCATATCTTATCTACAAAACGTTCTACATTTTCTGGCCTGATTCTGATTGTGGTCTTGGTTGGTTGATCAAGTAGACTATTTTATGGATCCTTATGGATCAGCCATAGTCTTCTTGGCATTTCACATATGTACTGTTTTTTTCCAGATTTATTTGTTTTCCCTAGTTCTTTTTGGGTACTGCAATAATGTCTAGGTGTCTTATCCATTTTGGGTTGGGAAAAAGCATGCTTTCGGTAAATGAATGATAAATTGAAATATGTGGTCAAACCATTAGATGATTTCAATTTGGTCATTTTTGTTGATGAATTTCTGCGTACTAAAAAATTTCTGTGCAAATTGCTTTTGTTAGTACCTGCTGCGCATGTATCTATTGGAATTGCATTGGATTATTAGTTTGTCTTGAAATATGTGCAATGTTAATTTTTTCCAACTTTCTAAAGTTTCAACAAAAAAGATTTGAAATATACATTGCATTTATTTATTTATTTTTTTGAAAAAAGACTATTTTTTTAGTTGGTGATTGGTTAGAGGTCTATGATGAGACTATTTTCTTAGGGAAATTGAAACATATGTCAATTAAAAAATTATGAAAAATAAATATTGTCTATCAAGAAAACTGTCCCTATCAAAATTACTTTTTGCATCATTATTTTATTATTTTAGATACTAGTTTTGCAGAGAACTCAGACAAACAGCCAACTTCGCTATGGAATGTAAGATTTTTGGTCCTTCAACAGTCAATGCTTGGTTAGCTGGAGGTCCAGTAGCTTGACTAATGACATCATTGGCATTTGCAGCATGAGAAATAAATAACATATAATAAACAAATTATAAGCATATATAATTCACTTCATCTGAATGTTTGCAAATTTCATTACTATGAATAAATTGCATTTCTGGAAGTATAAATCGAACATTACCTGATGCCTGTGTTCATGGACGCCGTTGGCTTTCCCTACAATACCCACTGTCTTGAATACTTTCGCTTCCTTCAAATCTGCGGCCATTTCATGGCAGCCATCTATTAATGCTCTGGGCAAGTGCTTCTCCATGCAAATTGTAATATAGTCCCTGGAATTGTTTAGCCTCGTTTGCATTCGCTGCACAGAGACTAGTTGAGGTAGTTGCTTTGGCTATAGCATTGGCTGGCAAAACAGATCAGGGAAATATTCTGCAACAAATTTTTAGCAGAGCTGTCTTTTAGAGTTCCTTCTGCATATGGGTATTATAATCATTATTGATTGTAGTTTTTACCTCAGATCAGTATTCATTGACGGCAAGAAAGTTGTAGCTAATAATGAGTTACTTTAAAGTTTCCACTTATCATACCACCTATTTCTTCAAAAGGATTATTGATTTTGTTCCTTATCAGTAATGCTACTTGCTACTTCTAATAAACGTCATATTGCATTTGACACAATTATAATGCCAAGAACCACGTGTAAACTTATTTTGCTTCTTCACACTTCTTATTTCTCTTATGAGTTAGCTCTTAATAACTTTATCGTCTTCAATGGGCCCATCCGTTGACAAATTATCTTCCATTTTATTGATCTTATCCCATGCGCCCACTGAACCAGAATTCCCTGAGTTTTCTGTTATGGGCAGTAAAGCCTTTTGATCTCTCTCTGATCTTATCGAATTCAACTGCAAGACAGGGATTAAAAGAAAAATGATTAAGAGGCAAGCTGAATAATTTAATTTTAATTATTTTGCATGCAATGTGATGTCATGTACTACACGAGTTTTTTCGGTTTTACCCATTCACAAAGTAAATTAAACTGTATCTTGTCAACGGAAGTGTTGAGCTACAAATACATACACCCACACCGAAAGAATATAACATTATCAAATATAACTAAGAAACTGCAAGAAAACATAACTGAAATCAATGGCTATCATTTGCTACAAGCCTTGAACAATTAGGATGTGAGTGTGGTACTACTGAAATTCTTGACGATCCTAAGGTGCAAAAATACAAAATTTGTGAAGAAAATCATTCCCCTGAACCCCATAAATGTGATAAACATAATCAATTCCATGAGGAGGGATATGGTAGAATTTATCTCTAGAACCATAAAACCCAGTGTGGACACCAACAGAAACACATTTTATCTGAAGTGCAACACCCTACATCAGCACAAAATGTACACCGAGTAACATTTAAAAGCCCATCTCTAGATCTCCAAAACAATGTTGTGTATACTGAAGATCATCTTCTCAGAATCATAAATCTCCAGAAGAAACTCAAAAGAAATATCATACATAGTTCATATCAACAGACTTTAAAACACAGAGGGGAGACTAAGACAAGTTTGTCTGATTCCTCTTGCAATTAGCTGTTACCCCATGATCACTTGGCCGTGAATGACCCGTGTGTAGCACCTGCTGGAGAAATTATCCACAGAAAAAAATCAACTTAGAGGCAGGACTATTGGGCTTTTAGCATTTGCAGGGTTGGGGAGATTCCTCCTATAATTAGGTGTTATCCTTGGGTCCTCACTGTGTACCCCCTACTGGAAAAATTCTCCATAGCCAGATTTCATCTAAGAGGTTAGCATATTAGGCTTTTACCCTCCACAGGGCAGTGGGATTCCTTCTACAATTAGGTGTAATCCCAGGGTTACCAGGATTGCTTAAGCCTTCGACAGCCATTGCATACCCCTCTTTGCAAATAATGTAAGTTGATTACTTCTACAATTGCATGTAATATCGAAGTTATCAGGATTGCTTGGCCTTCCACAGGCACTGCATACCCTTTTCTACAAATAATCTAGGTTGATTACTTCTACATTTAGGTGTAATCCCAGGATTACCGATATTGCTTGGCCTTAGGCAGCCATTGCACACCCCCTATTGCAGAAATTCTGGGTGATTCCTCTTACAATCAGGTGAAATTCCAGGATTACAAAGCTTGGGTTGTCTTTAGCAGCCAACTGCATACCCCCTGATGCAAACAATTTCAACTCAGAGGTGAGAGCGTAGGGCTACTACCATTAGGCTATTAGCAGGGCAGGGGTGATTCCTCAAGCAACTAAGCCAAAAGGATAGCCTGGCCTACTAATTCTCCACAGCCAAGCTTACAACACAAATGCCCTGGTAAGTGCAGGGGAATTTTTGAGCCCCAAAAATAAAAATCTTAGTGACTTCATAGTGACTGCTAAAAACACCCTGGTTACTCCAGGGCATCTTTCCAGAGCCAGAAAAATCTTGAAGGAACTAAATAAGAAGATGATGCAGACTTGAAATCAACAAAAAAAACAAAGGCATTCCATCAACAAACAATGAAGTTACCTGGTCCAACAGTCTGAATAACAATTGCCTGCCCTTGTCGTCCCGAATAAGCTTAGAATTCGCACGATGGGTTGTCTCTGAGTATATGACTAAGGCCAACTCAATTAAATCTAAATCTTTTTCTGTTGCCTTTTCTGTCATAATCTTAACACAAGTAGAAGGGTGCTCTTGTTGTTGTGTACACTAACAGAACAAGGAGGACCAAGACTTTGAATCAGAATAATTAAGTGCTATACATAACTGAGGTAATATGAGATTTGCAGACCAGTAGAAAGGGAAAACGATATCCAAGTTGATGGCATGTACTGTGTGAGTGACAGCTGCTTGTCTTCCAACTTGAAAGTGTTCTCTCCACATCATTTACCAAGACTCTTAAATCATGGGCTCAGTGTCATGTTTATATTTTACCTGACTTTTTAGGCAACAAAATGCAGGATTCTCGTCAATGAAACGATAAGACCAAGATTTTGTTTGTCTTTTTTCTGAATCAAATAATACTGATTTGAGTAGAGTATGACTATACTTACCCATCATGCAGAAGGCAAAGTAAAGTTAGCTTGCCTTTATTTTATTTTATTTAGTTGCTGTCGTCAGGCAGGAGTATTATACTAATCTCCATATGTAAATAGTTTACAGTAGTATCACTTTTACATATATATAAGTGTAAATATTTAAATTCTAATATTTTCAAAAAAAAAAAAAGAAAATAAGAAATTATATATATATATATATATATATATTAAATTTAAAATATAATTTTTCTCCTACATTTATTGGTAATGCTGAAATGTATTTGCAATTTGAATATTTTTCTATTATTATCTTACAATGGCAGTCGGGGTGGTTAGGAGTTGTAATGTCCCTGGTAAAAAATTTAATGACAACTTTAAATTTGATGTCCATTTGATCGTTATTTAGAAGTTTTTCTATTTACTTTGAGAAGTTAATCGAAAAATCTTAAAATCTTTGACTATACGGCAGAGTTTGGAACCCTTTTTTTTCCAAACATATTTTTTCAAGCCTAACAATTTGTTGCAGTTAAATTGATGACATTTATCATCAATTAATAGATTTTTTTGAAGTAAGTACTGGAATTATTTATCAATGTATTGCTTAGTGTACATACCCTGGTGGCATACCTGCCAAATTGCAACTTGTATGGCCTATTGGCAGGTATTGGCAGAGATAATTGTGTTGAGGAAATTTTGTTTGGGCAAGGTTTATGTGTTTTTTCTTCTACTTATTTTTATAATATATATTCTAAATCATGCTTTGGTAGCAGAGAAGCATAAAATACTTTATCAGATAATAATTTGGGAAGCAAGTTGATAGATTCATGTCTTGAAGTATATAAATTTAGGTAATCCCTGATGAACTCTAAATATCCCTCTTAGCAGCAGGTACTAAAGCCACATCACGACACTTTTTTTTTTAATTGCAACTGTGATGGTAGGGCTCTCAGAATTCTCTTTCTACTTTTTCTTACCATTTTAGAACTATGGTTATGGATTTTGTTACCATTTTATAACTATGGTTGTGTTGGAATTCTTTTGGCTTTCTTTCATTGTGAATTTGTTGTAGACGAAGTGAGCCTTGCATAACATCTACAGAAATAATTACTTTATTTCCTTGTCACTTTGGTAACATTTTTTTGGAGCCCAATGGATTTTCCTATTTTTTTTTGTTTTGGAATGCAATATTTGTAATCAGTCTCATGGAAGCAAATTTCTTCTTCTGCATCATGTTTCATTGCTGCCCTGTAGTAGTGGGTGGCTACGGTGGGCATTTATGTCAAAGTGAGCCTTATGAATGGATGTTCTTTGTATACTGTGATTCTTATTAATATTTTATGCAGGGTGCATACATAATAAGTTATTTTCTTGTATTGTCTTATTATTTTATTAGTTTAAAATTCAAGATTTTACTGAATTTGGAAGAAGTGTATTGGCTATACATACTGTCAATTACAATGTGCATGGTAAAGGAATACATCACCTTTTCTGAAATTCCGTAGTTTTGCTATTGCAGTGGCCTTCCGAAGATCATAAAGACTGGGTTTGCTGCAATAAACCTCATCTACTTCTTCACTGCAGGGCCAGATGAGGTGCATCTTATTTTCCCATTTATTATATTCAATTCATGGTCATGACCAGTTTAATGGTGTGTGACAGTAGTTGACATTGGTTGGAATTGTGGAAGCTTAAGGATTGGTGAATATGTATACCATGGGAAAAGAAATTTGTCGTTAAGCAATGATTTTTGCATTCAGTACAGGAGCCAAAAAATAACTGTCAGCAACAATAGTAACTTTCGGCAGAAGTACTTTTGGTTATTTATATTTTGTCTATGCCTTTGTTCTTTTGTAAAATGTTGAAGGAAAGAAGGGCTCATGTCTGTTGTTATACACCATCGATTTATTTACGTAATGAGAACCGTAAAAAAAAAATGTAATGCATGCTAGAAATGTTTTGGCTATTTTAAGAACATATGGGGAAGTTGGAAAAGCATTTCCATGTGAGATTTGCCTGATAAATCATGTTATTATGTACCATAAATGTGGTCCAGAACCATTCTCATTCAGGCGATAAGTACCCCAACTTATGACAGTAACACATCCTGCTGAATAATACCTCTCATATTATTTTATAAGGAGAACTACTGGTTTTTCCTATGCTAATATTTTCAATAAGGGATGATGCATGATAGATCTAGGTTGTCTGGCAACAGAAATGGAAACAGAAATGAAACGCGGAAATGCCAATTTTAAAAAGCCCTTGATTTGGAAATGCAGTGGAAATGTCCGTACAGTATATATATATATATATATATATATATATAAACAATGCATAATACTCATTTTTAGTCTATAAAAGATAAAACACTTAAAAAATATATAGTATTCATTCATTGATTACTTCAATGACAAAATGTACATTCAAATCTAGAATAAACCATCTAGATTGCCCTCAAAATCATGAATGCCACTCCCATTATTTTTCAACTCCATCATTTAGTGAATCTTTCTCTTGCAGGGGCTCGCCGGTGTAATTAATCTCCCCGAGTGCATGCCTTAAGAGGCACACAAGGAATGGGTTGGTATTGGCTTGTGGCACTTTGTGAGAGCTGTTCTCATACTATTCTATCATAACTACATCCTTTCATGTAGCCTTCATACCTCCTATGATGTCTCTTTGAAATCTTTAAACCCTGAAATAGGGCTAAGTTTGAAACCTTGAAATCTAAGTCTGAACTATGATAGGATCCTCCCAAACTTAGAATTTGCATTCCAGTTCCTAGAGGTCCGAAACCAGTCTCAAACATCCTAAAAGTGTGTGTGTGTGTAACTTAAAGTACAAGAAACTAGACATTCCTATCTAAATGTAAACGTATACTTAAATGCTTATTATATATATATATATATATATATATTGTCTGGTTTGTGCTAGTTTTACATTTTTTTTCAAAATTTTGGTTGACTTTGACCATTTTTCCGCTGGATTCCCCTTGGAAATGCCCAAAACCGCCACGGAAATGCCCATATGTTTCCTGGAAATGTCTCAGATGTTTCTAGGGCATTTCTGTACCGGAAACGTTTCTGGATAGGAAACATGGGGGGGAGTGGGTGTTCCTGCAACGTAGTGATAGATTATGAATCCGTGATATTAGCAATTTAAAGAGAGTTAAAATGCTAAACCTATAAGCAATATTATTAAAAGAGCACATCAATGCATGAAGACAATGGGAGACAATATTTAATCTTAAAATAATTGTATATATATATATTTTTTTGGTAAAAACAGGGGAAAATATAAAATAAAAAAATACATGCTAGATATTGTTGCTTCCCAGCACATATCCAGGTGATCGGGACTAACCAGGTCACCCATAGCAGGACGCTGCCCGTCTTGTCACAAATATTTACAAATCCAAGTAAAATAGTGTCTCTATCCACAAATAACCAAAGACATTAACACAAAAGCATTAGTTTACCAAAGTAACCCTTATCCACATTAAACCATGTAAGTCATTTTCAACATAATAAACAAGAAAAATATCAGCCTTGAAATGGCTGTCGTGGCCTTGTCACCAGCATCTGCAATTAACCAGGGGTCATTTTCTTGATAAACCTCTTCTATAAAAGGGTTAATTATCAACTTGGTTCTCAGATTCTGCACCCTCTCTTAAGCATGCGGTTCTCAACTGCAAACATCATAGAGGCAGAGAAAAATAAGAGCAACCGAGGCAGTGAAAAATAAGGGCAACCGAGGTGGCATCATATTCCTGCGAGTTATGAAAGCTCCCTAGAGATGATAACACCTTTGATGTTCATGGTCTTGGCAGCAGTAGGGGACAAACTACCCAGAGTGAGCATGGGGGATTGAATTTATTGCTATTGCACCAAAGTCACATCATGCAAATCATTCACTTACTTTGAATCCTCTCCCACTAATGAGCTTTAATAGAAACTAACCGAGTATGTTCAGCAGGGGTAGCAATGGGAGGGGGAGCAGGGGAGGACGGGTTGGCCTCAGCCTGGGGTTTAGCAACAGGTGGGGGATGGGCCAACATATGGTTAGTTTTCTCAACAACATGCTTCAGTTCAGCTCTGATAGTATACTTAAGCGTGAGGGGTTTGGCTCTCAATCCCCACTAAACCAAGCTTTAGCAAATTCAGAAATAACAATTGAATTATCAAAAACAGAGTGGCTCCCATGGTGTGCATAGGATCAGGCAGGTGAGTTATATCGGGACTGTTAGAAATTAATTAATACATAGTCTAGGAGAATCATACTAATGTAAGTGGTGGTGTTATATTGTTACAACACTCACGTAGATTAGATTAATATTGTTAGGATGCTAAACTAATTAAACTATGTAGCATCCGTATAATATAATTTATTATTGTGTTAGAATTTGATATATTAGACTCCTTAAATATAGGGGTTAATGTTAGTCATTACATTTGTATAAATCAGTGAATCGAGACTCGGCGAGTCCTGGCGAGGACTCTCCAATCCGAGTCCGAGTCAAGGCCTGCGAGGAATCGCCTAGTCTTTTGCAGAATTGGCTGAGTTTTTGGACGAGTCTGGTCAGACTCGTGAGTTCCTTCACAGAAATGGGGCTGCTGAGAAATTCTTTGTCATGGAAGTCTGCAGAGAGGAATGCGGGGTCGAACAAAGTGTAAAATCCATCTGAAGTTCACTCAAGTTCAGCATTCTGGGTTCTAGCTTGCCTTGTTGAGAAATTCATTCATGTTTTATGATATAGGCTTTACTAAGAGTGTGATTACAGAAGAGAGTGAGGTAGGAGTATAGGACCTTAGCAGAAGATTTTACTGCTTGTCATCAGAGCTAAAGTGAATTAGCTAAACATTATGGGGATGCAGATGGCAGATTGTCATCAGAGATGGTAAACACAAGTATTCTCCCTTGTCAGTCTAATATGTGGTTGAACAAAGTGTAAAATACATCTGAAGTTCACTCAAGTTCAGCATTCTGGGTTCTAGCTTGCCTTGTTGAGAATTTCATTCATGTTTTATGATATAGGCTTTACTAAGAGCGTGATTACAGAAGAGAGTGAGGTAGGAGTATAGGACCTTAGCAGAAGATTTTACTGCTTGTCATCAGAGCTAAAGTGAATTAGCTAAACATTATGGGGATACAGATGGCAGATTGTCATCAGAGATGGTAAACACAACTATTCTCCCTTATCAATCTAATATCTTTGTTTCAGAATGAAATTGTTCTTCTGGCTGATATAATTGTTTATAGTCTAACAGGGCAATTTAAGCTTATGTACATAAGTAAACTCATCTAGTTCAATGCGTTCTTGTAAATACTAAAAACTGTATCAAGATTTGAGCTTTATGTATGTTATTCATGTCTAGCTAAGTAGTAAAGAAATCCCAATTTTCCATAGGCACCATTGTGGGATGAAATAATTATTCTCAAGTTAGATATAAATGCTCAATGGATGGTATTCAGTTTCATTTACAGTCTGGCAATCTGTACTTATTGTGGCCAAGTCCCTGAAGCATTTTATAGAACTTTTAGCTGGCTCGGTTTCTACCTACTAGTTTAGGTCATTTGTACTTTCAGGTTTGTCTTACAAGCTCTTGTACTCTGTTTTTTTTTAAAAACTTTTCCTTTCACCTTGTTGAGAATATGTTCTAGTTTACTGTAAGAAGGAAATGGAGCAATCACTTTGGCATTGTACCAAATTTGTTTATGTTCATCTATTCGGTGTCTGAACCTTTCAAGCTAAAGAATGCCAAAAAGGCAATTGCTGCAAGAACCAATTATAATGGTGTCTATCAAAAAATGGTAAATCTAAGGATGAGAGTGCACAAGACTAACCTGCACTTTGTCCCCTCGCACGATTATTCTTGGTACTCAATGGTCTGTGTTTAATTAAGGATTTTATTTTTATTTTTTTATTTTTTAATATGCACGTGTCAAAATGAAATTAGAAAAAAAAATGCAAGGTTGATCCAAACCTGTGACTGACTCGGACTTCTCCTTCAGAGGTTCATGGTTAAAGGATGAAGGATAAGCTGCATGTATTCTTGATATGTGAAAGATATGACCTATCCACTAATCTTCAATGTGTGTGAAGGACTGTCTTTGCTACTCTGATAGGGGCACAAGGCTACCACTTATAAAAAATGGTAGCCTTTGTAGTACACAAAACATCGTAGGCTCCAATGTGGTGGATCTTGTGTTGGGAGGATGAGCGATGCAGGGCCTTCTCAACCTTCGATGTATCTTTTATATTATGTTTTTGTTGATGTCATTGCCATGGATTTCTAAATCCATGTTTTGTATACAAGAAAACAATTTGATGAATATAAAAACTACTATTTAATATTAGTTCTCAACTTCCAAGTATCAAGTTCCATTGCTCAACTGAAAACATTCAATATCACATTATTTACATACTTTTTTGTGTATACATATGTATGTTAAATGTAATTGACTAGTTTTGAGTAAAATCTTCAGAAAGATCGGACTAGTTTCGAGCTCCTCCACAAGTGTATACATTTGCAATCATTTGATATTTTTAGAAAGATTGGAGAGATTAGGAGAGGATGAGCTCCATAGCACTCCATTTTTTTTCTCTAAAGCATTCCACTTGTGGAGGAGCTCCATAGCAGTCCACTGCAGAAAGCATTCTAAAGAAAAATTCAGCCAGCCACAAAGAAAGTGCAGGCTTTAGGCAAAGGTTGAAGAGAGGCGAAGAAGACCATAGAAAAGAATAGAAGCCACGAGGAGTGCCATTCCTTATCAAAGGTACAGCCCAAAAGTAAATCCAAAGCGCCATCTCAAGGAGGAGCACCTTGCCAAACATGTGCACAGGGCTTTTTTATTGGCTGAAAAAGTTATAAAACCCATTTAGCCCTAGGGCTTTCTATTTTATGATTTAAAAATCAAAAGAAAAGGGTATTTAATTAAAACTTCAGAAATCTTTTAATTTTTGCCCTGTAGAAGAGCCTGAAAAGCAATTAATTGAAGATCCGGCAAACCAAGTCTCAATGGCTGAAAATTGGACACATTGACTGATTTCAACACTCAAAACCAGTAAAAAAAGATTTTTTTGTCAAAAACCCTGTCAAACTTAAGATTAAATTGTTTTTCCAAACATGTGACTTGAATCGTAAAAATTTGATATCTAAAGCTTTGGGAGGAATTATTTGCCAAAATTTTGCAAGCACACCTAAAAATTAAGTCTTAAAAACCCATTAAAAGAATTTTGTACAACTCATATAGTGCTCCAAAAATGATCATTTTTAAAAACTAGTCATTTTAAGTATATTTAAACCATAGTTACCAGGTTCGGAAATCCGAATGCGTTCGGGAGGCGGAAAAAATGTGGAATGCGGAATTTTTGAAAAAAATCGGAAAAAAATCCAGTTCAGAAAATAAAATTATATATATATATATATATATATATATGCAAAATATTTCAATCTACTAAGGAATGAACATTAATTTAACACTTGCAAAAATGAGATGCATAAGAATTTCAAACTTGAATTACATTAAAAGATAGCAAAATATTCATAGTTTAGAGCCTAAGCTCAAAATTGATATAGAACTTAAGTTTCAAACATTTGCAACATCAAACCCAACTTTAAAATCAAAACTAGCTAGTATATATATATGCAAAATATTTCAATTTACTAAGGAATGAACATTAATTTAACACTTGCAAAATTGAGAAATGCATAAGAATTTCAAACTTGAATTACATTAAAAGATAGCAAAATATTCATAGTTTAGAGCCTAAGCTCAAAATTGATATAGAACTTAAGTTTCAAACATTTGCAACATCAAACCCAACTTTAAAATCAAAACTAGCACTAGCACTAGCACCATCAGCGAATTCTCCATCCAGCTCAGCAACACTATCAATATTTTTCTCAACTCCTTCAAAGGATGGTTCTCCAAGATGAAGATTGTCATCTTCTTTTGCAAGATTGTGCTCAAGCAATCTTAAATTGCTATGAACAAACACAAGATCTGATAGCTTTTTGGCTCCTAGTCGGTTTCTCTTATTAGTATGGATCAAATCATGCGTGCCCCAATTTCTTTTGCATGTAGAAGCACTGGCACATTGACTGTGGACATGCACGACAAGCTTTTGTAACTCTGGAGTAGAAGAACCATATGTCTGCCACCATAAATGGGGATCCATGCTTACAATGTCTTCTTGTGCCGCTTTAAACCACTCGGCTACTCTCCCCCAGTGTTGAGACCACTCGCAGGCACAATCTCATTTACTGACACTTTCTCTCACAAGGGCTCATCAGTGCATTGAATCTCACAGAGTGCATGCCTTAAGGGGTGCATTGGGAATGGGGTGGGATCGGCTTGTGGCACTTTGCGAGAGATATTCTCATACTATTCTATCACGCATACATCCCTTCATGCAGCGTTCATACCTCCTATGATGTCTCCTTGAAATCTTGAAACCCTGAAATATGTCTTAAGTTTGAAACCCTGAAACCCTGGAATCTGACTAACTCTGAAATATGATAGGATCCCCCAAAACCTATAATTTGCATTATAGCTCCTAGCGGTCCGAAACCCCTCTCAAAGACCCTGAAAGTATATAAATAAAATATAACTTAAAGTATAAGTTTACATTTATATATGGACATCTATAAGTTTACATTTATATATGGACATCTAGTTTCTTATACTTAAATGTTTATTTTATTTATAAGATTTACATTTTCTAAATTTTTTTGTTGACTTCTATTGTTTCTACCTGTTGGTACCTTTCTAGACGCCTCCGAGACGTACCGGTACCTGCAACACAATTTTAATGTTGAAAAATATGGCGAACCGAATTTAATAATCCGGATGCCAGCAAAAATGCGGAACGTTCCGGTTTTCGGCCAAATGCGGCCGAATCTGGTAACTATGATTTAAACCCTTGAAAATTGAATTAATTGTGTATCTTGCAAACCAGGAGTTAGGGCATAAAAATTTGCCATATTGTGTGAAATAGCATAAGAAAACATTCCCTAAAACCATTTCGTTCCCACCTTCATAAAACTCTCTATTTAATTGTTCATATTTTTAAAACATCCCCTAGGTTATAATTGTGATCCGGCAGTTGTAAAACTCATAAGAGTTGTCGTTCTGGGTAAAGCGGTAATCAATTTTACTTAATATATGGTGTGTGGAGTACAATCCCAATACTCAAGCCATCAGAGGACACTATATACAGATTTTAGCTTCCATAATCAATTTTCCTTAATATATGGTGTGTGGATTACAATCCCAATACTCAAGCCATCAGAGGACACTATATACAAATTTTAGCTTCCATGTACCTCACAGATAGGAAACACCTAGAATTTTCTTTTTGCCACTAGGAAGCCTCTCGGCTGTTTGATTTTGTGGTGCACTGGCAATTGGTTAGCCCCAGGGAGCTATTCTCTTCATACTTAAAAGACGAGATAGTGTGGCTATGGGATAGTGGAAACCTCTGTAGTTAGTGCCCTATGGGCTTGTACACTATTTATGATTGTGGATATATATGAGAGCCAACAAATTTAATACACCTCAACTTAGTATTTCCAAAAAAACAAGCTCATATCATAAACACGGAACTTCAAACATATAATGGCTGGAAATACCCCAAATTTGTTCTGTGTGATACACAACTTCTTCGTGGTGATAATTGTTGTCAACCTGGAGCTGCACCCTGGTTCGAGGACGTGCGGGAAACGACCAGTCCTCTATCCGGTTGAAACAATGGGATCTCCTCACGAGGGTGGGTGCCTCAACAGTGAGGAGAACCTCCAGAGAAGGCTGGTTCCTGTATGATGTATCAATTAGGATTCCTACTCTACGCTGCGGACTACCATGGAAAAGGGAGAAGGAGAAACTTAAAGGGAAATCCTACCTAAAAGGGGGTGATACACCAGAACTATGATCCTACTCGGCTCGGAACCTTGAACACTAAGCGAACAACAGAGAAAGAAGACCTTAGACTTCAAATTAATCACTTGTGCATAAGTATTTCATGCAGTGGTTCGGTCCAATAACTAAAACCTGAGGGAAATGGTGGAGAGAGGTCTGATAAAAGACACTTTGCAGTCGCATAACATCCACTTACAGCGTCAGCAGAAGACAATAAAGAATACTTCAACATGACCTACACAAGGACAATATAGCAACTAGGTACGAAACAGAACTTGGGAAGGGAGAAAACTCTACCACTTACGCAAATTGCTGAAAAATATACACTATGCCAAGCTTGAAATCTGAAAGTACACTCCTGTTTATTGATCGAAAAGGTTACACAACTCTTAATGGTAGAGTCTGGTCTAATCAAGAGAGATTGGATTCACCATCTGGGATTCATATAGCGTTTATACATAGCTGGGTCCTCAAGCATAGCAGGTATGCTTCCCAACAAAGTCGCCAGAATGTTGACAAATCTTCCACGAGGCAGATTTTTTGCCACTCGAAAAGTTATTGTCTCTAGCCAAGGAAGGAATAATGCACCGTTTTCTTTTGGCAAGCTCTCTAAAGAGCAGGTTTCCAGCACTCGGTCATTTCCAGGATTGGTTCAACGTCAAAGAGTTCAATTGGTTCAAGGTTTTGGTTCAACGTCAAATAGTTCAACGTCAAAGAGTTCAATTGGTTCAATATGTTAATTCATCGGCTTTGAACCGTTGAACCAAGATTTGGTTCAACGGTGGGTTCAAAGGGAGCGGTTCAATGAGAGAAGTTAACGAGCTCCCGTGGACTGGCTGGCTGGCGACTGCCACATAGATGCTACCTAGACCGCTGGAGGCCACGCGACTGCCACTTGAGCAGAGGCCACGTGGACTGGCTGACAGTTTCAAAAGGGCACTCTCCCACTTGGAGATAAACCGCTGCACCTGTACCTGTACAGCAACGTATTCTAATTTGTTCCCTGGCTTGTATCCCTCTTCAAGATCACTCTTGAAGACCAACTACCACAGCAAACCCTGTAGTACAACTCATGTCATCCAAGTCCCTTGCCACATCCGATTCTACATACCCATGTAGAGAAGTGCTTGACCCTGCATAGCATGTATACCTGCTGCTGGTCCCTCTCAGATACTTGAGAATCCACTGAACTTCCCTCTAGTGTTTCTTTCCCGGATTGACCCCAAACTTGCTGACAATGCCCACTGCTTGGGCAAATTCAGGTCTAGTACATACCATGCACTTAACCTCATTATGTGAATCAGGACACTGTTTATAAAACTGTCCAACCATCGGCGTGCTAACCGGTTTCACACAATCATCTGGAGACAAAATCAACCTGTGATCTTTCATGTCTCTAGAACACACTTATGCCAAAGAATCTTGCTGCTCTCAGATTCCTCATGACACACCTCTGAACTAACTTTACTTTTAGTTCAACAACTCCCTGCATATGTGACCCTGCAACAAGCACACAACATACAGTAACATGATAATGTAGCTAATATTATCCAACCTGGTAAAGAGAAACACAATGGTTAAACTTTCATTGTCCTGCAGCTGCTCAAGACCATATACCCTGACCTTCCGTCTCACGTGTCCATTCTCGCTCTTTTTTATCTTAAAAATTCATTCGTCTTTCAGTGCTTTCTTCCAGCTGGCAACTCTACCAAAAAACTCTCATTTGGTTCTCCAAGGAATCACATTTCTGAGTCATGGCATGCTCCCACTGTTTTCTGGATTCTACCTGCTCTACTTCTTTAAAAACTTCCTGGTTCTTGACCATCAGTGAGCAACAAGTAGTGTAAAGAAAGGAAATAACGAATTTGAGGCGTACTTACCCTTTCAGTCCTCCATATGGGAATTTGAGACTCTTTGACAGCTTGTTGTCCGCCCAAAATCCGTCTCAGTGACCGATGTCGGTCACCTCTCAGTCTGCACCCGACCGACGTCGGTTCCATGCGACTGCCTCATCGCCGACGTCGGTTCCATGACCGACGTCGGTCTCTGTGTTTTACTAGTGAGCGATGACTTTTATCCGCGAGCTCCTTTTGGATCAAAACCTTGTCCAAATCAACCTTGCTCTGCTCAGAATTCTTCAGTCCCTTGAACTGATTTCTGTCCGTCATCTTCTTCTTGAAAACCAAGGCTTTACAGTTCTTATCAAGAACATCGGATTTTTTTCTTATGCAATACTGTGATCCTCCAACAGAAGCTACCACTTTCTTTGTTGACTCAGTGTCAAGAAACGTCACTTTCTTCTGTTGCTTACAGAAATCTCGATCCATGCCTTTCAAATCCGAAAGCATACCTTTTGACTTAAGAACATCCATTCCCTTCTTTTTCATGTGACCAAACCTATTGAGCCACATCTTCGAATTTACAGCTGAAGTAGATAAACCAGAAGGAGAATCAATAATACAAGTAGATAGATAAAGAGTATCTACTTACTTACTTCTTGCTAAAACAAGTGCACTCTTGAAAACTTTTCAAGAATCTGCTATGAGAGTTACTGTGCAACCGTCATCACCCAACTTTCCAACAGAAATCAAATTTTGTTTCAGGACTGGGACATGCATCACCTCCTTCAACACCCATGTGTTGCCCGTCTGCAATTTCAGCGTCACTTTCCCTTTGCCAACCATTTGACAAGGCTTACCATCCCCTAAATAAATTTCTCCAAAGTCTCCCTGGACATATTCATGAAAAAAAAATTTATTTGGGAATGCATGGAAAAAGACACTAGAATCTAAAACCCAAGATTCTACTTTATCCAATGAATATACCAGAGCATTCTGTGCAACAATAACTGCAACATCTGCTTCTTCATGTCCTTCATGCTGATCTTCAACCGACCTGCAATCTCTCTTTACATGCCCTTGCTTTCCACATTTTCAGTAGGTTATTTTGCCATATCTGGATTTGGATCTCTTGCCTATCTTTGACCTTGATCTCCCATGCTCGATCTTCTCTCTTTGCCTTCCCCTGCTTTCAACACTCAAAGCATTCCCTGATGATTCACCTGTGCTTTTTCTGCGAATCTCTTCATTCAAGATTACACTCACAATATCATCAACTTTTAAGATTTTAGAAGCAGACGCAGTATTACTAACTGCCATTACCAAACTCTTCTAACTCTCAGGTAATGAGCATAAGATCAAGAGAGCCTTAATTTCATCATCAAAAACAATATTGACTGAATTTAACTGGTTTATCAAACCATTTATCAAACCATGAAAATCACTAAGATGACTATGTACAGATCCACCTTCCAACATTTGCAAATTAAATAATTACTTCATAAGAAATACCTTATTCGAAGCTGAGGGTTTTTCATATAAATTTGCCAAAGATTCCATCAACTCTACCATTGTCTTATCCTGTGATAAGTTGAAAATCACAGACGATGCAAGGCTCAATCTTATAGATCCGAGAGCCTTCCGATCAAGAACTTTCCATTCTTCATCTTTCATATCTGTGGGTTTGCGTGCAACCCCACCCAACGGTAAGTACAAATCTTTCTGATACAGATAATCTTCTATCTGCATCCTCCATAATTGATAATTCTTGCAATTAAACTTCTCCATTCTAAGCTTACTTTCTTCTGCCATTGCTATACTCCCACTCAATCAGAAACCCCTGAGAGTGACATGTAATCAACAAACACTTAACACACTCTGAAACCAAGGTGTTAGTAAACCTGCTCCTGCAATCCTAGCTCCGATACCACTCGTCAGTGGTATCATGCTCTTGAACCTACAACCAGGCTCTGATACCACTTGTCAGGATTAGGAGCACAATTGATTACCTTGTATAAGCAACTAAACACGAAATTTAACCAGAAGTAACAAGTAACTAGAAACCAATAACACAGAATTTGAGACAATACAATCTTGTATTAAACTCATCTAGAAAGAAAATACAAACAAAGAAGATGCCACAATCTTCTTACACCTTTGATGCTTCCCACACCTCTAGGACTCCCAGTAAATTCTCAATCAAGAGTTCTCTCTCAATTACGGTCACAACAATCAACTCAAACACAGAGTTGTTCACCTCCAACCAGTCAGTAATAACACTGCCAGTATACAAGTACTCAAAGTACTTCAAGTAGATCTCCCATGAACTTGCAACAACCTGCAACTCAAATGATCTTACTTACCATGTAGATCTCTCATGAACTTGCAACAATCTGCAATTCAAATGATCTTACAATTGGAAGGGTCTTTTCCTTGCCTTAATTACAATACATGCCCATAGGTCTATAAATAGATCCTATACAAACAATAATTAGAGATTCAGACTCAAGACTCAAACAAGTCTTCACATGCAAACACTCGGATCCTCCAAGAATAGACCAAGTCTAATTCTGGAAACCGCATGCAAACTGCTACACGCACACACAGGTGACCGACGTCGGTCCCTGTCTGACTGGGGATGACCGACGTCGGCCAATCCCTGACCGATGTCGGTTGCTCTGGCACTGTATATGACTGACGTCGGTTGATCTGATCGACGTCAGTTGCTCTGCCACTCAGCAACCTCCATGTTTGCATCACTGTGAAGCTTTTAGCTCCACAACCGAACAAAGCGCACGTTTTGGAGACCCAGTTTTTTTAAAAACTGCCAGCAAGCTAAACAAAAGCCCGCAGAAATAGACAGTTTCAAAAGGCAAAGACCAATAGGACAAAAGAGCCAACCAAGCAAACAGGCCGCGGGAATAAGCCAGAGCAAAGGGCCGACAGAGACAAATGAGAAAAAAAAAAAGGCCTGCGGAGATACTTTCGAGAGAAATGTGAAACTTCCGGTGATGTCTCGCAGACCGTCAAATTTGGATAGCGGGAAGTAGCCGTTGGAATTTTAAAAATAGCAGAGAAATCCAAAATAAATGAAGTCGACTGTGCAAAGGAATAAAACAAATAGATAATCCGATGAATGAGTTGAACATGGAATCCTCCGGAAATAGACATGATCAGAATTAGGAGATTCACATGCTAACTCCGAAGCTATTTTCGAACGCGAGTCTATTTTTAAACGCTGGAGCTATTTTCGAACAAACGGTCGAAGCTTCAGTTAACGAATCATTTTCTTACAACGCATGCATTCGAAGGTCAAATTTAGCTTAAACAAGAGTTGACTAGTTCATATTTGGGGTTGACTGTTCCAGATTTGGAGTTAACTAATCGAATCAAACGCCACATCCAAAATTAGAAGATTTCCATGCAAGGATGAGTGCGCTTCATCAAACAAAGAGAATTCATGCAAAGACAGGAAAAATATATTTTATTGAGTTAACCAAAGTGAATTTTTCTCTTCAAGTTTATACGGCTATCTTTGGCCTTCTTGTAATTTCTTATATAATGGCTTTTAGCCTTGATTAAAAATAATCCAATCTCTCTTGGTTAGACTAGACTCTGCCATTAAGTTGTGTAACCTTTTCGATCAATAAGTAGGAGTGTACTTTTAGATTTCAAGCTTGGCATAGTGTATATTTTTCAGCAATTTGCGTAAGTGGTAGAGTTTTCTTCCTTTCCAAGTTCTGTTTCGTACCTAGTTGCTATATTGTCCTTGTGCAGGTCATGTTGAAGTGTTCTTTATTGTCTTATGCTGAAGCTGTAAGTGGATGTTAGGCGGCTGCAAAGTGTCTTTTATCAGACCTCTCTCCACCATTTCCCTCAGGTTTTAGTTATTGGACCGAACCTCTGCATGAAATACTTATGCACAAGTGATTAATTTGAAGTCTAAGGTCTTCCTTCTCTGTTGTTCGCTCAGTGTTCAAGGTTCCGAGCCGAGTAGGATCATAGTTCTGGTGTATCACCCCCTTTTAGGTAGGATTTCCCTTTAAGTTTCTCTTTCTCCCTTTTCCATGGTAGTCCGCAGCGTAGAGTAGGAATCTTAATTGATACATCATACAGGATCCAGCCTTCTCTGGAGGTTCTCCTCACTGTTGAGGCACCCACCCTCGTGAGGAGATCCCATTGTTTCAGCCGGATAGAGGACTGGCCGTTTCCCGTACGTCCTCGAACCATGGTGCAGCTCAAAGTTGACAACAGTTTTTTGGCATGCTCGGTGGGACCACAAAAGAGTTCCTTACTGAAAATCTTCACAGCAAAGGAAGATATTTATTTGCAGAAGGGCAGAATAGTTCATAGCATCATTCAAACAATTAGTTCATGCCAAAAGTTACTACAAGATCAGCAAGCAAAAGTATTCCTTTTGAATTTTTGACTTTTAAAGGAGCAAGATCTAGAAGGGCAAGTCCATATCTTCTGAGGAGAGAATATTTAGCTCCCCCTCACCCTATTGTGCTCAACACTGAAATTCCCATCATGTAGATGGCCAATAGGAATCAGGTATTTGCTCCATTTAACGGAGGAAGCCCATTAAATTTAGCACAACTAAATGATATCCCTATATCTGCCCTCAAAAGTATTCCATACTTCTCAGGGGAAGATCAAACAACCCCTGTTGACCATATACAGGGTATTGCTAATCTTTGTTTAGTTCATAACGTAACTGAAGATAATGTCGCCATCAGATTATTAGTCTCTTCTTTCAAGGGAAAAGCATTACAATGGTATAGAACCCTCCCACTTAGATCTATCTCTACTTGGGATGAATTAGGCGCTGCTTTGGTCAAACAGTTTGAGGACAAGTCTGACAACCTATCTTTGGTTGAACAATTAACAGCCATACAAAGAGCCCCTCATGAGTTCATGTCTGATTTCAATCTCCGATTCCAAAAGACATGGCATAGGTACCGGTCCTAATTAGACCATCCCCAGAGTATGCTTTATTATATTTTTTGAAAGCTTTGAATTCTAATATCAGTGTGATGATACAGTCAATGGGCGGCACTACCTTGCCAGGTGCCTATGACGTGGCAATAAGAGCAGAGAATAGTTTGATTCAGGGAGGAAAGCTTGCTCCAAGACCTCCAATGCCCATATTTTCGGAGATAGGTTCAGCGCCAGCCCTTCATGTACCTCAAGTTCCATCATTGGCTCCAATTCCAGCACCTCAGCGTCCAATTGCAGCGTCTACTAGTCAGTCTAGTGAGATAGGAGAGCTGAAAAGTCTGTTACAGTCTTTCAAAAATGAAATAGTACAGCTTAAGAGGCAGCAATTCCAATCTAATAGGCCTTATCAACAACAGAATCAGAACATCTATCAGCGTTTCAAGGATCAAAGATCTTTTTATCAGGGTTTCAGAGAAAACCGACCACCCTATCAAACACAAGGGGCTATAACTCCAACAAAGCCATATGCTTCTATTGATCCAAGTGCTCCTACTTCAAAGGCCATCGTCCCAACTCCATCTCAGAACAATTTAGTGCAGGATTCAGGTAGACAGCCTTCAAATCTAAATAATCTTCAAAATCAGGATTTAATTCAAACGGCACCATGCCACATATGACACAAGAGGAGTTCTCTTTTCATGAGAGCCAATATCAAGATACGGGCCTAGCATCACAAGGAATGACCCAAGGGCAGCATGATGCTGTTAATGTAAATTGGCAGGTAGAGGATCACATTGCTTTTTCTCAAGATGTTAGGACTAACACTTCAAATGATCAAGTTGCAGCTCTAACTCGCCAAGAAAATAAAAGAAGAGCTGTTGAAGAAGCTCAAGCAGTGGCAAGTACTTCTAATGCTTCTAGTACCATTGCTCAAGGGGCAAAAGGACAGCTTGCTGCCCCCACAGTCACAAAAAATCAGAATGCAGAGGTTGGCAAAGTACAACAAATACCTCTTGTTCGTGAGCAGCAAGTGACACAAAGGGTTCAATCAAAGGTAAGTCCTTCCCAGTTCAACATTGTAGACCAGATGAAAAGATCTAACATCAATATTAGCATGTGGGATACTCTGTCAATTCTAGGCCAAAGGAACAACGTCATTCAAGAGCTTTCAGCTCTTGAATTGTCTCCAAAATTAGTAGACAAAGGAGGTATTATTTTGACAAACTCAGATCCGCCAACTAAACATCAGGGACAACAAGGAGATAATATACCAAAGGCGGACAAGAATGAGGTAAAAGTAAAAAAGACTCCCCCTTTTTATCTTTCCTTGATAGTAGGAGACACCTTAGTTCATAATTGCATGGTGGACAGTGGAGCCAGCAGTATCGTCATGCCTAAACAGATTGCAGACAAGCTCGGCCTTGTCTATGAGCCAAATACTAAAGGAGTACTACAATTGGATGGTTCACCAGCAAAGACGGTAGGGATTATTAAAGGTTTGAAACTAACATTACATGCCTGTCATAATGTGACTATTCAGCAGGACATTGTAGTAGTAGATCTACTCCCTTCGCCATGTGCCTTTCAAGAGATTTCACCTCAAAGATTGGGGGATACCTATCAGCGGATTGGACATCCCTGCTGTTCAGAACCAGATATGGCACAAAGGTAACCATTCATTCAGAGCCTATTGCGTGTTTTCACATGGAACCTTATACGCCAAGTGTGGTCAATTCAAATTGTATTATTTCAGATGAAGTAGTACAAACTAGTGAGGTAGAAAAAGACTCACCTTTGGATGGAGTTCCAGATTTATTTCTTGATAAGTGGGCCTCTACTTTGCATGAGTATGATCCATACAAGCTGATTGAAGAAGATCTTGGCGTATATTGTTTTCATGAGAACAATGCGCAAATCCCAGCCATGGTCAAAGAAGGCGAGTCTAGTGAAGGCTTGTGGCAGCTATACTTCGATGGATCAAGAAATAAGCATGGGACAGGAGTTGGAATAATGTTAGTTTCTCTTGCAAAGCAAAGGTATTTCTCATCCATTAAATTTCAGTTTGGCTGTTCGAATAACGTTGCTGAATACGAAGCACTAGTCCAAGGTTTGCAATGGGCTAGGAAGATGAAAGCAAGCTGTCTACAAGTGTTTGGGGATAGTAAGCTGGTGGTTCCCCAGGTAAGGGGTTTAAATGTATGCAAGAACATGTTACTTAAATCTTATAGACACAGGGTATGGGATTTACTTGAAGATTTTCAGGGTTTTAATATTCAGGCTATACCGAGAGACAAAAATAAACATGTTGATAGGTTGGCGGTTGTTGGGGCGCAATTTGACATTCCAGCTGATGTTAAAAGTGATGCTTCTCAGTCACATATAAGGATAGTCGTAAGGCCTTCTGTCCTAGATAACCAGGAAAATTGGCAAGTATTTGGAAGTGACGATCAAATTGTGAGGTTTTTACAGGAAGAAGCTGAGTTTTCTCCAAAAAATCAGGGAAAACGCTTGCAGCAGTATGGTGACCAGATTGTACAGCTGAAAACTAATAAACTACCCAAGGGATTGGTTACCCTTGAAAACATCTTCAATGAAGACGATGAGCTAAGAAAAGAGAAACCAGCTTTGTCTACAAAAGAGGAGCACTATGCCAATGTGGAGATTGCAGCTGGTAAGATACTGAAATTGGGCAAGGTATGCACTCCACTACAATAGAAAGCTTTTGTTGAATTATGCCAAAATCTTGCTGACATATTCGCATGGCAATATAGTGATCTCAAAGAGTTTGATCCAAGCTTGGCTCAACACACTATTGAGCTAGAAGATGAAACTAAGCCAGTACGACAAAGACAAAGGCCAATTAATCCAAAACTTGAGCCTTTGATGAAAACTGAGCTTCACAAGCTTATAGAGTCTGCTATTATATTTCCGATTAAGCACTCAACTTGGGTGGCAAACCTTGTTCCAGTACGGAAAAAGAATGGTAAGATTCGGTTGTGTTGATTTTCGTGACTTAAACAGGGCCTCGCTTAAAGACCACTATCCATTGCCATCAATGGAACAAATCTTGCAGCTCGTTTCAGGTTCAGAGAGATTTTCCTTGTTAGATGGGTGCAGCGGCTATAATCAGATTTTGGTCAAAGAAGAAGACCAGTTCAAGACGGCTTTCACAACCAAGTGGGGAACGTTCGCGTATAGAAAGATGCCGTTTGGTTTGTCCAATGCTGGGGCAACCTTTCAAAGAGCCATGGATATGGCCTTCCAGGGCCTTCTTAACAAATTTGTGCTTGTCTATTTAGATGATATCACAGTATTCTCAAAGGATGCAGAGGATCATGTGGTGCACTTCCAACACGTTTTCGAAAGGTGTAGACAGTTTGGGATATCTCTAAATCCCAAAAAGTGTGTATTTTCAGTTCATGAAGGTAAGCTTCTTGGACATGTTGTTTCTAAGCATGGTTTAAACATAGATTTTGAGAGGATTCAATCTATTCTAGCACTCTCCTTGCCTAAGAGCAAAAAGGCTTTGCAAAGCTTCTTTGGAAAGATCAATTTCATAAGGAGATATATTTCAGATTTTGCTACTATAGCTAGGCCACTTACAGCCATGTTAAAGAAAAATCAGAGCTTCAGCTAGTCTAAGGAAGGAATAACAGGATTTGAAGATGTTAAGCAAGCCATAGCAAGTGCCCCCATGCTCTTGAATCCAAATTTCACGAAAGACTTCATTCTGTATACGTATGCTAACGTGGACACCATTTCAGGGATTCTTATGCAGCAGAACCATGAAAACTTGGAGCAGCCAATAGCCTTCTACAGCCAAGGCCTACAAAAGTATGAGACAAGGTACTCTTTTGTTGAAAAACACGTCCTTGCAGTTATAAGATCTCTGAAGAAATTTAGGCACTTACTGTCAAATAATAAAATACTTCTAATGGTTGCTCATCCAAGCATCAAGGAATTTCTTCTGAACAAGGACATGAATGAGAAAAGCGCTGGTTGGATAACCAAAGTGATGGAGTATGATATAGAAATTAGGATCACGAACTAGTTAGGGGCAAAGGACTTTGTGAGTATCTAGCTCAGGACTTGCAAGAAACCAATGAAGCTGTTCTAGTATCAAATGATATAGACGTCGCTGCTGTACAAACATCACCTTCCAGTTGGTTCTACGATCTGGTAAACTACCTACAGGAAGGTTGTTACCCTTCCCACCTAAGCGCTTCAAGAAGAAGGTATTTCAGACTGCAATCAATTCTGTTTTTGCTTGTTGACGGTGTCTTGTTCAAGAAGGATATCAATGGAATGCTACTAAGGTGTGTAGAGCCAGGCCATACTCAAAGGTTGCTGGAAGAGTTCCATGATGGATTTGGTGGACACTTTTCTGCCAGAACTACAACACTTAAGATCATGAGAGGTGGGTACTTTTGGCCTCCTATATTTGGTGATTGCCATGCATGGGTAAGGAAGTGCAAACAATGCGCTATGTTTGTAGGAAAAAATAAACTAGCAGCCCTGCCCCTACAACGAATTATAGTGGATCAGCCATTTGTTCAGTGGGGATTAGACTTTATTGGTCTCATCAACCCTCCTTCCAGTTCAGGGCAAAATGGATTCTAACAGCTACAGACTACTTCACACGTTGGACAGAAGCAGTTGCATTAAAGGAGGCAAACGAAACTAGTGTCCTTGATTTCTATGAAAGTTTGGTCACTAGGTTTGGAGTCCCTTCAACGATTATCTCTGACAATGCAATGGTTTTTGTGGGATCTAGGATCATCCAGTGGGCAGTCTAACACAGAATCTATCTCAGCACCTCATCAAATTACTATCCACAAGGAAATGGCCTTGCTGAGTCTACAAACAAGAACCTATTGAGGATCATACGAAGGACAATTGAAGACAATCAGAGATCATGGTACTTCAAGCTGAAGTCAGCACTATGGGCTGATAGGATTACTTACAAAAGGTCAATAGCTAACTCTTCCTACAAGTTGGTCTATGGTAGGGAAGCAAGGTTACCGATCTCTCTTGAGTTTCCCGCCTTAGAATTAATGCATCAACTTGAACTGTTAGAAAATGAGCCTATGGAGATCAGGAATGTAGAACTTATGGAGCTGGAAGAAACAAGAAATCAAGCCATGCTAGCCATGGAAAGTCATCAGGCACAAGTGAAAAGGACATTTGACAAAGGAGCTTCCCCACGAAGCTTCAATGAAGGAGATTTGGTCCTTAAGTGGGATTAGGACCGGGCCAAACCAGGAAGGCACACCAAGTTTGATCCACTTTGGAGTGGCCCATACACAATCTCCAGCTGCAAATCCCACAACGCCTTCCAACTTGCTAAGATGGATGGCGAGGAGCTTCCAATCCTAGTTAATGGGATACATCTAAAACATTGCTATTAAAGAGCAAAGTTCCATGTACATATTTAATTATTCTTTGCTTTCCTCCAAGTGCTGTAAAAGCACAGTAGTTTGCTTCAGTTTTGTTCAATAAGTGCTTGTTTGCACATTTGCTTTTAGTTAGTTTTTCGCTTTCGTGTGTTTTCCTCCTTATTTTGAAGGAAGAGGTTATTACAACAATGATCAGAGCAGATTTGCAATCAGAGATCGGATTCACCATCTGGGATTCATATAGCGTTTATACATCGTTGGGTCCTCAAGCATAGCAGGCATGCTTCCTAGCTGAGTCGCCAGAATGTTGACAAATCTTCCACGAGGCAGATTTTTTGCCACTCGAAAAGTTAGTCTCTAGCCAAGGAAGGAATAATGCACCGTTTTCCTTTGGCAAGCTCTCTAAAGAGCAGGTTTCCAGCACTCAGTCATTTCCAGGATTGGTTCAACGTCAAAGAGTTCAATTGGTTCAAGGTTTTGGTTCAATGTCAAATAGTTCAACATCAAAGAGTTCAATTGGTTCAATATGTTAATTCATCGGCTTTGAACCGTTGATCCAAAATATGGTTCAACGGTGGGTTCAAAGGGAGCGGTTCAATGAGAGAAGTTAACGAGCTCCTGTGGACTGGCTGGCTGGCGACTGCCACATAGATGCTACCTGGACGGCTGGAGGCCACGCGACTGCCACTTGAGCAGAGGCCACGTGGACTGGCTGACAGTTTCAAAAGGGCACGTTTTGGAGACCCGGGTTTTTTTTTTAAACTGCCAGCAAGCTAAACAAAAGCCCGCAGAAATAAAGACAGTTTCAAAAGGCAAAGACCAATAGGACAAAAGAGCCAACCAAGCAAACAGGCCGCGGGAATAAGCCAGAGCAAAGGGCCGACAGAGACAAATGAGAAAAAGAAAAGGCCTGCGGAGATACTTTCGAGAGAAATGTGAAGCTTCCGGTGACGTCCCGCAGGCCGTCAAATTTGGACAGCGGGAAGTAGCTGTTGGAATTTTAAAAATAGCAGAGAAATCCAAAATAAATGAAGCCGACTCTGCAAAGGAATAAAACAAATAGATAATCCGATGAATGAGTTGAACATGGAATCCTCTGGAAATAGACACGACCAGAATTAGGAGATTCACATGCTAACTCCGAAGCTATTTTCGAACACGAGTCTATTTTTAAACGCTGGAGCTATTTTCGAACAAACGGTCAAAGCTTTAGTTAACGAATCATTTTCTTACAGCGCATGCATTCGAAGGTCAAATTTAGCTTCAACAGGAGTTGACTAGTTCATATTTGGGGTTGACTGTTCCAGATTTGGAGCTAACTAATCGAATCAAACACCACATCCAAAATTAGAAGATTTCCATGTAAGGATGAGTGCGCTTCATCAAACAAAGAGAATTCATGCAAAGACAGGAAAAATATATTTTATTGAGTTAACCAAAGTGAATTTTTCTCTTCAAGTTTATACGACAATCTTTGGCCTTCTTGTAATTTCTTATATAATGGCTTTTAGCCTTGATTAAAAATAATCCAATCTCTCTTGGTTAGACCAGACTCTGCCATTAAGAGTTGTGTAACCTTTTCGATCAATAAGCAGGAGTGCACTTTCAGATTTCAAGCTTGGCATAGTGTATATTTTTCAGCAATTTGCGTAAGTGGTAGAGTTTTCTCCCTTCTCAAGTTCTGTTTTGTACCTAGTTGCTATATTGTCTTTGTGCAGGTCATGTTGAAGTGTTCTTTATTGTCTTCTGTTGAAGCTGTAAGTGGATGTTAGGCGGTTGCAAAGTGTCTTTTATCAGACCTCTCTCCACCATTTCCCTCAAGTTTTAGTTATTGGACCGAACCTCTGCATGAAATACTTATGCACAAGTGATTAATTTGAAGTCTAAGGTCTTCCTTCTCTGTTGTTCGCTCAGTATTCAAGGTTCCAAGCCGAGTAGGATCATAGTTCTGGTGTATCACCCCCTTTTAGGTAGGATTTCCCTTTAAGTTTCTCCTTCTCCCTTTTTTCCATGGTAGTCCACAGCGTAGAGTAGGAATCCTAATTGATACATCATACAGGAACTAGCCTTCTCTGGAGGTTCTCCTCACTATTGAGGCACCCACCCTCGTGAGGAGATCCCATTGTTTCAGCCGGATAGAGGATTGGCCATTTCCCGCACGTCCTCGAACCAGGGTGCAGCTCCAGGTTGACAACAATAACAATGCTACATGGAAAACCAAGGTGAAGACTCACTTGAAATTTGAAGATCTTTGGTTGGTTAACGACATATACACTCGACACGTCTCAGATGCTAATCAACAATGGAAGTTTGACAAAGCGAATCAAAAGGCGAAGTTGATCATTATGTTCAGGGTATCAAATGAGATCCAACCTTATATCTGAGATGTTGCTTCAGCATAAGATGTTTGGAACAAACTCAGTATCATCTACAAAGCCAAGAATTAGATTACCATCCTGCATCTACAAAGCTAGTTGCATTGTCTCAAGTTGAAGACATGTGAGAAATTTGAAGGTTTTCTTCGTCATGTTGCTGCCTGCGGGCCTCACTCCAAGCATTGGGTGAGAAAATGTCAGACTCCTTGCTACCCATTGTCCCAAGAGCATTGCCCTTCGCCTACAAAATATTTGTGACTTCTCTAAATATATCAAAGACAAAATCAACTTTTGAAATGTTGGTTAATATGTTGCAGCAGGAAGAATCCATGCACGCAAAAGAGGAAGATGAAGAAGACCATGCACTTGCATCACATTAGAAGGGGAAGAGGTCCATGAAGCCTTCAAAACAATCCGATAAACAGAGCAGTCAATAAAATCAACACTGGAACAAACCTCGCTCTTAGACAATTTGTTTAATTTGTAGAAAGACATGCCATGAAATGAATAATTGCTGGTACAATGTGTTTACACAAAGCTCATCTAGCAACAAGAAGCCCATCCTCCAATAATCTCCACAAGGACAAAAGCAAAAGCCACAATTCAAATGTAGCTAGAAGAAGACGCCTTCCCTACAACATGAGAACATTGATGAAGACAATGATCCTTCAAATGAGGATTATGTCTTTGCTTTTCAAACAAATGAGATCACTCCTCCAAATGCAATCTGGTACGTGGATGCCAACGCCCCAAGGCACATGACCAGAAGAAAGGATTGGTTCACCACCTTGAACCATTCAACGAATCGCGGTTATGCATATCTAGGAGATGATTTATCATATAGTGTCCAAGGTTGTGGTGATATTTCTTTATCTCTTGGAAATCATGCATGTAAAATCACATAAGTCCTATATATTTCAGGTTTTAACAAAAATCTATTGTTTGTAAGTGAATTGCTCGATAACAACATAAAGCTTGAATTTGATTGACAAGATGGCAAAAAGTTTTGTCTCATTAGTAACAAGTCTAGAAGCTTAAAAATTGCTACAAGAGCTTTTAGTGTAGGAAAAATATTCCCACTTGATGTTGTCCACAATGACAATCAAGCTCTTGTTGTAAAAGATACAAACTCAACAAATCTGTGGCACAAGAGATATGGACACTGAAGTTCTGGATACCTGATTGCACTAAGCATACACAACATGGTGAGAGGCCTTACCTCACTAAAGCAGAACACTGATGTGTGTTCCAATTGTTTAGCTGGAAAACAACATAGAGCTCCATTAGGCACAAGTACATATTGGGCTCTTGGTCCATTGGATATGATGCACATCAATATTTGTAGGCACATGTGACTCAATGTTAGTGGATTCAAGTATTTTCAGGTCTTTGTTGATGACTATTCACGAAAAAAGTGGGTTTATTGCTTGAAGACTAAGGATCAAACCTTTCAAGTCTTCAAAGAATTCAAAGCCATTGTGGAACGACAAACTGGTTGTCACGTTAATGTCCTCTGCTCAGATTGGGTGGGGGGAGAATACACTAGTAAAAAGATCTTCGAATTTCTGAAGGCACATGGCATTCGTCGACTGCCAACTACACTTTATAGTCCACTAACATAATGGTATTGCAAATTGGCGTAATTGCACTATTATGGAGATGGTGTAGAACATGATTGAGGACTCACAACTACCTCGTACATATTGTGTAGAAGCAAATCACACAACGGTCTACTTGCTGAATCGAGCACCCACCAAAGCTCTCAATGGTATCACACCACAAGAAGCATGGATTGGGATTAAGTCCTCTGTCTCTCACCTTTGTGTTTTTGGTTGTAGAGCACATATGCATGCCCCTAGAAAGAAGAGAAAAAAACTAGATAAGAATTATTTGGCATGCATTTTTCTTGGCTACAGTGAAGAGTCAAAAGCTTACTGACTCATGGATCCAAAAACTAGGAATATATACATCAGCAAAGATGTTGTATTTGATGAAAAGGGTGAGTCCAAACCACTCTTCACACAATCACTTGATACGGACATTAGACCCATAAACATTTCAAATGTTGGTAGCGGTAGTGAGGAAGAGGACAATGATGATAATTAGCTAGGTTGTTCAACCCCACCCACTATTCAATGTATGCCCAAGTGGTATACTAACATTATATGAGATGCAAAATTGGATGGAGTCCTAGACACTTCCACTTTAGGACCAAGGATTTGTAGCATGGTTTGTGTAGAGGTGAATTTGGCCTTGATGAGTACAGTTGTAGAATCATTTGAGCCCTCAACATTTCGTGAATCCCAAGAGTCAAAGCCTTGGAAAGAGGCCATGGATGCAAAGTATCAGTCATTGATGAAGAACAATACATGACAACTTGTTGATCTTCCACTAGGGAAGAAGCCTATTGGTTGCAAGTGGATCTTTAAGACCAAGCACAAATTAGATGACAACATTGACAAGTACAAGGAAATACTTGTTGCAAAGGGCCATGTGCAGAAAGAAGGCATTGACTATGAGAGAACTTTTACTCTCACAACTAAGATAAAGTCTATCAGAATGTTCTTTGCTATAGTTGCATAGTTTGGATGGAAAATCCATTAGATGGATGTAAAGAGTGCCTTCGGAAATGGCGATTTGCAAGAGGAAGTCTACATGACACAACCAAAGGGTTTTGTCACACTTGGTCAAGACAAAAAGGTGTGTAGACTCATCAAGTCACTGTATAATCTCAAGTAGGCTCCTCGAACTTGGTATATCAAGATTGGCAAGCATCTTGTATAGCATGGATTCTTGAGGAGTCCATATGATCCAAACCTCTACCTCGAGGAGTAAGGGTGGAGGTTGTGATTGTCATTGTGATGTCAACGATCTAGTCATCACTAGCAGCCCAATGAAGATGATTGATGTAACAAAGAATGATCTCTAGCGATCGTTTAACATGATAGATCTCAGGGTACTACACTATTGTCTTGGTTTGGAGGTATGGAAAAAGGGACACTGCATCTTCATGTCTCAAATGAAGTATGCCAAGACCATACTTGAAAATTTTGGATGATTGACTATAAGCCTATTGCAACACTCATGGAGACAAGACTTCAGCAGTCTCGTTTAGATCCATCACCACTAGTAAATAAAACTCTATCGACAATTGATTGGGAATTTCGGTTACTTGATCTACACTAGGCCAGATATTAGCTATGCTAATAGTTATCTTTCATGATTCATGCAGGAACCAAAGGTGAGTCCCTGGAAAGCAACAAAGCTTATATTGAGATATATTTGAGGTACTATGCAGTATGACTTAGAATACAAGAAGCATGATCAATTATTTTTGACAGGTTACATGGACATAGAGCATGTAGGTTCTATTGATGAAAGGAAATCCACATCTAGATTTGTTTTCTTTTTGGGATCTGGGCCTATCTCATGGAGGAGCAATAAGCAAATTTTTTTTTTTCTTAAACCTCCATTGAGGTAGAATATCATGCAACAGAGGTCTGTGAAGCGATATGGCTTTGTCGCATACTTGTAGGACTGACAGTACTGCAAACATAACCTACGGTTCTATATTGCGATAATTAGGGTGTTCTAAAACTTGTTCGCAATCCAGTGTTTCATGAGCTCACCAAGCACATCGAGCTTTAGGTCCATTTCATATGCGAACATGTTCATCAACACATCATTCAACTCCAATTTTTCCCCACAAAAGATCAGTGTGTAGATGCCTTCACCAAGTCACTTGCACGTGAGAAGTTTGAGGCATTCAAAAATTCTCTCTTGTACTCTCAAGACTATGATGAATCAAGGGTTGGAATTTTACAATAATTAATTAATACATAGTATAGGAGAATCATAGTAATGTAAGTGGTGTTGTTATATTGTTACAACATTCACGCAGGTTATATTAATATTGTTGGGATGCTAAACTAATTAAATGATGTAACATCCATAGAGTGGAATTAGTTAGTATTGTGTTCGAATTTAATATTTTAGACTTCTGAAATATAGGAGCTAATGTTAGTCATTAAGTTTGTATAAATAATGTCTATGGCCATTATTGTTTAATTGAATTAAATAATTTTGGTTTTTGCTTTTGATAAAGGGGAGGAGGGGCATTAACCACAAAAGGATGTTGTGCATCATCTTTTATGAATTTGTTGCCAGCAACCAAAGGGGTAGTGAAATGGATGCTATGCGAGTCATCATGGGATCTTATAGCGCAATGTCTTTTAGTTTTTCCTTTCGAGGGGTTAGGGGGTGAAGGGGGGTTAGCATTTAGGCTTAACAGTTCTCATAGTCATGGTGTTTCTTTTATAGTGGGGAAATCTGCAGGGAAAGAAAGATAGTGGAGGAAGGGAGAGAAAAGCCAAAGGTAGGCAAAAACGGGAAATGTAGACGGCAAAAAAAACAAAACACCTGAGAGAAAAAATTGTAGGGATAGGCATTGTGGAGAATCATCCAATTTAACTGAAGAAACCTACTGCTATCAGTGCACCTCTCCGTCCATGTTGCTCGTCGACAGAGGATTAGGCACCCACTGATGAGCGTAGTGATTGAAACACCAAAGAGGCTGTCATAAGAAGCCTGGAAGCTGAATGTAGATGGAGCAAAACCAGATTGACAGAACAAAGTTGAAGAAGAGAATAAGAAAATTAAGCAATCAAAGCATTACAAGGTTCAAGGATACCATACCCAAGACACCCATTTTCAATTTTTCATCATTGCACCAGATTTGCTCGACAGAAGTCACCCTCCATTGATATCCTCTGCCAAAATATAACTAGAAGCGGTGTGTGTTTTCCCTTAACCAAAGACCCCTTCTCAAGACAATTTTTCTTCATTAACAATGGTAGTAAGGCTTGCTCTTAGCTTGTCACACGGGAGGGTGTCACAGTGGCCACACCACTCCTCCTTTGGCTCCACTGAGGAGGCATCCTTGGCAAGGAGATCAGCAAATGTCAAACATTATGCTAAGGCAGTAGATGTCTTTAAAAATTTGTTGGAGGGGGCCAGTTTCCCATGTTCTTCCTAGTGCTTAGAGAATTAGTAATAATCTGGGAATCCATTTCAACCTGAATGCATGTAATTGCTTTATCAATGGCAAGTCTAACAGCATGCCAAATGGCCAAAACCTCTGCCTGGTTATTCTCCATAGTACCTAATTGCCAGCTAAAACAAAAAAGCACTTTACCCTTCACGTCCCTTCATAAATTCCAGCCCTGGGTTGCCGCTGGAAGCACCATCTGTATTTAACTTCACCAAAGGATATGCCTGCAGGGCCCAGCCGACATCTTGGGAAAATGATTGTAGTATATTACATGCTATTGTTGAGTCTAGCCCTTGAAATATGTTAATATTGATCTGGCTGGTATGAACTAGTGGATCATGATTAGTGGAATGCATTCATTTGATGCAATCTCCTGAATTTAACTTGCATCACTGTGTCATTGAGTGATTGTTTTCTCAACTTCCATAATTTTTGTGAATATAGTGGCCTTTATCTATAGTTGGTATAGGGATCCATTAAAGTCTAAGTTGCCGATACGGGTACGCGTACGGGTACGGATACGGTACGAGAATCGGATATGGGGATACGGCGATTTTTTTTTTGGGGGTTTGGATACGGCTGGATACAGCCGTACAAAAATATATATAAAAAATTAAAAAATATAGATATATAATCAAAATTAACCGCATAATATGTATAGAAGAAACATAAGTTAAATAACCGCAAAACATACTAATAATTTAATGCCAAATATCATAATATTCAATTGTCGAATTTAGATTAGTCTTATTTATTATTACAAGTACATAATTCAAATGTTACAACTTACCAGTATGGACAAAAATAAAGACAAAAGAAAATCCCCTCTGCAGTTTGGTGAAGATTACAATGAGATGACCTGGTGTTAAATCATTCTTAAGACTATGCCCTGTTCTCTTCTTTGAGCTTATTCACGAGTTGAGCTTTTGTATTATACCTGTGCAAATGATCTTACCGTATGTACTGCACAGAAAGAGTCCTGGAGAACCATATTTTTGGGACATAAAGGATAAGCAAAAAAAGACATAATTGATTTCAACCTCTCCCTCATCTTGATCATGTTACAGACATTTATTTCCTTTATTTTGGCAAGGCTGAAACGCGATCCAATAACTGGAAGACTTGCTGACTTGCTCTGGCAACCTTCACAGCTGTTGTATACAGCCCTAATAAAGAAGATACAGATGAATTGACTGAGGTTCACATTTTGAAAACAGTCATAAAACAAAGCCAGCCATTGAAACTGCAGAGGGGTTTTCAACTTTTCATACTTTGTTTTGTTTTTTGAAGTCCGTGTTTGACTTTTTATTAAGCAAAATTAAAAAAAAAAAAAATTGGTAAAAAAAAACAAATTGCAGGAAACGCCAGGATACGGCACCCAGACGTATCCGGGCGTATCCAAAGCCTAGGGACGCTCCGTGGGCATATCCCCGCGTTCCCCCCGCGCTCCCGTATCTGGGGAGCATTTCGCCGTGCTCCCAAGGCCTGGTGGGGGCATATCTGGTAACATAGATTAAGGTTTGAGACTGAGAAGCAACACAATTATGTCAATGTCATGCATATAACTAGAAGAATCATGGTTATTGGACTATTATGTTATTGAGTTTAATTTGACTATGCTTGTATCATTATGGTAGAGGGAGAGAGTTTGATGCTTGGCCTCTAGCTGGTTTTATTTGATCAGCATGGATCTTAAATAGGCAATAGAACTAAACTGCATAAAGAGGTCCATGCACCCTTTGAGTAGGTTTTCATTTGCACAGTAAATATAGTTTTATATCTAAATGGAGCCGAAATGTACAAATAGAGATGCAAAATGCGGGCAATGAGAAAATTTGGCTGCACTTTATTACTATTGGTAAGGCTAATGACAGTGAAAACATTTTACAACAAATGTCTTTTGTTCAAAAAGTGACAACTACGCCCTGCATGGCTGCCTGAAAATTGACAAACTGCTGATAGAAGTCATTTTATGCTGAAAAAAAACTATATGTTGGGCATTTCAATACATTGTTTTGATTTCATTTGAGTTATTGTTTGTTGCGGGTCTCGATAAGTTATTGCTACAAAATACTGAGCGCAAACTTTTACAGGTTAAATGCTGGCAAGTTAGAAAGCACATCAAGGCTCCTCAAGCTGCGGGCACTATACATACTGATTTTGAAAGGGGCTTTATTTGTGCAGAGGTAATTATTTGAATCTGTTTTCTAAGTGCTATTGTTTTAGGTTTCGTTTTGTGCCTGTCATTAATATAGAAAATTATTTTTAAATTTCATATTAAGAAATTATGCATATGCATGTTTGCTTGTATGGTGTCACCCATTTGAAGCATTAATGGAGGTTGTTGTAGAGGAGGTCTGATTGGACAAATGCTAGTATGATAGATGACTATATGGACACTGGCATCCAAGTGATGAGGGTTGTCTACATGAGTTTTGTCTCGTGCTTGTAGGCCTAGATTTCCACGAGTTATTCTTCTTTCAAATTATGCACAACAAAATATGAAATGGCTTGTAATTGCTCGTGTGGGAGGTCTCGCGGACAAATGCCAGCTTATTGGAATTTTTGTAGCTTCTCTTGAGAAAAGTTCAAATATATAGGGATTTTGAAATCATCTTTAATTCTAGATAGCAATTTAAAAGTATATATTTTTACTGGTGAATCATAAGGAGTCCTTAGGATCAATGAAGCCTTGGACATTTGTTCAAAAAGTATATTACAAAATTACGAAATGTCAATTGAATACTGATTTTTGATGTATTGACCAGGTTATGAAAGTTCAGGATTTGAAGGAGCTAGGTAGTGAAGCAGCTGTAAAGGTAGTATTCGACTTCCTTTTTTGTTTGACTAATATAATTGTTTATACTTTAAATGATTTTTGAAGATTCATTTCCTTTTTTATACTTCTTAGGTTCACCTCTAGGGTTCTCTTCCTAGAACTTTCTATTGCTATTGGTTGTATCCTTCAGTCCTATTGACTTACTTTTGGTCATTTGTGAACATTAATATGATTTCTTTCTTTCTATTGAGATCTTTTTCCTGAAGTTCTAGGAATTTTTTTGTTAGTGAAAATAATTGTCAAAGGTTTACCTGGAGAGATTGGGGTTTTGGAGCTAACTTAGGAGCAAATGACAGATTATAAATGTGTTCTGTATTTACAAGTGATATCAGAGTTACTAAAATTGATGATTAGTTGGTGACTTTGTGAGTAAATTCCAATTTTGGACAGTATTGATTTTCTTTTAAATAATTGTTAAGCATTTGCCAATTGTTAAATTTCGTTATTTTTTGCAGAAATCACATTTTATCAAAGAGCACTGTATTTATTTTGTTTTTTGCAAATATGTGATTTGTGTTTTAACTTTGTTCTGTTCCTGCTTAAATTTATGGAATTTGAAACATGAGTGAGTTAGTAATAGATTTGTCATTGACGAGTCCTTCCTCTGTACTGTTTATCACATTTGTTGTGCTTACTGGGACCCTTACAGCGCTTTTCCTTCCATTTTTCTGTCTTCATCTTTGGTGATTGTACTGAGGGTCACACACAGGACAACTAAGAGACTCATTTGGTGCAGTCATCATTTCCACTTGACAATGCTTGTCTGTATGTACCCCACACTCGTATTGCTACAATCTCATTACATATTTACCCATGTGACAGTGAGCTTATGTGGTGTAATTGTATCCTTCACGAGCATCATTGCACCGAGGGTCACACACAGGACAACTAAGAGACTCATTTGGTGCAGTCATCATTTCCACTTGACAGTGCTTGTCCATATATACCCCACACTCGTATTGCTACAATCTCATTACATATTTACTCATGTGACAATGAGCTTATGTGGTGTAATTGTATCCTTCACGGGCATCATTGCAATTGTGTCCACTCTAAACAGAAATCAACTTAGAACATTGAACTTAGGAAGGATAAAAACTCTAGAAGAGGTGGAATACCAAATCGAATTAGTACCAAATAATGAATCAACTTATAAAACACTGTACAAACTTGGCCATGTGGAAAACCGAGAGTATAGAAAACATGTTAAAGATCTCCTTCAGAGAGGTTAGATATAGTCTCCTAAATAACTCTAGTGAAATTTCTTGCCCAATGAAAATGAAATATGGTACCATGAGAATATGCACATACTATAGATCCCTTGATAAAATAACTTTTAGAGCTAAACATTCTCTCATGAAAACTCTAAAAAGGGCAAACATCTTTTTTCACGAGAGGTGATAGGACTGTGGATGTAGATAACATATTCATTTGCATATAATTATCACTTAGTCTCTGTTGGTAGGATATTATTATTTGTATGGATTCTGGTGTCTTTGAAAATTCTGTTAAGGTATCGACATATGATAAATAGGCTGCAAGACTACACTGCATATTTATGTAAAAACAGGAACTCAGGGACATGTTATCATATACTATCTAGTATCTTCTAATAATCAAGGCATTTCAAGTTTCAACGGTTGATTTTTTTGTTAAAAATAAAAATTATATATACATGATCATTAGCAAGGACTAATGAAAGGTTTTGTTTAGTTGGTGGATGCCATTCTGGCCACAAATGGAGAGGTGGAATTTTACCTCTTTTATGATATGATTTGTTTCTATAAATTTGAAGTTTGAAAAGTGTTTAATGATCAATTTTCAACTTTTGGAACTATGCAGGCTGCAGGGAAGTATAGACAGGAGGGTAAAACATATGTGGTACAGGATGGGGACATTATCCTTTTTAAATTTAATGTCTCTGGTGGGAAAAAATGAGTTCTGGTAAGGAATTTATTCACCATTTGATACCATTTGAAGTAGATTAATGGCAGGACACCAAGAATATATTTTTGATTTGATTGAATATAGAATTCTATCCTTGGTCAGTGTGTTACCCTTTGCTGCTGATGTATTATTATATGGTGTATCTGAAATTGCAACGTTTTTCATAATGACTTGTTCTATAGTGAATGGAATAATGGCCACAGTCCCCAATGCTATAATGCCCTTGTTTACCACTAATCCAGATCCACATATTACATAAACTGCAGATCATGCAAAGTGTGTTTTTCGGTGAATACATTTTGTATATTTTCGTATAAGTTGTTATGGGTGGTGGTATCTTATTCAAGTTGGGTGCAGTACAATACTTTTCAATGGATTATTTATGGTTTTATTCACAATCAAAGATCAGAAGGAAATGCTTGACTTTTGATTCTAGTTTTAGTGTGTTCTGCTGAGGGTACCAAATACATTCTCAAAATGAGTAGTCTCTTACAAAAGAACTCCTGTAATTCTGGGAGTAAATTTGATTAGGAATACCACTTCAAATAATGAAAATACATCAAATTTACAATGAAAATTGTGTAAATAGAGACAAACATTGACTTCTGACTTTGATTAACAACTTTAAAACAGCAACTTAACATCCTATGTTTGTCTTAATAAGTGTGATGATTTCAATATATATAATTATTTTAACACCCCCTTTAATGGTCATATTATAAACAACACCAGGCTTATCACTGACGCTGAATTTGAGAAGCTTTAAATGTCCAAGGGGCTTTTTGATGTCTGCAGCTTGATCTTGTGTTGTACCATACTTAAATTTGATCTGGTTTTTTTCATCAAGCTGTTGAATGAAGTGATGGTGCAGTTCTATATGCTCATACTAGATCGGTGTAGATAACTCTTGTCAAGCTTTAAAATGCTTCGGTTTTCACAAAGCAGAAATGTGTCTTGTGTTTGATATATTTGTAAATTTGGTGGCAATATTTGCAACCAAATAATATTGCAACATAGCTCTGCAGGCTTGTATTCTCATTCATGGGTATTGGACATGTAACCAGGTCAGAAACATAGGCATAAGTTGGGATTTTGTCTTTGGAAGAAACTCCCGTTAGTAATTTGTGAAGTTTGGAAATTGAAACTCCTTATACCTTCAAAATGCAAAAAATCAAAGTTCCTTTGGTACACTTGAAAATTTGTTTGTCTGGATTCCGATGTACGATCTTTTGAGTTGTCATGAGGTGCAAGACATAATTAACACGACCAAACTACCTCTATCACACATGGATCTGTTATGATGTTGGAAAGAGAGAGAATGGACATATTATATTATTATAGAAAAACTGGAATGTTTTTGTTGAGATGATATGGAAAATTGAATAAAATGTTGAAATTGTTATTCATTGAACAGCTTCGGAAACTACTTAAGAGTCATTTATATGAACCACGGATATATCTTTTTGTTATAAATGCTAAATTGAATATCCTATTTAAACATTTGATCAAATGTGAAAATTTCAATACATCAAAGGATTCTAATGGACAGTCCAGCCACCATTTTTAAAACGAATTCTGTGATGAGGTCGGAAGTCCATTCAGTTCCATTACTCCCATGACTAAGCCCATTGAGAAAGGAGCAGGGATGGAAAATCTGGTTAGGATCACATCGAAGCAATGGGGTCCATTCATCATAGAACAAGGGGCTAACTGGAACAAGGAGGTTCTCCCTTTCCAGGGCCATCCTTTTGCTGCCAATATTTGTAGACTCTAGAGTACTTCGTAAATGCTTTGAATGTTAAATATGCCTCTGGAAAGGAGTGTATAGGATGCCTATAGACACCTGCCACCTGATTTCTTTTAAGCATCAATTTGAGTTGTCCTAATGAAAATTGAGCCTGCAACTAGATATTGCTAATAAATTTTTTTCTTATCATTCATTTTTACTGGGTGTAGCAGACATGATATTGTATAGTCCTCTAGAGTATTTGTGGATGCAAAATTTGGACCTTCCATGGTGTGAAAACTGCTGGAATTGTTATTTACTTTATCCTTTTCTGCTTACAAGTATGTTCTGATGGCATTTCTTCCCAATTTAGGTTCGTTGAAAGGTCAAGCCCTTGGATGGTTTTGATTTCATGGCTGCAAATAATTTACCCTTCTACTTTGCAATGAACCCTTTTTATCTAAGTGGTACCGTCTGTGGGACTCTCCCTTGTTGGGAGCCATTTTTATTTTGGGGGCTGATGTCACTGGCATATCTTATTTTATGGGAAAAATCTATTCAAGAACATTAATGGAAAGTTAAAAAGTGTTCAATATAGCAACGAGAAATGGAGATATTTTATCATTTATATGTGTACCAATATACGATGTGGAAATTGGTCCCATTTCTATCAAACAAGTAAAATAAATTTAGTACATGAAAAAAATAGGTTTTTTTATGACGAAAGGTCAAATTTTGTTTTAAGCAGCTTTTCCCTGTTAGTGATCATAATCATAAAGTTTTCTGTGGCTTTATTTAATCAGTTATAGGTTGACCTTGTTTTCTTTTATATTTGTATGAAGCCTGCTTTACATTACATGCTTCAGATAGCTTCAGGTTTCGGGGTCTGATTCTTGCTGTTCAATCGTATTCAATATGTTTAACCATTTCTACAATTGTGGTAAAGTGATTCCCTTTGAGAACGAAAGTTAAGATGTGTTCAATATGGCAACAAGAAATGGAGATATTATATCATTTATATGTACCAATATACAATGTGGAAATTGGTCCCATTTCTATCAAACAAGTAAAATAAATTTAGTACATGAAAAAAATAGGTATTTTATGACGAAAGGTCAAATTTTGTTTTTGAGCAGCTTTTCCCTGTTAGTGATCATAATCATAAAGTTTTCTGTGGCTTTCTTTAATCAGTTGTAGGTTTACCTTGTTTTCTTTTATATTTGTATGAAGCCTGCTTTACATTATATGCTACAGATAGCTTCAGGTTTCGGGGTCTGATTCTTGTTGTTCAATCGTATTCAATATGTTTAACCATTTCTACAATTGTGGTAAAGTGATTCCCTTTGAGCTCCTCTGCACATATTTGTGTTTTAATTCATTTGTGGCTTGATTGTCTGCCTATGGACAAGACCAAGGTATATGGTAATGGGAAAATCATATCGCCAATTTAGCAATGTGGACATTAATATTCATGATTTGAGGACAATGCAAGTTTAAAAGATTAATTGTATCAGATTTTTGATGGAATACTTGCTTTCATTACAATGTGAAATGCATGCTAATAATGATATGTAGGCTAAAAAACCCCTGTTCAATTCGCTCATGGTCTACATTACAGGTCTCTCTTAGCGTATTATGTAACTCAATGTGTTAAATGACCTTCCCCATTTATGCATTTACTGGACAGATGTTGGTTGTCTTATTTGGACGATGTCTTCTTGTCTTGGGATTAGTTATGCATTTACTGTCACATGTTGAGTGGTATGGTTTGAACAAGAAGATATGGAATATTGATGTACTCTATGCTCATGTGCTGATAAGTACAACGCATAACTTGAATTGATATCATCATTTAGTGTTAATATAGATAATTTATTTGGATCAATTGACATTATATGTGAAGTTACTGTATATAAGTAAAGCCAAGAACTATAAGATTCCTTTTCATATTATGTGTCATATTTTATATTATCTTCCTCAGGTGATGTTATCGTATTTATGTTAATTCCTTTTTTTCTAGTCATAATGTTACTCCGTCTTATTTTAATCTTGTGCCGATGATCTTGGTCGAAATTAGTTAGCATGCATGGGGTTTATACCATTGCTGCTGAAGATTTTTCAGAATGGGGCTAAAGAAGTCTGGAAGTTTTAAACAATACATATATTTTACCAGCTAGGTGCCTCATAATGCTATCAAATTGCTGCTTTAAACAAGCCAATGCCAGATGTTATTTGTGCATTTGGTACAAGTGTTCTACAATGTGCTATAGTTTGTTTGAGATCTTCAGTAATATAGCTTATCAGAGTGGAATACTGCCTGTCGTATTAACTGTTCTATCTGGAGAGGATGAGACTCCTGGATAGGCCTGATAGACTTATTTATTTTGCAAAATAGTAGTTTTTAGCTAAATTTGCAAGCACGGGATGTGTTCATACTTATATTGCTGATAATGCATTGGCAACTTGTTACACTTTCAGAGAACTATATAAGGATATTTCAATATAAAATTCGAATTGCTTGCTAAATTAAGAATTACTGACCACATTAGTTTTGAGCTCTCGTCTTAGATGCAAATGGAGAAAACTAGTGTTACACTAGAAGCAACCAGGGTTATCTCATGGGGGGTTGAAAGGGTTTTTTTGGTATAAATATGCTATTAATGACTTGGCATTCGGTGGGGATTGATAACTCTACAAATTTGCCTTTTGTAATAAAATGGCTGTTCTTGAATGGTTATCTCATTAACCTCCTTTCAGTAATTATCCAATGAAGTGCCCCAGAATTCAAGAGTGGTTGCTTGGGCAAAATGCTCTATTTAAAATTTTATTTGTTGCTATGTTGTAAATTTATAAATGATGCTATGGATGTAATTTCTAATCATGGGTGTGTTTTATTTTTTTCGTGAAATTATAAGTTGCCATGATTCAAATATGAAATACGCTTTTTATGTTGTGCAAGAGATTGCTTGAAATTTGCCAGATAATCTGTATTGGGAGTGCTTATTGACATGGTAAAATTTTGTGCAGGTTCTGTTGTGATGGTTGGTGGGTCAATGGAAGTCAATTTGATGTTGGCGAAGAGCCAGGGCATGCTTTTCTCGCTTGGAAGAAGCCCTTTGTTGAGCATTAAGGCATGCATTATACAGTGACCATAGTTGCTGCTCATTGTTAAAAGCATGCACCACTGGGTAACCATAGTTATTGGTAACATCAATGCCCATATGGGTGGCTTATATTAAGAGGGGATCTGGATCCCCATATTCGGTTTGGTGGAGTGTATTCCATTCCTACTTTGGCCGGTATTCTATTGTAAGTTAAGTTTAAAGAGATTTTTTTGGCATTGCTTTATTCAACATATGTATCTGGAATGTTATGCTTATTTTGTGCCAGTTTATTTTTATTTTTATTATCAGATATAAAGGCCATGTTTCAAACATATTTTAGCCATTCTATGTAGTGTGTATTTAGTCGTGATTTGTATTGTATTAAAGTTAGTGAAGCATTTATTATTAATAATATTCTAAGTATTTGTATATTTGTTCGAGTGTATTGTTGTTTTGTTAAGGGTTTCTAGTTGATAATTATATTAGCATTCGTATATGCATGCCAATATACTTAAATAAATGTAAAATGTTTTAATTCAAGCGTCTCAAGTTCGTGGTTTGTTTGGTTACTTTGGTTTTTGGTTGACAAAGTGACTTATTACCGCTAGTTTAAGGGAGTTTGAATGGTGACATTAAAAAGATGTCATGGACTCCGCAGAAATTGAGACTTTTAAAGCTCGAGTAAAATGTATGATGGGGGATTGTTCGGGAACGATACCTTGAACGTTATTTTTATAATCAAACACATACGGGAACCCTTGGTGAGCCCCTATGGTACTTTAAGGGGTTTGATTTTTTCATTAACAAGCCCCCTTTTATCACTTCTCGAACTCGAATAGGTTTTGAACTTGGGTCGCCTTGGTTGAGACTTTTTTAATTTTCTGCTTTTTTGTTTTGCATTGGTAAACTCCTTTTGTTTGGAGTGTTTGTAATCTATTACAATGCTCACTATATTAAAAATCATTTATGCTTGGATTAGTGCAATGTGACTTACCACTAGACCACCATTGGGATGGTTTGTGGAGACCGCTTTTAGTCTTCATAAACTTATATTAATCCTTTCAGAGTATTTGGTAATTGTTACTCTTGATATGATGAAAGCAAAGTATATTAAAGTTCAATACATTTCCTAAACATTAAGATTATCCTTGTGAATGAAACGCCTTCCATTAACGTTTTTGATGTGTGGACCTTGGCAATGAATGCTTACAATGTTCATTTTGTTTTTTAAGCTCACAATATTGGAAATATTTTTAGCAGCCAAACCAATGAAGTATTTTTAGTACTTTAGTGTCTTCTTTAAATTTCATTTGAACTTTAAAGATAGACAACATTATTAATATTATTAATTAGAATGCCAACTTCTATATTCTAATATTTAAGCCAAGCCTTAACACCCATCATGTCTTCATTCTATAATGGTGGTTGCTTATATTGGATGTGATATCATGGTGTATATTGTTAACCAAATTGAGCAACTTGTGTTTATACTCTAGTATCTAATCATGTCTTTAAACTGCGCAAAAGAACAACCACTATCAATCAACAAATTGTGAGATAAAGTGTTACATTTGATTTTAAAATAATAGGTTGTGAAATGTTTTGGATTTGTGTTTTTCTGTTTCGTGACTCATGAAAGAGATTGCAAGCCTAGACATCACAACTCTCAAGAATGATTGTAGTGACTCATGAAAGAGATTGCAAGCCTAGACATCACAACTCTCAAGAATGATTGTAAAAACTAAAGTGCTGAAAGTTATTTTTTTTAAATCATAGCCCAAGGTTTTTAACATTTTTGCATGTATCTTCAACATTATAGTAAGCTTTCCAGCCACCAATAATCTCCTTTGACATTGTGATTCTATTTTAAGTGGCAAGTAAATTTGATGCCCAAGTATATACTAGTTTGGACCTCTTCTAGGGTATTGTTATCATACAACATTGGAGGATAAGATCTCATTTTGGATTTAATAATCGTTGCCTTTGTTTTATTAACATTAATGCTAAGTTTACAATTCATACAGAATTGGTAGAGAACTTTGAGTTGTTTTTGAGATTGGCAAGAGTTATAACAAAAAGAGCTATGTTGTCAACATATATGAGAAAATTGGCATTCAATAATATAACATGGTAGAAATTTCTACTACTTTTCAATAACTTAGGAAAAAATATGCCATTAATTATAAAATATGACACTCCTTTTGTGTTGTGTTATATGTTATTTCCCCAAACATTTTTCTTATATAGATAGGTAGGAAGGGTTATGAGGTGAGATAGGTTTCTATAATTAACGAAATATTTAATTCAGATAATGACCTAATTGTCTCTCACTCATTACAAGATTCTTGAAAATGTTATTCATGCAATCAAAATGATAATCTCTACTAAAATAAGACATGGATAATGTGTGTATATTATGCACATAATCAATAATAAATACAAATAATAATAAAAGTGGATCTTAGATGATGTAAAATTGTTTAAATATATTAACACTCCTCCTTAACATGTACTACGATAAAGGGAAGGACAAAGGAATCAAGAACCTATGGGTCCCAACAATAAGGTCATGTTGGTTGCCTGTGTAAAATCAACATGGCTGCATGAAAATAATGATACAAAAATATATGATCTCATGCTAAGAATACACGACACACTTATGCACTAACATCCCCCGTTAATGTTGATTTGGGTGAGATGGATGGATGTTTGAACATAACTCTAATGTTGATGATGACCATGCAAGATTAAGAATTATTAATATAGGATAAATTTTAGCAGTGAAGATTCACAATTAGGCAAATTTTAGGGATTTCTAGACTTGTGATTGGCTATCTTTTGATATTGTTTGCTCAGACATTACATGTGTGTGTGTGTGTGTTTTATTGTTTCTTGCTTAAGTAGTGAAATAATTTCTAATACTAGTGGTTTTTTTGGATCGCCAACAAATTGATGGTATAAGATTATTTAAAAAGTTTGAATCACCAAACATTCTATGGGCCTTTGGATCATACACTGAAACTTTGGATGGAAATTTTAAAATTTAATTGAATTCCCTAGTTATATCCAAGCGAAATGTATTAAATGTATTTATATTGAATACTTGAAATTAAATGTTAATTTTCATCCTTGTGAATTAAGACTGACATTTTTTGGCAACTAGGCGAGTATAAAAGGATTGAATAAATAGGTCATTCAATAAATAAATAAATAAATCTCTTGTAGATATTAATTGAGAAATCTATTGAACCAATTCAAAACCCTTCTAACTTTATAGATTATAGCTTATCGTTAAATCTGTTGATCCAATTCAAAACATGTTTGTGATCATTTATAAGTTTTTATACATTTATGAACTTTTATTAAATAAAGATTTTTTTCTCATTTTTTGATTTTTTGGGCTCAAGAAAATTTTGAAATGCCTTCTCTCACTTCCTTTCCCACTCATGGCAGAAGCTCCCCTGTATCTGGTGATTCTAGGCAGAAGGTTGATGATTTAAAATTATTTGAACTTGAGAAATTTGAAATGCCTTCTCCCACTCCCTCTCCCACTCATGGCAAAAGCTCCCTTGTATGTGGTGATTCTAGGCAGAAGGCCGATGCTGTGCGGAAGACTGACGTTGTGTGAAAGACTAATTTTGGGCAGAAGGTCGACGCTGTGCGAAAGATTGATGTCGTGCTGAATACTAACGTCGTGCAGAAGACTGATTATGGCCCTGGCATCGTGTGAAAGACTAATGCAGAGCAGATTGATGTTGTGTGGAAGATGGACATTGTGTGGAGCCCTGACTCTGTGTGGAAGAATGTTGTAGAAGACAATTGATCTGAGTTGCGGAAAAAATTTGATGCAAAAGGAAGCCTCCAGATCTGGAGCTAAAAATGGTTCCCCTGGCCAATTCAACCATGTAACTGCTCCCCTCCCTGCTTAGGGCAGAAACTCCCCTGTATCTAGTGATTTTGGGTACAAGGTTGATGTTGAGCAAAACATTGACGTTGTGTAGAAGATTGTGTTATGCGAAATACTAATTTGGAAAAATGATCAATGATGTGTGGAAGACTGAGGATGTGTAGAAGACTGACATTGTGCAGAAGACTAATGTTGTGCAAAAGATAGTTGTGCAAAAGATTGATTTTGTGTGGAAGAATGTTGCAAAAGATGTGGATGCTCAGATCTGCGAGTAAAATCTGACATGGAAGGAAGCTTTGACTAGATTTGGAGCTGCAAATGGTTCCCTTGGGTAGGTTGGCCATCCTGACTTTTCCCCTCTAATGTCTACAGAGGTATAGACGTCATGGAGATGGAAGTTACAGTGGATTCTAAAAGTCAAAAGCATGTATCTTTCATAGAGGTGGTATCCCATAAGACAACTCCAAAAGATCCAAAACCTCTCAAACTGGTATCTTTTGACCCAGTTGTGATCTTTGATGAGGAGGCCATATAAGTGATCAAATCGAAAGAGTACTTCTCAGCCCTAGGGGTCATCTGCAGATTTATGAATTACTGGCCAAAACTTCAAGCGCTACATGCTTGGATCTCAAAGCATTGGCAACCCCTCCTATCAAGTGATCTTGATATTTACCTTTGTGAAAAAAGTTTTTTTATTATTGTATTTCACAATATTAAAGACAAGGCAAAGATTCAAAACCAATTCTAGTGCTTGAATCACCACACCCTGGTTATCAAATAATGGTCCCCTACATTCAATCCCCTCATTGAACCACTTAATGTAAAACCCATTTGGGTTCGCCTGCCTCATCTTCAATTTTGGACTGAATCCACCCTAAAGGCTATTGGTGAATCATTGGGTGAGTATCTGTGAATGCACCTAGATACTGAGCATTTCTACCACACTACTTTTCCAAGGATTCTTGTAAATATTTACACTTCCAAGAATCTCCTTGAAAATATCACTTTGCAAGTTGGGGACTGATCTTGGTCCCAACGCTTGGACTATGAAGGTTTTTTGTTTTGTTATTGTAGCTATTTTAATACAGGACATTTATCAGAAACTATAGTTTTCTCAAGAAAAAGAAGGATTCCTCTTGGTGGAAAGACTCCCACCTTGAACACCTACAAGGGCTTGCTGAAAATGATTTAGATTTAGATTCTGATAGCAATGATTCTTCGTAACCTTTGGAGGATCTTGAGTACCATAAAGTCTCCCTCATTTAGAAGATGTACTACTAAAGGACTTAATCTCTCTAAGGAAAGTTACGACCTTGGTAGTCCCCTTCGCTTCAGCCACCTCTTTTGAGAACAACCCAGAAATGGATTTGTCTAGGGTAGAAATCAAGGACCCAACAATGGAAGACAAATCTCAGCTCTGTATTTATGCAAAAGTCAAGGAAGGATGGACAAAAGTTCAGAAAAGGAAAAAAATTAAAAATGGAGTGGTTCAACCCTCCTGTATGTCCCTCCACTCAGGGGGACTCCGAGCTGAACCTCCTAACTCAGAGGGACCTCGAGTAGATTTGCAAAAGACAATTGAAGGTAGAAAGAAAGTGGAAACCTGATGAAATTCTATAGAAAATTCTCTAGTTTTAAGGATGTAAACAGTCTAGTTGGATTTTTTTGTTGATGTTTGTGCAAAAGTTTGGTGGATACTTCACTGAAGCATATGTGATTGATTCTTGATTGTTTGAGGTAGATTTGAACCTCTATCCATTTTATCTCATTTTTTATTTTTTGGCTAGTTATTCTTATGTCCATTTTCCCATCTTCTTGTCGCTAGTAGAAGTGTCCCATTTGTGTGTCAACATCACATCTTTCTCTCCTTTGTATTAAGTTTTGAGATATTCAAAACTCGTGACCTTTACCTGATCAAATAAAAAAATAAAGACATTTTTTCTAAGCCACAATACTTTTCCATCCCTGTGATGTATTTCTAAGCTCACAATGTTTTTCCAATCTATGATGTTTTATTTGGTATGGCATGTTTTTGTAGGCATATGATGCTTTTGTAAGCATGCGATAATTATTACATGTATGTGATGCTATTTTAAGAACGTGATGCTTTTTTAGGTATACGATGTTTTTTTAGACATGTTATGCTTTCATGGGCATTCCAATGCTTTTGAATCAACATGTTTTTTCAAATCTCACACTACTTTAACAAGAATGAGATGCTACTCTACCAATTTAGCTCTAATAGTAACACACAAACATTCCTTATAGGAAAATGATAGGTAACCAGTAAACCTTAGGAAACTATCCAAGTACAACACGTTTTAAGAGACATTATTTCATCTATTCATAATATTTGTTATTTTTCATAGAAGGTGCTGGTAAAAGTTTATGTTGTGCTTTTTTCAATTTTCACATTGACTTGCACGACGGATAGTGGCATAACTTACAACAAATGCAGTATTATCATCATGGAACAAGAGATTCCCCTTTACGTTTGAATACAACACATTTTAAGGGACATTATTTCATCTATTCATAATATTTGTTATTTTTCATAGAAGGTGTTGGTAAAAGTTTATGTTGTGTTTTTTTCAATTTTCACATTGACTTGCACAATGGATAGTGGCATAACTTACAACAAATGCAGTATTATCATTATGGAACAAGAGATTTCCCTTTACGTTGGAAAGGGGAAACTCCCTCATAGAATAAGTTTTTTGGGGGGATTTTGTGTACTTTTAACTAGAAAATAGAAACGGAACAAAAAAGAAAGGGAGAGAAACCCGCAACAAAATAAATTTGAGAGGATCAGTCAAATCATTCAAGACTAAACAAAAATGGATGTAAATTCCTCCTCACATGTAAATGGCAAGATGAACAATATATGTAATGAGAACAAAGAGACTAGTTAGAAGCACTAAATCTTTTCTTAAAGGGATTCACAATGTAAAATTGTGAAGTCCAAGCATTTATATACAATCTTCAAAATGTAGGGATTTAAAGTATTTCTCCATTCATGGAAAAAAAAATTTCATAAATGAAGAAGATAAAAACATTCACAAAAGTAATCTTTTCTTCTCACAAAATCTAATCAAACTCCATTAATCATCTTTATAAAAAAACATACAACATTTAATATTGTAGCAAGCCCTTGCTCAAGGTTGAAGGAAAAAAGAACCCTTGTACAATGAAAATCATGTCTTCTGTACTCACTTGCACTTTCAAATGCAAACACTTAAGTTTGGTAGAAGACCCTTTTTCATTGCATCTTTGTGTACATTTGGCTATTTTTTGACACCATCCCACATCAGACTCTCCTTGTTTCCTCATTGACACCTCAAATCTATTAGTTAATTACTCTGGGACCCCAGTAAGTGATCCTCTCTTCAGCTTGATCTCTGTTTTGAGCCCTTCTACTATTCGAGTCAAAGTTGATCAATTGTCAATTTTGACCCTTGTCATCTTGTTGGTTCTTTTTGCCTTCGTCTCATTCCCCATGCCATGATTTTCACTTATCGTTATCTCTTAGGGTCATTTGCAAAGTGTCCTATAGAGTCCTATATATACAAATATATCCTTAGTCATTTCATAAGTGAACTTGGAAAGTAAACTGGATCTCTTACAATCCATTTGTTTCATACACAATCATCAAGCCTTATAAAGAGTTATGCACATTTATCCAAGGAGCTCACACATATAGCTTACATTGCATTAACATCAATCCAAGTCTTGTGCCATGATATCTTGTACCAAAAGAAGCTCATAGTGAATCATATAGTTGCATTTGATTATCAAAGGAGAGGAGGTGAAATATTTTCTCTCATTTAGGTTTGGATTTAGACACAAGCATTGAAATTGCACAAAGCCTAGATTCCAAGCGTACGAAATATGTAGTTACAACTACTCAACAAGTTTCTTGGACCAACTAAATTTCACACTCTATTCCTCTTTCAACATTGTGAAGAATTAGGTTAAAGCCAAATAAAAACAAAATTAGACAATTCTAGTTATCAATATAACAAAGTAAAGACATAATCCAGATCATCATCTACATGCAAAGTGGTCTAGAAAGTTACAAAACCCAAAAAACATAGTAGATAAAATTGGTGTAGAGGGACACATTCGAGGGACACAATTGACCACTTGCTAATTTCGTTTTGGACACAATCAACACTCAACTGATTTTGGGTTTTTTCTAAATTACAGTCAGAGCCTCAATACATATTTTGTGCTAGTTCCACACTATGTTTTTAGTCTCAAATTTTAGTTACAGTGCCCAAGGGTGTTCATTTCAATTTTGTTTCCTTATATTTCCATTGATATTGCTTGTTCAATCATTTTTTATATTGTTAGTCATCTATTTCAACATCAGGGCATATTCAAACATGTAGTACACTATATTTCTATAGATTTCATTTGTGCCCTTGTTTCATATGTTTATGCATAGTGAATTTATCCCTAAACCATAATTAGTTTAAAAATTTGATGAAACCCTCCACTCTTCAAACATATCAACCTTAGGTTTTCCTTGTTCTTCATCCCTCTAGGGGTTGATTTTCATTCATTGGATCTAATTTTAGATTTATGTGTGTTTCTCATTGCTTTGTCATTAGCCATAACTTTCTTCATGTTTCTCATGCTTATATCTTATGCCCATTAATAAGGTTAGAGTTACAAACCCTACTAGGAAAAATGATAGGTTGAGTGATGCTACTATTGATTTGATTCAACCTCCTTTGCTTGGTACTTGTGCTTATTCAAATTTAAAAATGGCAAATGCTAGTGAAATTCCTATGATTGTTATTTATAATAAAAATATAAATGATGCAAATGTGAATGGTAATACAAATGATGATGAATATAATTATGAGGATAATGCTTTTGATGATGTGAATTATTTTGATAATTTTAATCTAAAAAGAGTTAATAAGCTTGCTTACTTTATAAGTTTAATTTTAAAAAATCATACATGTTTAAAACCTATGTTGTTTAAGTTAAAATAAGTATAAAGAGAGTTTTTGCTAAGTAATCTACACATGAGGATGATACCGATTATATTTTGAATGTTTTTAATTTTCCTATTGGAGTCTCTCCTTCTAAATCAAGTGGTGAGGTTATTGCTCCTAGTGGTCCTACTAACATTTATATGCCTCCACCTAAAATTCCTACTCATGTTAATAAGACTATTGCTATGTAGCCTACTACATCTCTTGTACCTCCTATTGCTAGTGTATAATCTTCACCCACTTATAATGTTTTGCCTTTGGTCTTGGTCTAAGTCACAATACTAAATCATCCATTCCGATCAATGTTAATCATGTTTTGACTCATACACATGGTACTGCATCTAAGGATGCATTCATTCAACAATCTCTTCAATATATTCAAACTCAAATTATTAAACTTGTCAAATGATTTCAAAGACCTAGTCATGTGGTCACTTCTCAAGATACAACCCATTGGCTCATGAGGTCATCACCCACCCTTTGCCTATTGGTTTTATAGTGCCTAAATTTGAAGTATATAATGATAAGGTTGACCATTTGCATCACATTTAATATTTATTTTCTTCATGCTTTGGTGTTTCTCACGATGATTTATGACGATTAAACTCTTTCTTACAAGGGACATGCCTTGGATTGGTTTTACACCTTACCTATAGTCTCCATGCATTGTTTTAATGGTTTGGCCAATATCTTGTCAGGTCACCTTTCTATCAACATAAGGCAAAAGGTCACATTTTTGCAACTTGCTCAACTTAAACAAGGACTTAATAAAAATGGTAGTGAGTATGTGCTTAGATTCAAAACTATGCTTATGAAAATGTCTCACAAAATAACTGATAGGGAGTTACAAGGTATATTATCCAACAGTTTTCTAACCACTTAAAGATAAATTCATGTATAGTACTTATTAGTCTTTGGATGAGCTTTGCCAATTCTTCTAAACTATGAGACTAAAATTTTAGGGCCCAATATGCTCAAATATTAAGTCTATTGTCCCTACCTCTAATACCTCCAAATATCAAGGTAAATCAACATTTAAAGCTAAGGTTAACAATACTCCAAAATTTCAAGCTAAAAATAAGGCCAAAAATGTAAACACAATTTTATAATCACTTGAAGGCTAGTTCTTCCACCTTCTCGAGAGCCGAGTTTTACCTAAAGCTCCTCACTAAGTTCTTACATATTTTTTTGAATGAAACATGATATCTTTACCTTTGTAACATGAGTTTGATACATTTCAACCTTTTCCTAGATGCTATGAAATGAATCAATATTGTGACTACTATAGAGCTTCAGGACATTCTATCAATCAATGTTATTTATTGAGACATAAGATACAATATTTAATTGATGTTAATGTTATTCAAGTGGAAAGACATAATATAACACATAATGAAGCTGTTGTGATATCAAATTATCATTTTCAAATCTTCGAAAAACCACTTCTGAATCATGATAGTAAGAGGAAAGTCAGTGTTCACATGGCTACACCTAGACATCAACCAACGATATATGATGAACATAAATTAAATGGTATTATGGGTATGGTTAATAGTTCATGAAAGCAAGCTCCGTCTATTACATTTTATGATCACAAAATTCTAATTGATGATACTAATAATGATCCACTCTTTATACATGATTTTGTTGATTCACATCCTAAGATCACACATGACATTATAATTGACAAAGTTAAAAGCTAATTAGGATGTCATTTCTTATTAGTAGAGGGTCTACTCAACAATACTTAGTTCGCACAACCATGGTTCTTAAGAGTTATGATGGTCTCACATGGACACCAGTCAATGGTATTATGTTACTAGTCACCTTGTCCTAAGACCCTTTTAGTATGGTTCTATATGTTTTTCAGATATTGGGACTTATGATATATTGCTTGGATGCCCATGGATAAATCAAATGAGAAAAATCTGATCCACATTGCACCAATGTCTTAGGTTTGTACATGATAACAAATTATATACTATTCATGGCACACATTATGAGTTACCCACCCAACATAAAAAACAACATGACATATTAACTAAAGTGCTTCCTAAAAACAAAAAATTTCAACCTTGTGATATCTTCTACAATTTCACCTCCTATTGTAATGGTTCCTATAGTTTTTATTTCTTGAGTTTTGGCTCCTACATTTACAATTCTTATAGTTGCACTACCAAGTGTTACAATACCTACTGATCTACATTCTAAGATTGCATTACCACCTCCTGCATAGATTCATACTAAAGCACCTAAAAATAGTTCAACTATCTACATAAACATTTGAACTAATATGCATGCTTATTTTAAAGAGTTTAGTGTGGTTTTTCTATCCCATATGCACTTTATTTCTCCTTGGGATGAGGATTCGGGTTACTATTCAATTCATGACCATATTTACGATACTTATGTTAAAATCCAAACTACATGATTTTATTTATTTCAAGAAGGCTTATATAATAGTAAATGCTCAATTTTTAATGTTTAATTACATATACACTTATATAAGCTTGTCTACATACCGAACCCAACCACCTTACATGTCAAATACATGTTATATGATGAATTGTAGTACTGTGATTGAACCTCCATTTGTGGCTACAATGTGTAATTGTTTACAAATTTAACTATTAAAATGATAATACCAAGTGGGAATGTGTCCTTGCTTAACTTGAATTTTCCATCTAGCCATCAAGCTATGCATGTGCCTTGCATACTCATAAATAATTTTCTCCCTGCATTTGACCATAAATTTAGAAGCAGATAATTGTTTTGTAACAAGCTCACACGTTTAGATTCATTTCCATATTTTAATTGATATATAATAGATTTTTATTTACTAAAACCAATTGATTCTTATTCAATTTTGTGTGTACTCTCCTCATGGGTATAATTATTCAATTTTGGCAATCCACCACAAATGTTGCAAGTTCCATCTAAACATGCTTTGTTAAAATAAATTGTCCGTCTGGTCTTTCACAAAAATGGTTGGAATAAACTACCTTGTTTATTTTGGTGGAACTTCAATTCCAACTCCTGAAAAATATTTTTAGTATTCAAAGTACAATGAACATGATGAAAAACATCATAATTCACTGAAAATTCAACATGTTGCCTACAACAATAAGTGGTGCGTGTGATTGATTTTCACACAATTTTTTTTGGCTATTTTAAAATATCTTTTACTAATAGCAATTTGTGGATAAATTTTTGAACAAATTAAAAGTACAATTAGGTTTGAGTCATATCCAAAAAATGTTTCGATTGTGGTGCATGTAACCGTGAACCAACTTTTCTTTTCACTACATATCTTATATTTAGTGATACCCTTGTGTTATCTTTCCAAAATTATGCAAGTAAATATTTTAGGGCATCGAGTATAGCCTTGTATTTCCATGGGAGTCTCCCTAAGAACACCCACAAGTCATTATTATCGAAAACATCAAGTCTTCTATGTTTCCCAATAGACTTCATTAGTGTTTTTATATTTATGTTCAATGTTTTGATTGTTTGTCTAATCAAACATTTGTTCCTTATTTGGAAACTTACAATACAAGTTATATTAATGCATCGATCAACGTTACCATCTTTGGTGCATTTTTTCACACCTACTTTATGGTATGCATTATGTAGATTTTCAACAATTTTCTTGTTTTAACCACCAATATTAGATGTTCTTAGTCCTATGGTGTTCATTGTAGGTATCATTTGAAGCACTTTCAATAATGTAACAAATAATTGACATATTTGAGATTCATTTAATTTTTCAAAATTTGGAAGTATAAGCTACCAAAATGAAAAAATGAACCCACCAATTGTAGATCTTGATAAAATAGGAAAGGTCAAAAAAATCACTCTCTTAGGCTTTCTAGATCAATATTTATTAGACTTTGAAGTTTAGTTATCTAGAAAATGCCTAAAGTGGTGGTGATCAATGTTGTGGGGGATAAATCCATCCAATATATGTTCATGTGATAGGAGGGTCATTGCAATTGATTGTGACATCTAATAGTTAGGATTCATGTGTTCATATGATATGGTTAGCACAATGTTACGCCCTTAACCTATCGCATGTATGAGGATAGGAATAGCTGACTTGTGGCTTACTTATCCCTCTTTGATGGTATATCACATTTATCTATGCATTCATTTGGTTATTAGGTCGGCTTATGGGGTAACCATGGCCTAGATAAACTATATATATGAGGTAGTGGGTAATTGTTTATGAGGATATTGTGAATTCTGCTCTTATTGAAACTTGTGGAGGTTGCCCCCTTGAAGTGGCTTGTCTATTATCATATATTCTGATATAATTCAATAATATTTAGATCTACTTCTACTATTCTACTTTATTGTTGAAGTAATTTCATTACAAGTGGTATTAGAGCTGCGATTTGGGTAATCTTGTGGGTGAAACTCTAATTTTTTAAATTTGGCTATATATAAAAAATGGTTGACTTTCTCTTAAATTTTTTTTATTGAAGGTGAGAAATAATTAAATTAAGCTTCCATTAAAATTTCAGCTCATTTGGATCTGTTTTACAAAAGTTATCTCCATTTTAGGGTTTTTCATAAAATTGATCTATAGTGCACAATTCAAAGAATTTTTCTGAGTTATTTACATTTTTAGAAATATTAGAAAAATTTGGCTAGGGTATGTTCTTTATATGTTTTGATTTGAGGCTGAAATAATTCCAAAATCGCTTGGTCAAAGTTGGGTCAAAAGTGCCAATCAGGGTCGACATCGTAAAGCCCTTTTATCGCAAGTCCACAAACTCGGGGCCAAGGAAAGGGTGCTAAAACTCCAAGTAAAACTCCTAAAAAATAAGATATGGAGTCAGAAGAGGGATGTACTAGATCCTTTGAACCAGGTTTCTCTGACATAGATCACAAAGTGAACCAGCTTGACTATAGTGTGCAAGGCATTCAAAGTGAGGTGCAAGACATACAATCTAATATGAAATCCATACAAGATAGTTTGGTAGATATCATGATGGATTTGAAAAATAATCAGTCAAATCATCCAGCTATCACTATTACACAACCCCACCAAGGTGGTTCTCCCAACCAGTCTACTTCAAATCCAACTACATTGCCACAGAGGAACCTATTACCAAAGGTGGATATGCGCAAATTTAATGGAAAATATCCACTCAATTGGATCAACAAAATGGAGATTCTTTTTATCTACATCAGATCCCAGGTGGAAAAAAGGTTACCATGGTATCCTTGTATCTTGAACCTGATTAATTCATTTGGTATTGATGGTTGTGTGCTCAAAAGAAAAAGATGACTCTTAGTGTCACCTAGTCAGTTTTTACAGAGGAGCTACAATTACACTATGTAAATAGTGTGATAGAGAATTACTTCAGCCAACTGGGAAAGTTATGACAGACTGGCTCCATCAAGGATTATATTCATCATTTTCAAAACCTATCCTTACATGTGGAGACAATTTCTTAGGAGAACTTGAATGAACTATTTTTTGGTGGACTCAAGGACCACATTCAACATGAGGTACGCATGTTTAATCCACTTAAGATTTTTGATTCTATTATCATGGCACGCAGAGCCAAGGAAAAATTCATAGACAACAAGAAGCAACCATTCACTCACTTCAAAGATCGTAACATATCGATACCAACACCTACCAAATTGACCCCTCAACAAATTGAAGAGAAGCGTACAAAAGGATTATGTTTCAGTTGTGATAGCAAGTGGCGAAAAGGACATAGATGTGCTGAGAAGAAGTTATTCTACATTGAGGGATCCAATGACGATGAAGAAAAAGATGATGCCTCCAATGATGATGAGGAAGAGATAGAGGAGGTACTTGAAGATTTCCAACCTACAAGCTCTTGTCATGCACTTGCAGGTATTATCACTCCACAAACTCTTAAGGTGGTGGGTTCCTCAAGAAACAGAAGGTGACAATGTTGATTGATTCAGGGAGCACACATAACTTCATTAACCATAAGTTGGCCACTCGATTGAATTATTTCATCTACCTAGCACCAAAATTTTAGGTCATGATTGTAGATGGTGGCACAATTAATTATTCAAGCAAATGTCATAATATTAAGCTTGATATGGGTGAGTACAATCTTGATTCTCCTATGTTTGCTATTCCCATGGGTAGCACATACATTGTTTCGAGGGTCCAATGGCTCACAACTTTGGGTACCATTGAGATGAACTTCCAAGAACTATTCATGTGCTTTCATTTTGAAAGTAGGAAAATTGAACTGCGTGGATTACATGCAAAATCTCCACAATTGATTAGTTTACATCAGATGACCAAGATGCTAAAAAAAGGGTAGAGGTAATTATTGCATGATTATGTTCCATAAAAGTTTAACCCACACTGGCATCGACACATCCTGATCTACAGATGATTCTTGATGACCACCCATCTATTTTTGGGGCCATGCCAAAAGGACTACCACCAAAAAGAGAACATGATCATGCCATTCAACTACTTCTAGGGATTCAACCACCAAATATCAGATCATATAGATATCCATATGCACAGAAGATTGAAATCGAAAAGATGGTCCATGAGATGCTGGAGGCAGGGATCATCAAGCATAGCCAAAATGCGTATTCATCACCAGTGGTCATGGTGCAGAAGAAGGATGACACATGGAGGATGTGCCCAGATTGTAGGGAACTCAAAAAGTACACTCTCCAAGATAAGTTTCCTATTCCAGTAATTGATGATTTACTTGATGAGTTGCATGGTGCTAATTATTTCACAAAATTGGATCTTCATCGGGGTACCATCAAATTAGAATAAATGATGAAGATGTTCATAAAATTGCTTTTAAAATGCATGAGGACCATTATGAGTTTTTGGTAATGCCCTTTGGTCTTACAAATGCACCATCTACTTTTTAGAGCTTGATGAACACTATTTTTAGGCCTTTTTTAAGGAAGTTTGTGCTGGTTTTCTTTGATGACATATTGATTTATAATTAGACATGGGAAGCACATCTGTAACATGTGAAACAGGGGTTGATAGTTTTGGAGAAGCATCAGCTTTATGTGAAGCCATCCAAATGTAATTTTGGAGTATAGGAGGTAGAGTACCTAGGTCACATTGTTTCCCATGAAGGTTTCAAAGTTGATCCCCAAAAGATCAAAGCTATGATGGAATGGCCCATGCCAAAAACTCTCAAAAACCTCTGAGAGTTCCTAGGACTAACAGGTTACTACCAAAGATTTGTGAAAGGTTATGGCAACATAGTGGCTCCACTCACTGCATTTCTAAAGAAGGATGCCTTCCATTGGAATGATGTCACCACCAAAGCATTTGAGAAACTAAAAGTAGTTATGTGCACCACTCCAATTTTGGCTACTCCAAACTTCTCAAAGACATTCACTATTGAATGTGATGGTTCTGGATTTGGGTTGGGAGTGGTACTAATGCAAGAAGGAAGACCCATTGCATTTGAGAGTCTTCAATTCAAAGATAAGAATATACAAAAACATGTCTATGAGAAATAAATGATGGCTATTCTTCATGAAGTTAAACAATGGAGGCCCTATCTGATGGGTAGACACTTTAAGGTGAAAACAGATCATGATAGTCTCAAATACTTTTTGGAGCAAAGATTATCATCTGAGGAACAACAAAAAAGGGTAACCAAAATATTGGGTTATGATTTTGAAATCATTTATAAGAAGGGTAAAGATAATGTAGTAGAAGATGCACTATCCAGATGGGATACATCCATAGAAGCATTACTTTGTACAATGTCCATGTTGCAAGTAGATTGGGTGGATGAAACTAGGTTAGAATGGGAGCAAGACAAGGATACACAGGTTCTGATTTAGAATCTTTAGTAAGGTAATTTAGCCTTTGACAAATTTGAATGGAAAGGTAATGTCCTATGGTATAAGGGTAGGTTATACTTGTGCAAAAATTTAGAGCTTATGCATAAGATTCTTGTGGAGTTGCATGCATCTCCAATTGGGGGACACTCAAGGTTCTTGAAAACTTATCACAGAATTAAGAAAGAATTATTTTGGGAAGGACTTAAGGGAGTGATGGGACCGAAACTCCCCAAAGCTCTGACACAACTTGTCAGATTTAAGAGCACACATGATTACCAATGTATAAGCAACTAAACATGCGGAATCCAGAAGAACAAATAACTATCAATGAGAAAACACACAGAACATGAGAGGAAATATACAATTATATTCAACTCTTTACAAAGGAATCTACAACAAAGAGGTGGCGCTCTTTCTTCCACATCGTGGGCTTACAGTAAACTTCCCTCCAGAGTAATCTTCTCTCATAGGTCACAACACACAGCTAACACAAGCTGTTGTTCACCTCATTGCACATCCAGTACAACCGAGTACACAACCGTACTCCAAGTAGATCTCTCCATGATCCTGCTGATGTATTGCTGTCACCTTAGATCTAGCAACCCCGCGCTGATCTCCTTTCTGACCCTCGCATCCATACACCCCTGCAAATCAAACCTGATCTTACTTAAACACACATGGGGAATCTTACTTGATTCCACCATGGGAAGAACTCTCCAAGCTTCACATAGCTCTTCTCCAAATTCTCCACTCAACAATACAGCCCATGAGTCTATTATATAGATCTCATGCATACACAAATTAGACTGGCCGAAGACTTCGAACAAGTCCTTAACATGAAAACTCCATGTTCACTTAACTGACTGTTCGTCAACAGCAGTTCAGACCGCCACAGGCGATCGACGTAGGTCCCTGTCATCCTAGAGGTGACTAACGCCAGCCAATCTCCTGTCGATGTCGATTTCCCTTCTGCGCCTTCTGACCGACGTCGGTGTGGCCTGCCGACGCCGGCGACTGCATACGCCAGAAACCCTCCTGTTTGCCTTAAGGTGTAGCTTTTAGCTCCACACCCTAACAATCTCCCACTTGGAGATAAAGAGTTGCACCTGTACCCAAAACCAGTACTCTATCCAATCTGCATCTTGGCCTGTATTCCTCTTCAAGCTCCCACTTGAAGACAACCCACCACACTCCTTGTGGTGCTAAACCTGTGCTTGATTTTCTTCATTCTCATTGTACCTTCTTTTGCCTTGCTATACTCCCACTCAAACAGCAACCCCTGTGAGTAACCTGTAATCAACAAACACTTAACAGATTTGGGCCATCTGTTAGTCAAACTCGCTCTGAGAACGTCCAACCTCGCTCTGATACCAATTGATGGGACCGAAACTCCCCAAAGCTCTGACACAACTTGTCAGATTTAAGAGCACACATGATTACCAATGTATAAGCAACTAAACATGCGGAATCTAGAAGAACAAATAACTATCAATGAGAAAACACACAGAACATGAGAGGCAATATACAATTATATTCAACTCTTTACAAAGGAATCTACAACAAAGAGGTGGCACTCTTTCTTCCACATCGTGGGCTTACAGTAAACTTCCCTCCAGAGTAATCTTCTCTCATAGGTCACAACACACAGCTAACACAAGCTGTTGTTCACCTCATTGCACATCCAGTACAACCGAGTACACAATCGTACTCCAAGTAGATCTCTCCATGATCCTGCTGATGTATTGCTGTCACCTTGGATCTAGCGACCCCGCGTTGATCTCCTTTCTGACCCTCGCATCCATACACCCCTGCAAATCAAACCTGATCTTACTTAAACACACATGGGGAATCCTACTTGATTCCACCATGGGAAGAACTCTCCAAGCTTCACATAGCTCTTCTCCAAATTCTCCACTTAACAATACAACCCATGAGTCTATTATATAGATCTCATGCATACACAAATTAGACTGGCCGCTCAAGACTTTGAACAAGTACTTAACATGCAAACTCTGCGTTCACTTAACTGACTGTTCGTCAACAGCAGTTCAGACCACCACAGGCGACCGACGTCGGTCCCTGTCTTCCTGGAGGTGACCGATGCCGGCCGATCTCCTGCCGATGTCGGTTTCTCTTCTGCGCCTTCTGACCGACGTCGGTGTGGCCTATCGATGCCGATGACTGCATACGCCAGAAACCCTCCTGTTTGCCTTAAGGTGTAGCTTTTAGCTCCACACCCTAACAGGGAGATGTACAAAAATTTATGGCAGAATGCTTAATATGCCAACAAAATAAAGGTGAGATAGTTAAGAACCTGGGTCTGTTACAACCGTTAGCAATTTCTAGTCAAAGGTGGGAGGAGGTTTCCATGGATTTCATCACAGGGTTGCCTTGTTCTGAAGGTAAGAATGTTATCTTGGTCATTATGGACAAGCTTACAAAATATACTCATTTTTGTGCTCTCGCACACCCATTTTTAGCAAGTATAGTAGCAGCTATTTTTCTAGAAGCAATTCTAAAATTACATGGAACCCCAAAAATAATTGTAAGTGATCATGATCCTATTTTCACTATTAATTTCTAGTCTGAACTATTTTCCTATTTGGGTACTGAGCTAGCTCATAGCTCATCTTACCACCCCCAATCTGATGGACAATCAGAAGTGGTTGACAAATTTTTAGAGGGTATCTATGTTGTTTTGTATCATATGAACATGAACATTGGGTTAAATGGCTATCACTTGCAGAATGGTGGTATAACACATCTTTCCATACCTCTTCTAAAATGTCTCCATTTCTAGCACTATATGGTTACCATCCACCTTCCATCACTTCTTCATTAAAAGTGCAAACCAAGGTTCGAGATGTGGAGGAGCACATTTAGCATCAACAAGAGGTTTTGGCTAGTTTGAGAGAGAATTTGGCCTTGGCACAAAATAGGATGAAGCAACAAGTAGATCAACACAATAATGAGTGAAATTTTGAGGTGGGTGACTGGGTATTTGTATGTTTGCATCTTTACAAGCAGATGTCCTTGAAGCAACAAAAAAAAGACAACAAACTTGCTCTTAAGTATTATGGCCCTTATCAGGTTTTGCAAAAAATTGGAAGTGTGGCTTACAAGCTCAATTTACCTCATTCATCTCGCATACACCCAGTATTTCATGTTTCCTATTTGAAGAAGGTCATTGGATAGAAAGTTTTAGCCCAGATAGAGCTCCTACAACTAGATGAAGGATGTGTCATTTTGGAACCAGAGAAGATCCTCCAAGCACGTACTAAGAGGTTGAGAACCAGAGAGATTAGGGAATATCTGATCAAGTGGAAGAAATTGAGTAGTGAAGATGTAACTTGGAAAGGTGAAGATTTTCTACAATAACATCCAGAGTTGTTCAACGTTGAGGACAACGTTGGTTTGAAGGGGAAGGGAATGCTACACCCCTAACCTATCACATGTATGAGGATAGGAATAGCTGACTTGTGGCTTACTTATCCCTCTTTGATGCTATATCACATTTCTCTATGCATTTATTTGGTAAGTAGGTCGGCCTATGGAGTAACCATGGCCTAGATAGACTATATATAGGAGGTAGTGGGTAATTATTTATGATATTTTGAATTCTACTCTTATTAAAACTTGTGAAGATTGCCCCCTCGAAGTGGTTTGTCTATTATCATATATTATGATATACTTTAGTCATATTTAGATCTATTTCTGCTATTCTACTTTATTGTTGAAGTAATTTCATTACAATAATTAGGTGTGAATGAAGCAACAAGTCATATGGTGAAGAGGGTTGGTGACAAAGGGAAAAAAACATGAGAGGCGGCTTAAATGGATATGGCACCAGAGGCTATGGCCACATGGGTGACTATGGGGGATCTAGGTGACACTCCCCAAACATTGCAATGGGTACTTTGACCATAGTCCATCAAAAATTATGCAAACTTTAAAAATGCATCATTCAGCCCATATTTTTGTAAAAAATACATTTTTTTTATAGAAACCCTTTTATGTATGTTATTTTAGAGTGAAACTTCATTAAACTTCTAGAATCAAAAAACCAAACTAAGTGAAACAGAGGCCCCTAGGGTTTTTGGACAATGGGAATGCAATGAAAACATCATATTTATTCCAAGATGCCCCAAAAATGTAGAAAATTACCAATTCTCTATCAAAAATGAAGTTATTCTAGATGAGCTCATAATGTCTTATTCAGGTGAAATTAAAGTTGAAAAAAAACTTTCTCTTGCATGTTGAATTAGTGGGAATGTCTGATATGCACTAACAAAAATCACAAACAAAAACTGGTAGAGATATTTAAACACAACTCCTCTATATGTAGATCTATAATAGGCACAAAAATAAAATTAAGGAAGAAACTAGATTTGAACATAAAAGAGATGATACATGTGAATAAATTTTCATAATTTGAACCTCCATGTAAATGACCTTGAAATTGAAAAAAAAATGCAATGAAAAAAGAAACAACCAATGTAATTTTTGAAACCCCAGAAAAGTTAACTCGAGTATATATTTTCGAAAGGAAATGAATTTGAAAACCTTGGAACGGTTAGCACAAAAAATGATTTGGCAAAAAAAAATACATACCCAATGTGATTAAAAAACCCTAGGTTGGCTTGAGTACAAATGTGTGAGTGATTTTTTTTAAAAATCCCAAAAGCGTTGGCACATAAATTCTTTCACACAAAATAAAACCAAGTGGCCAATTTTGAAAACCCCAAAAGGGTTAGCTTAAAAAAATAAAAAGGGAATGGAGAAGTTGTGTGGGAATGCAAAGCTCTATGAAGACTACATAAAATCCACAATGGCTATTTATGAAGAATATCTCTAATCCCACTTTGATGCCAAATAAGAAAATAAGTTGAATGTTATATTTGGAAACAAATATTATACTTGAAACCATGTGATAAAAGAGAAAGCATAGGAACTTATGCATAAACACGATCTACATAAAATATTCAAACAATAAAAAAAGATTCACCAATAAAATTAGATTGCACTTCACTAAATAGAATATACAATATGCATGTCTAATTAAAAAAATGGCCGCATCAAAGCATGGTTAATAATAAATTACATCTCCACCAACTCAGAATAAGTACCTTTAAGATCCATTTCAAATAAGGACAAAAAGTTTCCTTATATAGTAAAATCAAAAGGCGAGTGAGAGAATATTATTTTTGGAGTGAAAGGTGAGATTATTTCTCAATAAACACATAATGCTTCTCACACATGAGATGATAGATATCAACATTAACTTAAGAATATGAATTATGGTATTTTGAATGTAGTTTATAAATATATCATTTTTTTCAATACTTAGATGATAAAAGTATGTAAAATTGATGCTATGATAATGGCTTGATAGTTTTTGGTGAAAATATAAGATACTTCATATGCATGGACACATTTTTTTGAGTAAACGAAAGAGTTATTATATGAAATTTCATTTATAGATAGATGAAATGATGATCAATTAAGATATTTTTTATTTATTTTTTAATAAATATATATATTTTAAATAATTTTACCAAGTCAAGGCAACTCAAAAAATGGAACTGCAAGCGTACGAACACTATTTTTTGACCTCAACTTCATGAAAATTATATTTTTTAAAATTATTTCCAACAATTCGTAGATTGGCCATGTATAAGTTTTATAAACTTTCTATTAACGGTCAAAAACTTATAAAGGTATTTGTAATGATATGTATATAGTCCATAACGAGGTATGTTGTGTAGAAATAAAGTAATATTTAAAAATAATAGTTTAACATTAAAAAAAATTATATATTAAAAAAATACACTGTCCCCTCTACAAACATATATATATATATATATATATATATATATATTAAAAATGATAAATTTTACTTGATCAGATGTATCAACAAAGATGAAAAATACTTTTAAATTTCTTAAAAATCATGTGGGTTACTTAATTACTAGTTTTAGGCTAGGTTTGGACCTCCCTAAGCCTAAATCTAAAGTTGTTTTGGAGGGAACATAGAAAAGTCAAAGATTGAAATGTTAAAAGGGTGTATGCCCTTGGAAACACATGTTTTAGAGGGAAATGTAAATATTTCAAAAATTTGGAAGGAAAATAGGCTAGGTTTGGACCTCCCTAAGCCTAAATCTAAAGTTGTTTTGGAGGGAACATAGAAAAGTCAAAGATTGAAATGTTAAAAGGGTGTACGCCCTTGGAAACACATGTTTTAGAGGGAAATGTAAATATTTCAAAAATTTGGAAGGAAAAGTTGTATGCCCTATGCAGTACAAAGGTCGTATGCCCTTTATTTACATTTAATTTATATTACATTTGATATTCTTATATTTTAAATTTATTTTACTAAGTATAATAAATTAGGGCCACTTTGCATCTTCTAAGATTGATTTCAAAGTTGTAGGAGTTACAATTTAGGAGTTAGTTTTTCAAAATCAATTCTAGTTAATACTTAGTTTTTAAAATTTCAAGATTGGAAGATAGAATGATAAATGAAGTTTCAAATTAGGTTACGTATGTAATATATCTATATCATCGAGTATGCCCTTCTAACTTACCTATTTAAGTTGCCATACCTACTTTACCTTTAATTAAGTATGCCCTACCCAATTAAATACCCAAGCCATATATTGGTCTTAAGTATGCCCTACCTAAATACCGGAGTCATATCTTGATCATGACTATGCCCTACTTACCTTTTTGTACTTGAGTATAACATACCTACTTTACCTACTTGAGTATGTTCTTCCTACCTATCTTTCTTGCCCTAGCTACTTGAGTATGCTCTACTTGAGTTATTTACTTGAATATGCCACATCTAATTGAGTATACCCTACTCAATTGAATACTCAAGCCATATCTTTATCTTGAATACCAATACCTAATCATATCCATATTTATCATACTTAAGCCATATCTTGAAAGGAGAGGGGGCAATATCATGCTTGAAAATAAGTAGAGGGGGCATTATCAAATCAAGGGATAAAGGAGAGGGGGAAATATCAAGGGATACTTGAAAATTAAGAGAGGGGGTGGCATCATCCATATAGATAAAGGAGAGGGGGAATTTACAGAGCCATATCTAGAAAGGAGTGGGGGAATTGCCATCTATATAGAAATAGGAGTGACTAGGGATGATCAAACAAAAGGCTTGAAGGTGAATTCAGGCCAAATTCCTAAATACTTTATGGGTTTTTCAATCAATGGGTCTATTGATATGCATAAATGACTACCTTGTAACATGTGACATGTAACACCTGTAGTCATGATATAGTCACTCACACATAAAATATACCGCATATGTATTACTACATGTATGTATACACTCACTCATACATGACATCTACCTGTAGTCATGATATGGTAACTTATACCAAATATGAATGTATCTAATCACCTAGTACACTCCATTAAAAATAGAAGGAATTGAAACACCACTTAAAATTCATCCTAAAAAGATATTATTCACTCTAAAATAAATTTTAGACTAATGGGTCAATTCATGCATGCTTCAATTCTAATCTCACGCACTATTCCAAAATCGCATAGAATAAAGTCATCTTCTAGCATTAAAAACTCACAAATGACACTACCAAAACCAAAACCACTACTATTTGGGGTTCAGGTAAGTGATTTTGAACCATATTTTATGAGGCTCAAATTAAAATCTCTCATATCACTATCTCCCTCCCCTAACCATATGGAGAGAGGGGAGTCAAATATATAAATCATCATTCATCATCGTAATCAATCCCTCATCATTTGTCATCATCCTTAATCCCTCTCTCATCGACATTCATCATCCCTCATCATCCCTAATGACACTGTCATTAGTTCTCATCATCACTCGTCATCCCTAGTCACTCCCTCATTGGCCTATTGTGTCCTAACACACACCCTAATACACACACACACACACCTTATTTTATAAAATCAAATAGGGACCCACTATAGTTTCAATATCTTTATTCAAGGTCTTATAGGCCTTAGATATTCATGATATTGAATTTAATATGCAAAATTCTAAGGTTGTCCTCTATGTATAAATTTACAGAATTTCAAACTATGAAAATCAAAGATTGAACATTGATCTTGATTTATTTTAAACCTTGGGTTTTCATAATTTTTCTCAAAAATTGACTTTATGATTTTTATGGACTAACAAAACTAATGTGTCTTGACCTAATGTTTCTATGATTTTCTTGTGTCCACAGGATTATTGATGAGAACTTACCAAGTATTTACACCTGAGCCCTACCTTTATTATTTAGATATTAGGATAGGTGGAAGTATCACATTACCCAGAGCCCTTTAGGATTTTATAAAATCCTAAGTTTTATAAATTTACTAAGCTCCAAAACCTCTACATCACTACATTACTTGCAAATAACCACAATTTATATAAGTTCCTTACTTTATCGCTAGTTGGGTCACTTTAAGACATCCACATGGTAGAACCACGTCTGGTTGGGACATAGATGACTTCAAATAAAATTCTAAGTCTTCAAAGTTTTCAATCTCTAAAAACATGCCATGCAATGTAACCAAGTTACCTGAAACCATAAAATTTTGAAACAAAGTTAATTGTCTAATGGTCCTGAGGTTCCATAGTTCTAAGAGCTTGACAAATGGTACAATTTTATTACCCAATACCATAGAAGTTTAAAACAAAGTTAATCATCTAATGGCCTCAAGGTCTCATAGTTGTAAGAGATTGACATGTGGCACAATTTTGTGAATCCAAAACTTGAAAGGTTTAAACAAAGTCTATTGGCCCTGAGGACCCGCAGTCTAATGGTCCTAAGGTTCTGAGCTTTGAGGGTTTGATAGGTAGAATAATTTCATTATCCCAAAACCATAAAAGTTAAAATTAAAGTCAATATCTTAATGGTTTCATGGCTCTAAGGCCTTGACTCTTTACAATGCCTAGATTTCACCCCGTGGAAAGATTACATTACTCAAAGCCTTTCCAAGGATGTACACATTTCAAAGGTTCAAACAATTAATGTCTTGAGCCTTTGAGTTCCTATAGTCTCGATACTACTCCACATGGCTTAATTTTATTAACTCATGATTATGGATCATATAAAGTAGGATCATAAATCCAAAGGCTTGGGTAAATGAGAAACATACATGTGTCATGATCTAGGAGATGCATGGCCAAAATATGAATAAACAGGGTTGACAATGAAGCATATGCTAGTGAGTGAGAAAGTGACACATGTATTAAATAAGTGACTGGACATAAAAAGTCGATAAAAATTTTCCATATGGAAAACACAAACCCACCAAAGTCAACTAACATATTTAAATTTAAAACAAAAATAAAATCAGAAGTCTTTATTCGTATTGAATTTGCACAAGTTATGCATTCAAGGCATAATATTTGGGAAATATATACAAAATATAAGCAAAATAATATCACTTCACCATTAATCTATAGTGAACATTACAATTTTGAACTCTCAAGTGACCAAAATCTCTAGTTTTCTTAGTGAATTTATGAAGAGAGTTCAGACAATTTTACAAGGGATTTACATAGTTTAGATCACTAAAATGGCTTCTCCAAAATCACCACACATGTAGGGTCCTTATATATACTCTATTGTTGTGCACACTAAGTATACAAGCACAATATTTGATAAGAGTGCCCTGGATTTTAAGTTCCCATACTATTTGACCCTCTGGAATGAAGCAGAGTCTGTAGTACTGTACTTTTCACAAGATCATCTATCTCAAGAATGAAAAAAATATGTGGATGATCTATTTCCAATCAAGACCATGGGATTTTATCAAGTGATAGTTAAACTAGAGGTAATGCCTTGTGTCAATTTACTTCAAGATTTGTTTTTCAATGTTACTTGTTCTTGAAACTATTTAAACCTTAGAAAAGGAAAAATGTAATTGCATACATTTATGAAAGGGAATTTGAGAGATAATTTAGGCTCTTAGTGCCTGAGGTTACCTATAATTAAGTCTTTGACAATGTATGGCTTGAGCACAACACTGTAGAGGGAAAATTGAAACAATGGCTAGTGAAAGGCCAAGGATTAAACCCAAAGGGGGGATTTCTTCCAACAATATCATTAAATGCAGGCCTAGTGTTAGAATATCTACAACCCTTTTGAGTAGATTATATGGTTTTGCTAGCATTACCTATGTACATGTAGAATGGATCCCATTGCTAGACATTCTCATCACTTCTGATAAAATTGTGGTCTTAAGAGAGATAATTAGTGTTAGATTGAAAGCCCAAATGTATAAATATGAACAAAGGCATATAGATGGAATATTTTATATGATGTCATATCTATTGGATGCAGTCCTTGGAATGGTCCATAGATCCCATAGAGAATTATGACAACCATTAGCAAAATATGTTGATAGTAGAATATGTGAGGTCTATTCTTTTATATCTATCTACAAATACAAGAATGAAATCACAAGGATTTATGAGGAAATATATCCTCATGTTTATCAAGTCACTCATGGCACTCAAATTCACATAATATCTGAGAATTTGAGAATAACCATAGCCAAAATCAAGGATTATTGGTACTATCCATATTATACCATAATCAAAATTAAAATAATAAGGGCACCCCCTCTATTTTTACCATGCCATGTTCTAGATAAGCTTGTAGATTAAGAGGTGGCACACCAACTATACAAGAGTATTTATGAATAAATTGGCCTTAAACATCTGACCTACTACTATTAGATCCCTCTGAGCATAGGACATCTTTAATTTGTGGTGTGGGAACATTTCAACCAAGCTGGGAAAATAAAATACCATTACAATTTAAAGGTGGCCCAATTGAGGGAATGAGACCCTAAAGGTAAATTTAAGAAATATATTCAATCAATTAATAAAAATAAAGTGGTGACCATTACATATGGTCACCAAGAGTATGAAAATTTTGTTATTATTTTGAATGTAATAGATGACTCAAAAGTGTGGACCCGTATGAAGAACAATCAAATATATATGATAGTTACCCAAGCCATTCAATATGACCCTGATATTAACAAGGAGAAGGCACATCATAAATTACTGTAGAGATAGAATATACACACCCCTCAAGAAATTATAGACAACGTATAGAGCACAACTAGGCTATATAATATTTTGAATAATATTTGAGTTTCTAGAGGAAAAAGCCAATATGATAAGACAAAGGTGATAAAAAAGAATATGAGAAAAGGCTTACCTTTTTGGCTCAATGCTACAAAATTAGTGCATTCAATCATCTAAACCTAATTTCCAATCAATATGCTACATGGGCCCTTGGATATGTAATTGTAAAAAGGGATAGTGCCCTTAACTAACATACATAAATGAAGGATTTGATGGAATATTTTTTAAGCCATGAAAATGAGGCCTTGGAAATTTTGAAGGACATGAGGGTCATTGATGTGATTAACTCTAATCGAGAGTTAGTCAACAAGTCCAATTTTGAGACACTTCTTAAATTATTTACAAATAAATTCAAGGGGAAAGTTGAGGGAACTATATACAAAACTAATGATAATATCTTGTAGCTGATCAATTTTGATAAGGACATAGTGATAGAGTTGAATCCCTTAGGGTTGAATTCAAGAGCTTAGAGGTAGAACATACAAGATTGATGGATAAAGCCATCAAAATATTCAAGCCTTCCATGTTCAATTTTAATATTATTAATAAAGAGTTTGAAACAACCTATGCATTATTTGAAAAAATCAGAGCCACAGAAGGAGAGTTAGGGTTAGCACCCAACATGTAGGTAACTACAAGTGTTGTCATGTCATCCCAGGGTCCCAATTTTTTTGGATATGAAGTCATGCATACTCCAACATGGAAAATTTTAAATCCCTAATGGCTATAATGTCTATTTATGTTTCTACAATTATCACTCAATTGTTTTCCTCTTCTAACAGTGCCACATCAACACCACTATAAATATAAATATGTATTTACATGTCTTAGTTAAGTTGGAACTAATGGTTCTTAATTTATTTCACACACACACACACACACACACACACACACACACACACACACACACACACACACACACACACACACACACACACACACACACACAGAGACACACACACACACACACACATTATATTTTATTCAAGTAATTCTATTTTGAGTAAACACTTTTGTACATGCATGCTCTGCATGATTTTGACACAGTTATACTTTTTTGGCCATGTAAATTTACACTTTTCTTGGATGATGATAAAACCATCCCCTAATGCAAATTTAGATTTTGTACATTTCATTTTAGTATGGGAGAGTATGAGTATCCTGAAGAAAAGGATTGAATATCGAATTTTATCATGATAGATGAAGAAGATAACTAGACTATGGGATTTGGATATGACCGATTTTAGATTGGAATGTGACTTGGCACTCGAGTCTAGGATTCAATCCTTACTAGGTATATATCTAGGGGATTCAAGAAATCCCCATATATGTATATATTGGGTTCAAGCTACTAATTATTGATTGGGGTATGGGATTCAATCCCTATACATACAAACATATAGATATAGATATAGAGGGAATCCAACATCCCACTAGTAGTTTTCATTGATAACTACATCCGATATTGGCTTAATTCTCATATTGAGGGACCAAATCCATTTGATCTAGATTTTTTGATAATGTATTGATATATTCTTAGTATAATACCTCAAAAATGGGACCATAAACCACAAGTATTTAGATGAATATTGGAGAGCACTTAACCACAACTGAATATATGTATGTCTACTTGACCATGATCCATGCCTTGATCAACGACATAACCAAATTGATGCATAGTAAAATGGTTGGTTCATATGACTGACATTAATTTTTTTATCAAAGTGAGACTTCATTATACATGGATATATTCCTTAATCACATAGTTTTAGTCACACTAGGAAAAAATATAATTGAGTGTCTAAGATGGGCCATGTACATCAACCTAACCCTAAAGGGGCACCCTAGGTGAAACAAAACCTGGATCACCCAACCAATTTTTAATTTAATAATAATTCTTCATCTAATTGATCATGATAGGGATTTTGGCTAGTGATAGTGATAGTGATAGTGATAGTGATAGTGATATTGGTGATCATGATCATGATAGATATTTTGGTAGAGAATCAATATTATGATAAAGATCTAGCTAATAATAGTGAGAATCAAAAACATATAAATTTCCAATCCATAATGGTAAAATTGATTTGATACCATATTTGAGCCTTATTTGAGTGAGAAAAAAAATAGAATTGGAATAAAATCCAATCAACCAAAAGATGGAATCCATTGCATCCACCATCAATGACTATGAGGGACTGATTAAGGATGATGAAGGTTAACAAGGTAGTGAGAATGGATAATGAAGAAGTGATTAAAGAGGATTAGAAATGATGAGGGTTGATGAGGGAGTGATTAGGGATGATGAGGTAAAATTATGGAGTGATTAGGGACAATGAGGGAAAATGAGGCAGTGATCATGGATGATGAGGGCCAATGAGAGAGTGATTAGGGACAAGGATGGAGTGATTAGGGATAATAAGGGACAATGATGAATGATGAAAAAATGACTAGGGATGATGTGGGACTGATTAAGGATGATGAGGGATAATGAGGGGTGATGATGAGGGATGATGAATGGAAATGAGGTTCAATTATCAAGTGATTAGGGATGATGAAGGTGTGATTAGGGATAATGAGGGCCATTGAGGGAGTGATTAGGGATGACTAGGGAGTGATTAGGGATGATGAGGGAGTGACTAGGGATGATTAATGATGATGAGGTCACTGATGGAGTGATTAGGAATGATGAGGGATGATGAGGGATGATAAGGTAGTGAATATGGATGAAGAGGGACAATGAGGGTTGATGAGGGATGATGATGAATAATGAATGAGTGATTGTCATGGTGAATGATGATTTGTGTGCTTTACCCCCCTCTCCATAAATTTGGGAGAAGGAGATAATGATATGAGTGATTTTGATATGAACATAATAAAATATGGTTTAAAATCACTCTCCTCCACCTTAAATAGTAGTGTTAGTGGTAGTGTTAGTGTCTTATATGAGTTTGGAATGATAGAAGATGACTCTATTCTATGCAAGTTTGGATTAAAGCATTTAGGTTGTGCATGAATAAGATTTGAATTGAATCATGCATATATTGACCCATCTATTTGACATTTGTTTTAAAGTGAATGATATCTTTTTATGATGAATCTTGAATGGTGTTTTGATTCCTTATACTATGAATGGAATGTACTAAGGTGATTAGCTATATTAATGTCTGGTATGAGTGATTGCATACATACATTTAGTAATAGGTAGGTGGTAGATATAATATATGAGTGACTATATAATGACTACAAGAATGCTATAATATAGTCATTTATAAATATTTATAGACCCATTGATCGAAAATCCCATAAATTATTTAAGAATTTAGCATGAATTTGCCTTCAAGCCTTTTTCTTGATCATCCCCAGTTATTCCTTTATTTACATAGGTGAGGATGCCCCATATCATTTCAAGATATGGATTGATCCATTCCCCTTATAATTTATCTAAATAGGTTATAATTCCATCTCTCCTAATTTTTAATCATCCATGATAATTCCCCCTCTCTTTTATCCCTCTCATTCTATCAATTTTCAATCATGATAATGCCCTCTCTCATTTCAAGATATGGTTTAGGTATTCAATCGGGTATTAGGTATTCAATATATGGATTGGGTAAGATATATATGGTCATGATTAGTACATGTATTAAATATTAAGATATGGCTTGGGTATTCAACTAGGTAGGGCTTACTCAAGTAGGTAGGGCAAGAAGGATAGGTAGGTAGGGCATAATCAAATAGGGTTAAAGTAGGCAGGACATACTCAAGTACAATAAGGTGGGTAGGACATAGTCAAGATCAAGATATGGCTTAAGTATCCAATTAGGTAGGGCATACTTAAGTGAGTTAAGTAGGTAGGGCATACTCTAGTAGTTAAAGTAGGTAGGACATATTCAATGGTATAGACCTATTACATATGTAACATGATTTGAAAATTCATTTCTTTGTATATCTATCTAAAAGCAAACTTCCCTTACCAACTATAGAATTTAATTTGGTATGGCATAGCTAAGTAGGTAGGACAAGAATACATGCAAGCTATAGACTAGGAAATAAACTTCCATTGATAGCTAAGAATCTATTCTAGAAAGGAAAGTAAGTAGGACATGGATGTACCCATATATCAATAATAAATATTCCCTTGACTTATCGAATAAGGCATAGAAAAGTAAGTACGGAAATAATAAAACTATCTATACATATGCAAGATTCCCTTGATAGCTATGATTCAATCTAGAAGAAAATCAAAGCCAAATATCAAGAAGGAAAGCTTCCCTTGAAATATATGCCTTACTCAATTTCTATCTATCAGGAAGGGAAGCTTCCATTGATATGATATTAGGTGAAATAAATCTAGATATTAGGAATACAATCTTCCCTTGCCTTACTCCTTGGCATCGATAAAGTAGGTAGGGCAAGCTTCCCTTGAATTACTAGGTAAATCAGGCTTGAGATCAAGATAGGGCCTTGAGAATGGTTCCCCCCATATATCTATAGTGAGGGACCAATTGCTATGATATCCCTTGATTTATTGTATTGGGGATCAGGTCATACTCATAGTACAATAGGGCCCTAATTTGGGAATATCACCTCCTAAAATGGTGTTAATATTATAACATAGACCATGAATATGATATGGGAATAATGGTTTGGGTTTTCATTGAGGGTTGGATGTATCAGTTGAGATAGGTCGATGCATCCATGCATGATCCATCCTATCATAGTACATGGATGCTACATCTATGTTAGCATATGCCTTATCTCTAGCTCAACCAATCCATACCTGAGCCTCTATCTATATAGATGGCCCCATATCTTTATCTGTACTAGTGACATCCACACTTGAGTTTAGATCTTAATAATTCCAATATTTTAGTCAATTTCCAATCCTAAAATTCTTAAAATTAAGTATTGACCAAAATAAATTTTGAAAAACTAACTTCTAAATGGTAACTCCTACAAATCTGGAATCGATTTTAGAAGATGCAGAGTGGCCTTAATATGTTATATTTAGTAAAATAAATTAAAAAGTATAAGAATATAAAATGTAATATAAATTAGATTAAAATGTATAAATTTACATTTAATATATACTTTATATTAAATTTTAATATAATTTATAATCTAATTTTTATTACATTTTATATTCTTATAATTTTAAAATTCATTTTACTAAATATATATTCACACTAGCACAAAAAAAATAGTAATAAATACAAAAAAGCATCTTACCAAAAGGCATATGCCCTATGTATTGCATATGGCATACACTCTTTACCAAAGGGTGTACACCCTTTCCTCCCAAAATTTTAAAATATTTACATTTCCCTTTAAAACATGTGTTTCAAAGGGCATATTCCCTTCTATAAAAAGGGTGTATGCTCTTTATGAAAATGGCATATGCCTTTTAGGCTTGAGACCAAACCAAGTAAAAATAGGCACAAAAATTTGAAAAAAAAGGCATATGCCCTTTGGAAAAAAAAAATCTTCCCAAGTAAGTCACCTTTTTTGTCCCCCAACTTTATGCATCCACCCATAAAAGAACTTGTATTTATCTAAATGGAGTATACAATGTATATGTGCAACCATCAATGGTTACACTAAAACAAGGCTCTTAAGATATTACATCTCCATCAACTCAGTATAATCTCCTCTAAGATTACTTCTAAACAAGGACACAAATGTTCCTTAAATAGGAAATGAATTAGGTGAGTGGGTATTTTTATTATTGATGGAGATGTGCATTAGATAATGTTTTACACACATTAAATCACATCTTCGTAACACATCTACCCAATTTTGAGTTCACAACAAGTATGAACATGACATACATCAAAAAACATAGATTGATGTCATTTGTCACCAGTTAGCAGAAAATTCGTGGACAAGAATAAAAAATTATTAATAAATGTAATTTATGAAAAATAAAATAAAAACATTGAAATTTATATCTTTAAAAGTATTTTAGAGTAATATATTTAAAAAATGTATATCAGTATATAAACTATTTTTTATATAATTGAAGATACCTAAATATGGTCACATGTACTCAATAATGTTAATTGTTGAAAAATATTAAACCACATGATATGCATCCAAATACATGACTCTTATTTTCCATTCCTCTAAGGCATTTACCTATATGTAGACTTGACCCTTTGTTCATCATCACTACTACACAAAAAATTCCAAGTTAATCCTCAAACCTCTTTTATATCACTCATAGATAATGTCCAACTCATGACAATTATCCCTGATTCTCTAGGATAGGTCCATACTAGGCAGTTAGGTCTGTTGCTACAACCCTACCCACCTTGAGTGATCACGTCATGCTAAAATTAAGGCTAGCTTCTAAATTTATAAATATTATTTTGGGTCTTCTTACACATTTCATAATATTGGCTAAAGGAAATTTTCAAAAGGTTTTTCTATAAATACAAATCTAAGTTCATTCATTATTCCTAGCTTGACACTATTTTGGTAAGTGCATAGAATTGGAGGGACAAAATGAGGTCTTAAGTGGACATGTTTTTCTTGAAAAATAAAAAACTTCAACTTGTATAGATTATTTAAGACACCCACACTCAAAATTTGAATATTCTATAAGAACACAAATTATAGCATTTCAAGTCTAGTTTCTAAAATACTAATGTCTTTTTAAATGATCAATTATAAGTAGGCTAAACATCAAAAAATTTAAGAGGTATTACTATTTTTTATAAAAAATCATATTAGATAGCCTGCCATGCACCCCATCATTTTTTAAATATTCTTTAATTTTTTTAAACCTTTTTTGAAAAGTTAGATAAGATCATCTAGTTTGTACTCTATATTTTTAATTTTTTTTATTGAATATTTAGTTTTTTACTAATTTCAAAAATAAATAGACCCTATAATATGATCAATAATGCATAGCTAACCATGCACCCCCTAACTACCTTTAAAAATATCAAAAAATATATTTTTTTTTAATGTGAATAGAATTAGATATAGTTTGTAACCCTATATTTTTTCCTCTAGTTTGAATCAATAAAACAAAAGATACATAGATAAAGATAAAAATGTATAGTTGTAGCATATAACACTATAAAAATACATACGTAGAAATAAATATAGATAAAAACCTTAAAGTAATATATTTATTTTTTAAAAATTATAAAGAGGAGAACGTGCTTGATGTTGTAGTCATAGTTTTAGGAAATTGTTCAATAAAATTTACAGTGTTTAACATGGTGGATGTTGTATTTTTTTTACTTTTAGTCAAAAACACATAAAACTATGTGTTTTTAGGTCCATGCCTTAGGCTTTGGAAAACAAGCCATTTCTAAGCCTTGAGGCATGTGTTTGAAATGTTAAACATTAGAACCATGTATGCAAAAAAACTACGTAAGTGGAAAAACTGCTTACATTAAAAAAACACATATGTTAGAATATTTTTCTATTACATTGACATAGCATTTGGACTTCTTATTGATTTTATTATAGTTTTTTTAATTGACAAAGTTCATGCATGCCTTATTTGATGTTAGTTGTTAACATTGAAGTTTTGTACATAAAAAATGTAAACTTGATTCCAACTATAATCTTGATGTTATTTACCTAGTTAAATAGATATGTGATTACAAAATATGATTCTGGGATAAATTAACCCCAATGTTATCATAGATTGAGCCAATTAGTCAATTAGGGTAATAAGTTATGCAATTTGGGTCAAACTAGACCATATGAACATAATTCTTACTCAAAAGGATATATGATTTAGGGTTTACAATTTAGGGTTTATGATTTGGTGTTTAGGTTTTAGGGGTTAGGACTTAAGGTATCAGGTATATGGTTTAGGGTTTAGGGTATATGGTCCAATTGTGAAGGCAATTGTGCCTAATTTGAACTCAGTGAACCTATTTTTGACTACATAATGTGATTTTGAGATCAATTAGCCCCAATGTCATCATAAATTATGCCAATTAGTCAATTGGGGTAATCAGTGATGCAATTTAGGTTAAATTGAGCCTTATGAATCTAATTATTAATTTTAAAATATGTTAGGGCTTAGAGTTTAGGGTTTATAATTTAAGGTTTAGGGCTTAGGGCTTAGGGTTTAAGGTATAATTTTTAGGGTATAGGGTCCAATCACGAAGGTAATTAAGGATAATTTGAGCTTGTTGAACCTATTTGTGACTATAGAATGTGAATTTATGCTCAATTATCCCTAATGTCATCAAGTTAATTGGGGAAAACAATGATGTGATTTGAACCAAATTGAGCCATGTGTCAAACCTAATTCTTACTCTAAAGAATGTTAATTAGGGATAAATCAATTGGTTTAGGGTTTAGGGATTAGGGTATATGGTTTTGGGTTTAGGGTTCATGAAGGTAATTGGGGCTAATTTGAGCTCATTGAACCTATTTATTATCATTACAAAATATGGTTTTGGGCTCAATTAGCCCCAATGTCATCATAAATTGAGCCAATTAGTCAAATGGGGTGATTTGGGCCCAATTAAGCCCTATAAACTTAATTATTAGTCTAGAAGATCTTAATTAGGGATAAATAAATTTGTTTAGGGTTTACGATTTAGGGTTTAAGGCTTAGGAATTAGGGATTAGGGTTTAGGGCTTGTGGTTTAGGGTTTAAGGTTCAAGGTATAAGGTCCAATCATAAAGGTGATTTGAGAAAATTTGAGCCCCTTGAACCTATTTATGACTACATAATGTGATTTTGGGCTTAATTATCCCTAATTTCATCATAGATTGATCCAATTAGTCAATTTAGGTAATAAATGATGTGATTTCAGCTAAATTGAGTTTTTTGAAACTAATTCTTACTCTAAAGGATGTTAGTTATGGATAAATCAATTTGTTTAGGGTTTAACAATTAGGTTTTAGGTTTTAGGGTTTAAGTTTAGTGTATAGGGTCCAATTGCAAATGCAATTTGAGCCAATTTGAGCTTGTTAAACCTATTTATGACTATAAAATGTGATTTTGTGCTCAATTTACACCAATGTCATCACAAATTGAGCTAGTTAGTCATTTGGGGCAATTAATGATGCAATTTGGGCCAAATTAATCCTTGTGAACCTAATTCTTACTCTAAAGGATGTTAATTGGGCTCAAATCAATTATTTTTGGGTTTAAAATTTAGGGTTTAGGGTTTAGAGTTTAGATCTTAGGGAATAGGGTTTAGGGTATATGGTCTAATTATGAAGGAAATTGGGGATAATTTGAGTTCTTAAACCTCTTTGTGATTATAAAATGTGATTTTGGACTCAATTATCCCTAATGTCATCAAAAATTGAGCTAATCTATCAATTGGGGTAATCAATGATGCGATTTGGGCTATATTAAGCTTTGCAAACCTAATTATTACTCTAAAGGATGTTAATTAGGGCTAAATCAATTTGTTTAGGTTTTAGGGTTTATGATTTAAGGTTTAGGGATTAGGTGTTAGTGTTTAAGGTTTAGGATTTAGGCTATAAGGTCTAATTATGAATGAAATTGGAACAAATTTCATCTTGTTGAACCTATTTGTGAATACACAATGTGATTTTGGGCTAAATTTATCCTAATTTCATCATAGATTAAGCCAATTAGTTAATTAGGGCATTCAGTGATGTGATTTGGGCTAAATTGAGCCCTATGAACCTAATTAGTTTAGGGTTTACAGTTTAAGGTTTTAATATTTAGGTTCAAAAGTGCAAGCAATGTATACATCAAGGAATGCATACATGATTTTAATGTGTAAGTACTTTTAAAGTGTATGTATTATTAGTGCATATGTGGTTCTTTGGGTAGTAAAATAATAAAAAAGTACATGCACCAATGTCATTTTTTCACATTGAGAGTTCTATCCCTTACATACTATACTCTATTTCTATCTTCACAATGTAGGTATATTTTTTAATGATTTGATCTGTATCCCCACCCTCAAAATAGATAAAGTTGTCTAATCATGGTTGAGTACATAGTGTATAGGTATTTTTTTATAATTTTATCATTGTCCCCACTTGAAACTGTACAATGTAAGTATGTTTTTTAATAATTTAATTGTTGTGCCCACCCTCTAAAGTTTGTAATTTAATTTAATCATGGGTGACAAAAATTTTAATAGTGGGAAGAAGTTAAAGCACAAAAGGACAGAGGAATTAGAAGTGATGAGATAAAAATGAAGGCATTGAATGCAAAGAATTCATGCAAGTAAGTCTAATATCCTTAATGAATTGAATTCCATAAATAATGATGAAATTAATAATGATAGTATACCAAATTCTAATAGTACACCAAATTATGAAATCTTAATTGTCAATTATGATATTATATTGAATTATAATGCAAGTGCACATTCAAATTTTATAGTTTTTAGTTTTGGCAATGATAATAATATGTATGATGATTTACCCTCTAACAATGAATAAAATTGTGTGGAAACATCAATTGGATAAATTAATAATGAGTAAAATAATATGTGAACATTGTTCAATGAAGAAACTGATAATGAAGATAACAATATAGAAACACCTTATCAACCAATTTTACCACTAAAAACACCTCCTAGGTTTTTGAAAAGAATACCCATATATTTAATTAAAATTGATGAGACATATTGAAACCAATACATAACAAAATGTATAACTTCCATATGAGAATAAAACCTAAAAGAATTTGGGACTAGCACTTTGAAAAATTAAATGAATCTCAAAGATGTCAATTATTTATTACATTGATGAAAGTGCGTAAGATGAGACCTACAATTAACACCCTAAGAATAAAAACATCTGATATTGATTGTCAAAACAAGGCAATTGTTAAAAATTTGCATAATGAATACCATAAAGTAGGTGTGAAGAAATGCACCAAAGATGGTAATTCTTCCTGACGTGTTATTACAACTTGTATCGTAGGTTTTAAAACAAGGAGGAGATGCTTGATTAGACAAACAAGTAGAGAATTAAACATAAATATAAAAACACTAATGAAAGCTATTGGGAATCATAGAAGACTTGATGTTGCCAATAGTAATGACTTGTGGGCATTCTATGGTAGACTCCCATGGAAATATAAGGTTATATTTTATGCCCTAAAATGTTTACTTACACAATTATAAATATAACACAAGGGTATCACCTAATATAAGAGATGCAATGAAAAAAAGAGTTGGTTCTTGTAATCATGAACCACATCCGAAACATTTTTTGGATGTGACTCAAACAGAATTATAATCTTAATTTGTTTTAAAATATCCACAAATTTATAATAGCCAAAGATATTTTGAAATTTCCAAACCCTTATATGTGAAAATAAATCACACACACACCACTTGTTATAGGTAACAGGTTAAATTTTTGATAAATTATGATGTTTTTCATCATGCTCATTGTACTTTGAATACTGATAACATTTTTTAGGAGTGTGGAATGGAAGCTCCACCAAAATTACCTAGAGAATTTATTCTAACTTTTTTTTTGGAAAGACTAGATGGATTATTTTTTATAACAAAATATGTTTAGATGAAACCCATAGAATTTGTGGTGGATTGTCAAAATTGTACCCATGAGGAGAGTACACACAGAATTAGACAAGAATTAGTTGGATTCATTAAATATAAATCTATGACATATCAAATAAAAAATGGAAAAGAATAAAAAATGTGTGAGCTTGTTACATAAAAAATTTCTAAATTTATGATCAAATTTAGGGAAGAAATTGTTTATTACTATGCAAGGCACACACATAGATCTCAATGGATAGATGAATGTTTCAGGTTAAGCAAGGACACATTCCCACTTGGTAATATCATTTTAATAGTTGAATTTGTAGATAATTACACATTTCAACCACAAATGGAGTTTCAATCATAGTATTACAGTTTAATATAGGTTTCTATTTTTATGCATATAGCATTCATGCATGCACCTAAATGTACCGATTATGATCTAAAAATATTGAGTACCCCTTATATGTCAGTGATGATCTAACACATTCTACAGAGTATGTTCAATATTTTTTCCATATGTTATATGTCAAGTTGAGTGAAATGGACATTACTTTCAATCAACATTATATTTAGTCAGATAACTGCACATCATAATTTAAGAATGCACAATGTTCTACTAGTTGAGTAGCATGAATGTGACCATTATAAAAAAAACATATCTAGAATTTTACCAAAGTAGGAAATGGAAAAGGCGAATATTATGATGCAGTAGCATGTGTTAAAAGATCACTTGGAAGAGAGAGGTTGAGTTTGAAGATGTTGTTGATTTGACAGATGCAAAAAACATAGTTGAATAGTGTAATGAAAAAATGACCCATGGTGCTCAAGAAAACTCTAGTGTTCATAGATATTTCTAGTTGATGGATGAATAATAATTGGTAATCTATGAGTATTTTATGATAGTAATGTTGTCCCCAAAAATGAGTGACATATTTGGGACAAACTATGAACTATTTTGGTTCGCCAGACCAAAATCATCTCTTCCCTTTTCAAAATTTATTTTGAGCATTCAATTTCCTCATTTTCTAAGCTTTTTTAGTTAAGGGTTCAATAGGTTCAAAGGCTTCTTTAGGCGAGTTCAATCAAAAGAACAAGTTTCCAACACTTAAGTCATTTCCAAGATTGGTTCAACACCTTGGTTCAACTAAAAGAGTTCAATCAACAAGCTTCAAAGAACAAAGGCTTGAACCGTTGAACCCTTGAACCTTGAACCATTTTGGTTCAACGGGTTCAACGACCAATTGGTTCAACGCGCTTGGTTCAAAAGATAAAAAAGACTTAGCCAAATAATGAAGAATGAACCGATTGAACCATTGAACCATCAAACCAAAATGTTCAACGAGTTCACAGGGTCAAAGGTTCAACCAGTACGATGAAGATCAAAGAGCTTAGAAAGAACAAGGAAGCGACGGGCAGAGGAAGAACCAATGAACCGATTGAACCTTGAACTGAAAGAGTTCAAAGTTCAATGGTTCACAAGTTCAAACAATTCAAAGGTGGCCTCAAGAAAAGAAAGAAGCAACATGGATAATTCTAAAGGCAAGTTCAATGAAAGCGATGGTTCAACCAGAGAGCAAAGAAGTGCTTAAACAGGGCAGTGATGGACCAAAAGAGATAGAATGAACCGATGAACTAATGAACCAAATACTTTTAGTGGGTTCAAAGGTTCAAGGTTCAACATGGTTCAAGCGGCTAGCAACCATTGACGGCCCCGCAGATGTCAAATTTAAAGTAAGGGAATATCTATGGAAATTTAAATAAAGTGCATAATTTAAAGGAAGAACCAAGTGACTGACTGAAAAGAGATCCCAAAGACTCAAATTGCTACAGGGGAGAGAAGAACAAGACCAAAGTATCAAAAATATCTTTAAAAGAGTTATTTCTAGTAGGTGAAATAGTGGATCAAGTAGACTTCTAAGTGCACCAAATCAAGGACACAAGCCTATTTTTCTTCCATAAAGTAATGACAAATTGGACAGATGTGCAGACATCAGGGAAAGGACCAAACAGTCCATACCAAGGAAGAGACATATTAGATGAATAGACACGCCATAGTTAAGGCAATGCACTGTTCCCAGCATGTTCCCTCCAAACATAATTGAAGGCGCATTGAAGATGTTGACTGCAGCATGGGCCGTCCCATGGGAAAGAGCACCAAGCCTTATGTGATTGCTATATATTTTAATTTCTTTCATTATGAAGAGAGACTTTTTCATTTTATGGAAGCGAAACTCTACCCAATTGAAAGGAGAATACTAAGACTTTGAGCTCAGATTGTATTTCATTTTCATTTTATTTGAATGAGAAAGCAAGTTGTTTGTAGACTTTGTGTTGTTTTGGCTTGTATCATTTTAGGAGATTATTCTTATGTCTGTCTTCTGAATGTGTTCTTGTTTATTTAATTTGGCAAGCAGAATTAGTGAAAGTAATAAGGAAGGTGTCCTGAAGCCAACTATGGAAAGACTTTGTGCTTTCACAATTATTTTCAGTGTGTGTTTTTCTTTTCTTTCTGTGTTGAGGATTCTGGGATGACTTTGTGCCCCCATTATCTTTTGTTTTATACTCTTTGGGCAGTTGAGGTGGAAACTTTGTGTTCTATTTCATCCTACTAGTTACTGTGCTTGTGTTACTAGTTTCTTGTCATACCTGGAAGAACTCCTATTGTTTCCTATAAGAACACTTCTAAAAGAAGAGAAGTGCCTTCAGTGTTTTCACCAAGATTTTCTTCTTTGTTGGTTAACATCATCTCTGAAAGAAGAGAGATGGATGATGTATCCTACCCCTGAGTGTTATTTTTTGCATATATATAGTATATAGATCCTGCGTATTTATAGGGAACCTCCCCTTGATGAGAGGAGAGATTTTTCCACCTATGATGTAGTAAACCTGCATACTGGGCTGACCAGTCTCCTTTGTTGTGGATGATAAGACCTATTTTGCTTAATCAGATAGCTGACTGACAAAATATTCACCCAAAAATCTTTTTGGGGACTCCACTGGGGATGAACGTGCAGTCTAAAACCTCAAGTTTTAGATTGAAGTAGTCCCTACCCTTATCCATTATAGTTTCTAGTGACTCCATTTTGTGTCTTACCCATTATCATTATATCCTTACCATCTTCCTCCATCTCCATTATTATTATTTGGTCTGCAAAACTAGAGCCACTAGGAAGAGCACGCAATTTGAAGTCTCAAGCTTCAAACTGAAGCAAGACTAGATCTTTCTCATTTGTGTCCTATAATCTGATAGCTCCACACTATACAATAAGATAGAAATCTCAAGGTGTTTTTGACCCTATTTTTGAGCTAGTGCAGCAGAGCAATTTTGATTTGTTTCCTCCACAACCTCACCTTCAACAAACTAGGAGTCTTCCTCCTACCAAGTCACCAACACAAGGCAGAGCTTCCTTTTCTACTGTTAGCAGAGCTTTGCCTATCCACATGCCACCCATATTATTATCCCTCTTATTCTTTGGTGATGGAACATTTCACCTTGATGAACATATTGCTACCTTCAGCATAGCCTGTGGCATAATAGGCATGGAATTTGAGGACGTGGCAGTCAGGATCTTCTTGGAAACACTAAAAGGTGCTGCTGTAGATTGGTTTGACCATCTGCAAGCTAGGTCAGTAACTGACTGGGACACACTTAAAGCCAAGTTCGAAGCAAGGTTCAAACCTGTAGAAGATGTGCATGCCTTGCTAGCCCATCTCACACAAATGAAGAAGGAGCCCCATGAACCTATGAAGGACTTCATTGCTAGGTTTGACAAGTTGAGGCACAAGATTCCCATGATTGCCCAGCTGACACCTCAGAATCTCAAGTGTTTCTTCATCAACTCATAGCTACCTGAAGTGAGTTTCTTGCTGAGACGGGTTAGACACATAGACCTTGCTACTGCTCAGGACTTGGCTACTGAGGTAGAAGATGACCTTATCTTAGCAAGAAAAATAAGGAGAGACCCTAATAAAGGTAAGTCCTCTTTGTCTTTTGAATACTCACCTACAGTCACCACTAACCCAATGGTACAAAAGCTAGAAAATGAAGTGCTAGCTCTTAGAAAGCAAATGGCACAAGGAATGTCATCTGCTTTTGCATACAGAGATGTACCAAGGAAGACATTCCCTAATCGGTCTTACCAAGGTAATTCTACCAGAAATAAGGGGCAAGCAAATCATCTTCCTCCCCCACAGAGGAACCTCACCTTCCAAGCACCTCCAACTAACTCAGCAGTTGGATATCTTAAAGCTGAATCAGATTTCTCATTCCAGCCTAAGTTGAATCCTGAAGATGATGCTAATCTCTTCACTGTAGATGAATAAGAATTAGTTGATGACTCCAAAATTGGTTTTCTAAATTACCAAGATGAACCTAAAAGTAAAGGTGAAGCAGATGAGGGATCATATGCTGTGTTCACCCAGTCCAAGAACTAGTCAGCCTAGCAAGTTGATAAAGAAAAGATATAGGAGTGACCTCAACCAACAGTTTCAATTGCTAAGTGGGGATCCACTCTTCCTTTCCAGCCAAAGGATTTGGTGATTGCAAGAAAGGTAAGTACCTCAAATGCCCCTACACCTTCTACTTCAAATTCGCAGTCTAGTCCTCCCCCTTCCAAAAATCAAAAGGATGAATTCCCATCCTTTGCTCCTGGCTCATTCCAGGGATTTGACATAATTGACCATATAAAGAAAACCAAAATTTAAATGTCTGAATTTGAATTTTTGCAATCCCATCCTGAGCAATTAGATAAATTTATTCAATGTGTGAAGAACCAAAATGCCCCTATAGGACAAGCCATTCCTAAGGTGACTCGTGATTCCCCCAAGAATGCACCCACAAGGAACAACCTTGTCATTACTCCCCTTGTTGCTCCTGGTAGGACTGAACCTTTCTATGTCTCATTGTTGATAAATGGACATCAGCTGAACAATTGCATCATTGATTTTGGTGCTTCAGACAATGTCATGCGTGCCAAAGTGGTAGAATCTCTTGGTCTCACATTGACCAAAACATTTGGTAGATGTTTCTCCATGGAGAACAAATAAGTGCCACTATTGGGACAAATCAAGGATGCCCAATTTGCATTTGTGGCATTCCCAAACAAGAGAATCAAGATGACAGTCCTAGTGACTGATGTCCCAGCCTCATATGGCATTCTACTTGGATGAAATTTATGCAAGGATGTGGGAGGAAAACTAAGCATGGACCTATCTAAGGCAATGATTCCTGGCAAATGCATAATGAAGAGGCTACTCCCTAAGAAGGAAGTGAAATACATGGTTACCCAGACCTCAACACTTGAAGCTCAAATTCTGTTTGAGTCTTCAAGCATGGGTAACTACTTTTTATCCATGGATGAATTCCATGAAATGCCTGTTGAAACTCTTGAAGGTGACAACCTAAAGATTAGTTCAGTTGGAACAATAGAAGAATTGGCTGAGCACAATGTAAGTGTGGAAGAATCTCCCCCTCTGAATGAAGAGAAATCTGATAGAAAATCAATTTTTGATGATGTTTGGATCCTAGAATATGATGGAAGCAATTCTTCTACCAATGCTAGAGCTGGGACTGTGTTGATATCTCCTCAAGGAGATATTTTTTCTTCATGCAAGTTACAGTTTAGCAACACCAACAACACAGCTGAATGTGAATCTCTTATTGCTCGGATTGAAGGCTACTCAAGACCAAGATGTCAAACTCCTTCACACCAAAGGAGATGTTGAGCTGATGGTTTGTCAAGATTTTGATGCTGACAATCAAAACATGTGCTGGACTAAACCAGTAGAACGACAAGCTATGGTAGTGGACCATACTATTGTACTCCAAAGTTAGCAAAAGGAACTCTTTGCCAAGAGAGCAGGGAGTTACAATTTTTAGATTAAAGACCACATCTTGCCATGGAGCAGGAAGAGAGATCCAAAAGGAGTGCACAAAAAATGTGATTCTTGGTGGAGAGTTCCATTCGCTCGTCATCGATTTTGGGGACAAAATAGCTTCTTATTGAAATATCAAGATGACACACTCTTTACTCTATCTCACAATGGGCAGCACTTGAAGCACTTAAATTTTTGAAGTGTTAGATAAGTTCACATATACATATGTATATCTGTATAGTCTTTGTTTCTACTTTGTGTTGTTTTTTTTCATTTTTTGGAGCCTTTATTTTTGGGTAGCATGACTCCATAGCCCAATGGCATACTTCAAGGCACTGAAAATTCTAGTTTCTACTCCCCTCAGATGTTCCAAGTTTTCAACTGAAGGAAGTTCCCCAACTGGAGCCAGCTGTTGTCCCCAAAAATTAGTGACATCTTTGGGACAACTTATGAACTATTTTGGTTTGCCAGACCAAAATCATCTCTTCCCTTTTCAAAAATTATTTTGAGCATTCAATTTCCTCATTTTCCAAGCTTTTTTAGTCAAGGGTTCAATAGGTTCAAAGGCTTTTGCAGGTGAGTTCAATCAAAAGAACAAGTTTCCAACACTTAGTCATTTCTAGGATTGGTTCAACACCTCGGTTCAACTAAAATAGTTCAATCGACAAGCTTCAAAGAATAAAGGCTTAACCATTGAACCGTTGAACCTTGAACCATTTTGGTTCAATGGGTTCAATGACCAATTGGCTCAATGTGCTTGGTTTAAAAGATAAAAAATACTTAGCCAAATAATGAAGAATGAACCGATTGAACCATTGAACCGTTGAACCAAAAGTTTCAACGAGTTTATAGGTTCAAAGGTTCAACCAGTACGATGAAGATCAAAGAGCTTAGAAAGAACAAGGAAGCAACAGGCAGAGGAAGAACCAATGAACCGATTGAACCTTGAAATGAAAGAGTTTAAAGTTCAATGGTTCACAGGTTCAAATAGTTCAAAGGTGATCTCAAGTAAAGAAAGAAGCAACATGGATGATTCCAAAGGCAAGTTCAATGAAAGCGATGGTTCAACCAGAGAGCAAAGAAGTGCTTGAACAGGGAAGGGTGGACCAAAAGAGATAGAATGAACCGATGAACCAATGAACCAATGTACTTTCAACGGGTTTAAAGGTTCAAGGTTCAACATGGTTCAAGTGGCTAGCGACCATTGACGGCCCCACATACGTCCAATTTAAGGTAAGGGAATATCTATAGAAATTCAAATAGAGCATGGAATTTAAAGGAAGAACCAAGCAACTAACTAAAAAGAGAGCCTAAAGACTCAAATCGCTACAGAGGAGAGAAGAACAAGACCAAAGGATCAAAAATATCTTCAAAAGAGTTATTTCTAGCAGGTGAAACAATGGATCAAGTAGACTTCTGAGCGCACCAAATCAAGGATGCAAGCCTGTTTTTCTTCCATAAAGTAATGGTGAATTGGACAGCTACGTAGAAATCAAGGAAAGTACTAGATAGTCCATACCAAGGAAGAGACATATCAGATAAATGGACATGCCATAGTTAAGGCAATGCATTGTTCCCAGCATGGTCCCTCTAGATAGAACTGAAGGCACATTGAAGACATTGATTGCATCATGGGCCGTCCCATGGGAAAGAGCACCAAGCCTTGTGTGATTGCTATATATTGTAATTTCTCTCATTATGTAGAGAGACTTTTTGATTTTATAGAAGTGAAACTCTGCCCAATTGAAAGGAGAATACTGAGACTTTGAGATTAGATTGTATTTCATTTTCATTTTATCTGAATGAGAAAGCAAGTTATTTGCAGACTTTGTGTTGTTTTGGCTTGTATCATTTTAGGAGATTATTCTTATGTCTATCTTCTGAATGTGTTCTTGTTTATTTAATTTGGCAAGCAAAATTAGTGAAAGTAATAAAGAAGGTGTCCTGAAGCCAATTATTGGAAGACTTTATGCTTTCACAATTGTTTTCAGTGTGCATTTTTCTTTTCTTTTTGTGTTAAGGATTTTGGGATGACTTTTTGCCCCCATTATCCTTTATGTTATACTCTTTGGGCAGTTGAGGTAGAAACTTTGTGTTCTATTTCATCCTACTGGTTACTGTGCCTGTGTTACTAGTTTCTTGGCATACCTGAAAGAACTCCTATTGTTTCCTACAAGAACACTTCTAAAAGAAGAGAAGTGCCTTCAGTGTTTTCACTAGGATTTTCTCCTTTGTTGGTTAACATCATCTCTGAAAGAAGAGAGATGGATGATGTATCCTACCCCTGAGTGTTATTTTTTGCATATATATAGTATATAGCTCCTGCGTATTTATAGGGAACCTCCCCTTGATGAGAGGAGAGATTTGTCCACCTCTGATGTAGTAAACCTGCACACTGGGCCGACCAATCTCCTTTGCTATGGATGATAAGACCTATTTTGACCAATCAGATAGCTGACTGACAAAACATTCACCCAACGAGTAACGTGATTGAGTGATTTCCACTCATTTGATAGTTAAAATGTAAGTTCTTGGACAATCTCTACGAGGCAAATGGCATGCTTTTATTCTAAATGTGTGGATTTTGTTTGGAATGAGTGTGAGTCACAAGAGAGGGTAGATGAATGGTGTTGTATACCTCTAAGTCCAATTGACACATATTAGGTTCCACCATCATTACAACTTATATATATATGACAACATTACATAACTTTAACCATGTATTTGATCTAATAGAACTAGGTATGAAATGAATTTTTACATTTAAAGTATATATAAAATTAAATTAGAATTATGTGTTATGTACTAAATTTGGTATATATATATATATATATATATATATATATATATATATATATATATATATATATCATTACTAAAGCATGTTTTATTTTGTGATTTAGGGCATGTTTATGCAATTATTATAGACGAGGATAACAAAGGGGACAAACTATTACTTCTGCTAGTGTCTAGAGGAAAAAATAAATTGACTTATGTAGTCATAGATGGGGAAAACATTGACTATCCCATTGGGTCTATGGTAGTTACTAGAATTTGGCTTTGATGATATCCTATCAAAAATTTGGATGTATGGTTGTTTGAAGACTATGAAATACATAGGAAGATACTCTACTATTCAAATTTGATTCTTGCAACAAATGTTCAATTGTATAAATATCAAGGGAGACCATTATATAGGGCTCTATAGAAGGTTCATGAATCTGACCATGAAGCAGTTCTTGTGCATACCAAGATTAGAACCAATACTAGTGGTTCCTTAGATTGAAATCTCAAGGTATGTTGAGTTATAAAATGTAAATATGTTTAATTTTATCAAATTTTATTTATTTTTTAGGTAGTACATATAAATTTAATTACATATTAACATTTTTTTTGTAGGTTAGTGGTGCCAAATTAGCTTCCACCTTCACGTGGTTGACACTTTTAATAGAGAATTCCATATTATCAAAGTTGAGAGAAGCTTTTGGTTCATGTAGATGACTGACAATTTTAATGTATAGGGAAGAACCTTCTTGAGGATAGAATGGGTGATTTGAATCCTAACTGGGCATACTTGGAGGCTAAAAACATGGTCCTAGATATTATTGGGCACCCTCAACATGGTGGTAATGTCAATTTTAAGCCATAAGGCCCTGGAGGTGGAGATATACAATTGTGGATTGAATGTTGATAACATTTCTTGTCAATATTTATTGACACTAAAATTATGGTAAAAATAGGTGTCAATGTGGATTTAGAGGGGGTGGTGGTGGGAATATATATAATTTTCATATCTAGACATGTTGGAAGTGATAGATTTGCAAGCAAAGGTCCCAGAAGCAAAAATGTCTATTAGAGGCAAAGAGCATGTCTCTTAAATACACAAAAATAGCATTTTAGGTCTAATCACATAATTATTTGCTACATATTCATCTCTTAGTTTTGATCCAATTGCTTCAGGGTGAAATTATAGGGCTTACAAATGCACATGATGGTTCTTTCGGTTCATGTAGATGACTTGCAATTTTGGTTTGACGCATGTCCAAAGTTTGCCTTTAAAAGTTCAATTTTATACTATAGAGAAAAACCTTTTTGAGGCCAAAACAAGTGATTTGTATACTAATATGGAGTAATCCAAGGCCAAGAACATGGTCTTAGAGGTTATTCAACACCTTAGACATGGTGGTGATGTTAGTTTTCAATCATGAGGCCCTGGAGGTGGAGATATCCAATTACATCTTGATAGTCGACAACATTTCTTGTCAATGTTATTAATCCAAAATTGTTGAAAAAATGTGTGTCAACATGGATTCAGAGGACATGGTGGTTTTAAAATATGTAATTTACATATTATGACATGTTGGGAGTGATGGGTTTGTAAGGAAAGGTTCTGGAAGTAGAAATGTCTAATAGAGGCAAAGAAACTTGTTGGAAGCACAATCACTGGGGGTGAATTAGTATCTTAAAAACTTTCTTTCAATTTCTCCTTAGTATACATAAGCCATCACATCAACATATAGATCAAACAATGCATAAACAATAAACCATAATGCATGAAACAAGATAAAAAATCATATATGTGGGAAACCCTCAAGGGGAAGAAAACCAACTAATATTTATAAATGGAATATAGTCTTGTAAGTCAAAATATCATAATTTAGTGAAGCACCAACTCTACATGAAGCACTGACACCAATTAGCTAAGCACCAACCCAGCTAAGCTTTAGCAAACACCAACCTGTAATGAGGCACCAACCCCCTAGATGAATCAGTAATAAATACTCCACCTAAATTATTTGATCACATTCAGAACACTTTATTTCTCAACTAAATGATGATGACTACCTCTTCAGCTCTTCACACTCTTATCCCTCTCAAATTGCCTTCTAGGTCTTTTCACTTAATTAGCTCTCTTCAAGACTGATTAGGTCATATGACCTTGATATTTATATGAAAATACATGTTCATATATTCATTAAATATCCTTTACACTCATCTTATGGTCTAAAATACCTCCGTATGCTCACAATGTGTTATCTCATTCACATACTTTCATATATACACAAATAGGCCTAAAATTGCCTTGTATTTATACAAGCCTCTTGCTCATATCCAACTTGGTCATGTATACACACTTGTACACTTTTATTACCCTTTAAAAATATATTATAACATGTTTTATACATGTATCAATCATTACAATAGGTCATCTAGAACTTAAAAGATTAAAATTTCTTTTAGGCCTTAAGGAGACCCAATTCAATTAGGCTTTCATTAGTATACATTACCTTGTGTTATTCTTGAAATAATATACTTTTATTTTAAAAAAATATCCTTTCATAAATTTATAAAATATACCCCAATAAACATCTTCTAAGGTCCATAACACATTTTAGCACCAACCCCTTCATGAACACTCTTTGTAGCACTGTTCACAATTAGTCTTATGAACCCATAGAAAGTTTGCCAAACAAAACTGAAGCATGTACACAATTTATTCACAAAACCATGAAAATAAATCATATTAAAAGAAAATAAATGACCTTAAAAACATCACCATGTTCTTTATAATTCACAACTCAGGTCAAAAGGACTCAAACACTTCTTTGCAAATAGCCCACTCAGAACTACCAAAACACTCCAAAACCCAGTCATGAACAACTTGATATTAAACACCTAAAATAGAAATTACCATGACAAATGATAGATTTAAAATATAATTTTACATATATATGCCACTCTTAAATATAAAAATGACAAGATCGAATGTCACATATTGGTCTTACAGACCAATCTTTTGACCTTACTACCCACAATCAAACCAGAACTAGACAAGCCATTTTGGCTTCAACATTTCAACCACTATCAATGACTATAAAACTTATAAAAAATATGGATAAGACATAAAATTATCAAAAAACAAAACCATGTGCATTATATACTTCAACTCAGGGTATAGAGACTCAAACTCATCTCTACAACTTGTTTACAAAGAAATGCTAGTTTACCTTAAAGCACAATCATAATGGCATTGACCTTCAACACTTGTATAGGAATTTTAAATGAATTTTGATGCATGTAAATGATCTTATAAGATCATTATATCATTATTATACAAAAATATAATATATTAAAATGGAAAATATTGGTCTTGTAAACTAATCTCATGACCCTATATCTCATTGTCTTATCTGAACTATATAAGTCAACTTTTGAATAATTTTTTCACCATATTCACTGACATCCAAGACTTATATTCAAAATTAATATGTCATAAAATTATTTAAAACATTTATATATACTTTTTTTTATCATTATAACACATTCCTAATCATCTTCTCATTGTTGCTTGGGATTTCACTGTTTGCACCATTAGGCCTATCAGGTACTGGCCAACTTGAAACCCTAAATTTGCACACCTAATGCCTAGAACCTATAAAAAACATTAATTGACATAAAATACATGTTTCAAGCTTCATCCTCTATCTATTTACATAATTTGACTTGGTTAACTCTGACTATTACAACAAATATCTGAGAAGTTAGCACTTTCTTGTAGGATCTACTCACACACCTAAAAACTCAATCACATCTAAAGGTGCATAAGAGAGTTAAATACAAAATAAAATAGTTTACATAAGCATACCAATCCATTTTGGGAACTTTTGATCAACATATTCAACATCAGGTCCTTATTAGGGTTCTTAAGAGGGTTTAAACTTGTTTCCATTCTCAACAATCATTCATAAAGCATAACCCCTCAATCCAAAAACAAATTCCTATAAATTTGATCTAGGAACCTTCCCCATATACCATGAATATCTTAGGTTTCCATGCAAAGGTTTTATGAAATAATGAGTACAAGAAAATCCTTATCGGGTTGAGAACCCTTTATTCTAAGCACTTGAGAGACCTCCAAACAACTTTTCATGTCTTGTCCTTAAAATAATGACCTCAAACTACATGACAAAACTTAAAACTACATACCTCACCTCTGAAAATGATTACATGAGATCAACCATCTCAAAATATGATCATGACCCCTCATTAGGCCACATTCTTTGTCTTTTTTCTCTTAGACCTTGACATTCAAATGACATTAGGCCTTAAAAATGACCTTCATGCCTATTTCCAGGCACTCTCCACCTCACTCACATACTCAATCAAACTATTAAATTATTAAAAACTACCATACATCCTTCACATGCCTTGAAAATAGATCATCATACCTCATTAGGTTAGGCAGGGTCTAGAAGTGCTCTAGTTGCAGACTTGATCTAAAGGTCTGACCCCTGTAGGCTCACACTAAGAATCTCATGAGTGCTCCAATGCCTCACATATATGTTCAAAAAACCTCATACAAGCTCTCATGCATCTGTGCATCCATCTTACCAAGTTACCATACTCATACCTTATCACAAGGACTTTACATGCCATGTCTAGGCTTCTTAAGCACTTTGTACTCAAGAACTAGTAATCAAATATGCTTATCTCAATGATATAAAAAAATAAAAATATTAATACATCACTCTCACACCACTAAAAAAATATCTTTCTGATCAACATTTTTTCATGTCCTCAAGCAGACCTAGATTCTTATAACCATGCTTCAATGCTCACTTGACCATCGTACCTCATTGTGATAACACTGATAAATTGAAGCTAACCTAAACCATGACATCAAATTTGACATCAACCAATAGAAGAGACATTGGATTGCCTTCAAATTCTCTTTTGCATTCAAATTATCTCTTGTCACATCAAGCACACAAGCTATTACCTCAAAGATCACGCACCATGCATCTTCACCAGATGCACCTTGACATTAATGAAATCAACCTTAACATCCATGACATCAACCTTGACATCAATGAAAACACTTATCAACAAACTCTAGATTTATCATTGATGGAAAACATACTATAACCTGATCATTCTCATCTCCCCCAATCTTTTCAATCTCCCTTCTTAAATTATCTCCCCCTTTGACATTAATGACAAAGGGTCATACACACTGCAACTTCTAGAACCACTCATTCTCCCTCTTTGGCAACTACTCTCAAAAACTTGCAATAGAACTCATAGCTACCAAGATCCCCTTATACCAAGCATTAATCATGCTTAAACTAACTAAAGAGTGACTCCATTAAGCCTAATGGATTCACCCCTTTCCATAAGGCATTAAAACAATACAAACTCAGGAGATTCCTAGAACTCCATGCTCTCACAAGACTAAATATGCTTTTAGAATTGAGTAATCTCTTTGGCTTGACCTCTTCATCACCCATGTGGTCAACAATCTGAGTTTATAATGAACATTCTTGACTTGATTTCACATCTAAAGTATGCTCTACCATAGTAAACAATACACTTGGGCTTGTAGACTGATCATGACTCACATTTACTATCTTTGGTTTCCATACATTCATTTGCTTTCTCTCTTGCACTCTAGGGACTTCAAATTATTTACTGACTTGATGACATTCTAACTCTATTAGGATAAAATCTTAAAATATGTCTCATATTATGACAACTATATCAAACAACCTTAATCATACCTCTTGACTGAAGATTCTTTCATAGTCCCATGCATATTCTTTTTTAGAGGGTCTTCTACACTCTCTTGCTCTATGACCAAATTTATTACATGAAAAATAGTAATCATTGAATTAATTAGCATACCTTAGAGTATTAGGCTATCTGATTGGTCTTTTCATGTTGACCTTCTTATCTTCATTATCCTTCTCCTTGACTTGAGATGCCTTCTTTTGGTATTATTTGAAACCAAGACTTGTCTTATCACTTTCAGACTTCTGAATACTCAAGATGTCATCTAAGAAATTAGTACTCTTTTTAAACTTCATAAAGGTCTTCTAATTTATAGATGCTTGATCTAACTCAGCTTTCAAGGATTCCATTTTAGCTCTATACTTGAAGCATTCTTGCTCTTTATATTTTAAGCTAGCAGTGACTATCTCCATCTATGATTCAATTTGATTGATGATCTCATCATACTCCTTGGATGTGTTACTTAGTCTCTCCTTAAACAAACCAATATGTTCTTCATAGTCCTTAACTAATAACTTCAATTTATGATTCTTCTTTATTTGAAACTTCAACTCCTCTAGAGCACTCACCAATTCTACCTCAAGGTTCACTTCAGCCTCTTCTTCATTTGATTCTTCATCATCCATAAGGACTTTTCCTTTTGAGCAACCCTCATTGTCTATTTTTATAGCCATGAATAAGGTTTCATTTTTGTCATGTTCAGGTTCATTACTATCATCATCACTATCATATGTGCTTGTGTCACTTACATCACATGAGTTATTATCTTCTTTGGTATAGAAACTTATCTTGTTCTTAAATGACCATTTCTTACCTTCATGCTTCCTAAAATATTTATTATTTTCATCATACTTATAGACCTTCTTATCATCTCTATAATGTTCATCATGTTCTTCATCATGCTCAATCATATCTTTGTTAGGACACTTGGATGCAAAGTGACCAATCTTACCACAGTTGAAACATTTGAAATGCAACTTACCCTTGTACTTACCAGATCCAATCCTCAATTTCCTATCAAACATGTTTATTAGTTCATCATCATCAACATTTGAACATACCTCATCCTTGACCTTCTTGTATTTTTACTTCTTATTATATTTTAATGATGCTTCCTTCTTGGGAGGTCTTCCTTAATTTTTTCTCATCTCATAGGCATCCAAGTTGCCATGAAGCCCATCCATCTCCATCTTGTCCAAATCTTGCATATCTTTTACTGTAGACACCTTAGAATCAAACTTAGAAGTTAGTGATATCAACACCTTTTGAATAATTTTAGACTCTTGTACTTTTTTTCTTAATCCTCTAATGACATTGACCACTTCATCAACCCTTAACTTTCTTCATACTCAGACTTTCAAACTACCTTCTATGAGTCTATAATTGAACCATCTTCACCTTGGTGTCTCCTTCATAGATAGTATTCAACTTGTTCCATATCACCTTGTATGACTCGTAGTGAATCACCTTCACAAACTTTGCCTATTATAGGCCACATAGAATGGAATTGATTGCCTTGAAATTGTTCTCACTTTTCTTCTTTCCTGCTGCATCATTTGGTGGTGTAGGAGGTGGAGTGTATCCATCCACAACTAAATACCATATGTCATGAACCATTGACATTAATATGTCCTCATTTTGATGCTCCAAAAATCATAATTATTCCCATTAAAGAATGGAGGCTTACTAGTAGAGAAACCACCTTGAGTTTGTTGACTATCCATCCTCACTTGTAGGATCTCCTTTAGGATATTAGGCCTACTTCAAAGAACCTAATATAATAACAATTTTTAGAAGCACAATAATTGAGAGGGGGGATAAATTAGTCTCTTAAAATCTTTCTTTCAATTCCTTTTTAGCATACATGAGCCATCACATCAACATATAGATCAAGCAGTGTAAAAGTGATTAAACATACAAGCATGAAACAAGATTACACAAGAAAACACATCATATGTATGGAAAATAATCAAGGGAAATAAAACCCACCTATCCATAAAAATTGAATATAGTCATGTAAGCCAAAATATCATAATTTAGTGAAGCACCAACTCGACATGGAGCACCAACCCCAACTAGCTAAGCACCAAACCAACTAGGCTTTAACAAGCAACAAATTACAAGGAGGCACCAACCTCCTAGATGAATCAACACCAACTCATACAAATTAATTATTTTAAAACCTTAAAAAAAAAAATCTCAACCAACTAATGATTACCTCTTCTTCAGCTCTTCACACTCTTATCTCTCTCAAATTGACTTCTAGGCCTCTTTGCTCAATTAAGTCTCTTCAAGATTGATTAGGTCATATGACCTTGATATTTATATGTAGACACACTTTGAGATATTTATTAAAGATTATTTACACTCATATGATTGTCTACAAGACCTTCTACTCACAATGTGCTATCTCATTCGCATACTCTCATACATACACAAATAGGCTTAAAACTGCCTTGTATTTATACAAGCCTCTTGCTCATATCCCTCTTAGTTTTCCATACGAACTTGAAAAAATTTATTATCATTTAAATATGTATTATAAAAAATTTCATACATGTATCAATCATTACAATAGGTCATCCACAACTTAAAACACTAAAAGCTCTTTTAGGTCTTAAGGAAACCTAATTCAATTAGGCCTTCATTAGTACACACTACCTTATGTTCTTATTGCAATAATATACCTTCATTTACAAAAAATATAATTTCATAAATTGATAAAATATACCTCAATAAAAATATTATAAGGTGAATAAAACTTTTTAGCATCAACCTCTTCATGAACACTCCTGGTAGCACTATTCATAATTAGGCCTGTGAACCTACAAAAAGTTTGCCAAACAAAACTGAAGCATGAAAAAAATTTAGTCACATAAATATGATAATAAATCACATTAAAATAAAATACATGATCTTAACATAATCACCATGTTATTTATACCTCACAAATTAGGGCAAAAGGACACAAATGCTTCTCTACAAATATCCCACTTGGGATTCCCAAAACACTCCAAAACCCAGTCATGAACAACTTGATCTTCAATACCTGAAAGAACACTTCCCATGAAAAATGATAATTTTAAAATATAATTTGACATATATATACCACTCTCATCTCAAATGCAAATATTATAAGTTCTAATGTCAAATATTAGTCTTATAGACTAATCTTTTGACCTTACTACACACAGTCAAACTAGAACTAGACAAGCCATTTTAGATTCAACATTTCAACTAATTTCAATGAATATAAAAACTTATAAAAAGAATTTATAGGACATAAAATTTTCAAAAATAAAATCATGTGCATTATATACTTCAACTCAGGGCATAAAGCCTCAAACTCATCACTGTGACTTGTTTTTCAATAACTGCCAATTTACCTTAAAGCACAGTCATGATGACATTGACCTTCAACACTTATATAGGAATTTTTAATGAATTATGATGCATGAATATTATATTATTATATAATTATTAGATATAAATATGATATATTCAAATAGAAAATATTGGTCTTGCAAACCAATCTCATGACCCTATATCTCATTGTCTTATCTGAACCAGACAAGTCAACTTATGAGCAACTTTTTCATCATATTAACTAACCTCCAAGACTTATATAAAAAATTAATATGTCTTAAAATTATTTAAAAATATTTATATATACTTGGTTTCATCATTATATCATGATAACACATTCCTAATCATCTTCTCATTGTTGTCTAGGTTTTTCACTATTTGCACCATTAGGCCTATTAGTGACTGGCCAATTTGAAACACCAAATTTGCACACTTAAAACTAGGAACATATCTAAAAACCTTCATAGAAATAAACTACATGTATCAATCTTCATCCTCCATCCATTTTCATACTTTGACTTGGTCAACTCTAACTGCTACAGTAAATCTCTTAGAAGTTAGCGCTTTCTTGTAGGATCTACTCACACACCTGACAACTCAATCACACCTAGACGTGATTGTGAGAGTTTAATAAAAACTCCAATAGTTTACCTAAGCATACCAGTACATTATAGTCACTTTTTATCAACATATTCAACATCAGGTCCTTATTAGGGTTCTTAAGAGGGTTTAAACATGTTTCCATTCTTAACAACCATTCATAAAGCATAGCCCCTCAATCTAAAAAAAAATGTATAATTTTGAGATAGGGCAATTACCCATATACAATTAATAGTTTAGTTTCCCATGAAAATGTTTGACGAGCTATTGAGCACAAAAAAATCCTTCTCGGGTCGAGAACCCTTCATTCTAAGCACTCAAGAGACCTCAAAACAACTTTTCATGCCTTGTCTTTCAAAATATAGCCTAAAACTACATGGAAAAACTTTTAAAAAAATACCTCACTTATAAAAATTCTTACATGAGCTCAACCATCTTTAAATTTTATCATGACCACTCATTAAGCCATATTCTTTATCTTTGCTCTCTTAGACCTTGACTTGCAAACCACATTAGGAATTAAAACTGACCTTAATGCCTCTTTCCATGCACTCTCCACCTCATTAAAATAATAAATTAACATTTATCATGCTTAAAAACTGCCATACATCCTTCAAATTCCTTGAAAATAGATCATGATACCTCATTAGGCTAGGCAAGGTTTAGAAGTGGTCTAGTTGCAAACTTGATTTTAAGGTCTACCTTATAGGATCACCTTGAGACTCTCATGAGTGATAAAATGCCTCACATACATGTTAAATTAACCTCATACAGCCTAGCATGCCTCTATGCATCCATATTACCAAGTTATCATACTCATACCTTATCAAAAGGACTTTACATGCCAAGACTAGTGTCATGTCTAGGCTTTTTAAGCTTTTTGTACTCAAGAACTAGTACTCAAACATGCTTACCTCAATGATATAAAACAATAAAAATCTTCATAAATCACTCTCACACCACCAAAATAATCTCTTTCTGATCAACATTCTTTCATGTGCTCAAGCAGACCTAAAGCCTCATAACCATGTTTCAATGTTCACTTGACCATCATACTTCATTGTGGCAACACTGATACCTTGAATCTAAAAAAAACCATGATGTAAAATTTGACATCAACCAATAGAGGAGACATTAGGTTGCCTTAAAATTATTGCTTGCCTTCAAATTCTCTCTTGTCACATCAAACACACAAGCTCATACCTCAAAGATGTTAGGTTGTGGAGCTAAAAGCTTCACTGATGCAGACATGGAAAAGGCCATTGGAGGAGTTGCTGGTGTGTCACAGACACCAGTGTCAGTCAGGCCAACCGACGTCGATAGGATAAGGCAGGAAAGCAACCGACGTCAGTCAGAAGTCAGCCGGCATTGACGACCCCCAGGCGGACAGGGACCGACGTCAGTCACCTGTGTGGTTCGACTGCGAGTATATTACGGGCAGTTGGTTGATGAACCAAGTGTTTGCATGATGAGTGCTAATTATAGACTGAGAGCTATGGATCTAATTATTGTATTAGGTGTCTAATTATTGTTTGGATGAGATCTATATAATAGACTCATGGTTGTATTGTAAACTTGTGCTAGAGAGTAAGAGAGCATTATTATAAGCTCCTTCTGTGTGTGAGGTGAGCAATGGTGTGTTCCTCCTAGTGCCACAGTACCAAGGTGGGTGTTGGATTGGAGAATCAGCAGGGTTCTTCAGGAGTGTATGATCTTGGTCATCAGGTGAGCATGGCTACGATAGGAGATCTACATGGTAGTAAGATCATTGATATGCAAGTGTGTGTGTGTGTGTGCAAGGTCAAGGTTCACAGGTGTGCAGAACCAGCTTGATCTATAGGTGGAAGATCAGATAGGACAACAACACAACAGGGAGTAGTATCAGGAGAGATCTACTTAGAGTACAGGTGTGTACTCGAAGCATAGAGGAAGGCAAGGAAGATCCTTCCATAAGTAAGGTCTATTGAGGTGCAGGTTGTTGCAGGTTCAGGAGAGATCTACTTGAAGTACGTTTGTGTACTTGTGGAGTGCGTGGAGCACAGGTGTAAGGTGAACACCAACTCTGTGTTTGAGTTGGGTGTTGGGACCTAGGAGAGAGAGCTTTGAGGAGAGAATTACTGTTCACTTGAGGTGTGGGAAGCCTCTGAAGAGGTGGTGGAGAAGAAGTGGCATCTTCTTTATTGTATTCTTTTCTATATGAGTATTAATACAAGTTGTGTATTGTCTCTCATATCTTGTGTTATTTCTGAAATTTTGGTTATTTTTGCATGTTAAGTTGCTTAGTAATCAATTATGTGCTTTCGGGTGTTTATCCCAACAAGTGGTATCAGAGCTAAAGTTGCAGGGAGCAGGTTTTGTGTTTGGTTACAGGTCACTCTCAGGGGTTTCTGATCGAGTGGGAGTAGAGCAATGGCAGATCAAAGTAAGCTAAGAATGGAGGAGTTGAAAAGCACAGATGGTCACCAACGGTCCTATGGAAAGAAAGAGCAGGTAAAAGAAGATTGTTGGTTGGTAGCAGATCAGCATGAAGGAACTGAAGAAGCAGATGTTGCAGGTGATGTGGCACAGGATGCTCTGGGAGGTTTCTTAGATAAATTTGAATCTTGGATAACAGATTCGGTTACCTCTTTCCATGTAGCCCCAGGGAGAGGAGCTGGTGAGCCTTGCTAAAGAATTGGCAAAGGGGAAGTGATGCTGAAATTGCAGGCAGAAAACACACAGGTGTTGAAGGAGGTCATGCAGGTCCCAAGTTTGGAGATGTGGCTAATTTCTTCAAAAAAATTGGGTGATGAGAGATGCACAAGAACTCTCACAGCGGTTGCACTTGAATTAGCTGGTGGTAAGAAAACATGTACTATTTATCTACTTGTTTATATTACTGATTCTTCTTTTGTTGCAGAGACATGGCTTCGTAGGCTTGGTCACATGAGCAAGAAGGAGATGCATGTTCTTAAGCAGAAAATAGATATATTTGACAGGCTTAAGAACTGGAAAGCCTTGGTGTTCTTGGAGGAGATGGTGGACAGAGACTAGTGGATGGGTTGGATACTTCTGAGCTGGGCAGTTTGGACATGGAGATTGATTCAAAGGAGCTCGCGGGTAAAAAGTCATCACTTACAGGAAAACACAGGTACCAGCATCAGCAGGAAAACCGACGTCAGCAATAGTAAGACTGACGTCGGTCACGAGGACCGACGTCGGCATAAAAGACACCGACGTCGGCAGGGTTGGTAGTCAGGGACAGACGCATCAGAATCGACGTCGGTCAGATGCAGACTGTGGGGTGGCCGAGGTCGGTCACTGTAACGGATTTTGGGTGGATAGCAAGTCAAGGAGTCTCAAATGCCCATACGGAGGACTGAAGATGTAAGTAAGCCTCAAATTCATTGTTCCTCTTCTTTATACTTGTTTCTGATTGTAGAGCAGGAAGGATCCAGGAAACAGTGGGAGCATGGCAGGATTATGAAGCAGAACCAAGCAGGAGATTTGGTAGGTTTGCCAGCTGGATGAAAGCATAGAGATGAATGGATTCCTTAGTTGAAGAATAGAGAGAACAGAAACGTGAGACGGAAGACCAGGGCATGTGGTCTTGAGGAAGTTGCAGGACAGTGGTACAGGTTTTGACAGGGGGATGACAAAGTAGGACTTTAGTCAATGTCAGGATAACTACTGTGGTTTGTCTTACCAGGTGGATGATGAGTCATGACATCATTCTGTTACTGTATGTGGATGGTATGTTTGCTAGCAGGATTATACATACAGGGTTTTGCTGAGCTAAGGATAAGATTAGTTCAGTGGTTTGCTATGAAGAATTTGGAGCAGCAAAATTCTTCGGCATGGGAGACATGGGAGATCATAGGGTGATTTTGTTTCTAGTGGGAGCTAATGTGAATCAAGTGTTGGCATGATGCAGGATGCAGAGCCAGAGCACACTAAGGGCTGGATAGTTCAGTGTCTGAAATCACATGAGGTCTGGTATAGACCTGAGCTTTCCCAAGCAGTGGGAGCTGTCAGAGAGTTAGGAGCCAATTCGGGGAAGTGAGTTCTCAGGGATTTGAGAGGGACCAGTAGCAGGGATTCATGCTATTCAGGGTCAGGACTTCACTACATGGGATTGTAGGTTTAGATGTGGCAGGATACTCGAATGACAGGATGTGCACCACAGGTTATGTGGTGGGTTGTCTTCAGGATCGAGCTTGAAGAGGGATACAAGCCAGGAAATAGATTAGATGGGGTACAGGTACAGGTACAATGTAGCTGTTTATCTCCAAGTGGGAGATTGTTAGGTTGTGGAGCTAAAAGCTTCACTGATGCAGACATGGAGAAGGCCATTGGAGGAGTTGCTGGTGTGTCACAGACACCGGCATCGGTCAGGCCAACCGACGTTGGCAGGATAAGGCAAGAGAGCAACCGACGTCGGTCAGAAGTCGGCCGACATCGGCGACCCCCAGGCGGACAGGGACCGACATCAGTCACCTGTGTGGTTTGACTGCGAATATATTATGGGCAGTTGGTTGACGAACCAAGTGTTTGCATGATGAGTGCTAATTATAGACTGAGAGCTATGGATCTAATTATTGTATTAGGTGTCTAATTATTATTTGGATGAGATCTATATAATAGACTCATGGTTGTATTGTAAACTTGTGCTAGAGAGTAAGAGAGCATTATTATAAGCTCCTTCTGTGTTTGAGGTGAGCAATGGTGTGTTCCTCCTAGTGCCACAGTACCAAGGTGGGTGCTGGATTGGAGAATCAGCAGGGTTCTTCATGAGTGTATGATCTTGGTCATCAAGTGAGCATGGCTACAATAGGAGATCTACATGGTAAGTAAGATCATTGATATGAAGGTGTGTGTGTGTGTGTGCAAGGTCAAGGTTCACAGGTGTGTAGAACCAGCTTGATCTGTAGGTGGAAGATCAGATAGGACAACAACACAACAGGGAGCAGTATCATGAGAGATCTACTTGGAGTACAGGTGTGTACTCAGAGCATAGAGGAAGGCAAGGAAGATCCTTCCATAAGTAAGGTCTATTGAGGTGCAGGTTGTTGCAGGTTCAGGGGAGATCTACTTGAAGTACGTTTGTGTACTTGTGGAGTGCGTGGAGCATAGGTGTAAGGTGAACACCAACTCTGTGTTTGAGTTGGGTGTTGGGACCTAGGAGAGAGAGCTTTGAGGAGAGAATTACTGTTCACTTGAGGTGTGGGAAGCCTCTGAAGAGGTGGTGGAGAAGAAGTGGCATCTTCTTTATTGTATTCTTTTCTGTATGAGTATTAATACAAGTTGTGTATTGTCTCTCATATCTTGTGTTATTTCTGAATTCTAGTTACTTGTTGATTCTAGTTATTTACGCATGTTAAGTTGCTTAGTAATCAATTGTGTGCTTTCGGGTGTTTATCCCAACAAAAGATCACTCACCATGCATCTTCACCAAATGCACCCTAGAATAAATAACATCAACCTTGACATCCATTACATCAAACTTGACATCAATGAGAAACTTCTAAAAAAACCTATCTCTTGACCACATAAAAGTAGCATTTTTAGTCTGATCATAGAATCATCTCTCATTTTTGATCCAAGTGTTCTACGGTTTAATTAGAGGGATTCCACATGCATGTGATGGTTATTTTAGTTTGTCTAGATGAACTATAAATTTTATTTGACATGTGTCCAAAATTTACCAAAAAAAATTCAATTTTACCATATAGGTAAGCACCTTCTTGAGGCCAAAATGGGTGATCCATCTCCTAACTGGGCGTACTCCAAGGCAAAAAAGGTGGTCCTAGAGGTTATTTGGCACCTTTAATGTGGTGGTGATGCCATTTTTTATCCATGAGGCCATAGAGGTGGAGATATCTAACTATGGATTGAATGTTGACAATATTTCTCGATGTCAGAATGAAGTTTTGTTTTTTTTTAAAGAAAAAAGTAAATGGATGCATATAGTGATTAGAATGGTGATATTTTGAGAGTAAAGAAGTTGTAGTGGATGATTCCTCTTAGGAGTATGGGAATCATTTGTTAAAAATGGGTGAAGGTAGGCTTTATTTTCTTCTTGATCCTCATTTATGTTTTGCTATGGATGAATTATGTTATAATATACAATATTTAATCATTGAATGAAGTAAATAAGAAACATATAGTAAAGTCATGGATTAATAATCTCAACCCTGAAGAAGAGAGTGATGAACATCAAGTGACATTTACTATAGGGATTTTTTACTTATGGGAGACTTGATGATGGCCATATTTTGTTTCCCACTTGAGGGATATAGTATTTAATTAGACACCATAGTCCCCCCTATACTACTCAAGTAGGTTCATATTTAAACCCTTAAAACAATCGCTGAGATAGATAGGTAGAGAATTTGTATTTTTTATGTGAATGGCTTGAATATTTATATTTAGTGAGTTGTCAAAACTAATAAATGGAATCATTGCAAGATTTAACATATGTTTACAGATATGACCAGAGTTTTCATTTCTCCATTAGCTTCCTAGACAAAAAAAGAGATAGGAAATGGAGTTAATATTTCAATGATACATCATCCATGCATCATAGTATACTTCATTGTGTTTCAAAAAATTGTTTTCCCAAGGATGTGAAACCACTAGTAATTCAAATTACATTTTATCCTATTGAACATTGCTTATTAGTTAAATTTTTTTCTGGAGATATGCCAAAGCATTCTTGATGAAAATTTAAAACATATTCTCATTGGATCGGTGTACGTTAGATAATTATTTCTATATAATAAGTATCATTATTAATTATATGTGTCTATTAAATTATTATTACAATTCATGTTTATAAGAATACAAACACAATCTTGACAAGGATAAAAAATAAAATAAGATATACAATTATTAGAATGTGGAAATTGGTCGCCTGAGATGTTCCATCCATGCCTTGAGAATAATATAAAAATTTAAGTCATGTTCTCAATATAAATACAGGTATAAAAATAAATGAAATAAAATCTTTTAAAATATTATGATATAATCTACTTCAAACTATTGTTATTATAATCTACAACATATGTGTCCCGATATAGGTAGAGTTTTATGTATTAAATTTGTGAATTGTGTCTGGTTTAGAAAATATAATGGGGAGGGGAAGAGAGAGTGGGGGTTGGATTGGTGTCAATAGGCCCTTATACATATTTTCCAAACAATAAAATCCATAAGGTGAAATCAACAAGAATATTTATTTAAGGTAGTATGTTTCAATATATATATATATATATATATATATATATATATATATATATATATATATATATATATATATATATATAAAGGCATTCAAAATGTGAACATAATAAAATATCTCAAGTCAATGCCTTATGGGCATACAATGCCAAACAATCATACATCAAGCCATATATGCATACAACAAAATGCCATAATATATTATTATATTCATCAAAATGCATCTCTCTCTTTTCTTTGCTTGTATAAGGCTCTTTCATAGATGGAGGTCCCTGAGATGAATGATTACAAGTACTCTTCTGCTTAAAACTCACATACAGTTTAACCTGTTCATATACAAATATTATCAAAAACTTTACATACTAGAACAAGATACTTAAAAAAAAAAAATTACTTTTAAAATGCTACATAAAGTATTTAAAGGTGCACTTACCAAAATTTGGTGGTCACAGTCAATTTGCATTTGGTGCTCACTAAGATCAATGATAGGTTGAGGCTAATGAAAATGAGTGTGAAGCGAAGAATCAACAGGAGTCGATGACCTACTCATGATAAGGGAAGGGTAGGACCCTCCAAACATATATATAAAATATAAAATAAAAATTATATCATAAACATTCAAATAAACTGACTCAATATTTGACATATAATAACTAAATTTAAAAATTAAATTGTCTTGTACCACGTCATGCTTGTTAATCATTTGAACATGACTAGATGATATCTCCAGAGAAGTCTACATAGAAAATTGTTTTATGTTTTAGTTATTTGCACAAGAAAGAAGGAAAATTACAAAATATAGATTTATATTTACACTTAACATTACAATAACTTTCATACCTCAGTCAGTTGATGTAGATGAAATCACAGTAGCAACCCTACATTTGCTACTACCTTAATAGTTAGTGGATATATATATATATATATATATATATATATATAATGCACCATAAAATTAATTAATCATTAAAAATTACCTCCATATAGGTATACATAGGCACAATATGTTAGGAATTAAGTGAATGTAAATCAGATTTTCATCATGCAGAAACAATTCTTTCAAACCACAGATTAATGAAAGCATAAATTGAGAGAATAAAAACCTTAAATAACACATAACATAGATATATTTTGGTTCACCCAATGTGAGCTACATCCACCAAGAAAGTCCTCAAATAACCCAGTAATCTGAAACAAGATTGCAATGAACTCTCACAAAGATAGAAAAATTTCCTATAGAAAATGCTGCAAAAATAACTGCACGTTCACCTGCACCTGCACAATATTGTATATCACAATATGCTATACCATGCCTTGAAAATGTGTTGTCCCCAAAAAATGCCACTGATTTTTTGGACAACCTACGGACTATTTTGGCCTTGCACAAACCAAAATTTCTCTCTTCCCTTCTCAAAATCTGTTCTGAGCTTTCAAATTCCTCATTTTTCAAGCTTTTTTTGTAAAGGGATTCACAGGTTCAATAGGCTAAAAAGCTTTTGCAGGCGAGTTTAGTAAAAATAACAAGTTTCTAACACTTAGTCATTTCCAAGATTGGTTCAGCGCCTCGGTTCAATCAAAAGAGCTCAATCGGCAAACGATAAAGAACAAAGGCTTGAACCATTGAACTTTGAACCACTTTGATTCAAAGGTTCAACGGGTTCAATGACCAAGTTGGTTTAATGCACTTGGTGCAAAAGATCAAAAAGACTTAGCCAAATAATGAAGAATGAGCCAATTGAACCATTGAACCAAAGTTGGTTCAATCGGTAGGTTCAAGGGGCTGCCCCAAAGCAAAAAAGGCAAGTGCCCTTGTGGAGGGCAAGAAACATTGGTTCGAAGGTCAAAGAAAAGATAGAAATCTTTTAGATTTGTTCAAAGGTCCAAAAGGAATAATTCTTTCAGAATTTTTGTCTGATGGTAATGATTAAGTAAAGAAAGCTCGAAGAGATTGAAAGGAACAAACAGCTAAGGAAAAGAAGCTTTCTTTCAAACTTTTTGTCTGAAGAAATTCCTTCAGACTTTTTGTCCGAAGGAAAATCCCGACGGAAAAAGCCCAAGAGCCAAAATCCCACTGAAGAAGCAAAAGGCCTGTGGGGGAAGTAAAAGCCTAAAGTCCACCCGAACATCCCAAAGGGTAAGTACCCTTGCGAGGGGGCACCTGACGTCAGAAAAAGGACCTTTTCCAAGGACCTGAAGGGACACCTTCCCTTTGGGACATTCCAAAGGTTGAACAAAGATGCAAAAATGAATCCTCAAAGACCTAGACACAAAGAGCTTCAAAGAATGAACCAATTGAACCAATTGGTTCAATGAGTTCGCAGGTTCAAAGGTTCAACCAAGTGCGATAAAGATCAAAGAGCTTAGGAAGCAATGATTGAGCGAGACGCAGAATGAACCAATGAACTGATTGAACTTTGAACCGAAAGAGTTCAAATTTCAATGGTTCATAGGTTCAAAAGTTCAAAGGCAGCCTTAGTCAAGGAAAAAGTAGCAAATAAGTGGTTCAACAGAATGAACAAAAGAGACAGAATTCATAGGTTCACTGGTTCAAAGGTTCAACATGGTTCAAGTAGCTGGTGACCATTGACGGCCCCTCAGACGTCAAATTTAAAGGGAAAATCTATGGAAATTCTAATAGAGCATGGAACTTAAAGGAAGAACCAAGCAATTAAATGAAAAGAGAGTTCAAAGATTTAAATTTCTATAGGGAAGAGAAGATCAACGCAAAGGACCAGACAGTCCATACCAAAGAAGAGACATATTAGATAAGGGACATGCCATAGTTATGGCAATGCACTATTCTTAGCATGGTCTCTCTAGACAAGATTGAAGGTACATTGAAGACGTTGACTACAGCATGGGCCATCCCATGGGAAAAAGTGCCAATCCTTGCGTAGTTGCTATAAGATTTTAATATCTCTCATTTGTAAAGGGGACTTTTCATTTTTACAGAAGTGAAACTCTGCCCATTTTGAAAGAAGACTGAGACTTTGAGCTCAGATTGTAACTTCATTTTTATCTGAATGAGAAAGCAGGTTGCTTACAAACTTTGTGCTATTTTGGCTTGTGTCATTTTAGAAGATCATTCTTACATTTATCTTCTGAAGGTGTTCTTATTCATTTAACTTGGTAAGCAGAATTAGTGAAAGTAATAGGGAAGTGTCCTAAAACCAACTATGGGAAGACTTTGTGCTATCACCATTGTTTTCAGTCTATGTTTTTTCTTTTCTTTTTTGTGTTGAGGATTCTGGGGTGACTTTGTGCCCCCATTATCCTTTGTGATATAATATTTGGGTAGTTGAGGTGGAAACTTTGCATTTTGCTTCATCCTACTGTTACTACGCCCTTTTGATTACTAGTTACTTTACTATCTGAAAGAAACTCCTGTTGTTTCTTCTAAGAACACTTCTAAAAGAAGAGAAGTGCCTTCAGTGTTTACACCATAATTTTCTCCTTTGTTTGTGTGCATCATCTCTGAAATAAGAGAGATGGATGGTTTATTCTACCCTCATGTGTTATTTTTTGCTTATTTATTTTGTATATAACTCCTATGTATCTATAGGGAACCTCCCCTTGATGAGAGGAGAGATTTGTCCCCTGTTGATGTAGTAAACCTACACAACTAGCTGACCAATCTTCCTACTGTGGTTGATCAGACCTATTTTGTTTATCAGTACGCTGATTGACAAAATATTCACCCAACAATTTTTGGTGACTCCGCTAGGGAAGAGTGCACAATTTGAAGTCTCAAACTTTAAGCTGAAGTAGATCCTGCTCTTTTCCATTTTTTGTTCTAAAATCTGGCAACTCCACGTTATACCAGAGGCTAAAAATCCCCAAGGTGTTGTTGACCTTGATTTTGAGTTGGTGTAGCAGAGTAATTTTGAGTTGTTTCCTCCACAGTCTCACCTTGGATGAACTAGGAGTCTTCCTTCTAGCCCTACTAGGCCACAGACACAAGGTAGAGCTTCTTTTTCTATTGTTGGCCGAGCTTTGCCTGCCCACGCTCCACCTAGATTAGTGATCCCACTTCTACATAATCAAATCATGGCTCAAGGCCCATGGGGTAACTGTTTTGGTCCACTAAATTTGACTCCACCTCTGCATGAGCTTCCATGCAGTTTAAGGAAGAATTTCCCCAAATTCTTTGGTGATGGGAAGGTTCATCCTGATGAACACATTACAGCTTTCAACATAGCCTGCAGTGTAATAGGGGTGGAATTTGAAGACATAGTGGTCAGGCTATTCATGGAGACACTACAAGGCACTACTACAGACTAGTTCTACCACCTGCAAGTAGGATTAGTGATTGATTGGGACACTCTGAAAGACAAATTTAAAGTCAAGTTCAAGCCTACAAAAGATGCACATGCCTTTCTAGCCTAGCTCACACAGATGAAGAAAGAGCCCCATGAGCCTATGAGGGATTTTATTGCCAGGTTCGACAAGCTGAGGCATAAGATTCCCATGGTCACCTAGCCAACACCTCAGAACCTTAAATGCTTCTTCATCAACTCACAGCTACCTGAAGTGAGTTTCTTGCTGAGATGGGCCAGACACATAGACCTTGCTGTTGCTTAAGACTTGGCTATTAAGGTAGAAGATGACCTTATCTTGGTTGGAAAGATAAGAAGAGATCCAAACAAAGATAAATCTTCTCCTTCTTTTGAATACTCCCTTTCAGCCACCACTGATCCAATGGTGCAGAAGCTATCAAATGAATTACTGGTCCTCAAAAGATAAATGGCCCAAGTTATGTCTGATTCTCCTAATCAAGATATGCCAAGGAGGACATTTCAAAATTAGGTATACCAAGGCAATGCTGCTAAGAATCAAAGGTAGCCAAATTGTCTTCCTCCCCCATAGAGGAACCTTGCCCTTGAAGCACCTCCAACCAACTTAGTGATTGGATATTTGGAAACTAAACATGATTTCTCTTTCCAACTTGAGTTTGATCAAGAAAAAATGCTAGTCTCTTCATGGAGGATCAAGAAGAATTAGCTGGTGACTGCCACATTGGTTTCCTGAACTATCAAGATGAACCCAGAAAAGAAGGCAATGCAGCTGAGGGGTCATATGTTGTATTCACTTGGTCTAAGAATTAATTAGCTCAACAAGTTGATAAGGAGAAAGAAAAGGAGTGACCTCAACTAGTAGTTTTAATTGCTAAGCGGGGATCCACTCTTCCTTTCTAGCCAAAGGACTTGGTGATTGCAAGAAAGGTAAGTACCCCACATGCCCCTATGCCTTCTACTTCAAATTTGTAGTCCAGTCCTCCCCCTTTCAAAAATCAAAAGGATGAACTCCCATCCTCTGCTCCTTGCTCATTCCAGACATTTGATATCATTGACCATATAAAGAGAACCAAAATTCAAATGTCTAAATTTGAATTTTTGCAGTCCCATCCCAAGCAATTAGACAGACTGGTTCAATGTGTTAAAAACTAGAACATCCCTATTGAATGAGTGATTCCCAAAGTGACACATGATGCTGCCAAGAATGCACCCACCAGAAATAACCTTGTCACTGCTCCCTCTGCTGCTCCTGGCAGAACTAAACCTTTTTATGTCTCATTGCTGATAAATGGACATCAACTGAATAATTGCATCATTGATTCTGGAGCTTTAGACAATGTCATGCCTACTAAAGTGGCAAAATCTTTGGGTCTCACACTGACCAAGACATTTGGGAGATGTTTCTCCATGGAGAACAAGCAAGTGCCACTACTGGGGCAAATTAAAGACACCCAATTTGCATTTGTTGCCTTTCCAGACAAGTGAATCAAGATGACTGTCCTAGTGGCCAACATCCTAGCATCATATGGCATCCTTCTTGGGTGGAATTTATGCAAGGATGTTGGAGGGGAATTAAGCATGGACTTGTCTCAGGAAAGAATCCCTATGAAAGGTGTAATGCAAAGGTTGCTTCCTAAGAAGGAGGCAAAATACGTTGTCACTCAGACATCAAGGCCTGAAGCTCAAATTCTGTTTGAGTCTTCAAGTAGGGGTAATTATTTTCTATCTCCTAAAGACATTCATGTTTCAGCAGATGAAAATCCTGTAGGTGATGATCTAGGAATTGGTTCAGATGGAACAACACCAAGTATGTCTGATAGTGCCAATGATTGGCAGGTGTTGAATGGGAATAATCAAATCATGTGTTGGACTGAACCACAAGAGCAACCAATTATGGTAATGGACCATGTTGTGCATCAAAATTAGGAAAATGAACTTTTTGCCAAGAGAGCAAAGATTCATGGTTTTTGGATTAAAAGTCAAGTCTTGTTGTGGGGCAAGAGGAGAAAACCAAAGGGAGGACACAAAAAATTGGTTTCCTAGTGGAGAGTTCCATTCACCCATCACCGATTCTGGGGAGAAAATGGCTTCTTGTTGGTTTATTAGGATAGAGCACCATTTTCACTACCTCTCAGGGGGCAACATTTGAAGTAATTTAATTCTTGAAGTACCAGATAAGTTCACCTGTACATATGTACATTTGTATAGTCTTTTGTTTTTATTTTGTTCATTTGTTTTCATTTTTTGGAGCCTTTCTATTTGGGTAGCATGAATCCATAGCCCAATGGCACACTTCAAGGCACTGGTGATTCTGGTTTCTACTCCCCTTAGTTGTGTTTCAAGTTTCCAACTGAAGGTAGTTCCCCAACTGGAGCCAGCTGTTGTCCCCAAAAAATGCCACTCATTTTTTGGACAATCTACGGACTATTTTGGCCTTGCACAGACCAAAATTTCTCTCTTCCCTTCTCAAAATTTGTTCTGAGCTTTCAAATTCCTCATTTTTCAAGCTTTTTTTGTAAAGGGATTCACAGGTTCAACAAGTTAAAAAGCTTCTACAGGTGAGTTTAGTCAAAAGAACAAGTTTCTAACACTTTGTCATTTCCAAGATTGGTTCAGCGCCTCAGTTTAATCAAAAGAGTTCAATCAGCAAATGATAAAGAACAAAGGCTTAAACCATTGAAATTTGAACCACTTTGGTTCAAAGGTTCAACGGGTTCAACAACCAAGTTGGTTCAACACGCTTGGTGCAAAGATCAAAAAGACTTAGCCAAATAATGAAGAATGAGCCGATTGAACCATTGAACCGTTGAAACAAAGTTGGTTCAATTGGTAGGTTCAAGGGGATGCCCCAAAGTGAAAAAGGCAAGTGCCCTTGTGGAGGGTAGGCAACATTGGTTTGAAGGTCAAAGAAAAGATAGAATTCCTTCAGATTTGTTCAAAGGCCCAAAAGGAACAATTCTTTTAGACTTTTTGTCCGATGGTAATGATTAAGTAAAGAAAGCCCGAAGAGATTGAAAGGAACAAATGGCTAAGGAAAATAAGCTTTCTTTTGGACTTTTTGTCCAAAGTAATTCCTTTGAACTTTTTGTCCGAAGGAAAAGCCCAATGGAAAAAGCTCGAGAAACAAAAGCCCACCGAAGAAGCCAAAAGCCCGTCAGGGAAGTCGAAGCCTGAAGTCCACCTGAACATCCCAGAGGATAAGTACCCTTGCGGGGGGGAACCTGATGTCAGAAAAAGGACCTTTTCCAAGGACTCAAAGGGACACCTTCCCTTTGAGATGTTCCAAAGGCTGAAAAAAGATGCAAAAAGGAATCCTCAAAGACCTAGACACAAAGAGCTTCGAAGAATGAATCGATTGAACAATTGAACTGTTAAACCAATTGGTTCAACGAGTTCGCAGGTTCAAAGGTTCAACCAAGAGTGATAAAGATCAAAGAGCTTAGGAAGCAATGATTGCACGAGACACAGAATGAACAAATGAACTGATTGAACTTTGAACTGAAAGAGTTCAAAGTTTAATGGTTCATAGGTTCAAAAGTTCAAAGGCGACCTCGGTCAAGGAAAAAGTAGCAAACAAGTGGTTCAACGGATGGTTCAACCAAGGATCAAAGAAGTGATAGAACCAAGAAGTGATAGAACAAAAGAGACAGAATGAACCAATGAACTTTCAAAGGTTCACTGGTTCAAAGGTTCAACATGGTTCAAGCAGCTGGCGACCATTGATGACCCCTCAGACGTCAAATTTAAAGTAAGAAAAAATATGTGGAAATTTAAATAGAGTGTGGAACTTAAAGGAAGAACCAAGTGATTAAATTAAAAGATAGCCTGAAGATTTAAATTGATATAGGGAAGAGAAGATCAATGCAAAGGACTAGACAATCCATACCAAAGAAGAGACATATTAGATGAAGGGACACGCCATAGTTATGGCAGTGCACAATTCTTAGCATGGTCTCTCCAGATAGGACTGAAGGTGCATTGAAGATGTTGACTGTAGCATGGGCCATCCCATGGGAAAAAGCACCAATCCTTACATAGTTGCTATAAGATTGTAATATCTCTCATTTGTAAAGGGGACTTTTCATTTTTATAGAAGTGAAAATCTGCCCATTTTGAAAGAAGAAGACTAAGACTTTGAGCTTAGATTGTAATTTAATTTTTATTTGAATGAGAAAGTAGGTTGCTTACAGACTTTGTGCTATTTTGGCTTGTGTCATTTTAGAAGATCATTCTTACGTCTGTCTTCTAAAGGTTTTCTTATTCATTTAACTTGGTAAGTAGAATTAGTGAAAGTAATAGGGAAGTGTCTTGAAACCAACTGTGGGAAGACTTTGTGCTCTCACCATTGTTTTCAGTCTGTGTTTTTTCTTTTCTTTTTTGTGTTGAGGATTTTGGGGTGACTTTGTGCCCCCATTATCCTTTGTGATATACTCTTTGGACAATTGAGGTGGAAACTTTGCACTCTACTACATCCTGCTGTTACTACGCCCTTTTGATTACTGGTTACTTTACTATCTAAAAGAAACTCCTATTATTCCCTGTAAGAACACTTATGAAAGAAGAGAAGTGCCTTCAGTGTTTACACCAAGATTTTCTCCTTTGTCTATGTGCATCATCTCTGAAAGAAGAGATATGGATGGTTTATTTTTCCCCCATGTGTTATTTTCTTATTTATTTTGTATATAGCTCTTACGTATCTATAGGGAACCTCCCCTTGATGAGAGGAGAGATTTATCCCCTATTGATGTAGTAAACCTGCACAACTGGATGACTAATCTTCTTGCTATGGTTGATCAGACCTATTTTATTTATCAGTACATTGATTGACTTATTTATTTTGTATATAACTCCTATGTATCTATAGGGAACTTCCCCTTGATGAGATGAGAGATTTGTCCCCTGTTGATGTAGTAAACTTGAACAATTGCCCGACTAATCTTCCTGTTGTGGTTGATCAGACCTATTTTATTTATCAGTATGCTGATTGACAAAATATTCACCCAACAAAATGAATACCTACACTTTGTAAAACACCTATACTTTGTAACTCTCTTTCCAAAAGCCACACCTGCAAAGAAGAAATATCAACAACCTCTAAAAGGTCACTCCACACCCTGTAAAAGTAATAAATGATGTAGAAATCATCCTCCCAAGGAGAAACTCAACATCCTCATCCCAGGAGGCCTTATCCATAAGGTGACACATCAAGTTTCACCTTCTAATGCATATTAAAATTCCCTTCCAAGAGGAACATGCCATTCTCCACCAAATGGCACAACTTCCTGTGTGGAAGTCCAACACACTTCCATAATACATCAAGGAATTATTAAATGCACCATTTAATAATTTTTATCCCCCTAATGCATCATATAAATAAGTAAATACATCATTTAATAAATTCTCTTAATGCATCATAGAAATTATTAAATACATCATTTAATAATTTTTTCTTAATGCATTACAAAAATATTTAATAAACATTTAATTGCCTAGAACAAGGTCTCCCACTTGGAGATAAACAGTTGCACCTGTACCTGTACAGCATCATCTTCTAGCTTCTTCATATTCAAACTCAATTTTGAAGACCAACAAAATTTGAATGAAGATTCAACTTCTCCTTTGTTACTGGCTTGGTTAACATATCAACAGGGTTCTTGTCTGTATGGATCTTCTCCAGCTTCAACTCACCATCCTCCAATACCTGTCTAATGAAGTGGTACCTAAGCTGTATATGTTTAGTTTTTGAATGAAAGGCTGAATTCTTAGCCAAATGAATTGCACTCTGACTATCACTGTATAATATGCAACTCTCTTGCTCCTTTTCTATCTCTTCCATAAACCGTGTCATCCATATCATCTCTTTGCTAGCCTCTGTGACTGCAATGTATTCTGCCTCTATAGTAGACAAGGCAACAACCTTCTGTAACTTTGAAATCTAGCTAACCGCCGTTCCACCAATAGTGAAAACATATCTTGTGGTGCTTCTTCTGCCATCCAAGTCACCTGCCATATCTGAATCTACATATCCATGTAGAGAAGTGTTTTACCCACCATAGCATAAATGCCTATTGCTGGTCCCTCTCAGATATCTGAGAATCCACTGAACTGCTTTTCAGTGCTCCTTCCCTGGATTGGCCATATACTTACTGACAACTCCCACTGCTTGGGCAATATCCAGTCTAGTACATACCATTGCATACATTAAGCTCCCAACTGCGGAATCATATGGAACTTTCCTCATGTACTCTACCTCATCATGTGAATTAGGACACTATTCTTTACTCAACTTGAAGTGTCCAGCCATATGTGTGCTTACCAGTTTTGCATCTTGCATATTAAACCTCTCCAACACCTTGTTCACATAATCCTCTTGAGAAAACATCAACTTGTGATTTTTCTTGTCTTTCTTAATACACATGCCAAGGATTTTATTTGCTGCTCCCAAATCCTTCATGGAAAATGTGTGAGCTAATTTCACCTTAAGCTCAGAGATATCCTGCATGTGTGATCCTGCAACCAGCATATCATCTACATACAACAATAGAATAATATATCTACCATTATCCAATCTCTTAAAATACACACAATGGTCAGATTGACATCTACTATAGCCATGCTCAGTCATAAACTTGTCAAATCTCAAATACCATTGTCTAGGAGCTTGCTTGAGGCCATACAAGTTTTTCTTCAATCTGCACACAAGTTTATCCTTACCTTTGACCTCATAACATTTTGGTTGATCCATATATATTTCTTCATCCAAATCTCCATGAAGAAACACTGTCTTAACATCAAGTTGCTCAAGATGCAAATCCTCAATAGCAACTAAAGACAATACAGTCCGAATATAAGTCATTTTAACTACAAGAGAAAAAATTTCACCAAAGTCAATACCTAGTTTTTAAGCAAATCCCTTTACCACCAACCTGGCCTTATGTCTCATCTTTCCATTCTCACCTTCCTTCAATCTGTAGATCCATCTATTTTTCAGTGTTCTCTTACCTACTGGCAACTCAACCAAATCCCACGTTTGGTTCTCTTTCAAGGAATCAATCTCCTCATTCATGCCTAGCTCCCACTGCTTACTAGAATCTACCTGTATTGCTTCATCAAAACTCTCTGATTCTCCACCATCAGTGAGCAATAAGTAAAATAATGAAGGGGAATATCGAATTGGAGGTTTACTTACCCTTTTTGACCTCTTAATGGGTGTCTAAGACTCATTCACAACACGCTGTCTGCCCAAATTCTCTGACAGTGACCGACCTCGGTCACCTCCAGGCCTGTAACTGACTGACATCGATTCCACATGACCGACGTCGATTCTTGCCTGACTGACATCGGTCACTGTCTGACCGATGTCAGTTCCTATATTATCGACATCAGTTCCTGCCTGACCGACGTCGGTCTCTATGTTTTCCTATCTGTGATTATTCTTTCTCGCGAGCTCATTTTGGATCATCACTTGGTCCAACTCATCATGGCCCTGCTCATAATTCTTTCGCTTCTTGAGCTGATCACTATACATCACTTTCTCATTAAAAACAACATCATGGCTTTTGATAATTTTGTTAGTTCCTACATTCCAAAACCAGAATCCGAAATCTCTAGAGCCATAACCAATAAATGTGCACCTCATATACTTAGCATCTAGCTTCTTTCTATTTTCCTTATCAATGTGCACAAAAGCTTCAAAACCAAAAACTCTGAGAAATGAAAGATCTACCTTTCTACCTGTCCAAGCCTCTTTTAGAATTCCACCATCTAGTGTAGTAGAGGGTCCTCTGTTAATTAGGTAAACTGCAGTATCTACAGCTTCTGCCTAAAACTGTAAGGGCAAATCAGAATGCAATCTCATACTCTGTGCACGCTCCAATATTGTTCTGTTCATCTTTTTAGCAACTCCATTTTGCTGAAGTGTCCTCAGAACTATCCTTTGCCTGTGTATTCTATTCATATAATAATACCAGTTGAACTTATAGCTATAGAACTCACCACCATTGTCAGCTCTAAGGCACTTCAATCTCATACCTATTTCATTCTCAACCAAAGCTTTCCAAATCTTAAAAGTGTCAAATACATCATATTTCTTCCTTATACAATAAACCCATACCTTCCTTGTAGCATCATCAATAAAGGAAACATAATACTATGATCCTCCAATAGAAGCAACCTGAGCTGGTCCCCACATGTCTGTGTGAACAAGCTCTAACTTGTGCTTCTTTTTTGTTGACCCAGTCTTGAGAAAACTCACTCTCTTCTGTTTCCCAAAAATATAGTGCTCACAAAAATCTAGATCTATGCATTTCAAATCTGAAAGCTTACCTTTTGACTTAAGAATAGTCATTCCCTTCTCACTCATGTGGCCAAGCCTCTGGTGCCACAACTTTGCATCTACATCTGAAGTAGATAATACAGAAGGAGAATTATCAGTAATAAAATTACATAAATAGAGAGTACCTACTCTCTTACCTCTGGCTAATACAAGTACACCCTTGGAAACCTTCCAAGATTCAGCTGTGAGAGTTACTGTGCAACCCTCATCCCCCAACTTTCTTATAGAAATCAAATTCTTCTTCAGGATGGGAACATGCATGACATCTCTCAACACCCATGTTTTGCCATTCTAAATTTTTAGCTGCACTTTTCTTTTGCCAATAATTTTACAAGGCTCATCATCCCCTAAATAAACTATTCCAAAATCTCCATGGACATAGTCACTGAAATATTCTCTATTTGGGGTTGCATGGAAAGAGGCACCAGAATCTAAAACCCAAGATTTTATATTATTATGCAAAGAGAAAATAAGAGCATCCTGTGCAATAATACCTGCAACTTTTGATTCTTCTTTACCTTCATGTTGATTGTCTTCTTTAGGTTTTGACCAGCAATCTTTCATTGCATGCCCTATCTTTCCACAATTCCAGCAGGTTATCTTCCTGCCATTTTTGGATTTGGATCTACCTCTCATCTTTGACTTAGACCTTGATCTCCAATGCTTGCCCTTCTCTTTTTGCCTCCCCCTACTTTCAAAACTTAAATCATTCCTTGATGTTTCCCTTGTTCTTTTCTTGTGAATTTTTTCATTCAAGATTACACTAACAACATCATCTACTTTTAAAATATTTGAAGCAGATGCAGTATTACTAACTGCCATTACCAAGCTATGCCAGCTTTCAGGTAAAGAGCATAAGATTAATAGAGATTTAATTTCATCATCAAAAACTTTTTTGATTGAATTTAATTGATTTACAATTCCATGGAAATCATTTAGATGATTAGATACAGATCCACCTTCCTGCATTTTCAAATTAAATAATTGCTTCATAAGATATACCTTATTTGAAGTTGAGGGTTTTTCATATAAATTTGCTAAAGTAGTCATTAACTCTACCGTTGACTTTGCCTGTGATAAATTAGATATCACAGTAGATGCCAGACTCAATCTTATAGATTCCAGAGCCTTTCTATCAAGAACTTCCCATTCTTCATCTTGCATATCTGTGGGCTTCTTTGAAACCCCACCTAATGGTAAGTATAGATCTTTCTGATACATATAATCTTCTATCTGCATTCTCCATAATTGGTAATTCTTGCCATTAAACTTTTCTATTCTAAGTTTACTTTCTTCTCCCATTGTTGTGCTTCCACTCAAACAGAAACCCCTGTGAGTGACCTGTAATCTGTACACACTAAATAGATCTAAACCACCTATTAGTGAACCAATGCTTTGATACCACTTGTGAGGATCTAAAAAGAACAATTGATTATTATTCTGCAAGCAACTAAACATGAAATGAATCAGAAGTAATAAGTAACTAGAAACTAGAATCAGCAAAGAACAAGAGATACAAGAAACAACCCAAAAACTTATATTAAACTCTTCTCAGAAGGAAATACAATGAAGAAACCTCTCTTTCTTCCACACCTCTCAGATGTATAGATCTCTTTCCTTCAAGAGTTTTCTCTCTCAATTACGTGTATATATTTACATACACTCTTGTACACAAGCTATGAAGATCTATCCCTATTGTATAATATTAGGAATCATGAGCTATGAATTCTCCACCGTTAGATATACCTCTTAATCAAAGGTTCAAAACAATCCTGCCCAAAATAGAAATGCGGACTCAATACCAACAGTTAATCTAATCATGCAAACAATCTGTTTGGCCATGAAAATAGACTTTTGGAAACACACAGGTGACCAACGTCGGTCCCTGCCTGTCTGCACATGACCGATGTCGACCGATACATATCAACGTCGATAGACTTTGGTCAACTCTTGACCGATGTTGGTCACTCCTGACTGACGCCGGTGACTGTGTTAGTCCAACAAACTTGCACTTTGCTCATTTGTGAAGCTTTTAGCTCCATACCTCAACACAAGGAAATCAATCCCACTTTCAATAAGTATGAAAGTATACATGAAAATCTATTAAATAAACATTTAATAACATTACTACATGAGGATTGGAGTAAAAATGCACTCCCCACATTCTTGGATCTCTCTTGGCCCCTAAAGTACACCAAAATGGTCATGTGATAGCCCCAAAGGGCTCCACACTCAATAATATCCCACTTGGAGACCTTTTCTCCTGAACAAAATCTATCACTGCTCCAAGACCACTAAGGCCAACCAAATTTGGACATAGTCTCAACTTTTCCAATGTGACCACCTTGGTCATCATATCCATATGATTCTAGCTAGTATGAATCTTCTCCAACTTCACCAATTTCTCCTCCAAAGTTGTCATGATGAAGTGATAAAGTAACTGAATATGTCTCATCCTCAAGTGGAAAGCAAAGTTCTTTTCCAAATGAATAACACTCTGACTATCATTGTGTAGTCTCTTAACTTCTTGCTCATGCCCCAACTCTTGAAACAACTCTTGTAACCATATCATCTCCTTGCTAGCCTCTGTGGTAGTAACATACTTTGCCTCTGTGGTTGACAAAGCCATAACCTTATGTATCCTAAAAATTCAACTAACCATTGTATCTTCAATGGTAAACATATATCTTGTCGTAGTCCTCCTACTATCAATATCCCCTACCATATCCGAGTCCACATAACCATGCAAAGTGGTATCTAATCCACCATAAAATAATGCAACATCAATGGTTCCTCTCAAATATCGAAGAATCCATTTCACTGCCTACCAATGCTCATAACTTGGATCACTAATAAACCTGTTCAAAACTCCCTCTACGTTGGAAATATCCAACCTAGTACAAACCATGTCATACATCAGACTACCAACTGTCAAAGAATAAGGTACCTTAGACATCTTAAGCTTTTTAGCTCCATCTTGGGACACTGCTCTTTTGATAATCTAAAGTGGCCTACCAAAGGAGTACCAATAGATTTAGCATCCAACCTACTAAACCTTTCCAAGACTTTCTTCACATACTCTGATTGAGATAAAACCAACTTCCTCTCCTTCCTATCATGAGTAATCCTCATACCAAGGATTTTCTTTACAACACCCAAATCCTTCATAGCAAAAGAGTCACTAAGTTGTTTCTTGAGAATATGAATATGTTGTATGTTCTTTCTTAAAATTAACATGTCATCCACATACAAGCATAAAATAAAAAAGGAACCATCATCAAAATGTTTTATGTACATGCAATGTTCAGAATTACACCTTTGATATTCTTGTTCCAACATAAAACAATCAAATTTCTTATACCATTATCGTGGAGCTTATTTAAGGCCATACAAGCTCTTATTTAATTTGCACACATAGTTCTCCTTCCCTTTGACCTCATATCCCTGTGGCTACTTCATATACAACTCTTCATCCAAAACACCATGAAGAAAGTAGTTTTCACATATAACTGTTCTAAGTGCAAATCCTCAACTGCAACTAAACCAAGAATAGTCTTAATAGAAGTCATTTTTACAACAAGGGAGAAAATCTCATCAAAATCAATACCTAATTTTTGTGCAAACCCCTTGACCACCATCCTGGCCTTATATATTTTTTCTCCCTTAATCCTCTTCTTTTATTTTGAAGATCCACCTATTTGGAAATGCTCTCTTGCCCTTGGGTAGCCTTACCAAATCCCATATTTGGTTTTCCATGAGAGATTTATGCTCTTCATCCATGGCTTGTTCTCATTTCAACCTGGTATCTACCTGCATTGCTTCCTCATAACATTCTAGTTCTCCATTGTCAATGAGTAACAAATAATTCAAAGGAGAAAAACGTCCAGGTGCTTTTCTTACCCTAGAAGATCTTCTTACCATAGGAGTTTGGGGTCCTTGTGTAGATTATTCCTAAACTGATTCATTAGATACTTTTCCATCTGGAATGTCATCCAATACTGTGCACTCTTTCTATTCATGTTCATGTTCCTACAACTAATCCTTAGACATGACTTTTTCATTAAAGACTACATCTCTAGACCAAAATATTTTCTTAGCTTTAATGCTCCATAAATGGAAACCAAAGTCATCCTCACCATATCCAACAAAGATGTATTTATCTGATTTAGCCTCTAGCTTAGTCTTATTCTCTTTCTTAATGAGGGAAAAAGCCTCACTTCCGAAGACTCTAAGAAAAGAATAATCAAAATTCTTATCAGACCAGGCTTGTTTAGGAATGCCTCCATTTAAAGGCATAGAAGGTCCTCTATTAATCAAATATACTATCGTGATAACTACTTCTACCCAAAATTGTAAAGGCAACCTTGCATGTAACCTCATGCTCCTAGCACACTACAATACTCACCTCCATTATCTGATCTGAGACATTTCAATTTGAGACATGTTTCATTCTCAACCAAGGCTTTCCACTTATTAAAAGAGTCAAATATATCAAATTTATTTTTAATAAAATAAACCCAAACTTTTCTAGTTTCATCATCAATAAAAGTGACATAATAATTGGAACCACCAATAAAAGATACCTGAGTTGGTCCCCATACATCTGAATGTACCAACTCTAAATTGTGCTCTTTCTTTGTGGGTCCAATTTTCAGCAACTTAACTCACTTCTATTTTCCATACACACAATCCTCACAGAAGTCTAGATATAGATTTTTCAATCCAAGAAACTTATCTTTTAAGATCTCCATGCCCTAATGGCTCATATGACTGAGCCTGTAGTGCCACATAGTTGCATCTCCATCTGCAACAACTAAATCAAAAGAATCAACACTACTAGTCAAATATAAGGTACCAACATTCTTACCTCTCAAAATCACAAGAGATCCTTTGGTAACTTTTCAAGAATCTATAGTAAACATAACTGAACATCCTTCACTACCCAATTACCCCACTGAAACCAAATTTTGTCTCAACATATGCATGTGTCTAACATCCTTAAGGATCCATGTGTTCCCATTTTGCATTTTCACCTGAATAGAACCTTTCCCTACTATCTCACATGGTTCATCATCACCAAGACATACATGTCCTAGATTCTCTTGAACATAATCAAAAAAGTAATGCATATGTGGGGTGGCATGAAAAGAATCCCCTGAATCTAATACCCAAGACTCAAAAAAATTATCCAAAGAAAGAATTAAGGCATCCTGACTAGTTTCACTTGATGTCACATTTACCTCATTTGTTTCCTCCTTATTTCCCTTCTTATCCTGAAGTGACCAACAATCCTTCTTTAAGTGTCCACTCTTCCCACAATGCCAGCATATCATCTTAGCTTTAGATCTTGATTTAGATCTACCTTTTGACTTTTAACGATTGTCTTTGCTCTGGTCTTTTTGCCTCCCTCTAGTATCAACAGACAAAGCATTACCTAAAGATGATTCACCAGTGTTTTTTCTTCTCATCTCCTTGCTAATAATCACACCTAAAACATCCTCAAAATTCAAGCTTCCCTTGGCAGGGACTGCATTACTCATAGCCATAACCAAACTATCCCAAATATCTGGTAAAGAACATAAAATTAGTAAAGCTCTAACTTCATCATCAAACTTAATTCCAACTGAAGTGAGTATACTTACAATCATATTAAAATCATTTAAATGATAATGAATCAAACCATTCTCAAATATTTTCATGTTGAACAATCTTTTCATAAGAAAAATGTTATTTGAAGCTGAGGGTTTCTCATACAAATTTCCAAGTTTATCCATGAGATCCTTTATAGATGTCTGATCTACAATGTTAAATGCAACAAAAGATGCAAGGCATAACTGAATGGCTCCCAATGCCTTCTTATCAAGCAATGTCCAATTTACATCACTCATATTTATAGGTTGTCCTCCTTTTCCCTCCAAGGGGAGTTGAAGTTCCTTATGATACAAGTAATCCTCCATCTGCATTTTCCATAAACCAAAATTTTTACCATCAAACTTCTCAACTCTGAATCTGATTTCTTCTCCCATAGCTCCCACTCAAGTTAATAACATTTCCTATGATTTACCACTTCAGTTGAAACTCCACCAAAGCTCTGATACCAGTTGTTGAGAATTAAGAGAATGTAAATTAGATTTTAATCATGCGAAACCAATTCCTTCAAACCACAGATTAATGAAAGCATAAATGGAGAGAATCAAAACCAACAATAACACATAACACAAATATACCATGGTTCACCCAATGTGGGATGCATCCACTAAGAAATTCCTCAAATAAATAAATAATCTGAAATAAGATTACAATGAACTCTCACAGAGATAGAAAAATTTTCTATAAAAAATGTTGCACAAATAGCTGCACTTTCTCCTGCACTTGCATAATACTATATATCACAAGATGATATATCACACCCTATAAATGAACACCTGCACTTTTTAAAACACTTGCACTTTATAACTCTCTTTCTAAATGCCACACCTATAAATAAGAAATATCAACAACCTCTAAAAGGTCACTCCACACCCTGTAAAAGTAAAAAATGATGTAGAAATCATCCTCCCAAGGAGAAACTCCCCATCCTCATCCAAAGAGGCCTTATCCACAAGGTGACACATCAAGTTTCCACCTTCCAATGCATAGCAAAAGGCCCCTTCAAGAGGAACATGCCATTCTCCACCAAATGGCACAACTTTCCATGTGGAAGTCCAACACACTTCCATAATACATCAAGGAATTATTAAATGCACCATTTAATAATTTTTATCCCCCTAATGCATCATATAAATAAGTAAATACATCATTTTAAAATTCTCCTATTTCATCATAGAAATTAATTAAATACATCATTTAATAATTTTCTCCTAATGCATTATAGAAATATTAAATAATTAATTAATTCCCTAGAATAAGGAAATCAATCCCACTTCCAATAAGTATGGAAGTATACATGAAAATATATTAAACGAACATTAATAGCATTCACTACATGAAGAGTGGAAGAAAAATGCACTCCCCACATTCTTGGAGCTCTCTAAGACCCCAAAGTACACCAAAATGGTCATGTGATAGCCCCAAAGGGCTCCACACTCAACACAATATCAATAACATATGTGTTTGCGTAGCATCCACAATCTTGTTGCAACATAAAAAATTACATATAAATTAATTCATTTTCTATTAAAAATAATCATTACCTTTTAAATTGTAAAAATATTTAAAATTTAATAGGATTGACATTTTTTTAGCAACATGCAAAATATATAAGATATCTAGGAAGTTGTAGCCAAGGTGCCCAGACTAAATGTAGTTGATTGAAACACATCAATGAGATCGATATCATCTAGGCCATTAGAAAGATCATCATGAGTGCGCTACATGAGATACTCTTCATATTCCTCAAGTCTAGTGTATATAACATCACATGATCTGTAATGGTGAGGTTAGGTAGTAATACTAGATGAAGACTCCCTGTATCCACCCTCACTAGTAACAATATCAAAAATTGGCTTGTATGGAGAACGAGAGTGTTAATAAGTGTATTAAACACATGTAAAGTATAAATATATACAGTCTCCTTAACTATAGGTGGTAATGTCTCAAGAGGATCTGGTTTTTGGATATGTGCTGTTGTATTATTAACAAATGGTAATTGTTCTAGTCTTTAATGAGTATGTTTAGGTTTTAATGTTATCATTATTAGATTATTAGTTTGTAATGTCTAGTGATTATAGTTGTTTATTAGTGCATCAATGTCCAAACATAGTATGGTCATTTCTACAATATATATTGGTCCAAATAGTCATAAGTTTGTTTATATCAAAAGGTTATTATGAAAAGTATGTATGTCAAAAGTGTCAAATGTAAAATCCTCTTGTATGGATGAAATATCAGGCAAACTCGACATCTTATTAAATATTAAAAATTATGGGGGGGATTATATGCTAAAATTGATATGTAATTGAGCCTCAAATCCAAATCCCCTGAATAAGCAATAACAAAATGAAGGTTGTAGGCATCGGAAGAAGGAGGCTAAAAAGCGCCAATTGGTAGCCACTAACAATGAGGTTAAATTTTGTTTTGGTGGCACTTTTCATTTTCAATTATGTGGTATGTGAAATAAATAAAGATTGTAATCTTCCCCTACTAAGTTTTAAAAAATGAGAATGTAGATATCATTGAATATGTAAACATTGTATAGGGAGGTAGTTGATTCTAAAAATTATTTGACTGTAAAGATCCTCTGACTATTGTACTTTGTTGGAAGATGGTCAACAAGAAAATATGTTCAACTGAAAGTGAAAGTTAGATAAGTTTTCAAATGTAGGTGATCATGTGCATCAAGATCTAGACAATAAGATTTAGACATCAGTATGCAGACCTAAAATTATGCATTGGCATATGATTATGTTTTCAATTCACATGATGTACTTTATCCCCATGTAAAAAATAAAAGGGGAATGTCAGGATTTAGTATTTATATTGAGGTAGAATACTATTTACTATTTTTTATTTAATGTATGGTTAATATGGTTATTATTTGTTTAGTCTAATATATTAAAAAATAATTTGTAATATATTATTATTTATTTGAGTCTAATGATTACACAATTTTAGGAGAGAATCATGGGTGGTTAATCCCTTTTTATAGGCTATGGTTTGCCTATATATTTGTATATACCTACGACTATTTGACTGAATAAAATAATATAGTGTGCAATATAATATATCAATTATAAATAGTTTTAAATTCTACCTATGATCATGTAAATTCATAGTCACGTCCTATGTTAAATCACATTATCACTTATAAAAAATATTAATAGAAATCCAAATTTAAGCTAAGTGAATTTATTTTTTAGTATTTCCCATAAATAACATATTTCCATATTTAGCAAGTCACAAATAAGAATTGTTAATAATTGTATACATTTATTTAGATCATTACGGGGTTGATAATTGTATAACTTTATCATTATGATTTCTCTTAATTTTTAAACCTGTTAAACAAAATTTTTATTATTTGATAGAAAATAGGGTAAACATATTTGTGAACTCTTACATTTTCGAGCATTGTTTTCTTTTTCATTTTTTATTTTAGGGGTTTAGCTAAATTCTTAATTTACAAAAACTAAAGAGAAATTATTCACAACCTTGGGGATTCACATTGAATTCATGATTCTTTCCAAAAAAATATTCGCTTTCATTAGTTTTCAAGTTATTTTTTATTTCCTCTTTCTTTCTAGAAACTATGTTTACAGTTTTAAAACTCATAAAAATTATTCTAAGCAAAATGGTCTTTAGTTTTACCACAGTCATGGTGTGAGGGGTACTTCTTTAATACTAAAGCCATTAGATACCACTATATATAGATTTTAGTTTTCACTTAACTCATGGTATATCATAAATGCTTATATTTTTTTAGCCATAGAAATCCTTTAAACCCTTTATTATCATAGTGCACCGGCAAGCAGTTAACCTCGAGAAGATACTCTTAATGTACCATATAAATGAGACAGTGTGGCTATGGGATGGTGGAATCCTCTGTATTTAGTTTTATTTAGTATTTTTTCACTATTTATTATTGTGATCAATATATTTAATAGCCTACAAAAAAAACACACCCTATCTAGTTACACCTCCAATCCCCTTTGTAAATTCAAATTTTCAAAATCAAAACATGGTTATAATGAATGAAATTTGATCATATCTTTTGATCCAGATAATTAAGTTCATCATCACATTCTATGTTACTTTCCAAGGTGTTATTTGGATTCATTATATATGTGCATTAATCAAATTCATATATCATAAAAATGATAAAATTATTAATGTAAAATCGAAAGCATTACTCAAATCACATGATTCAATAATGGTCCTAGGATACAAGAACCATTAATACAAATCTTTGTAAAATCAAGTATGAATTGGGAAAAATAACATTTGTATATTTGGAATGCTATAATGTGTACTACCCACCTTATGGATGGAATTATCATGATTGTTGATACTAATAAAGATAATACATAACACTCATATGAAATTAGTGACAAAGAATTCATTGCATATTTTAATCTTAATCAACATGAGATTGACACATTACTATACATTGCAAGAGATTAACAAAATAAATTGGCTCAAACTTCTACATTGGAAGAAAAATATGATCCCATTTTAGGTGTTCTAGTTTCCACAATAATTTTTCTTCCTATATAAGCACTTTCAGTTACATATGACATCCATAGGTATGAGGACACCATAAGGCTTCCAACAAATTAATTTGCCAATTTATACATAGATGTCATACACACTTCCTTTGATTACTATACATGGTACACCACCAACCTCTCCTAATGAATACTCTCTTGAGAAAAATGTTATAATATTACATGTTAAGGTATTGTAATTAGAGAAAGGTGTCTCTAGATCTAGTCGTTCAATGTATTTACACACTTTTACTCATAATCCCTTGGAACCTGAGATAGCATCTTACTCATGACTAGTAGGCTTTATAGCTCATAAGCTACCACTCTATGAGGGTAAAGGTTAATGTGAACATCATCTTCAATCATGACATGCAATGTGATTAGATTGTGCATACAATGACAAATTATTAACCAATATATTCACAAGAAACCTCAAATGTTGTGCTTTGTGATGATTCTATGATGTTCCACTTTAATCAATTAAGTAATTTAACCCTTTAGTAGATCAATTTTTGGCATATTTATCTATCAACAATGGTGAAAAAATATCTTACACACAAATTTCTAAACTCAAGAAAGGTTCGAATGAGACAATCAATGAATATATTCTTTGATATAAAACTATGTTAGCTAAGATGACCAATTCTTTGATAAAAATGAGTTAATAGATATCTTCACACAAATTTTAATAGCACCAATCAATGATTCTATCATGTTCGATAAATTCAAACCTTTTGATGAGTTATGCCATATAGGAAAAGAACAAAAACTCAAGCTCATAGCTTTGAAAAAACTCAAATATATGCCAAATGATCCATCTACTTAAACTATCAAGTTTCAAATCAAACCAAACTACAAGGTCAAATATAATAAAAACAAGAATGAAGAAAAATAACATTCAATGCAATATTAGAACCAACAAATAAACTTCAATCAATAGTTCAACCAAGGAGGTAGTTTACAAGGTTGCCACAACCTCCTCATGTCTTAATACAAAATTACTTAATTTCAATCTCATATCTCTTTCTCCACTAGTAGAGGTTCACATGACCCAACCTCAACATAAAGGATTCAACATTAACACATATAATGATTACCACAAGTGTATTGGACATTATACAAACATTAATTTAGGCCAAGGCATAAGATATAAGATATTATCTATTGACCTAAGCATTATTGAGAAAAGCTAGACCACAAAAAAATGACAATACTATTGAACTAAGCACTATTAAGCAACCTAGACCATATTAAAATGATAATGCAAAATTGAAAATATTCATTAATCCATTTCCATACCATGGCATGGTAGGAAATATAGACAATTCATAAGTACATCATGCATGCAATGTGAATCCTCCTCCTTAGACATTTGGACATCCAATAGATTGTATTATGGGTATATTGCCACAACATATAGTGCTACATGGATACACCAATTTTATATGATATGACATTGATACATATGGATGGAATAGAAAATTTTCACTTTTTGTATGCCCTTTGATGTTGTTATTTTCTTGCATGATAGGCTAGACAATGTTTTCTTATCGTGTGTGCAACAAATTTATTGAAGATATCTATGATATTTGTGATTGGTATGTGTGACATTTGAACATGTCCATTGCTTAATTCCCTTTTGTGCACATTTGAACATGCCCCTTGTTTATCTCATTCTAAATATTATTTTATGGTTTGAAATTATTTATTTGTCTATCTATTTTTGGGAAAATCCCTCTTTATTGTCTAAGCTCAAATCTTCCCCATCATGTGGTATATCTTCTCTTGGATTCATAACATCCACTTAGATTATTTTGAGGTTTGGAATTGCATACAAATTAAGGTTTTCTTGGTATTTATTATGGGTAAAAATTATCTCCTTATTTTGTGGCATCGAGTATAATAAAGTCATACATGAAGATGTTAGGTCTACTACTAAAATAACCACTCATTATAGCAAAGAAGGAGACTTTTATGTCAGCACCGTTAGGGAGAAGAGTGACTAAATGTTTTATAAATCCTTATTTGAGGACATGCATTCTCCCATAATTGGGCTTGTTTAGGATCTCAAATTTATGAAACTACTCAAGCAAGGTGTTATGATAGAAAAATTCACAAGATTGATTGATGGACAATCTTTGGATTTATCGAAGGTGTCTTTGTTAGAGGGTATCAAAGATTAAAAACTTCTTACATGGTGCACTAAAAATATGTTATGTGCACAAGTTGTTGATAGGATGGGGGAGATTATGCATGTGGATTATTTTATTCAAGAAATATGTGATCTTGACTAGTTCACAACTACACACCTAGACTTAACACACTAAAACTCACAAAGATGATTGGTATCCAAACTATTCTATTTGGTGATATAAAAAAATATAAAATCAATGAAGATGTGGAGCAATTAGGAAATAGTTTAGGCTACAAGTTTGATCAAGTTTTTTGTTTACTCAAGTCCATTGATAATAAGGATATTTTCAAGGGCAATCAGATTGATGCCATATATGAAAAATTATGACCTTAACACTTCATCCTTTTTGGATTCATATTTAGCTAAGATTTTTGTGGTTATCACCTTGGAAGATGACACTCAAGAGTGGGGACCGTCTATTATGGTTTCCAACTCTAGTGATGATCCTTAGTGTCTATTTCTACTACTATATATCTTCTTGTTGCTTCTATTTATCACAAAATCTCCATTATAGAAGGTGACAATACATACAAACTAGCTTACCATGTTTTGTTAGGTTTTTTATTCATTTATTATTGGTAGTAGTAATAGATCGTGCCCTTTTTTAGACCATATCCAAATTGGTTATTAATAGATCTTGGAAAAATTACTTTGTAATTTTTCATTGAAAGAGAGGTGTTGAAAGTGGTGGTCAACATAGAAGAATGGTTTACTAATAGAAAAGTGATATGTTGATTCAACAGTATATGGTCGAGTCTCTCTGATCCACATGCTCAAATCATAAAGGTATGGAAGCCTATCCTTCAAAGAAACTAGAAATCTAACACTATGCCAAGGGATTTTTTATTATGGCTTTTGACATTTTAGAGGACATGAATGTGGTTTTAGATCACATTTGGTAATGGGATAAACACCATTTGTTGATGAAACCTTGGTACCTATCCTTCAACCCCATCACTGAATCATTCAATTCTAGACCTATCTAGGTTTGAATACCACATCTCTCATTCATTTTTGGGTTAAATACTACCTCAAGACTATTAGTAGTACCTTGGGTGATTTCCTATTGATGAATTATCGTACAATGAATTGGAATTATACCACATATGCTCAGATCCTTATTAGTATAAATATTTTGAATAAACTGACTAAAAAAATGGATTTGAAAGTAGAGGATCAATCTTGGACATAATCCATTGATTACAAGGGTAAAGATGACATAGGTTTTTTGGATCATGACATCTGGCTACATACTAAAATAGTTTCAAAATAAAAGTGGAGACATCTTGGTGGAAGGAGGCCCTTACATATATTCTTATAGTGGGAGGCATTAAAATTTTTAAGAGTGTAGCATCAAATTTAATTTTGGAAGCCCTTGTCTCAGATCAAAAATATACTAAAACTAGAGAGGCAGAATCTAATCCATCGGATTTAGTGATTGATAACACTTTGGTGAGAAATCATATGGAGTCTGGAGCCATGACAAAACCAAAGGCTATCCTAACTAAAGGTAAGGTAACTTCTATTTCAAATTGGTGCAAACACAAGCATGGGGAGATTAATTAAATTCCTCAATTATCTCTCATGTTACAAAGGTTACAAACAATCTTGACACAACACATTTCATCAAACACATATATGTCCTACTATAAAGAATTAATTGCATTCATAAATCACAATGTATTAAAATCATATGCATGCCAAAAATTGGATTATTGAATACATGAAAACATGGAGGAATAATAATCTTACACTTTCTAATTCTACTCAAAACTTCTACCTTCAAATTCATAGTTTCACAAACACTTACAGATCTCTTAGACTAAGAAAATAAAAAACAATGTAATTTTGGTCATTTTTATAGTAAATCCCCTTCAAATGAATGTCATTTTGTTTATATAAGTGGAATGGATGACCTTTGGTCCTCTCCCAATGTCTCTTCCCCTTCAACAGTCATTTCATTATCTAACAAGGATTCTTCATATTCCAAATGACTCATGAAAATGACCAAACTTGTTTTAGGCAAGTATAGGCCTTGTAATTAGGTTTACACTAAGTAAAATAATAAAGGAACATTTTTAAGTTTAACTTAGCCATTACCATGTTCAAAAATGGTTTAAGGAAAAGCAAAAACATGTTTCATCATGTATAACTGTTAAAAATTGGTTCTAAACATGAAACAAACCTTATACAACACACTTTTTGATATTCCTAGACCTTGTCATGCCAATAACATTGCATAGACCTAGTCAAGTCTTTTCAAAGTGCCCAAAACCATTTCAAAATTATAAGTCCCTTCTGGAATTTGTTCTTTGATTAACACAAATTGAAGAATGAAGTGTGTTTAATAATTAATCGAGTGAATACTTCGATTTACATTGAATTGATTATTGGTCTCTCACAAAACCAATTTAGATCTACTCCACCATATATCACTTTTTTGATAATCATAGTATGTACAAAGACTTGTTTGGGTGTTTACTCCTGCTAAAATTTGTCATCCTTCATTAAAAACAATAATGACTCCATTGAGCCAAATAAATTGACTAGCAAGGTGAACAACTAAACACAACTGCTAAGATTGTTTCAATATTTCTATCTCTGAAAAACATTGTGAAGTTCAACACATCCAATATCAAACCCATTGGAGTTATGTGTTCCTGCAAAGCAATTCAAATTAGTATTCAATGGAGTATTATTCTCTCACAAGATTAATTCAGATTTCAAGCTCCTGATAAGCATTGTCTAATCTTGAGACTTAATCATGAATCATATGTTATTTTTCTACAAAATGCAAACAATAATTTTCCCCACCCAGTCGAGTATCTAACTCCAGAAAACAAAGAAAGTATTCAATGATTCATGTAGACCACTACATAATTAAAATACATGGTAGATGATCAAATCACCAAGAGATAATTGGGGATAGAGATTTAGAAAGAACTATAATACCATACTTAAAATATTACAAGACACAATCAGGTTACAAAATTTGATTCTCAAAGCAACATCGACTAACCAAGACAAGACCAATTCAAGCCTTTAAAACTTGAATACAAAGGCAAAAGTAAAGAAAATAATGGAAATAAGAATGCACTATGTATAAGGTGATGCAAGATTACTCAGGACCTTGGATGCTCCTACATCAGACACTTGATGTTTAAAAATGGGAGCTTTGGCTTACATGGTCAAGATAAGTAGCAAAGCTACTCTTTTGGTCATGAAGCATAGTGACCATGGCATCCACTTCCAACATACCAAGTAAATTAACTATTTTTTCTTTATTTTTGGCCATTTATAAATCCTAAATTTTGGTTTTAATCTTGGTCTCTTCTGATTTTTGCTCTCTCTTTCACTCCTTATCATATTTGACTCACCATAATCTCTCTCCTATGTGGGCTTTGACCCATCATAAACCATCTTCCTTCACCAAACACATAACCATATCTCATTCAACTCACTTGTGGGCTTAAGCCCACTCTCATCTGTCCACCACCACCTAAAGCTCACTTGGATTTGTTCACTCATTATCCAACCAACTATTGGATCACCTTCCTCAACATCACATATCCATGTTTGTAGCTACTCACTCATGGCTGTAATATCATCTATCACTCCCAATCTCAACATAATTGAACTAACATACACTATGGAGTCCAAATGATAGCCTATACAATCATGAATCACTTCAAGGATAGTTTTTACCTTCACACCCTTCACTAGCTACATTTCTATAGAAATAAAACTCTCCATCTCAACTACAACATCAACTTATTCCTCACATGCTAGGGCTGACATACACATTAACGACTCCTTCTAATTCATGAGCTCATAAAACTCACTCTCTATACCTATAACACCTGGTTCCTCAACATATGCCCGAGTTGATCTAAAACTCAGCCACATTCTCTCATATATCACCATGTTACAAGCTTGTTTCACATCAAGATTTGGCTTGCTAAATCCTTCGCCATTCTACCTAATCCATATGATAGTATTAAATGTTCTTGGGACAACTATTCTTCCTAAATTGGTTTCAAATGAGCCTCCACCTGCATATCTCCTTGAGAACCAAATTTATTCCATGCTCTATAACCCTCTCTTGTTTCCATATTAACTTGAAGTCACTCACCCAAGGATGGAATATCATCACTAACTATCTCTTCAATCACTACTTCCATATAAATCACGTGGTCCCCTTGGTTAGCTTCTTCACTCTGATTCTCATACAAATGAACTTGCTAGACTACACCACACTTAGTCCTCTTATTCACTATCTTATCCATGATTGGACCTGCACATTGCACAAAGACATTATGGGAAACAAAATCTCCCTCAAGTAACTCATTCACCACTCCATCATGCCTCAAGGACATGTTGTCTAACTCTTCTACACTAATAGCATGTTGCTCATGATTTTCTCTTTCACTATAAGCTGCCAATGGTCCATTCTCCACAACTCTCATGGTTTTTTTTTCCTCCATCATACCTCTAATTTCAAAATTTTCACATGGTTGAATCTCCACCAAACTCTCTTTATGTGCACTTGTTTGCACAACCTCTACATCTAATGCTTCTACTATACAAACTTGTAACTCTATTTGATTGCTCTCTTTACTCACCTAAAACTTTACATGGTTTCAATATTATTTCACATCAATAATTTCATTCATAGAAACATATGGCATGCTTTGATTTTCCTTAACCCTACTACCATCTAGAATAAAATTGAGAATTGCATTGCCATCATAAACCAAAGAAAAATAAGAATTTTCCCACTCAATGGTCTTCACAACTACTTGCCCATCATCACACAATAGGTTTCCAACTTCTAATGAATAATGTGTCACCTCAAATTCATTTGTCATGCAAATTTGATCACCAATGGGATACTCACAACTCTCATCTATCCCATTGTTTTGAAAATCAGCATTAGGCTCTACATATAGAACCCTCTCCTTATTGCCTTCTAAGACAACCTGATCTTCCGTGCACCTATGCATATTCATGTTACTTCTTGAAGTAGTGTTTAGCTTCTGACATGAAAACTCCCCATCATTATTTCCTCTCTTGGTAAACTTATTCTCACAAACACTCTCAATATTCTTCACATAAAGCTTCTTCAACCATCCTTACTACAATTTTGGGTGCAAAAATCGACCCAACATATTAGAAACCATATGTTCCCAATCACAAATATGTTGCTTACATTTCATTTATCTCCTCACTTGGAGATCCTTCCAATACACTACTTCAATTTCACGTAATCGCTTGAACTCAATCTTCACCCTCATGGGGTCAACAATATTCATATGCTAAAAAGACATCTCTAACTCAACTATCCAAGTCATGAGGTATCCTGAACTTTCATTTCCACAAAATAAAACAACATCATTCAAGCATTTACATTTTTTTTGTACCACAACCTCGGCTGGTCTCTTCCACCTAGTAGTCTCTTTTCCTCCACTTACTTGGACTCTATCCAAAGCATCTGTATGTGTTTGTAGGACAAAAACCCCACCATCAACTCTTCCTCATCACCATCACACGTAGTTGCACCATCATCACCTAGTGCAATCATATCCGATCTTGCCTAGAACACTTTCAACATCTCTGTTAACTCACACATCTCATGTGCCCTTCTTTGATACCACTTGGTGCAAGCACAAGGAGGGGGAGACTAATTAAAATTTTCCATTATCTCCCATGTTGCAAAGGTTACAAACAATCTATTGACACATAACACATTTCATCAAACACTTAGGTGTCCTACTAAAAAGATTGAATTACATTCATAAATCATAATGAATTACAATCAAATACATGCCACAAATTGACTTATTAAATACATGAAAACATGGAAGAACAGTAATATTACACTCTCTAGTTCTACTTAGAACTTCTACCTTCAAATTCGCAGTTTCACAAACACTTACAAACCTCCTAGACCAAGAAAATAAAAAAATAATGTAATTTTGATTTTTTTTTTCCAATAAAGCCCCCTCAAATGAATGTCATTTTATTCATATAAGTAGAATGGATGACCTCTAGTCCTCTCCCCATGTCTCTTCCCCTTCAATATTTGTTTCATTATCTAAAAGGACTCTAATAATATTTTGCTTCCTTAAATAAAATTTTAATAATACATTTAACATATAACTTAAAGAAAAAAATAAAAATAAATATATATTTATTTCAATATTTTTATTTTAAAAAAACATATTTGAAATTTTAAAAAAAAATACTTAAAAATAAATTATAAACTTATTTTAATTTTAAATATTTGACTAGATAATTCTATCCACATTTATAATTTATCAATGATTAATAAATATTTAATTTTATTTTAAAAAATTTAAAATAATTAATTATTATTAAAATAAAAATAAATTAAAAATTAAAAAGAAATTTTATAAATAAAATTAAAGACAAAAACATATTATTAATATTTCTTTATTTCATTTTCAACTTAAATCCTATAATTTGAGTTGAAAATGATATAATAAAATATTAATAATATAATTTTAGTCTTTAGTTTTATTTATAAAATTTATTTTTAATTATTATTATTTTTATTTCAATAATAACTAATTGTTTTAAAAAATTTAACATAAAATTAAATATTTATTAATCATTGATAAATTATAAATGTGAATGGAATTATCTACTCAAATATTTGAAATTAAAATAAGTTTATAACTTGTTTTTAAGTTTTTCTTTTTTTTTAAAAATTTCAAATCTATTTTTTTAAAATAAAAATACTAAAATAAATATATTTTTATTTTTATTTTTATTTTATTATTTGAATTATATATTAAATGTATTATTAGAGGATTTTATAACACGATTAGTCAAACATTAGTCCAATAAATCAAAGGAAAAATACATAAGAGTAAACCAAATCAAGCCTATCTATTCATGCGGCTAAAAAGCATGTTCTTCCTTGATCAAGAGCTCTTGTCTTCAACAACAATGGTGGCCAACTCCTCCAATGTCTCAAGAACTCCTTATAAAATCTAGGCTCATGATTTAGAATCACTAAACTAACATATCAATGAAGCTTGCATACAAAATCAATAATCAAATGTGAAAGATTATGGAGACAAATAAGCATAATAACTTTGCATAAATCAAGCTTTAAAATGGTGTTCATGGCCTTTCTATTTATAGATTTTTGAGATTGATCAAGATCAACCATGACCGTCCATCTCAAGATTGAGATGTGTGGCCATGAGTTAATTCAATTATGTAATCAAAATTTATAAATAGACTCATCAATATTTGGGATAGAGGGGCACTTAATGAGGCATGGAAGGTCTTAATGAGGCATGGAAGATCCATAATCTTGATATTTTATGTATTTATGGCCTAGAAATGTTTTCTCAAAAAATGATATCATTAAGTGATGCAGTTAATAGAAATCAATTTCTAAGAATAAATGTTCAACAACTCTCATATAAAATCCACTTAAGCTCTTGATTTGGATCAATTAGCCTTAAACAAGGTTAATCATCATTTGTACAATTATTTATAAATTGGCCCTCAATTAATCAAAATGGTCAGAATGTCCTGTTATTGACCTAAAATGTGACTGGATTGGAATTGAAAGTCGATGTTAGATGTGTTGGATCTACCATCCCATTTAAGATGATGTCAACACCAAATAACAAGGGCACATGTCTTGTGCAAGAGATTTGACATAGAAGAGTAATCTAGAGAATCTAGATGCAAAATCAATATTTTGACTCGAAATGATCTGATCAAAGTTAGTCAGACCATAAATTGTATTACCCCATTTAGAGATACTTTGACCTAAATCAACACTTGTAAATGACAAGTTCGAACTATTTAGGGTGTTTTATGGATTTTGACCTAAAATATGTATTTGAGAGTAATTCGAGTAAGATTGATAATTTTAAGACAAATGGTGTTAGGAATTGGATGTCGACACTCTCCCCATGTCTCTTTCCCCTTCAATATTTGTTTACATCTCTTATATTTTTTATTCATTCTCTCTTCCTCATATGTTGTTAATAATTATTGTTGTCTTCTAGATATTCGTTATCACATTTATTCTCCATATTCTTTTTTCAAATGTTCATTTTTTTTGAAAAAAATTATTGAACTATATTCTTGCATATATATTAAATTAATTTTTTGAAATTCATATAATTATAAATATTTTATAATAACTTTATATTGACACAAATATAAGAAATATATAACAAATTTATATTAACTTCATATTAACATTAAAATTTATGTATACATTAAAACTTATTTATAAAATTATTATAGATTTATAATTATTTTTAATATAATTATAACATAATTAATATATAATAATAAATTATAACTATTTTATTACAATATGTATAAAAGACATAATTCATATATAATAAGATAATATTTTATAATTAGATATGATTTATAATTATATAAAAAATTTATAATTATATAATAATTTATAGTAGAAGATAACTATCTCTAATTGCTCAATGATTTCAATCCAAAATATAAATAATTATAAAATTATAAATATAAATGAGTTTAAATAATAAATATGATTAATCATATAAATTTATAATATATTTATCTTTATATATGAATAATCATAAATTGAGATTATGTTTAATTAAAAATATTAGAACATTAAATTAAGAATTATATTTTTTTACGTGTATATCAATTTTATGTTATTTATGTAATTATAAATAATTTATAATAACTCCTTACTAAAGTAAATATAAACTATTTATTGATAAAATCTAAAATCTAAAATCAATTTATATTAATAATATTTATTATAATTTAAATATTAAAAAATTAGTTATGTGCTATCACTAACAATATTAATAATATTTTATTAAAAAACTCTTGTATTAAAATTTAAAATATAAACACTAGAGTGTTAATTATGGCATATAAAACATAAAATTACAGTAATCTTATATTAATATAGGATAATGGTAAAAGACCATAATAGTGTCAGTTGGGGTAAAGTGCTTCTATCAAAGGTGTAGTGCCTAACTCGCATGCCAACATGTTAAAATATAAATTTTAATTAAAAATAATAAATATTTGAATGATATAAAAGTTTAAAAATAAAATAATTAAAAATTAAAATTTAATAATATTAAAGATTTGGGTTATATGCAATTACATTATAGAGGTTATAATTAGATTAGAATTTATATATATGAAAATTGGAATTTGTTAATTTTAAATATAAATTATATTTTATTTTTTTATAAATATTTTTATTAAATGATTTAATATATGTTTTTAACCATATATCATAGATTTTTAAAAAAATTACTTTTTATTTTATAAAATATTAAATTTTTTGAAACAATATATAATTTTTAGTGGTATATATAACTCAAAAATATATTAAAGATTAATATCAATTAAAATTCTATCTGTGTGATGTGTTGTAGCAACGAGGAGACAGGGGCGCATTTATTCTTCCAGTGTTCTTTTGCTAAACGGTTATGGCACCTGTGGTGGAGTGCGTGGAGAACACCCTGCAGGCATGTTTCTTCTTTAAAGGAATTTTGGGATCGAATGGGCAGCGCCCCTGTTAAAAATACTCTGTTACAGAATGCCTGGGAGGTGGGACCTTCCTTCATTCTGTGGAATTTGTGGCTGGAGCGGAACAGGCGAATCTTCAGGGGAGCGCGAACTGAGCTGCAGCTGGTGTGGAATAAGATTATATTGGCGATGCAAGAAACTATTCTTGCCAAATGTGCACCTGACAATAGTTTGGAGCAGGAGGCGGCGGGAGTGTTTGGGCGCTTGGGGATTATCTTCCCTGGAGATGACGTGGAGAGGAAACTCAACCGGCCGGCGAACTGCAGAAACAAGATGGCTCGGCCGATTAGCAGAAGTGGACGGTGGGCGCTCCCAACAGCTGGTTGGATTAAAGTTAATACAGATGGGTCTTCCCGTGGGAACCCAGGGGATGCAGGAATAGGAGGTATCGCCCGGGATAGCTCTGGGAACATCAAATTCTTGTTTTCCATTTACAAAGGTTGGTATACAAATAACCGGATGGAAGCGGGGGCCATTCTGGAAGCTGTGGAGAGTTGCTGTCGTCGTGGTTTACTCAATGTCGTTTGTGAATCCGATTCACAAGTTGTGGTTGATTTGTTGAACAAGGATAATTCAGGTAAGACGGACTAGTATTTACAAACCATTATTCAGCAGATTAAGCATTTAAGTTCTTCTTTGAATTCGATTTCTTTCCAACACATTCCGCGGGAGTGGAATGAGGTTGCGGATTGCCTTGCGAAGTGGGCCACGGAGAATGGGACATTCTGGAACATTACTGAGGAAGCTAACCTCCCTCTGAATCTGTATCAAAAACTGGTCCATCTGGTGGAACAGGAGAAAAATGTATAATTGGTGTTTTGTCTCGATTATGAATAAATTTTTACCCCCTTTTTAGTTTTAAAAAAAAATATCAATTAAAATAAATATTATAATAAATTTATTTTTATTAATATTTTACTTTCTTAAATAAAATTTTAATAATATAATTAACCCATAACTCAAAGAAAAAATAAATAAATATATACTCATTCCAATATTTTTATCTATATTTAAAAAAAAACATAAATAAATAAAATGAATAAAATTTTAACGTCCACGAGACTAAAAAAATAGCCTATGGGATAGCAAGACAACTCAAGCAGATTTAAGTAGCACTGTTCGCTTCTTGTGTAGGCTGATGATGAGCCCTCCCAATTGCTCAATGTACTCTTCGTTGAATAGGTTATGCCAAGAACTATCACATATAGTATCCACAAATTTATCTCTGCTATCCTTGTAGGCCTCACATTCTAGAATAAAGTGCTTTTCAGTTTCCACTTTCTCAGATTTGCAAAATCTGCAAATCCTCTCTTCCCAAGCCTCATTTGGCCTCTTCCAACGCCCAATCTCACAACGAAGTTGGTGAGAGTTGGTTCTCAGCTGAGCAATAAGAATTTTAGCCCTCCAAGAAATGTTGGCTCCTATGTACGCTTTTTGGAGTTGATCACAAGTGAGGTTGAACTCATTTATATAATATAATTTCTTCCTCCCGATCTCGCTTCCCCAATTTCTCTTGTAGAATTTCTCCATAACAAAGACTTTTATTTCTTTATTCAAATTTAAAGAAAGAATTAAATACTTAAAAAACAAGTTATAAACTTATTTTAATTTTAAATATTTGATTATAGAATTCCATCCACATTTATAATTTATTAACGATTAATAAATATTTAATTTTATATTAAAATTTTCAAAACAATTAATTATTATTGAAATTAAAAATTAATTTTATAAATAAAACTAAAGACCAAAAATATATTATTAATATTTTCTTATTTCGTTTTCAATTTAAATTATTGTAATAGAATTATAAAATGACTATTAAATAAATTCAAATATAAATTTTAATTAAAAATAATAAATGTTTGAATAATATAAAAAATTAAAAATTAAAATTCTTAAATCATATTAAATAATTTTAATCACTACCGTTATATTATCAATTAAAAATAATATTTCAAATTAAATTTATTTAATTGTATAAATTTTTATTATGGAGAAAAGGCAACAAAATCCATGAGTATGTGGTATGCATTTCCATGGCTGTTCCTAAGATACACACCAGGGATTAGATAGATTATTCATTTGATAGAGAAAGGTAAGGATCTCAAAGCATCTAGGGTTTTAATTTGAGTATTGGGAACCATTTATCAAGGATGTTTGTGGTGGAGAATATGTTAAGTGCTCTGTCATGCTAATGGTGGAGGTAGATTTTTAAGTAGAGGCATAAGAATATATAGTTTGGTAGTGATTGTTATATAATAGTTAAGATCTATTCAACACAGCAAGCTTTTAAGGTAGGTCTCCTCTTCAATTTCTTCGCACCCTCTTCCAAGCTCAACGAAGTGAGTTCATTAAACACATTTTCTATAATTTTCTATTTTGTTTTTTGTAGTTGATTTTCCATATGAGCATTCGTGGTGGATTTAGTGAAGTGGGTATGACCTAATTTGGCTAGAGGAATTCAAGGTCGACCAGACTCGATCTGGGTTGAAAATCTTAAGGGTTTTTTAGGTTATATTTTTTTAGATGTTTGTCCATTGATCAAAACTATTAAAGCTAGATTGGTTTGTAAATATAGTTGTCTATATAAGTTCCCTGACTAATACTAGTGACATCATATTCAACTAAAGTCAATCAAGGTTTCAATTTAATTCATAAGTTTGTGGTATTGAGGGGCTCTGCCTAACGAGTATGCTTCTTTGTCTAAGTAATTTGTATGTCCATTACTATTTAGAGGCATGGTGGTGGGCAACAATTACTTTTTGTGGTGCTTGATGGGTTTTATGAGGGGTTATTATTTTAATCCATTTAGGGATTAAATGAAGTGGAAGTTAGCTTTACTTTTTTTTATTATGGTAGTGTGTAAATAAGGGAGGAAGAAAGGTGTTGGAAATATTGTCATTGATGTCAAAGGTTTAATATTATTGGTGATAAAGGCCCCATTGCATTTAATGTTGTTTATCTTGGCTAATATGAGTTAATATTTATTTAATATTAACGAATATATTTTTGATTACATATGAGATAAAATAAAGGCCCATGGAGAAGTCGAAGAGTCAAGGGATAAAGACAAAAGAAGGATGGGACGCATTTTTTCATGAAGAGTCATCTTGGGGAATACCAAGAGTCACCAAGTGAAGACAAAGAGTAAAGGGCGAATTTCTCATGAAGGGACACTTTGAGGAATACGAAAAGTCACCAAAGATAAGGACAAAAGTGGGAAGGATGTTTTTGGTCATGAAGGGTCACCACATGACTTTTCAAATGCTTGGATATGAAGGGTCATCCAAGATTGGTGCCATTTTCCATGATGATTGAAAGGTCACAAAGGGGGAAGGCCAAAGGTCATTTGAAAAGCTATAATTAAAGGCTTGAGTAGCCATTTGTAATGTGGGAGTGTGAGAAGTTGATTTGATATTGTAATATCTAGCTTAGAAGAGCAATTGTGAGAGATGATTTGTATTTGTTATATCTAACTTAGAAGAGCAAAAGTGAGAGAGAGGAAGGAGATGTTGTATTGATCTATCATTTGTTGAGATAGCAACATTGAGATATAGCTGTGTGGCATACACAAAGGGGTTGGTGCTCCTGCAGGTTGGTGTTCACGAATTGTTGTTGAGTTGGTGCTTGGCAAAGGGGTTGGTGCTTCTGTGGGTTGGTGCTCATAAATTGTTGCTAGGTTGGTGCTCGGCAAAGGGGTTGGTGCTCACGAATAGGTGCTGGGTTGGTGCTCGGCAAAGGGGTTTGAAGCTCCTGTGGGTTGGTGCTCACGAATTGTAGCTGAGGTTTGCACTTGGCAAAAGGGTATGGTGCTCCTGTTGGGTTGTTCTCATGAATATATTTGAGATTGATTCTCCATGGTTTTTCCCACATTGTGTTTCCATGTTATATCCGGTGTCTCTCTCTGTTTGGTGTGATGTTTATTGTTTGAGTTTTATTGCATATCTTGAATGTTTGATTAAGTGGAATTTGATAAAAAGAAAGATTTATAAGATATATAATATATTGATTCATCCCCCCCCCCCCCTCTCAATATATTTCGTGCTTAACAAAGGTTGGAAATAATATGGTGTGGTGTTTACAAAACCAGAGGAGATGGGAGCAAAAATGAGAGATGGGGATAATCTCCTCCTTTAGAGGAGGATATTAAGGGACCTTTAGTTAATGATTCCTATGAGAATGTTTACAATCCTTTGTTTTATTTTACTTTGGTTTTCATCCATGCACTTATAGGGAAGGAAAAGTTGGGTATCAAGGGGAGAATGTGTAATGTAGACTAGCTCCATTATGAATTTCATTTGGCTATGGAGAAAATGATTTATGATTTGGTTGCCCAAGGTTTCTTGCTTAAGCTAGTTTAAAATCATTGCAAACACACCACAAAGGCTCAAAGTTATACACTGGTAAGTGAATTTCTCCATTATCTCAATTCTTTGGAGAACAATTGAATTATTTTTAATATTAAATTTTAAAATTTTTTATTATTATTTTTTAAATAAAATTTTATAAAAATTATAATAAATAATAAAGAAATAATATAAATGAATAATTATATATATGAAACTTAAAATTTAAATTATTTTTTATTTTTATTTAAATATTTAAATTTAAAATTAAATTTTAAAAATAAATATATCAACTTTAAATACATGTTAAATCAATATTAAAATAAATTTTAAATTTGATATGTAAAAAATATATAATTTAAGATATACAAATTATTTAGAAAATATTATATTGAATAAAATTAATTAATAATAATTTTATTTTAAATATTCTTATATATATAAATAAACATAAGTAAGATTGACAATTTAAAAGTAACATAAAATTAAAAATAAATATTTATAAAAAATAATATATCATAAAATAATTTATATTAATTTAAAACATAAATTATTAAATTAAATTAACAATGCTTACATTCAAAATTAACTTAAATTTTTAAGTTAGACACTTCAAATTCAAACATATATTAAAAATATTAAATCAATATTATAATATATCTATGTTTTTTATATATAAATAAATAATAACATTTTTATTTTATATATTGTTTTTAATATGTATATTGATCCATTTAGATATAGGATACACTTACTATTTAAAAATAAGATATAATTAATTAAAAAAATAATATAAAAATAAATAATAATATTTTTTTATAAAAATAATTTATATTAATTTTTTAAGATATAATTAATAAAAATAATAATATAAAAATAAATAATAATAATTTTTTTATCAAAATGATTTATATCAATTTAAAATTTAAATTAGTTCTAAATTCTTCTTCAATTAAATATAAGATAAGATTAACTATTATTATAATAATAATAATAATAATAATAATAATAATAATAATAATAATAATAATAATAATAATAATAATAATAATAATAAACTTTTTATTAAAACAACTCAAATATTAATAGAAAAACGTTACATGTTAACTCCATGCAAGAAAATAGAGGTTGCCTCTCTATAAACACATGAATATATACAATAAATAATTGATATATGCATATGTTCATTAAAGTTTTCCTTTTCAATTATTTCAAGGGAAGTATTAGTAAAACCTTATTAAATGTAATAATAGTTGTAAAATATTTGTATAATAATTTTATTTGTCTTGTACTCATATATGAAGGTTTATTCATTATTTGAGGTAATTTATCTTGATTTTTTTTTTAAATATGTCTTCTACTAAAGTATATAGAAATTTATTTATTATTGGAAATAAATTAGTTATATGTTTTGTATGTCATTATTTTTCATATTAACATTAAAATTTAAGTATGCATGAAAACTTATTTATAAAGTTGTTATAGATTTATAATTATTTTTAATATAATTATAACATAATTACTATATAATAATAGATTTTAACTATCTTATTTTTATAATGTGTGTAAGAGGCCGTTTATATATAATAAAATAATATTCTATAATTAAATATGATTTATAATTATATAATATTTTATAATAAAAAATAATTCTCTTTTTAATTTATTAATGATTTTAATCTAAAATATAAATAATTATAAAATTATGGATATAAATGGATTTAAATATTAAATATGAATAATCATATAATAATATATTCATCTTTAAATATGAATAATTATAGTTTGAGATTGTGTAACATTAAAAATATTAGAACACTAAATTAAGAGTTATATTCTTTGCATGTATATCAATTTTATATTATTTATGTAGTTATAAACAATTTATAATAACTCCTTACTAAAATAAATATAAAATATTTATCAATAAAATATAAAATTTAAAATCAGTTTATATTAACAATATTTATTATAATTTAAATATCATGAAATTAGTTATGTGCTATCATTAACAATATTAGTAATATTTTATTAAAAGACTCTATTAAAATTTAAAATTTAACACTTTAACTATAGCATATAAAACATTAACGAATAATTTTATATATAAAAACTTAAAATTTAAATTATGACTTTATTTTTATTTAAATTTAAAATTAAATTTTGAAAATAAATATGTCAACTCTAAATATATGTTAGATTAATATTAAAATAAATTTTAAAATTTTATACATAAAAATATGTAATAAATAATTTAGAATATATATATATATAAACATGAGCAAGGTGACAATTTAAATAAAAATAACATAAATATATAAAAATAATATATCTTAAAATAATTAATATTAATTTAAAATCTAAATTATTAAATTAAACTCACAATGTTTATATTCAAAATTAAAATTTCTAAATTATATATATTTCAAATTTAAATATATTACAAATTTTAAATCAATATTATAATATATTCATATATAAAAAAATTATAATAAATAATTTAAAATATAATACTAAAAAAATTAAAAACTAATAACATTTTAATTTCTTAATATACATATTACTCTATTTATAAATAAGATAAGGTTGATTATTAAAAAATAAACTATAATTAATAAATAATAATAATATAATTGAAATAATTCATATTAATTAAACTTTAGATTAGTAATATATTCTCCAATTTAACGTAGGATAAGTTGACTATTTAAAAAATACAAAAATAAAATTTAACAGTGACTTTTATCAAAATAATTCATATATATTAATCTAAAAACGTTATAGGTTGACTGCATGCATGCATGCAGATAAAATAGATGTTAGCTCTCTATATAAGCATATGAAGATAAACAATAAAACAACCAAGCCATTTTAAGCATACATTATAGTACAGAAGTTCATAGAAAGATGGGCAGAATTATGATGAAGATGGGCGCAACTAAATTAGTTTGGATTGCCCTACTTTTTTTGGTCTCTGTTACAAAAAATAGTGTCGTTAATGGAAGTGGTTGTTTTTCAGCAATTTACAGTTTCGGTGATTCATTGACGGACACTGGAAATGCAATAGTTTCCAATCCTGCTATCTTCCATCAATTTAACAGTCTTCCTTATGGGGAAACTTATTTTGGAAAACCAACAGGTCGTTGCTCAGATGGCCGTCTTCTCATAGATTTTCTAGGTGAGTATATCTTATAACAATATGTTATTATACACAAGTTTTGAATTAATAATTCTGATCATTCCTTATCATTCATATTTATTGTTATATGTTATAATGTTTCTGACCACTCTTTCTTTGTAATTTATGTTTGTTGTAATATGTTTTATCAGCCAATTCACTGGGGTTTCCTTTCCTCCCACCTTATCTTAAAGCTGGGAATTTGCCATTCTCTTCAAGACCATCTGGAGTAAATTTTGCAGTAGCAAGTGGCACTGCACTGAATTCTTCTTTCTTAAATAGCAGAGGTGTTATAAGTGAAACACCTCTTTCTTTAAGTGTGCAGATGGAATGGTTTATGCAGTTACAAAAGTCTACATGTGCCCAAGAATCTGGTAACCCTTTTTATAATATATTAAGCTCTCTTTATTAGTGGGGTTTTATTCTAATCAATAGTCTCCAACTGATTTCACTCAACAGGTTGTGAAGACCACTTTTCGAGAGCCTTGTATGTGATGGGTGAGATAGGAGTGAATGACTACATAGATGCTACCATTCTTTCAAAACCATTGTCACAGATACAAAGTTTTACCCCTCTCATCATAACTCAGATCCATACAGCTTTAGAGGTAAGTTCTATTATATTAGAAAGTTTTACTCCTCTCATCTTAATTCTGATTCATACAGCTCTAAAGAACCTTTTTTTTTCTTTTCTGAAAGAATAAATTCAAGTGATTGGATCCTAGAAATCAATTTATAGTATAGGACATTGATGTTTTACAAACTGATAAATAGTTTCAATTTTTTTCTATTGACAATTCTGATAAATAGAACAAATTAATTAATAGTATAAGATATTGATGTTTTACAAACTGATAAATAGTTTCAATTTTTTTCTATTAACAATTCTGATAAATAGCTTCAATTTTTTTCTATTGACAAAACTGATAAATAGCTCCAAATTTTTTCTATTGACCAAACTGATAGATAACTCCAATATTTTTCTATTGACAATTTTAGTAGAGATCGGTCATGTGTGGGATCAAAATTATATTCAGCTTGCAAATGTACTTTTAAGAAAGTTTCATTAATTTGGAAGTACTGAATGCAAATGGTAAAATTGCAAGATTTTTAAGATTATCAAAATTAATGGCAGGCCTTCGTAATTCTTACAGACAGACTTCATAATTCCTGCATATACTTAGGCATGGAATTCAAATGATATTCAAATTAGAATGACAGAATACATAAAAGAAACATTCGTGAATGTGAAGTTTTTTTTGTCTCAATATTTTACAATGTTATTTTATCTGAGTATTTTACATTTTTGGGATCATGTTTATAGATGATCAATCTGGTTTTCATAGTTTAATTATATTTTTGAAATGGGTAATGCAGGGGCTTATACAGCAGGGAGCTAAAAGTATTGTGGTTCAGGGTATTCCACCATTGGGATGTTCCCCATCAATTCTTACAATTCTTCACCCCTCTGCATCCAATCTTGATGAGAATGGGTGTCTAATATCATATAATCAACTTGTCCAAAACCATAATACGTTATTGCAACAAACATTGCAACAGCTGAGCAACAAATATTCAGGGGTCACTCTAGTTTATGCAGACTACTACAATATTGCTTTAAATATTCTCAAAAACCCTGCTAAATATGGTAAGGCAGTTACAACTTATTCCTTGTGTAACTTAGGTAATATGGAAGTCATGGAATTTAATGAGTTTGGTTATGCAGGTTTTGAAGAAACATTTGAGACTTGCTGTGGTAGTGGGGGAGGACAATACAATTTCAACCTTCTTGGTATGTGTGGTACAAGTGGGAATGTGTTAGCTTGCCAAAATCCAGCAAAATATATCAATTGGGATGGACTACATCTCACAGAAGCTACCTACAAGATTGCTTCTGATTCTCTCTTAAATTTCAAGCCTCTTGCAGACTTGATCACTAAAAGTTGTTCATGAATCCTGAAAATGGATATCATCATTTAAACTTTTGTTTCAAATTTATTATATAAATTCTGTTGAAATTGAATAGAATATAAAAACAATATTATTACTATTTTATTTTATTTTTATTACTTGAACGCATCCATTCTGGGGTCTTCTTTTTGATTTCAATGAGTCATTCGAGTTTCTTTTTCTTCAGAACTGTAATTTTGTTAAAAAAAAATTCATATTTCCATAACATTTATTTTCTTCTTATATTTAAATTCTTTATATTTTTATATATTTAAATGAAAGATAAAATATTTCTCTCTTTGTTTTAAGTGTGGTGGAATTTTTATCCATTATATAGTCTTTTACAAAACACTTAAAATTTATGATAATATATTATTTTATTTTTCAATTTAATGGTAATTTAGTTTAATAACTTTTATATTAAAATATTTAACAATTAAATTTTTTATTTATTTTAAAGTTTTTAATTTTTTTAATGTTTATTCATAAAAAGTTAAAAAAATATATTATTTTATTTTTCAACTCAATAATAATTTATATAAATTATCTTGTTCTTTAACTTACGGACAACTTAATTTCGTATATTAGGAAGCGACTATTAAGACTAAGGAAATTACAAATCATGTAATGCAAACTTCCAGTTGCATGGACTTTTTTAATATATTAAAATTACTTTTACATTTTGTATTACATTTTTAATATATTAAAACATTTTTAATATATTAAAATTACTTTCACATTTTGTATTACACAGAAATTAAGCAACAAATAAAGTAAAGTTATATTGTTGAAAAATATATTCTAATATAAAACAATGATAATGAAAGGAAGTTGCAAATTTTATGTTAAAATAAAATAAAAATAAATAAAATTATTAAATAGTTTTATAATATTTTATTTTGTATATAAAATTAATGATTTTTTTATATATTTAATTAGATGATATATATGTTAGTAAAGAAGTGTAATGTAGTGAGTTGTTTACAATTATTTTTTATTTTAGTAGTAAAGGTATGTAACATAGTGAGTTGTTTTATTTTAGCAATTATTTTCGAAATTAAATATAACATTCATTATGATTATGAGAAGAAGATTTTAACCTTAAGTTCGACATCTATTTAACCATTGAATTTATAAGTTTTTTCCTTTTGCTTGAAAAATTCAATCAAATAATTTAATATCTTGGCCATCCAATAGAGTTTGGAGCCCCTTTTTCTTAGTTTGTTTTTTCAAGCCTAATATAAAGCCCCTTTTTCTTAGTATTTTTTTCAAGCCTAATATAATAGTGTTGCTAGAATGATGTCATTTGCCACTAGTTAGTGTAAAATTTGCTTAGAAGGAAATGCAAATATTAATCAATAAAGTATATGAAAATTTCAAGATAAGAATCTTTACATTTCTATCTCTCGTGTATTTCAAATAGATGTATTTAAGATATATGTACTAGTTTGTATATAGAATTAATAAAAAAATCTATTACATCTTAGTTGAGGACAATGTTGTGAGTTGTACAAAATTATATTTGACCTAAAATTGAATGTGTATTTAATCATCACATAAAAATTTCAACTTTGTGAAGTTTGGAGCCCTCAATTTTTTTCGAGCCTGACATTATAAAAAAAGAGGTTGAATGTCATATTAGGGAAAACAATTATACTTGAAACCACATGTTAGGAAAGAGAAATTCCTGGTACTTCAGCGTAGATACCATCCACATAAAATATTCAAAAAATAGAAAGAGATTCACCAATAAAAATACATTGTATTACCCTAAATGGAATGTATAATATACAAGTGCAACTAAAACAAGACTCTTAAGAGACTACATCTCTACCAACTCAGGATAAGCTCTTTTAAGATCCATTCCAAACCAAGACCCAAAGATCCCTTATATAGGAAAAATAAGAGGTGAGTGAGAGATTATTATTGGTGAAGTGAAAGGTGAGATTATTTCCCAGAGTGCACCTAACCCGTCTCATAAATGTAAGGATAATTTTCAACGTTAAAAACATGCATTAAATAATGTTCTGCACATATTTGCAACACATATATCTAAGGTGGACTTCATAATATGTATGAACATGACACATGTCAACATCTCCCATGAAAATCAAAGTAAGTGATTGATGTGGATATCTATCTTCCAGAGACCATACATTTTGATCTAGGAACCTGTTTGAGCTCTCATTTGCACCAAAATAAAGATTTTGAAAAGAATAATGCAGCCATAACCAACTACACCAGTTAGGATCAATTCGAAGATGTTTGGAGGGTTATAAGAGATCATCTAGAGGTGAGTTTACCATAGAGTTTTGATAGTTATCTAGTATTTGATGTTTCATATTTATATACATTTCACAGAGAAGATGATGAAGGGAAAGAAGATGGATAATTAGATTAGAAGCAGTAGGTACCGAGGAAGAAGAAAGAAAAGATAGTGCATATTCTAGATAAGAAGATAGTGAACACATGACAAGACAATTATAACATATATTTGGTACATTGGGAAGGACTACATCAGGAAGACAACACTTGGATTTCAGAATGGGAGCTAAAAATATTAAAAAGAGTTAAAGGTAGGAATATAATTATGGAAACTCATAGGAGTTGAGTTATTTTTAAGACATTGAGGTGTTTTCAACTTGAAAAGAATGATGAAGACATCTATCTTTCGTAGGCCATAACTTTTGATCATGTTTGAGCTATCGTTCATACCAAAATTAATATCTAAAAAATAAAAATATGGCCATAACCCGATATAATAGTTAAGGTCAATTCCAAGATGTTTAGAAGGTCATAAGAGATCATCTAGGGGTTCAAAATTACATTTTAGTATTTTTTATCAAGAATTTAAAGTTAGAAACTAAATAACTTTGTAACCAGTCATGAACTTGATTTGAAACTCACCAAGCATCATGATTTTTGGATTTAGGGGATAACTAAATTTTTTTAGGTCCATCTAAGTTTACATGTAAAATTTATTAAAAATAGCAATGACCAAGCTTACATGTAAAAAGTTACTAAAAATAGCAGCTAGGTTAGTTAACTTAGGCAGCTTTTTTATTTATTTATATTTTTAATTTTTCATGTCAATTCCAATTTTGAGTTGAAATTTATTTAAAGACTCTTGTGTAATGTTTTTAATTATTCACGAAGAATCAATAAAGATTATTGTTTCATGAAATTTGGATTGTACCTATTGAAATTTTTACTTTGCTAGTTTTTTGTCCTATCAGCGAAGTTGTAAAATGGAATAAGTCTTAAGCTCATAAGTATAGGTCCAAAAAACTAAGCTTGATGAGGTACCCATGTACAATGAAAGTGAAAAAAATAATCAAGCTATTATAGATTAATGTTAAATTTGATCAAGCCTCTAAGAGAATGAAGAAGGAGTTAGAAAAATTAGTTTCCAAGAATTTGATTATGTGAACAAGAGTGACTATAGATATGTGTTTCATTTGAATGGAATGCATGGTAAAAACCAAGTAGGGTTGGCTCATAAACTATTCAAAATTTTAAAAACCACAAAAGGGTTGACTAAATTATAGTCTTGGAATGAAAATAATTTTCAAAACCCCAAAAGGATTGGCACAAAAATGCTTTAGCATAAAAAATAAATAAACCCATGCTCTTGATTTGATAGGAATAACCACCAAGCACATAATAGACTCAAACAACCAAAGAAGCATTAGTAGTACATAAACACTACCTATAATGTTGACTAGGGAGTGAAGACAAAGCATAACAATATCTCATAAAAGTGTTAATGTGGTAGATGTGCATAAAATAGGAACAAAGTCCTCAAATGAGAGTCCCCAATATGTAACATGATGAAATAAATAACTAAAACATGAAAATGAGTGTGACAAATCACACATACACATGAAGGTAGACAAATCTAGTAAACCCCGTATAAACTAGTTTAAGTACAAAGCACATCTAAAAAACTCACCTAGTGCAAAGTAATATGATTTACAATTTAAAAATGAGCCATTATACTAAAATACAAATATGAGAATAACTATAATAAATATATGTTATACCAATAAATAGCATGAAAAAAAATATACTTTCAAAAATATAGAATACAAATTAAATTAACTAGTCAAACGTTATGGCCTCATGAAGGTCTAAAATACTTAAGTTTACCGATAAAATAGAAAAAAAAATCTAGAAATACAATCTATCAAAATGTAAAAATGAACAACCAATTGATGATGTTGATAAAATAGGAAAGGTGAAAAAAATAATCACCCTCCTAGGATTCTCAAATCAAAAGTTATGAGAGTCTGAGCTTTATTACTCTAAAAAAGGCCCAAAGTGGCAATAGTCAATGCCTTGGGGGATAAATCCATCCATAAGACATTCATGTGGTAGGAGGGTCGTCATACCAGTTCGTGACTGCTAGTAGTCAGGATGCAGGTGGTCACATGCCGTGGTTAACACAATAAGATGTGAGCAATGCAACATGTCATATGGAAAAAGGGGTTGGTGACTAGGGGGAAAAAATGTGAGAAAAAGATTAGGTGGTGATGGTGTTGCAGGTTGTGTCCACATGGGTTATTTTGGGGGATTTAGGAGGCACCATCCAAATATTACCATGGGCACTTTGACCATACTCTCCATCACACATTACTCAAAATTTAAACACACATCATAGGTGGCTTGCTTTGGTTTTTTCAAACCAAGAATTTAAAAAAATATAATGAAGAGAAGAAACCAAAAAATACACTTTCAACTAACATTTTTTTTCTAGAAACCCCTCTATGCCATTGTTATTTTAGAATGAAACCTCATCAAACTTATGCAAATGAAAATGACATTGAGTGAAACAGAGGTCCCCTTAGGGTTTTTTGACATTATGATCACAATGGAAACATCAAATTTGCTCCAAGATGACCCAAAGTTGTATAAAATGACAATTTTTCTGTCAAAACTGAAGTTCTTTCTACATGAGTTCATAGAAGCACATATTATAAGCTTGCTAAAAGTTACTCAATTTCTAAAGTTCTTTCTAAAAGTTACTCAATTTCCTCTACATCTGGCTCAGTTAAGGTTGCAAACAGATTAGATGAACATAATTTCTTTTTTTTACCTGTTGGATCCTTTTATTTTCTTCTTTTAAGTCACATGCTTATAATCCTAACAATTACCTTGTAAACACAGCCAATTCTAAAATTGAGTGATGGAACAAATTTGGACATTGTAGGCATGATATCTTTATATCCCGTTGAGTCTAATTTGTCAATTACAAATATCGCATGGTGAGGTATATTCTTTGAATGATCACAACCAAACTGGTGGTAATCATCTTCAATGTAACCTATTGGGCTTGTATTCATGTCAGTTCAATGAATGGAATCATGCCATAACTTCTCAGTATAATATGATTTTTGAATATAAAACCCACCATCCAAATATTTATCATGCTCCTTTGATCAACATTAATGATTACAAAGAGAAAACTACTCTTGATCTTATACATTGCAAGGATCAATAAACCTTATATATTTCTAGTATATCTCATGAGTGAATTCATCTTTTGGAATATCAATAGTAAGACCAAATTACCTAGTCTCATGCCTAGAACCATCATAGAGTTTGTTTATACAACTACCCTTTTTATCATAGGCATCACAAGCAACTAAATGGATATGGCCTCTACCTTGTGCCTTACAATGCATATTACACATCTCTGTCAAATCTATTTCTCCCCGCATGTACTTGCACTATTGAATGTCAATTTCTTCACATTCTAAAATAAATCTCATATTTCCATGTATGGTATTATGTAAGCTAGGATGACCCATTAGAAGCTAACAAAACTTTGTTTTTGGTTTTCTTAGTGTTGTGTAAGTGCAACAATTATTTTTTCTTTCTTTCAAATGTTTTGTCCAAATATGCTCATTTTTAACTGAATATGGGTGGAGATGAACCAATAACTAATTTCTATGGAGATGTACATTTAGCATGGTCAGATAATTTATTTTTCTTCATTTTTTTGAATTTTTGTCTTGATTGTTATTTTTTTAGGACTCTATTATCCAATTAACAACCTCACTTGGAGAAAATGGACAACCATGGACTTCTCTTGTTTGGCATCTCTAGTATTTCTTTAATGAAGTGATTCTCATTGGATATTGGCATTTTATAATCGTGATAAATTTTCAATAATGGTAGAAAAGATGGGAGAGGTAGTCTAAGGTTTCATTTCATTTCCCTATAATGAAAATAATAACCTATGATTTAGCAGATAGCAAGTAGAGTAAGATTTAATTATTATTAATACTAGAAAGAACATAGTGGGAATTGATAGATCATAGACATGAAACTCAAAGATACCACATGGGCCAATGAACATATTTGTTAAAATTAGAGGGATAATATGGCATAAATGATGTCAAGATTCACATCAAAATGAAAGTGAGATTTCATAATATGTGCTTGGGATTTAAATTATTATGTTTGCATATTCTATTACATTTTATAATTATTAACTATTTATTAATATGTTGTAAACTGGTTTGAGTATGAGAATATGCATTGTTCATTTTTATGTGTATGGAGTTGAACATGCATCTTGTTTTAGATTTGAAATTAGTTTAAAGTTTATGATGGTCAAATTTGTGGTCTGAAATTTTGCAGTCTCTTGTTTAGCTGGAAAGTGTTAATTGTGTGGCTTCTATCAATGTTAGATATCATATCCGATGGAAACAAGTCTAAACAACAGTTAACAAAGAAAGAAGAGTAATTTTTTTGAATTACACTTAAGAGCATGTTTGATTTTTTTTAGCATTTCTAATTTTAATTTTGACACTCTCTTTGAGCTTTGTATAGGAAGTGTATATTATGCTAGTGCGAATATGAATGTGGAAACCATATAATGTGCTTGCCATGTACTCACACCTTTTATATGCTATAATAGGATTCACCCTCAAAAAATTTCCTCCTTTTTATTCTATAAAACCGAATTTCCATCACCTCTGTGTACCCAAAAAGAGGTCTTACAAGCAATCCAACTGAGACCTAGCCTATATACCTATCTGATCTAAATGAAATGCCTCTAATATGGTTATTTAACATGTGTATGTTACTTTATACTTATTGCATGGGTGTCTATAGCTACAGTTATCATAATGAACATGAGATTGGAAGTGATGATGAACTCCAAAGCAAAAGGTTGGTTGTAGCTTCCTGATAGTATGGTAACCCCACCACTCAAATATGGATGAAATATGATCTCAATGCAAAATATGAATATATTGATGCTAACATTTGTGCTCCAATGTAATCCAAAACCTAACAAAAATAAATTATATAGGCCATTTATTTCATTATATTTTCTTACAATATATAATAATATTTGAAAAGACAAATCCAAGATATATTATAGTTTTACTTGAATCTAAGGAAAATGGCAAAGAGTTATGAAGGAAACAGTGAGTGAAAGATTGAGGTGTGCCCCAGATATGTAACCAGTTGATAATATGACTATCATTACATCTAAGACACCTATAGCTACAAGGCCTATGAGGGTCATCTAACCCTATGTTTTTCCAATTACAATGACCATTGTAGTGCCATCAACTATGAGCATGAATGTCCGAATGAATTCTGCTACAGCCTTGAGTTAAGTTCATTAAACCATAAGTTGGAGATAATCTTTGGGGCAAGTATAATGAAAAAGGACATATCACACCCTTTTTTTAATGATGTGGACAAATATGTATGTTGGGTTTTTATTCTTAATAATGTTTAGAGAATTGAAGTGTAGCCCTGATGAGCTAATGCACTAGCCCTTCATGCAATATTGTGGTCTTACACTCACTTGAAGTGCACAACTAGAGATTAGTTCCATTGGGTTATGTTGCATAGTAACATATTAGTCATATTTTTTGGGTTAAAACTTATATTTTATTAGAAGTTACATATAAAAATAGATACACTACTTTGATCTTAGTATCATTATGCTCAACAACCATAATTATGCAAAGGAGTGCCATGAATTTTAGATATTATTACTTAAAAAAAGTAAAAGTTGGCATAGAACTCATATTATGTATAACAACAAGTACTCAACATAAACCTACCATACGCATAATTATCAATTAATTATAAAAAGAACATAAAAAATGACTAAAATATCTATAGCTTTTATATTATGCTTAAGCAAGAATGATATCCAAAAATCCATCATCATGATGCTTTCATACAATGGTATTTATACTTGTTTATCCTTGACCAAGTAATTATAACATAAATGACATTAGTAAGTGGCCAACGAACTCTTTATGAACTGAGAATTGTGGTGGTCTATTAACTAGTGTCTCCTAAGGACCCAAGCCTCTGTGCCCCATATATACTCGATCTATGCTAAATCATTGTTTCCATTTGTCTATCTCCTTGTAGTCTAGTGCAAAAATCTTGATGGATAAGGTCTGGGTGACCCTTGAGAATCCTTCATTAACCATCTCCCACTTCCCATGCACTCCCCAAGTCTTTTTTTATTATTATGAGTCCTATCATCTTAGCTTCCTCGTGGTTAATTCTCCTCTTTTATTGGGTCCTCTCGCATGGATGCCTCTGTTCCCTTGTTCTGTCATGCCTTATTAGTTTCACACCATGGTGCTTCTGCGCTAGTCTAGTTATGTGCCATAGTGTTTCTACACTATGCTTCTTTCATGCCATGTTGATTCCATGCCAAAATATTAAAATACTTAGACAAAATTTGGGGTCCAACATCACATATTAATCTCTTAGTTCATCTCAGAATAAGTCTCAGTGGTGGCTTGTGCCAAAAATTTAGGCCCCATCTGTCTAATCTACTTCTTGACATTATCCCAATGTGACAATGTGTCAAGCAAATTTGTAGTATTTCTTCAATGGTCACCTTAGCTTTCTTCATTTCCTTTGGTTGGTCATATGTCTCATTGGCCTTTTTTACCAATTCATTCAAAGACATGTTTCATCCTTATAGACTTCTTCTAATGTCAAGACTTCACTGACAACTTATCCTCAAAGGGCTAAAAAATTGGCATTCAATTGTTGGTGATGTGCATTTATTTTCTCTTCCATTGTTTCAACATCCTTGAATGATTTTGCATGCTCAAAACAATCCCTTGTTAAGAGGGAAGTATAAAACATTTGATACCTCTAGGATTCCTCTACATGGATCTGAGCCTTCAATATTTTATTTGATGATGTTAGCCTTTCAAAAATCCCATCCAAGATGGGGATGACTTACCCAACTCTTTTGAGGGCACATTTACATACTTCTATCACCTTGATGAATTTCTCTACTAATACCAGTGCCTCATTCCTCGATACAGGATGCTCTTTACAATGCTTCAAAAGGAGATTCACCAAGGTTTCCAATTTATTTATTGTGTCCCCATCGAGAGGCACTCCATCTGCTAGTGTTGGCTCTTAGCCCAAAATTTTCTTGCATAAATTTAGAGTTTTGACCTCAAAATATGTGGCCTCCTTTATTTTTTCTTCAAAACATCCACTTCTTCTATGAGTGCCTTTTAGGTGGTAACTTTTTTCTCTTACATACCCACTACCTGGGCATGTTTCTTCTCTACATCACGCATATTAGAGTTTAACAATATATTCTGGTGCATGACTTCAAAAGCCATTTTCTAGAATGTTGCACTGGTTTGTAGAGGAGTGATATTTTGGGGATAAACCCATAATGGTTTTGTCAATGTTGGAGCTTCAGGACCTAAGAGGAGGTTATCTTAAGAGATCTCAAAATGGCACTCCTCATTGTACATGTCCAATAGAAAGTACATATATCACCTTATGTTGAGTGTTTCATCTTAGGGTAGGAAGTGTAACCATAAGTATATCATCCTATCAGGGATGCCCATTTGATACTGAACACATAGATTGGTAGATGTATCAATAGTAGCTTCTTCTTCAGACCCATCAAAATCCTTCCCTTTGTTTGGGTCATGCTCCAATATTTCAACCTCTACATTAATAGCTAAATAAGTGCTACCGATAGCCATTTCACTCATCTATTGATCTTCACCATCCCCCTCTTTTCCATATGGACCCCCATGTCCAATGGTGAGTCTTCAAAGGTAGATTGATCCTCTTGCACTAAGGAGGGTGTCTTCTTAGAGTCAGATTCAGACTCTTCCTTCCAAGTTGTAGGTTATTCCTAATCGGGCTCTTGTGTTGGTATTCCTTGTGGTATAGTCCTTGATGATGAAAATTTTAGGGGTGATGCTTGTGAAGTTGTCTTAGAAGGTGAAGGCAGGGGTAGAGGAATGTGTTAAGGAGAAGATGGGGGTGGAGGGACTTGTGGAGGTGTAACTTTGGGTGGATAAGGTCAAGGAGGATAAGATCGAGGAGGAGTAGGTCAGGGAGGAGAAGGTCTCAGTGGAGAAGGACAAGGAGGAGAAGGTCTTGGTGGAGAAGGGATAGGCTGCAATGCTTGGGTATTCCTCTACCATTTTGGAGGAACCTACTCTAAGCTTGTGTTAGCATCATTCCCAGCCTACTTCTTCTTTGTCAAATGAGGTACTAGTGGTTTCTCTTGTATGCTTTTTGCCCTTTGAGCTCTTATTCCTGGCCTATAGCATGTAGAATAAATTATGCACATATTCTCCCATCAATATTGGTTTAACCTTAATTTTGGTTTGGTTAGTTTCCCTTTTCTCCCTATAGGCATTCTTGCCAAGGTAAAAATACATCTTCCAGAGAGTGTGAATCTCTAAGTCAATTTTGTCTACCTCTAAGGCAATCGACTATCCAACAAATATGCATTTTACCAGGTTGATAAATTAATGCACTGAAAAGGCATATGGTAGCTTCAACCATATGGAGAATTATCTATAAGGGACCATCTGGATGCATGCCAATGAGAAGTGTTGCTTCACATCGAACTAAGCTTGCTCACCATCTAGGTTCGACAAGTCATTTAGAATGCACCATTCATTCTTGAATGCCTCCATTCCATCAAACCAATACATCATTTTTATTTTGTATGTGGCGATGATGTTTCCTAGGCACATGAACACCTTACACCATTCATAAGGAGACTTATTTTTTGGTAGGTATGCCCACTTCAGTGACATTGTGGTGTAATTAGGTACATTGATCTCATCAGACACCATCAATAGCAAAAATACTCCCCATGGAAACCTATGACTAGGTATCTAATGGGTCTTCTCCACATCCTCAATGATTTTATGGCTAAAGCACATAACCAAATTATACTTCAATCCCTCATTAACTTGGTGGGTGATGTAAATGTGGGCCATTTATGCATCTTTTTAATGATTGGTGTCACTGAGCTTGGTCATTATAATGTGTGCCACAACTCAGAGGGTAGGATCCTACAGGTTATTATCATGCATGGTGTGGCCCTAATTTTAATAATCAGTGTTGTGTTTGTTTGTTTTTTCTCATCAAAGTCCCATAGGTTATATGCTACATCTAATTTTGAACATTGTAGTGCCAACACCTTACTTATCCTCTCAGGTGTGATCTTCATGTTGCACTTGGTGAAGTAGAGGTAGTCCTCATAGATGTGTGAGAGTAGGAACTTGATTACCTCCATGGGTTTTCTAAAGTAAGGTAGATTAAATAATTATGTCTAAGGTGTTGAAGATCTTGAGGTCATACACCAATTGGTTCTCGATATTTTGGTGGTTAACCCAGTAGTCATTCTGCAACTCAACCTCATTCCCAGGTTGATGATGGTTGTAATAAAAAATTATGAAAGTGGTACCTTTGAGATCCAGTTCTCCATGTGCAGAGCCATCTTTGGGTAATGCATTTCTTCGATCATCAATGACAAGGGTGGAGATGATTGTGTCTTCTTTCCCTGATGCACCATAATAACTTCTTCTCTTTCTATGCATTGTGCCTACTCTTCAAGGGTTTCTCTCTAATGAATATTGCTTCTACCCCAAGTGCTTCTTCTTCCTCTACTTTCAATGGTAATGGATCAGTCCTTAAGGCCTTCTCCTTAGGTTGCATCACCCTCCAAGGAGCTTGAAGGTTGAGGCACAATCATCCAACATTCTCAAAATAATATGTGATTATTGTGTCAATGACTTTGGCTTTTCATGCTTCATTGCCCTCTAATGGTGGACTTCCCCTGCAACTTGTAACTACAATTTTTCCCTGTCTTGGTCATGTCTTACAGTTAACCTTTGTTTTACTTTTGTAGATTGATGCTTGGCACAATACATGTTTATTGACTTGCGAAGTTTCATATACTCGCTCTGGAATCACTCTAGATCAAATCATTCTTCGACTCTGTATTCATAAATGAAAGCAAAGGTGAAATGTAAAAATGAGCTCACTTGTATTTTTATAGGCTCGAGGGGGTTAACCCACATTTACTACCCCCATTCCTGTCATCCATCACTTCTCATCATTAATGCAATTTTAATAGCCACTATTCTTCGACCATCTCTTCTCACCATAAATGCATTTAATGGTTTTGTCTTGTCATGATGTTGGCACATTTATTATAACCAATATTTTTTCACATTAATGACACATCCCATCTTGTGCCTTCCTTTGAAGTGGAAGATAGTTGTGTCCTGCACTTTTTTATAGAGTGTAAGATATTCATTCTATTTATTTTTAATCTTCAGACTATTTGGTGAGAATACCCTATCATAGAGTTATATAACTTGTGCCTTAAATAACTTGCATGGCTTAAGTAACTTGCACACTTTAATTAACTTGCACGCCTATCTTTAATCATGAATTCAGATACCTTTTACCCCAAACTAAAATTATGTCATGCTCCTCCATAAAAAATACAAGTACAAAGCTTAAGCTACTCTATAGTAAAGACATGTTGCACACACCAAGGCAATGATTTTATTAAAAATAAAAATCCTAGACTAATGGCATAAAACTTATTGTTATACAAATCTAACACTATGCCAAGGGATTGTTTATTGTGGCTTTTGACATTTTAGAGGACATGAATGTGGTTTCAGATCACATTTGGTAATGGGATCAACACCATTTGTTGATTAAACCTTGGTACCTAGCCTTTAACCCCATCACTGAATCATTCAATTCTAGACCTATATAGGTTTGAATGCCACATCTCCCATTCCATTTTTGGGTTAAATACTACCTCAATACTATTATTAGTAACTTGGGTCATTTCCTATTGATGAATTATTGTACAATGAGTTGACATTACACCACATATGCTCAAATCCTTATTAGTATAAATATTTCAAATAAACTAACTAAAAAAATGGATCTGAAAGTAGAGGATCAATCTTGGACATAATCCATTGATTACAAGGGTAAAGATGACGTACATTTTTTGGAACATGACATTTGGCTACATACTATAATAGTTCCAAATAAAAGTGGAGACATCTTGATCGAAGGAGGCCCTTACATATATTCTTAGAGTGGGAGGCATTGAAAATTTTGAGAGTGTAGATTCAAATTCAACTTTGGAAGCCCTTGTCTCATATTAAAAAAATTACTAAAACTAGAGAGGCAGAATCTAATCCACTAGATCTGGTGATTGATAATACTTTGGTGAGAAATCATATGGTGGATAGAGCCATGATAGAACCAAAGGCTATCCTAACTAAAGGTAAGGTAACTTTTGTTTCAAATTGGTGTAAACACGAGCATGGGGAGACTAATTAAATTCTTCCATTATCTCTCATGTTTCAGAGGTTACAAACAATCCATTGACACACAACACATTTCATCAAACACTTATATGTCCTACTATAAAGAATTAATTGCATTCATAAATCACAATGTATTACAATCATATACATGCCACAAATTAGATTATTGAATACATGAAAACATGGAGGAATAATAATCTTACACTTTCTAATTCTACTCAAAACTTCTACCTTCAAATTGGTAGTTTCACAAATGCTTACAGACCTCTTAGACTAAGAAAATAAAAAACAATGTAATTTTGGTATTTTTTATAGTAAAGCCCCTTAAAATGAATGTAATTTTGATCATATAAGTGGAATGGATGACATTTGGTCCTCTCCTAGTGTTTTTTCCCCTTCAATAGTCATTTCATTATCTAACAAGGATTCTTCATATTCCAAACAACTCATGAAAATGACCAAACCTGTTTTAGGCAAGTATAGACCTTGTAATTGGGTTTACACTAAGTAAAATAAGAAAGGAACATTTTTGAGTTTAACTCAGCCATTACCATGTTCAAAAATGGTTTAAGGAAAAGGACAAAACATGTTTCATCATGCATAACTATAAAAAATGGGTTCTAAACATGAAACAAACCTTATACAACACACTTTTTGATATTCCTAGACCTTGTCAGGTGAATAACATTGCATAGACCTAGTAGAGTCTTTTCAAAGTGCCCAAAACCATCTCAAAATGATAAGTCCCAGTTGGAATTTGTTCTTTGATTAACATAGATTGAAGAATGAAATGTGTTCAAGAATTAATCGAGTGAATACTCCGATTTACATTGAATTGATTATTGGTCTCTCACAAAACCAATTTAGATCTATTCTACCACATAGCGCTTGTTTGATAATCAAAGTATGTACAAAGACTTGTTTGGGTGTTTACTCCTACTAAAAGCTATCATCCTTCATTAAAAACAATAATGACTCCATCGAGCCAAATAAACTGACTAGCAAGGTGAACAACTAAACACAACTGCTAAGATTGTTTCAATATTTCTATCTCTGAAAAACATTGTGAAGTTCAACACATCCAATCTCAAACTCATTGGGGTTATGTGTTCCCACAAAACAATTCCAATTAGTATTCAATGGAGTATTATTCCCTCACAAGATCAGTTCATATTTCAAGCTCCTAATAAACATTGTCTAAGCTTGATACTTAATCTTGAGTCAAATGTTATTTTTCTATAGAATGCAAACAATACTTCTCCCCACCCAGTCAAGTATCTAACTCCAGAAAACAAAGAAAGCATTCATTGAATCATGTAGACCACTACATAATCAAAATACATGTTAAATGATCAAATTACCAAGAGATGATTGGGGATAGATATTTAGAAATCACTATAGCACCATGCTTAAAATATTACAAGACCTAATCAGGTTATGAAACTTGATTCTCAAAGCAACATCAACTAATAAAGACAAGACCAATTCAGGCCTTTGAAACTTGAATACAAAGGCAAAATTAAAGAAAATAATGGAAATAAGAATGTACTTTGTATAAGGTGATGCAATTACTCAAGGCCTTGGATGCTCCTACATCAGACGCCTGATGTTTAAAAATGGGTGCTTTGGCTTGCATGGTCGGGATAAGTAGCAAAGCTACTCTTTTGGTCATGAAGCATAGTGACCATGGCATCCACTTCCAAAATACCAAGTAAATTAAGTATTTGTTCTTTATTTTTGCCATTTCTAGATCCTACATGTTGGTTTTAATCATGTTCTCTTCTCATATCCACTCTCTCTTTCACTCCTTATGGTATTTGACTCATCATAATCTCTCTCCTTTGTGGACTTTGACCCATCATAGACCATCTTCCTTGGCCAAACACATAACCATATCTCATTCAACTCACTTGTGGGATTAAACCCAATCTCATCTATCTACCACCACCTAAAGCCCCTTGGATTTGTTCACTCATTATCCAACCAAATTTTGGATCACCTTCCACAACATCACATATCCATGTTTGTAACTACTTACTCATGGCTGCAATCTCATTTATCACTCCCAATCTCAACACAATTGAACTAACATACACTAGGGAATCCAAATGATAGCCCATACCATCATGAATCACTTCAAGGATAGTTTTAACCTTCAGACCCTTCAGCTACAACATCAACTTATTCCTCACATGTTAGGGTTGACATGCACATTAACAACTCCTCCTAATTGATGAGCTCATAAAACTCACTCTCTATACCTATAACACCAGGTTCCTCAACATATCCTTGAGCTGAATTGAAACTCAGCCACATTCTATCATATATCACCATGTTACAATCTTGTTTCACATCAAGATTTGGCTTTCTAAATCCTTCACCATTCTACCTAATCCATATGACAGTATTAAATGTTCTTGGGACAACTCTTCTTCCTCAATTGGTTGAAAATGAGCCTCCACCTACATATATCCTTGAGAACCAAATTTATTCCAGGCTCTATAACCCTCCCTGGTTTCCATATTAACTTGAAGACACTCACCCAAGATGGAATATCATCACTAACTATCTCTTCAATCACTACTTCCATATAAATCACTCGGTCCCCTTAGTCAGCTTCTTCACTCCACTTATCATACAAATGAAAATGATAAACTACACCACACTTAGTCCTCTTATTCATTATCTTATCCATAATTAGACCTACACATTTGATCTAGGCGACACTTCAGGAAACAATTTGGGTGACACTTCATGCGATAATTCAGGGCAAAGGTTTTACCCCAATTGGTGGCAGAACTTTTGGGAGCCATAACTTTTGAACCATAACTTTGTTTGAATCCCAATTTAAACTGTTGGAAAGATAAGAATGAGGAGAACATGATGAGATGGCACAAATTTATGCTCAGTGGGTTTTGACCCTCAAAAACCCAATGGAAGTGCCCACAATTTCAATTTTAATAGTGTTGTCTAAAAATATAAAAATTATAAAAATAATAATTTTTTGAATTATGTGTTGTTGTAAATCATGGAAATCAAACCTTATCATCTCCCTCAATATTTATGACCTTACATATCCTCCTCCTACCTTCAAAGTATGTATAAAAATAGTTGTATCTTGAGAAGGAGATCAAACATCTCTTTCCAGAGATAAGCATATGTTTTATGTAATTTTTGTGAGCAATAAAACATCTCTTCCTAGAAATAACATTATATGATTGTGTCATTTTGTGTTCTAGAATTATCTTTCAACCAAAACCTATGAGTTTTGGATTAGTGGTATCAGATTGGTCTGTCTTGAGAGTGTATGATCCCAAGGATGAGGTCAGAGTACAAGAAGCTTGGGTGGAAAACAATAGACCTCATAGACTATCCACCTATTCACTTCAAACAAACTCAAATGACAGAGACACCGAGACATACGATCCATTAAAATAAATGGTGAATGAATCCCTCTAGTAGTAGTAAGCAGAAATGCTATAAAATTTCATCCAAATTCTCCAACAAATCTCGATGGGAAATTTTGGCTCCTCATCTGCTCTCCCTGGCCATAGAACATCCTTTCAATGCCCCAACACCCTTCAAGGTTTAGGTGAATTTTGATATCCATACATTTGAAGCCAACATCAAGGTTGATGTAGTATAAAATTGGTTGGATCTATTATCTTCCCATTTTTTTGTAAATAAATTCACCGATGGAGAAAAGATTACTTTTGCTCTTCTGAAAGCATCACTGCCTGTCAAAAATATGTGGGAAGTGTAAAAGAAGAGGTTTAGTATAGATGCCATTGGCCTTGACATATAACCTATTTGGGATGATTTAATGGAAGTTGTAAAGGAATAATACTACCCCATTGGAGCATATGATGATATGTTCATATAGTGGTAACAAATTTGCCAAGGTAAGGAATAATTTGTTTAAAATTACACTGACATTTTTCATTCTCTATCTATGAGATTGGGCATCCAGGAAAGTGAGAAACATAAGACTCAAATATTATGGTGGAATAAAATGGTATATATGGGGGGAAATTGAACTCTTCATTTTGAAAACCCTTGGTGAGGCGTACAAGTTCATGGTGAAGATTGAGCAGAAGCATGGAAGGAAGAATACGAAAAATCAGCCTTCAAAATGGAAAAATGACAAAGAAGGTCAAACACAAGGCCAAAATTGGAAGAAAAAGAAGTTTCAAGATAAGAAACACTAGAATGGGAATACTGTAAAATGGTGTGATTACCACAAAACTAGAACTCACTCTAAAGAATAATTTTGAGCCATCAAGTCCCTACTTTCTGAGTCACAATCCACAACATCTACTACTTTGCCTTATACACACCTTACAATCGAAGAGGATGAAAAACAAGTTGTAGATGTTAAATTTGATACCATCGTTACTTCATCATAGACCTATGAGGAAAGGCTAGATGATAAGGAAAGGTTGTTTCACTCTAGATTATGGGTGAAAGGTAAGACCTTGCATTTAATTCTTGATAGTGGGAGTCAAAAGAATTTAATCTTTGCTAATCTTGTGAAAAGTCTAAATATTTCCATGAAGCCTCACCCAAAGCCATATAGTATTGGATCATTGAGCCCAAGGAGAGACCTCCGTGTCACCCACCAGTTTCTTCTTTCATATGTAATAAAATGTTTCCAAGATAATGTCTTGTGTGATGTGATCAATCTGGATGTTTGCAATGTACTTCTCGATCAACTATTCATGTATGATAGACATGGAGTCTATGAATCAATAACCCAAAGGATCACCCTCACTCTTATAATGTGGTACTATAGGGTACCAGAGGTACCACCTCCCACATCTATCTTCCTGATTATTACCAAGAAATGTAAGAGGTTGGTGGAGAAGATAAAGAAATTCATTCTCATGATGGTCAAGCCATAGAGATCTAAGAATTTCAATGTTGTAGCCTTGAATACATAATCAACATAACAAAATTAGATGGGTCAAATCATAGGAGAATATGATGACTTATTCAAACCATCCATGGGAGTTCCACTTCATTATCAAGTAAAACATTCTATCAATTTGGTCCCAGGATCACCTTTGCCTAACATCCCTATGTATTACAGATCAATTCTAGAGAATGATTAGCTAAAAAGGTAGATTCAAGAATTGATTCAAAAGGGTTACATCAGGAAAAGATCTTCACCCTATGAAAGCCCAATTATCCTAGAGCCAAAGAAGGATGGAACATGGAGGCTTTGCATTAACTATCGAGCCCTAAACAAAATCACTGTGAAGAATCACTACCCACTCCCCAAGATTGATGACCTACTAGACCAACTTTGCGGTGCAAAGTTCTTCACCAAAATTGATCTCAAATTTTTCTATCACCAAATTCCTATCAATCCCACTGATGTTTGGAATATTACATTCAAATCCAAGGAGGGGCTCTTTGAATGGTTGGTTATGCCTTTTCACTTGACTAATGCACTTGCAACCTTCATGAGGATGATGGATGACATCATATGACCCTTCACCAACTCATTTATGGTTATCTACCTAGATGACATATTCATATACAATAGAACATGGGAGGAACATCTGCAACATGTTCATAAGGTGCTTCAAACTCTTTAGAAGCAAAGTTGTATGCAAATCTTAACAAGTACATAGTCATTATGGATATATCTTAGGTAATATTCAATGGGACTAAGGTCACTAATAATTGCTTCGCACATAGTGTGGAGAGTGATACACAAATTCATCCTTGGAGAGGAATAAGATAGTGTTGAGTTCATGTTCTCCTTCAATAAATGCCAAAACTAGGTACTCATATGTCAATCTTCATAAACATACCATGCCCTTTCCCAGGTTCATAAAGTTATATAGAATGCATGTACCCACAAGTACTCTCATAAATAAGACTCTTCAGCTCTATACATTGACTCAAGGCCTCTTTATGGGGTTTAGGTGTTTGTACTCTACTATATCTTATTGTTACCTTGACTAGGTTATCATGATAGAATCGATGATGCAAAGTAGAGTGTACTTGATCCCAATGGAGAAGTCTCTCATGATGGGTTCACCACCATATTGAGGTTGTACCATCAAAGAGATGAACCAAGGATTATATACGATCATTGTTAGATTTATAAAATTCTTTAAGGCATTGGAAAAAATTGTGGACTTTTATTTATCCATGGAAACATGGGGCTTCATTGAGTCTTTTTAGAGGTGCACCTATCATTGGTCCCCTCATGACTTGGCTGATAAGGAGGTGAACAAACCTGTGGCACTTATGATACTAGTGAAAAACATTCTCTTGACTACAAATGGCACTACACACTCTTTTAGTGAGATCATAGTCATCATGTGCTCAACAATTACAAGCATTATTTGCAGTATCAAAAAGGGACTGAGTGTTCATCCATCAGAGGATGTCTTCAGGGGTAGGATCACATTGCTCATCATCTCTGATAGTGACATTACATATGTGTTTAATATCTTCTTCCACATTAATAGGTTCTATGTATGGAGGCCCATGTGTTTGATATAGGCAAATAACAATGCATTGATCAACATTCTCAAAATTGATGTAGCACTTTTTGAAACCTAAGTCTGTGTTGTTTACATAACACTAAGGTCACCCCAATAGATCTAGGAAGTCATCAACCTCTGCTAACTCAAGAAATTCAAAGTTAGCTTTGAAAGGTACTCCAAGTATATCAACTATTGCATTCTTAAGGACACCAATCGATAACACATGAGTTTTATTAGCCATAAACAATACATGTGGTGAAGGTTGTAATGTCAGACTAGCCATATTATACCAAACATCTTTAGTGAGGATGTTAACATCAACACTAGTGTCAACTAAAATGTCCTAAATTACCCAACCGTTGATGTTATAACCAGTCAAGTTGTACTTAGAAAATACAATAGATTTTTTTTTTTAAATAAAAATTAACATTAATTACTCAAAATAAACAATACAATATACCATAACCATAATAAATAATAATAGTACTTCAAATTCAACAACTACATAATATAAATCATATACAACTTCAAAGAAAGCCAAATGCAATAAGACATAGTTATGGCTGGTCTGACTATACATCTGCTAATCAAATATACAAGAATATAATACAATTACATTCATTTAGGCATATGGTTAATACAATAATGGATACCAAATACTCTGGAGCCTGAGTCATGCCAACTCATGTATCCCAGATAATCTCAAGCCTCATCTCTAGGCAGTACTGTAGTGGAAGAGGGAGAGCATCATTCAAGTGTTTTACCACACTAACCATGGACCAATGATCCCCTGCACAAACCCCTATCAGTAAATGGCCCTCCCTTCAAGGATAGGTAGATAAAATGGTTCAAAAATCCACTGAGATATGTTAGTACCCCATGTCCTTATAAGATTTATAAAAATATGCAGTGTACCATAAATAAATATATTCTAACATAATATCCCAAAACATGCAAATCAAACATATGAAATACATAGGCTTAAGTTTTCAAATAATATTTGATCACTAGATTGATCATTTCACACAACCACTTGATCGGACTATCCTACATTGGTGGTGCTACCTATGCTAGTGGAACCTGTCGCACTACCTATTAGCATCATCAATGTGAACTTTAATATATATAACCTAGTATATAATTCAAAACTCATATAGATTACATCCTCCATGCAATAATATCATAATTAACTCAAAAATTCATATAGATTTTTTTTCCCAATCATAATACCATATCACATGTTATACATAAGAATAAGCAATGAATACTTTTAATTCAACCATGCATGAATGAATCAAGCATTAATCTAACTCATTCAGTAATAAAGCCTACAGTTCGTACCACCCGAGTATGTTTCACATTCATATAAAGTTGTAGGTTTAAAATTACTATAATAATACCCAAGCAATAATCCCCATGACAACCCATATCATCATAGTCCAGGGTTCTAAGGTACTACTAGTTTTCTCATAATCAATTACACTAAGTAATCACATTAAGATGGAAGCATACACTCTTAATTAAGGAAATATAACTATAATGAACAAGCCATACTATACATATAATTATATCTTAATATTCATTTGTACCCACAAGATTATATGCATATCTAAATGATATCCTATCAAATGCTACACCTATTATTCAAGTAACAACCACTACATATATGTTTATGTAGGTGTGGGTCAAATACAGTATGTACTATCCAGGGAATTTTTGTATTGTATAACTCTACGGCATCCCACTATCATAGCTCATTATGCCCAATGCACCCTACTAAACATGAAAAACAATCTTACTTGAAATTATTAAACCAGATAATAGGGAATTATACCACCCGAGTATACCCTCGATCTTCTTGCACAATAATAATAACATAGTGCACCAACTTATGTGTAATTTTCAAGTAGACATCAAATTAATAGCAAAGAATCAAATATCAGATAAACTTGTTATGCTCTTCCATTCATTTACTTTATCTATTCCTAAAAGGTTGTACCAAAAAGGTTAGTCTTTGGTTCCAAAACTAGTTAACAACCTATTGTGCAAAGTTATAGGCATATGTCCCAAAATACCTTTATAAGTTAAATTGACATCTAAATATTTCTATGGGTTATCTCAACCTGACCTAGAACTTAAACCATATGGGTATGGTTTTACACAATGTCTTAGATTACTAAAACGTTACCCATAGCATACCGTTAAATTAACAATCTATCTTTCCAAAAAAGCTCAATATAATTGGTTAATAGGATGTAACCAATAATCAACTCAAACTATTATATTATGCCTCATAATTATACTCAATATTTAATATTATTTCTATTTATCAAATTTTTATATTTTAATATTCCCTTCTTAATTCATGATACTTATGCTCAAACCGTAATATGGAAATCTGAAGCACAAACTTAAGTTCCACTGAACATTCAATATAACATTTAAGAGGAAACATAATTTATTTTACCAATTTGCTTTTTCGAGAGAAGCGCGGTTTTTAAATTGAATAAAGTTTATCCTAATAAACTCAATGATTTATTTATATGAATAAGCGTTTAATAAGTAACTCACTATTTTTATTTACATTTTTGACTTGAAAAATAAAATAAGACTCAAAAGTCTATATATATATATATACCCAGCTATAATTGGTGATTTACTAAATGCTTCTAATTTAAATTATAGCTTAGTTTTTAAATTAAATACAAATTATTTAAATAAGTAACTTATTTAGCATTCAATTATGGTTTAATCCAGCATTCACAATTATAGGCCCAATGACTTTACCTAAACAAGAAATATACACAGTTACTCATAATTAGGCTTAGAGCCACCAGTTTGATAACTTCACCAACTAATTTAAACTCAGTCATAATATACTTTCTAGCAACTCCTCACTGACCTAGCACTCTAAATCGAAAACACAGTTTAATATATACTCAATGTTTGATACACACATATAAAAAACAATGATTTATTTTCATATGACTCATCATCATTTAATAAATGTACAACAACGTATTTTTTTATTGACACAATACTATCTAATAAATATATTCATTCTTCTAAGTTTGGCGACTTCTACAAAGTGACCCTACACTCAAAAGGACTTCAACGATTTATACTAAGATAGTAATTTCCTATTAAATACATAGTTCAAAATAGATATATTTAATTATGATGAAATCAAAACTTATTCTCAATGCCATAGTCACCTTATATTCAAACTAGATGTCATATATCATTATGCTTGGGCATTTCAACATTACAAAACTAAAGGAAATAATTTTTTATAGCAAGATTAAGATGAGGGAGAGGTTCAAATCAATTATGTCTTTATTTGCTTATTCAATATGTCCCAAAAACATGGTTTTCTAGGACTCTTTTATGTTGTATAGTAAGATCCTTGCACATGAAAAATATGAAATCTCAACTCATGAATAAGCTCAAGGAGAGAATATCACTCAAATAGTAGTATATTAAAAGAGAAATGTTATATAAAATAAACCATAAGCTTTATCCACTTATAAGTTCAGCACAGCTTTTTGATAAACACTACACAACTAATACAACATTTGCAGGCTTGAATAAGGAGTTTGGTAAAAAAAATAAAATGCAGCTGTAACAATTCAATCACGTAGTCATTGAAATTACTGATCAAAAATTAAGACGCTAATAATTTTAATTAAAACACACCAAATTTGATGGGATAAAGGTCAACTAGAGGCAAAATGAAATTTTTAAGTGGCAAAGATTAAAAATAAAATGTCATAGTGGAACACACATTGATACTCAATCATATATATGATGCAAGCAAATTAGATATATAAGAACACTGGGTCAATATAAACATAGTCTTTTCTATGTATGTAGGCCAAACTTTACTGCGTGACTTTACATAGTCTGCAAAAATATGTAGATTAAAGATAAGATTAGATACAAACCATAGCCATTATAGGGTGAGACCAAGAATGAGCAATCAAAGATATGCAAGGCACTAAACTTAAAATTCTAACTCAGAATTACATCCAAACACTATTAATTAATTTGCAACACCTACCTCAACATTGCTTCCTGATAGAAGATTTTCCTAACTCCTCCATTATGCCTTTACACCTCTTTTCCTCTGCTTCTTTTTTATGCTTTTTCTCCTTTCTTTGTCCATGTCCGTGTGTTTTTCTCCAAAAAAAATTCTCTTATCTAAAGACTTCTTTCTATTATATTTCGGCACTAACCCTTTTTGCATGACAAGTCTCTATATTTATTTATCCATGCAAACTAATAAAATAATCTAATTTTATATTTATCATATGTTAAAACATGCAAATTAGCTAAAATAATTATAAAATTCATTTTTCAAATAAATTTCAAGCTAATTCTAATTTTAGCTTTAAATTGCATTAACACATCTACATGTAATTTTACTAAATAATGATAATTAATTATTTAAATGCAAGGTAAAATAAGTCATTGATTACATTTTACTTGTAAGATAATTATTTTTGCAATAATTATATTCATTAACACTATTATTTATTTTTTTAAATTAAAATAAAAAACCAAATCAATTAAACTAAATAAATTAAATGCATACTAAAATTAATTTCACTCACACAAAATATAATCACAAGCAATAATTCATAATTATTTACTAACATTTATGCCTATCATTTAAAATCTAGGTGTGTGTGTGTAGAGTCACTAGCATTTCCACTAGTATTTCCTCCAATCGCTCCATCTAGCTGACACTCTTTGATGACACTCTCCCTCATCAAGCTCTGAGAGTAGGACCTATCCTACATCCACCTCACAACAAATAGGGAGTTAATCTAAGTCATCATAAACCAATGATGCAAAATTTATAATTATACATCCTTAATGTATAGAATAATAAAAATATAATTGTTATCCAATGTATAATAATCAATAATACTATTGTCCCATACAATTATATGTCAATTTTCTTAAATCAAAGCAATGGTAATCAGATATTAACCACACTAGTCAATAGATTAAAGGTTAAAATTTTGTAGGGTGAAATCATGATGTGACATCCTCACCCCCTAAAACTAGTCATCACCCCGATGACTCTTATTCAGGGAAAAGTTATGATTAACAAATAGAGTTTAATAGCGTAAAAACATAGTATCAAATATTATATCATGCAATTAAATGCAAAACTTACCTGAAGAACTTCTACTAGATCTCCTAATTAGCACTATTCTTAGAGAATTGGTCCCATATGACCCTATTTTGTGACATTTCCTAATATGTGACCAAGTTTCATGAAATTCACTTTATACTGATTGGTTCTATCCTAACCACTCTGAGGTCTAGAACCATAAGAAAACACTAATAATAAATTGATACAAGTTTAACTGATATCTCAACAACATATGATTTCATCACAAAAGTCAAAACAAATGATCATACAATTGAATTTGGAAAGTTCTACCGGTCAAGCCTCAAATTCGGCAAGTATGTCTGTCAAATCCAACTCAGTATCAATCAAGTCAATATGAGGCTAAGTAGGATATTATCCTATCGCTTAGAACTCATGTTCCTATCTCATCAATCATCCCTTAGGTCTCCATGATTAGATGATCTTCAAAAGCTGTACAAGGTTCACAAATATATTCTAATATATCATAAAAAGCAATATAATATGCTAAAATATTCCATACATACTAACATATACACAATAAAAATCATACAATCATCCTGAGATTAAATTCAAAGTTTCTACTAATCAATCAAAACTAGTATCATATCCTATAATTTAACCTACAGTATAATATTCATAGTAAAAAAGAAATAATACCATAATTAACATAGCATACAAAAGCCAAGGATAATACCATCCTTACAATCTTACAAGTGAGACAATGTCTCTTTTCCTATGCAACAATTAAAAAAATTATATCAACCCTTAGGCTTACCAAGATGTTCTACACATCTTATACCTTACATGCTCTTGGCAAAAAGGTACACATAGTACTCTTCAAAACAACATGCTTCAAAAAAAGAATACTATTAGTCTGAATAAAGGTATATAATAACATAATAGTTATAATCAACTATAGTATAAATTCATTATTAGCCACTCCTCATGATCAAGTCTATAATTTAGAAAAAATGATGACTCTAAAAAGCCACAATTAGATAGTAGAGAACTAGCATTGCATAAACCAAAACTTCCTACATACCCTCACATGGTAGAAGGAACATCGTAATCCAAGTTGTCAATCACTATTCAATTACCAAACTTGTAAGTGTAGTACGATAAACTACTTCTACAATTGGGAAAAAATATGAACCACAAGGATGCATCAACAAGAAGTAGAAACACCATCCCACAAACTCAAGGGAATAAGATCAAGCAACAATTCAGAAACAAGTTTCTACCTAAGAAAACTCTAAAACAATATCTTGTACATAAGAATCTTCTTGATAGCTTAAAAGGGTGTAAGAGAAGAGTGAAAACATAACAACTCACCTCTAAGCTAAATAAGAAAGATAACACTTCTCCAAAGTCCATAAAAGTATAAGGATGTTAATCTACACAACAAACTCCTATCACAAAGGAATATCAAACAAGACATCTTTATTCAACTACAAAAAAATTTCCACTGAGCCAGGTGGTGCCAAACTAAAATGGTCTCATAGGATTCCTACTCTTAGAATCTATGTAAATAAGACACAAAAATAATGCATATAAACCTTATCATAGTTACTTAAGTGAGAAGCACTCCATGCTTTTAATACACTCACAAAACCTAAATGGTGAAGGTGATTCAAGAAAGACAAAAACACACTCAAAGTGTTCAATCTAAAGATTGAAAACATGGTAGGAAACTCTAGTTCACAACTCAAGAGCTAAGCTATGAACTCACCTACCCAATCACTATACACAACCATCACCAACAAGACACTCAATACCCTTTAGCAATTCTAATGGGGAATGAACACTCTAAGGTACACACTCAATAAATCAAACATACATTCACAATTCTCCTTTATGTTAAACAAAAGGTAAGAAAATGCCAATGGACTCATTAGGTCCTAGATTTCAAGCCAAAACTCTGATATCGCATGTTACAACCCCTCAAGTTGTACTTAGAAAATGTAGTAGATTTTTTTTATCAATAACAATTAACATTCATTTAACAAAATAAAAAATACAATATACCATAATCATAACAAAGAACAATAGTACTTCATATTCAACAACTGCATAATATAAATCATGTACAACTCCATAGAAAGTCAAATACAATAGGACACAGATATGAATGGTCTGACTATACAACATCTGCTAATCAAATATACAAGTACATAATATAATTATATTCCTTCAGGCATACAAACTAATACAATAATAGATACCAAACTCTCTAGAGCTGGAGTCATACCAACTCATGTATCCCAGATAATCTCAATCATCATCTCCAAGTAGTACTACAATGGAGGAGGGAGAGTATCATTTAAGAGCTTTACCACACCAACCATGGACCAATGATCCCCCACACAAACCCCTATCAGGAAATGGCCCTCTCTTAAAAAATAGGTACATAAAATGCTGTGAGAATCCATTGAAACATGCTAGTACCCTGTGTTCTTATAAGATTTATAAAAATATGTAGTGTAGCATAAACAAATTCATTCTAACATGATATCCCACAATATGCAAATAAAACATATGAAATACTTAGGCCCAAGTTTTCAAATAATATTCAATCACTAGATTGATCAATTTCACACACACTACTTAATCGAATTATCCTACATTGGTGCTACCTAGGCTAGTGGAACCTATATCACTACCTGTTAGCATCATCAATATGAACTCTAATATATATATATATATATATATATATATATATATATATATATATATATATATATATATATATATATATATATATATATATCCATGCATAAATGAATCAGGCATTAATCTAACTCATTCAAGAATAAAGCCTATAGTTCATACCACCCGAGTATGTTTCACATTCATATAAAACTATAGATTCATAATTACTACAATAAGACCCAAGCAATAATCGCCATGACAACCCATATCATCATAGTCTAGGGTTCTAAGGTACAACTACTAGTTTTCTCATAATTGATGACATTAAGTAGTCACATAAACATGAAAGCATATGCTCCCAATCAAGCAATCATAACTATAATGAACAAGTCATACTATACATATAATTCTATCCTACAATATTGTATGCATTTCTAAATGATATCCTATCAAATGCTACACCTATTATTCAAGCAACAACCACTACATATATGTTTATTTAGGTGTGGTTCAAATAAAATATGTACCATCTAGGTATTTTTTGTACTATAAAACTCTACGTCATCCCACTATCATAGCTCAGTGTGTCCAATGCACTCTACTAAACATGACAAACAATCTTACATTGAAATTATTAAATGAGATGATAGGTAATTATACCACCACAGTTTATACTTGATCTTCTTGCATAATAATAATAACATAGTGCACCAACTTATATATAATTCTAAAGTAGTCATTCAAATTAATAGTAAAGAATCAAATATCACATAAACTCATTATGTTATTCCATTAATTTACTTTATCTATTCCTAAAAGGTTGTACCAAAAAATTTATAGTCTCTGGTTCCAAAACTAGTTGACAACCTATTGTGCACAGATATAGGCATATGTCCCAAAATACCTTTATAAGTTTATTTGACATCTGAATATTTATATGGGTTATCTCAACCTGACCTAGAACATTAATTATTTGGCTATGTTTTTACACAAGGTCCTAGATTACTAAAATATTACCCATAACATACCGTTAAATTAACAATCTATCTTTCCAAAAAGCTCAATATAATTGGTTAATAGGATATAACTAATAATCAACTCAAACTATTATAGTATGCTCCATAATTATACTCAATATTTAATATTATTCCTATTTTTCAAATTTTTCCAGTTTAATAATCCCTTCTTAATTCAGGATACTTACGCTCAAACCATAATATGGAAATCCAAGGCACAGACTAAAGTTTCATTCAACATTCAATATAGCATTTAAGAGGAAACATAATTTAGTTTACCAATCTCTTTTTCTGGGAGAAACACAGTTTTTTAATTGAGTAAAGTTTATCCTAATAAACTCAAAGCTTTATTTATATGACTAAGAGTTTAATAAGTAACTCACTATTTTTATTTACATTTTTGACTTGGAAAATAAAATAAGACTCAAAAGTCTATATATAGACCCAGCTATAATTAGTGATTTACTATAGGCTTCCAATTTAAATTATAGCTTAGATTTTAAATTAAATACAAAATATTTAAATAAGCAACTTATTCAACATTCAATTATGGTTTAATCCAGCATTCACAATTATAGGCCCAATGACTTTTCCTAAACAAGAAATATACACAGTTACTCATAAATAAGCTTGGTGTCACCAGTTTGATAACTTCAGCAACTAATTTAAACTCAACCATAATATACTCTTTAGTGACTCCTCACTAACCTAGCACTCTAAATTGAAAACACAATTTAATATATACTCATTGTTTTATACACACATATAAAAAACAATGATTTATTTTCATATGACTCATCATCATTTAATAAATGTACAACAACCTATTTTTTTATTGACACAATACTATCTAATAAATATATTCAACCTTCTAAGCTTGGCGACTTCTACAAAGTGACCCTGCACTCAAAAGGACTTCAATGATTTATACTAAGATAGTAATTTCAGTTAAATACACATTTCAAAATAGATATATTTAAATATGATGCAATCAAAACTTATTCTCAATGCCATAGTCACCTTATATTCGAATTAAATGCCATATATCATTATGGTTCGGTGTTTCAGCATTACAAAAATAAAGAAAATAATTGTTTATAGCAAGATTAAGATGAGGGAGAGGTTGAAATCAATTATGTCTTTATTTATTTATTCAATATGTCCCAAAAACATGGTTTTCCAAGACTCTTTTATGTTGTACAATAAGATCATTACATAGGAAAAATATGAAATCTCAACTCATGAATAAGCTCAAGGAGAGAATATCACTCAAACCATAGGCTACTAAAAGAGAAATGTTATATAAAACAAACCACAAGCTTTATCCAATTAAACATAGCCAATTATAATTTCAGCATAGCTTCTTGATAAACACTACGCAACCAATATAACATCTGCAGGCTTGAATAAGGCATTGGATAAAAAAATAAAATATAGTTATAACATTTCAATCATACAGTCATCGAAATTACTGACCAGCAATTAAGACGCTACTAATTTTAATTAGAGCACACCAAATTTGATGGGATGCAGATAAACTAGAGGCAAAATGCAATTTTTAAGTGGTAGAGATTAAAAATAAAATGTCATAGTAGATCGCACACTGATACTCATTCATATATATGATGCAAGCAAATTAGATATATAAGAACACTAGGTCAATATAATCAAAGTCTTTTCTATGTATGTAAGCCAAACTTTACTATGTGACTTTACATAGTCCACAAAAATATGTAGATCAAAGATAAGATTAGACATAAGCCATAGCCATTAGAGGGTGAGACCAAGAATGAGAAATCAAGGATATGCAAGGCACTAAACTTAATATTCTAACTCAAAAATAAATCTAAACACTATTAATTAATTTACAACACCTACCTCAACATAGCTTCCTAATAAAATATTTTCCTAACTCCTCCATTACGCCTTTACACCTCTTTTCCTATGCTTTTTTTCTACGTTTTTCTCCTTTCTTTGTTTGTGTCTATATGTTTTTCTCCAAAATTCTTCTCTTATTTAAAGGCTTCTTTCTATTATATTTCAGCACTACCCTTTTTTGCATGAAAAGAATCTAAATTTATCTATCCATGAAAATCAACAAAAAAACTTAATTTTATCTTTATCTTTATTTTTTTGGATAGTTACAGGGTTGTATTGATGGGCCTCCTACCCCAAAAACAAACTACAACCAAATACATCCAGCCAGAACCAGCCAAAAGACCAAGAAAACCTAACAATAAACAAATCCCAAGTCCACCCAGGAAGACATGATGACCAATAACCAACAAATAACCAGACCTAAAAGCCAAAAAGCAAAAAGACAAAAAACTAGCGACCAATCAATATTTACCCACAACAGCGTCTTCCTCTGAATCTAGGATATAAACTACTTTTCCACCCCTGTGTTCTACCACCTCTGCATCAAATGTGTTTTTAGCTTTGATAATTATGCTCAAACTAGCACCCCCTCCAATGAAAGGCCTAGAGAGACACGTAGCTCCCAGGAAGAGGTTTCCAAACACTTATTCCCATGGCTTGTTACACCATCATGACACTAATACATCCCTCTATAGAACCCATTTCACCAACTTCTTTACTACCACCGCTCTATTCTTACCATGTTGACATTCATACAGCTTCTCCATTTCCAAAATTTGACCCTTAAGTTGTGCAAAAATGAGCATGGAGATTAACTGACCCTCTTTCGACCCAAGGTCTGCTATCTTCCTTTCAATTTTCTTCATGAAATCAAATAGAATCATGAAGTGTATCTCTAGTGACCTGAACACCGATAATGAGATCACTCCTAGGTTGTCTTTGCTTGAGAAGGGAAGATTGGGCAGTGGAGAAAAGTCATAAAGTAAAATCTTCTTGATTAACCCCACTCGATATTTTAGATGCATGCAAAACACTATCACCTGAGTGACCACTTCTGCATCAAAGACCAATGCCATAAGATTTGAGGCAAACACTACCATAATTTGTGAATTCACTCAACTACACATACTCTATAGCATAAAGTTGAGCCCAAAGGCCTCTGAAATAGCCTCCAAGAAATCCTTTGATGGGAGCCAAAAGATGTGGGATAAATGGTTTCATGAGATTTTACCTTTGAAAACCATTTCTCGCACCTTACTCCCCCCAAAAAGACATAGAGTTCTCAGGGTTACTTCAGTAACATCATCCATGTTGCCTTCTTTAAATCACCAAACTTTACGACACTTGTGAGATAAAATAATCAACACACAAGCCCCAACCAGCTTAAAACCCACAAAAAGACATAATTGGAAGAGACACTTTCCTTGGGACCCCCACTTGCCACATGCAGCCACCAATGATATGAATCCAGCCCTTAAACCTTCATGAATGCCCACCCATGGGAAAAAATTCCCATCAGGCAAAGAGACGTCAGCAAATCATGAGATAGATAACCGACAAAAATACACCCAACACCAAAACACTACCAATCAACATCTAAAACAACATGCCAAATTTAACCAATGAAAAATAAATCTATATCACAACCACCCATAACATTATAACACTGCACCTTTTACCCAAACTCAATCAAAGTGATATTTGAAAAATCCTCGCACACTTCTCTTACATTATCCATCCTACTCGACTCCTCTTGGTCAATACCGCAATTAGCTAAGAAATTTATGGTTGAATTTGCCTCTTAGAAATAGTGTCTGCACTCCCACTCTGATAAGAACTGTAGATTTTTCAATGTGTTTGTTGGGATGTTCTCAAAATGCCATGCTTTCACCTCTTGTCTTTTTAGCATTAAGATCATAACCTAGGAGTCTCCTTCAATTATCAACCTTGAGATTCCACATTGGAGAGCCATTTCAATACCCAATGTAAAAGCTTATGCTTCTACTTAATTATTTATTCCATCTTAAAGTTTTTATGACATAGCTCATATTAGGGAACCAAAGCAATCCCTAATAACGTAACCTAATCTCGAGGTTCCAGGATTACCTCGAGAAGCTCCATCAAAGTTGAGCTTAAACCATCCTCCTGGAAGAGGGCTCAATTTTTTCTTATTTTTCTGATCTTTCTTACCAATTGTGATTGACCCATTAACGGGGTATCTTTATCATATATTAAAACATGCAAATTAGCTAAAATAATTATAAAATCCATTTGTCAAATAAATTTCAAGCTAATTCTAATTTTAGCTTTAAATTGCATTAACACATCTACATGTAATTTTTTTAAATAATGATAATCAATTATTTAATTGGAAGGTAAAAGAAGTCTTTACTTACATTTTACTTGTAAGATAATTATTTTTGCAATAATTATATTTATTAACACTATTATTTATTTTTCCAAATTAAAATAAACAATTAAATCAATTAAACTAAATAAATTAAATGCATACTAAAATTAATTTAACTCACACAAAATATAATCACAAGCAATAATTCATAATTATTTACTAACATTTATGTCTATCATTTAAAATATAGTGTGTGTGTGTGTGTGTGTGTGTGTGTGTGTGTGTGTGTGTGTGTGTGTGTGTGTGTGTGTGTGTGTGTGTGTGCAGGGTCACTAGCATTTCTACTGGTATTTCCTTCAATCGCTCCATCTAGTTGACCCTCTCTGATGATGCTCTCCTTCATCAAGCTCTGAGGGTAGGACCTATCCTACATCCACCTTGTTGTCCCTGAAAAGTAATTCCTCATTTTTCAGACAACATAGGGCTATTTTGGTCCTGCATGGCCAAAATTGTTTTTCCCCTTTCCAAAAATTTGTTCTAAAACATTCAATTTCATCATTTTCTCAAACTTTTTGGTAAAGAGATTAGCAAGTTTAAAGGCTTCTATGGGCAAGTTCAATCAGAAGGGACTAGTTTCTTTCACTTAGACACCTTCAGGACAGATTCAACAGGTTCAAAGGTTCAAGTAATTCAAAGGCAGCCTCAGTCAAAGAAAGAAGCAGTGAGCAGTTGGTTCAATCTGCAAGTTCAATCAATAGGTTTAAGAAAAAGTCTGCAAAAGCCGCCATGTGTCCCATTGAAGTTTTGTAGAGCACGACAAGTGTCAGTGTCTGCATCTCCAGCCTTTTTGTAAGCTGTGAGGCTTCTTTCGATAAGTTTCTTAGAGTCTTGCGTATGGTGACAAGTGGCAACTACAAAAGGCCCCAATGTATTCAGATCGTTCCACGTGTCCCTTACAGTGATCAACAGAGGTTGACAAGTGTCATCATCCACAAAAGCCCAAATGAGCCCTAGACATTTCTATAATGTCACAAAGGCTGGAGGAGGTGGATGCTGCCAGGTGTCACAAGCTGAGACAGTTTAAAATGAAGCCCCAAAGCATGGAACTCACCACGTGCCCCATCTCAGCATAGCAGAAGCTACCAAGTGTTTGTGTATGCACTTCTGGTCTCTAACAGAGTTTCCAGGCTTATTCTAATAAGCTTATTTCAAAGCTGTGGATGTCGATAAGTGTCCTCATCTGTGTCATAGTGGAAAGCGGCCATAGCAAGTGAGGAAGATGTGAAGGAGTTGCTAGGAAACATGACAGACTTGCAAACATCGAATTGGTCACAATAAAGTGTCTATTGATTCCAGTAGACTCAATGTGTAGACCCAAATGCATTCAAAATACTTTAAGGCCAGGATCAAGAGGAGGAAGAGACAAAGAGGGAAACTTAGTAGGAGTTATTTCTAGTAGATGAAGTTCATTGGGTAGATATTTGGGGCTTGTAAACATTAAAAGTGTTATCTGTTTGTCCCCTATGAGATAAAGGCAGAATAGACAGTTGTGTGGCTAAACAAGTGATGGAATGAGAGATTTAGGCTTGGGAAGAGGTGCTAGAGATAAATCAACATGCCATAGTTAGGGCGGCCACCCTGCTCCAGTACGACCCTTCCTGACAAGACTAGAATGCATTCAAGGCATTGAATGCATCAAATGGGTCACTCCATGGGACAAAGTGCCAAGCCTCCCTCAGGCCTCTATATAATGTAATCTCTTGTATCATTTGAAAGGATACTTTTCATTTTACAAGAGCGAAACTCTGCCCATTTTGAAAGAAGAAGACCAAGACTTTGAGCTCAGGTTGTAATTTCATTTATATTGTTATCTAAATGAGAAAGCAGGGTTTTCACAGACTTTGTGTTGTTCTAACTTATGTCATCTGAAGGTGTCCTTATTCATTTAATTCGATCCGTACAATTAGTGAAGGTATATTTTTTTGGCCAGTGAACTGGTGACCAAAATAGTTCCTATCACCACAACAATTTTTGGCGACTCCACTGGGGACTTGAACAAGCAGTCCCTACCCTTAGCCATTATAGATTCTGGCGACTCCCATCTGGGTCTTACCTAGTATCATTATAGCCTTACTGTCTTCCTCTATCTCTATTATATTATCTAGTCTACAAAACTAGAGCTGTTGGAAAAGAAAGCGCAGTTTGAAGCCTCAAGTTTTAAGCTGAAGCAGGGCTAATTTCTTTTCCATTTTTGTCTTATAATCTGGCAACTCCACTCAAATGTGTTATCCCTATTTTTCATAATCCAATCATGGCAGTTTGAGGCCCCTGGAATAACTCATTTGGCCCACTTAATCTAACTCCACCCCTGCATGAGCTAACACTCAGTTCAAGGAAGAATTTCCCCAAATTCTTTGGTGATGGAAGAGTCCACCCTGATGAACACATTGCAGCCTTCAACATAGCCTGTGGTGTGATAGGGGTGGAATTTGAAGACATGGTAGTTAGGCTTTTTGTGGAGACACTACAAGGTGCTATTGCAGACTGGTTTTAGCATCTGCAGACTAGATTAGTGACTGGCTGGGACACTATCAGAGCCAAGTTTGAAGCAAGGTTCAAACTTGTAGAAGATGCTCATGCTTTGCTAGCCCAACTTACACAAATGAAGAAGGAACCTCATGATCCTATGAGGTATTTTATTTCAAAATTTAACAAGCTGAGAAATAGGATTCCCATAATTGCTCAGCCCACACTCGAGAACCTCAAATGCTTCTTCATAAACTCACAGCTGCTTGAAGTGAGTTTTCTGCTAAGACATGCTGGCCGCATAGATATTGAAGCTGCTCAAGACTTAGCCACTGAGTTAGAAGATGACCTTATCTTGGCTAAAAGATAAGAAGGGATTCAAATAGAGGCACATCTTCCTCATCTTCTGATAACTCACCTATAGCCACCATTGATCCAATGGTGCAAAAGCTAGCAAATGAAGTGTTGGCCCTCAGAAGACAAATGGCACAAGGGATGTCATCTGCTCCTTCATATAGAGATGTACCAATGAGGACATTCCCTAATTAGCCACATCAAGGGCAACCCAATTGTCTTCCTCCCCCATATAGGAACCTTGCCATTGAAGCACCTCCAACCAACTCAACAGCTGGGTATTTGGAAACAGAGCATGATTTCTCTTTCCAACCTGAGTTTAATCAAGAAAATGACGTTGGTCTCTTCACGGAGGATCAAGAAGAGTTAGCTAGAAACTCCCACATTAGTTTCTTGGATTACCAGGATGATCCCAGAAGTAAAGGTGAAGCATCCAAGGGATCATATACTATCTTCAACCAGTCCCAAAATCAGTCAACTCAACAAGTGAATAAAGGAGAAGCAGAGGAGCGACCTCAACCTGTAATTTTGATTGCTAAGTGTGGGGCCACTCTGCCTATCCAGCTGAAGGACCTAGTGAATGCTGAGAAATTAAGTATCCCAAACATCTATGTGCCTTCTACTTCAACTTCGCAGATCAGTCCTCCTACCCCTCCCATAAACCAAAAGGAATAAATCCCATCCCCTGTGCCTAGTCCAATCCAACCATTTGACATAATTGATCATGTCAAATGTGTCGAGACCCAAATGATGGCTCCTTCAGCCCAAATTTTGTTTGAGTCTTCAAGAAGGGATGAAATAGCATAAGAATTAGTGGACTACAACATAAGTGTAGAAGAACCCTCCCCTCCCAATGAAGAAGAATCTGAGGTATCTGAGGGGGACAATTAAGATATGTGCTGGGGTAAGCTATTAGAATAGAAAATTATGGTACTAGGCCATTTTGCTACCCATCAAAATCAAGAAAAGGAACTCTTTTCTATGAGAGCAAAGATTCATGGTTTTGGACCAAAAGTCAAGTCTTGCTTTGGGGCAAGAAGAAAAGAAAACCAAGGGGAAGACACATAAAAGTGGTTTCCTAGTGGAGAGTTCCATTCGCTCATCACCAATTTTGGGGACAAAATGGTTTCTTACTAGTTTACTAGGATGGGACGCCATTATCATTGTCTCATAATGGGTGGCATTTGAAGCACTTCAAATATTGAGGCATCAGATAAGTTCATTTGTACATATTATATTTGTATAGTTTGTTGTTCTATTTTGTTCATTTTGTTTTCATTTTTTGGAGCCTTTCTTTTTGGGTTGCATGACTCCGTAGCCCACACTTTAAGGCACTAGAGATTCTGGTTTTTACTCCCCTCAGCTATTCTGAGTTGTCATCTGAAGGAAGTTCCCCAACAAGAGCTAGCTGTTTTCCCTAAAAAGTGATTCCTCATTTTTTAGACAACATAGGGCTATTTTGGTCCTGCATGGCCAAAATTATTTTTCCCTTTTCCAAAAATCTGTTCTGAAACATTCAATTTCATCATTTTCTCAAACTTTTTGGTAAAGGGATTAGCAGGTTCAACGGGTTCAAAGGCTTCTACGGGTGAGTTCAATCAGAAGGGACTAGTTTCTCGCACTTGGACACTTTTGGTGTAGGTTCAACAAGTTTAAAGGTTCAAGCAATTCAAAGGCAGCCTCAGTCAAATAAAGAAGCAACGAGCAATTGGTTCAATCTGCAGGTTCAATCAACGGGTTCAAGAAAAGTCTTTGAAAGCTGCCATGTGTCCCATTGAAGTTCCATGGAGCATGACAAGTGTCAGTATCTACGTCTCTAGCCTTTTCATAAGCTATGAGGCTTCTTTTGATAAGTTTCTTAGAGTCCCACAGATGGTGACAAGTGGAAACTATGGAAGGCCCCAATGTATTCATTCAAATGCATCGGATCACACCACGTGTCCTTTGCAGTGATCAGTAGAGGCCGACAAGTGTCATCATCTACAAAAGCCTGACTGAGCCCTAAACATTTCTATGATGTCACAAAGGCTTGAGGAGGCAGATGCTACCAGGTGTCGCAAGCTGAGACACAATTTCAAATGAAGCCCCAAAGCATAGAACTCACCATGTGCCCTATCCCAATGCAATAGAAGCTACCAAGTGTCTACGTCCATGCTTCCAGTCTCTAACAGAGTATTAAGGCTTATTCCAATAAGCTTATTTCAAAGCTGTAGATGCCGACAAGTGTCCTTGTTTGTGTCATAGTGGAAAGAGGCCATAACAAGTGAGGAAGATGTGAAGGAGTTTCTAGGAAATATGACGGGCCTGCAAACATCAAATTGGTCACAATAAAGTGTCTATTGATTCTATCAAACTCAAGGCATGGACCCAGATGCATTCAAAAGACTCTAAGGCTAGGATCAAGAGGAGCAAGAGACAAAGAGGGAAACTCAATGGGATTTATTTCCAGTAGATGGAGTAGTTCATCAAGTAGATATTTGGGGCCTATAAACATTGAAAGCACAGTCTATTTGTCCCCTATGAGATAAAGGTAGAATAGACAGTTACACAGCTAAGCAAGTGATGGAATGAGATATTTAGGCTCGAGAGGAGGCACTAGAGATGAATCGACATGCCACAGTCAAGGCAGTCCCCCTATTCCAGCATGGCCCTTCTTGACAAGACTAGAATGCATTCAAGGCATTAAATGCGTTGAATGGATCACTCCATGGGACAAAGTGCCAAGCCTCCCTCAAGCCTCTATATAATGTAATCTCTTATATCATTTGAAAGGGGACCTTTTTATTATCAGAAGCAAAACTCTGCCCAAATTGAAAGGCATTACTGAGACTTTGAGCTCAGATTGTAATTCATATTATTTTATCTGAATGAGAAAACAAGTTACTTGGAGACTTTGTGCTATTATAGCTTGTGCTATCTTAGGAGATTTTTTGTATGTCTATTTCCTAGAAGCTTTCTTGTTCATTTAATTTAACAAGCAAAATTAGTGGAGGTGATCCAAGAAGGTGTCTTGAAGGCCAACAGTGGGATAGCATTGTGCCCCCATAAGTACCTTCAGTGTGTTTACATTTTCCTTTTCTATGTAAAGAGCCTTGGGACGACGTGGTGCCCCCATTGTTCTTCATTTTTCTCTCTCGGGTTAATGGTCACTCAGCACCCCCGTTACTGGTTACTTGCTACCTGAAAGATTCCTAATACTTGCCAAAGAACACTTTTGAAAGAAGTGAAGTGACTTCTATCATTGCACCAAGATTTATACTATTTAGGAAGGAATCTAGCTCTTGGCTAAAAGTCGCTTCTGAAAGAAGAGAAGCACCTTCCCCATCACCCAAGATTTCTTCGTTGTTTATTAGCATCATCTTTGAAAAAAGAGAGATGGATGGTTCATCCCACCCCTGTGTCTTACTTTTTGCATATATATATTGTATATAACCTCCACATATTTAATAGGGAACCTCCCCTTGATGAGAGGAGAGATTTGTCCCCTTGTGATACAGTAAACCTGCACATCTGGACGACCAATCTCCCTATGTTGTGGTGATAGAAACTATTTTGAAATCCAGTTAGCTGGTTGACAAAATATTCACCCAACACACCTCATGACAAATATATCGTTAGTTTAAGTCATCATAAACTAATGATGCAAAATTAACATTTATACATCCTCAATGTACAAAATAATCAAAATGTAACTGTTATGCAATATATGTTAATCAATAATAATACTATCGCATACCAATATATGCCAATATGCTTAATTCAAAGCAATGGTAATTATATATTAACCACACTAATCAATAGATTAAAGGTTAAAAAATTGTAGGGTGAAATCAAGATGTGACATCCTCACCCCCTAAAACTAGTCATTGCCTCAATGACTCTTATTCTAAGAAAAATTATGATTAACAAATAGATTTTAACAACATAAAAACATAGTATCAATTATTATATCATGTAGTTAAATGTAAAATTTACTTGAATAACTTCTACTAGATCTCCTAATTAGCACTATTCTCAGAGAATTGATCCCATATGACCCTACTTTGTGACATTTCTTAATATGTGACCAAGTTTCATGAAAGTCAATTTATAGTGATTGGTTCTATCATGACCACCCCAAGGTCTAAAACTATAAGAAAAGTCTAATAATAACTTGATACAAGTTTAACTGCTAGCTCAACAACATATGATTTCATCACAAAAGTCAAAACAAATGATCATACGACTAAATTTGGCAAGTTCTATCTGTCAAGTCCCAGATTCGACAAGTTTGTCTATCAAATCTATTTCAGTATCAATCGAGTCAATGTGAGGTTAAGTAGGATACTATCTTATCGCTTAGAACTTATGTTCCTATCTCATCAATCATCCCTCTGGTCTCTTTGATCAGATGATTTTCAAAAGGTGTACAAGGTTCACAAATCTATTCTAATAGATCATAAAAAGCAATATAATATGCTAAAAGATTCCATTTGTACTAACATACACACAAGAGAAATCATACATTCAAAGTTTTTGTTAATCAATCAAAACTAGTATCATATTCTACAACTTAACCTATAGTATTATATTTATAGTAAAAAGGAAATAATACCATAATTAACATATCATCCAAAAGCCAATGATAATATCGTCTTTACAATCTCACAAGTGAGACAATGTCTCTTTTCCTATACAACAATTAAAAAATTTATATCAACCCTTAAGCTTACCAAGATGTTCTACACATCTTATACCGTACATGCTCTCGACAAAAAGGTACACATAGTACTCTTCAAAACAACATGCTTCAAAAAGAGAATACTATTAGTCTAAAAAAAAGGTATATAATAACATAATAGTTATAATAAACTATAGTATAAATTCATTGTTAGCCACTCCTTGTGATCAAGTCTATAATTTAAAAAAAATGATGACTCTAAAAAGCCACAATTAGACAGTAGAGAACTAGCATCGTATAAACCAAAACTTCCTACATACCCTCATATGGTAGAAGGAACATCGTAATCCAAGTTATCAATTACTATTCACTTACCAAACTTGTAAGTGTATTACAATAAACTACTTCTACAACTGGGAAAAAAATATGAACCACAAGGATGCATCAATAAGAAATAGAAACACCATCCCACAAACTCAAGAGAATAAGATCAAGCAATAATTCATAAACAAGTTTTTGCATAAGAAAACTCTAAAACAACATCCTGTACATAAGAATCTTCTTGATAGCTTAAAAGGGTGTAAGAGGAGATTGAAAACATAACAACTCACCTCTAAGCTAAATAAGAAATATAACACTTCTCCAAAGTCCATAAAAATATAAGGATGTTAATCTACACAACAAATTCCTATCATAAAGGAATATCAAACAAGACATCTGTATTCAACTACAAGAAAATTTCCACTGAGCTAGGTGGTCCCAAACTAAAATGGTCTCATAGGATTCCTACTCTTAGAATCTATGTAAATAAGACACAAAAATAATGCATATAAACCTTAGCATAGTTACTTAAGTGAGAAGCACTCCATGCTTTTAAAACACTCACAAAACACAAAACATAAATGGTGAAGGTGATTCAAGAAAGACAATCACACTCAAAGTGTTCAATCTACAGATCAAAAGCATGATAAGAAACTCTAGTTCGCAATTCAAGAGATAAACTATGAACTCACCTACCCAATCACTGTACACAACCATCACCAATGAGACACTCAGTACCCCAACCCTTTAGCAACTCCAATGGGGTATGAACACTTTAAGGTACACACTCAATGAACCAAACACACATTCAGAATTCTCTTTTATGTTAAACAAAAGCTAAAAAATACTAATGGACTCATTAGGTCCTAGAGTTTAAGCCATAACTCTGATATCACATGTTACAACCCCTCAAGTATACTTTAAAAATGTAGTAGATTATTTTTACCAATAACAATTAACATTCGTTTCACAAAATAAACAATACAATATACCATAATCATAACAAAGAACAATAGTAATTTAGATTCAACAATTGCATAATATAAATCATATACAACTCCATAGAAAGCCAAATACAATAGGACACAACCATGGATGGTCTGAATATACAACATATACTAATCAAATATATAAGTACATAATACAATTACATTCCTTCAAGTATATGATCTAATACAATAATGGATACCAAACTCTCTGGAGCTCGAGTCATGCCAACTCATGTATCCCAGATAATCTCAATCATCATCTCCAAGTAGTACTATAGTGGAAGAGGGAGAGCATCATTCGATCGCTTTACCACACCAACCATGGACTTATTATCCCCCACACAAACCCCTATTAGGAAATAGCCCTCCCTTCATAAATGGGTACATAAAATGGTGTGAGAATCTAGTGAGACATGCTAGTACCCCATGTGCTTATAAGATTTATAAAAACATGCAGTGTACCATAAATAAATTCATTCTAACATGATATCCCACAACATGCAAATCAAACATATGAAATACTTAGGCCCAATTTTTCAAATAATATTCGATCACTAGATTGATCAATTTCACACACACCACTTGATCAATTTATTCTACATTGGTGCTACCTAGGCTAGTGGAACCTATCTCACTACATGTTAGTATCATCAATACAAACTCTATATATATATATATATATATATATATATATATATATATATATATATATATAGTTCAAAACTCATATAGATTACATCCTCCATTCAATAATATCTTAATTAATTCAAACATTCATATAGATTTCTTCTTCTCAGTCATAATATGATATCACATGTTATACATAAGAATAAGCAATGAATACTTTTAATTCAACCATGCATAAATGAATCAGGCATTAATCTAACTCATTCAGGAATAAAGCCTACAGTTCATACCACCTGAGTATGTTTCACATTCATATAAAATTGTAGATTTAAAATTAATATAATAAAACCCAAGCAATAATCATCATGACAATCATATCATCATAGTCTAGGGTTCTAAGGTACAACTACTAGTTTTCTCATAATCAATTACTCTAAGTAGTCACATAAACATGGAAGCATATGCTCCTAATCAAGCAAGCATAACTATAATGAACAAGTCATACTATACATATAATTATATCTTACAAGATTGTATGCATATCTAAATGATATCCTATCAAATGCTACACCTATTTTTCAAGCAACAACCACTTAATATATGTTTATTTAGGTGTGGGTCAAATAGAGTATGTACCATCTAGGTACTTTTCATATTGTAGAACTCTATGTCATCCCACTGTTATAACTTATTGTGCCCAACACACCCTACTAAACATGATAAATAATCTTACATTAAAATTATTAAACCAGATGATAGGGAATTATACCACCCGAGTATACCCTCGATCTTCTTGCACAATAATAATAACACAGTGCACCAACTTATGTATAATTCTCAAGTAGTCATTTAAATTAATAGCAAAGAATCAGATATCACATAAACTTGTTATGCTCTTCCTAATAAATATATTCAGCGTTCTAACTTTGGTGACTTCTACAATGTGACCCTGCACTCAAAAGAACTTCAATGATTTATACTAAGACAACAATTTCCTGTTAAATACACAGTTCAAAATAGATATATTTAAATATGACACAATCAAAACTTATTCTCAACGTCGTAGTCACCTTATATTCTAACTAGACGCCATATATCATTATGGCTGGGTGTTTCAACATTACAAAAATAAAGGAAATAATTGTCTATAGCATGATTAAGATGAGGGAGAGGTTGAAATCAATTATGTCTTTATTTTCTTATTCAATATGTCCCAAAAAACATAGTTTTCCAAGACTCTTTTATGTTGTATAGTAAGATCATTACACAAGAAAAATATGAAAGCTCAACTTGTGAATAAGCTCAAGGAGAGTATATCACTCAAACTATAGTCTACAAAAAGAGAAATATTATATAAAACAAGCCACAAGTTTTATCCAATTAAATGTAGCCAATTATAAGTTTAGCACAACTTCTTGATAAACACTATGCAACTAATACAACATTTATAGGCTCGAATAAGGCATTGGGTAAAAAAATAAAATGCAACTATAACAATTCAATCACGTGGTAATTGAAATTACTGACCAATAATTAAGATGCTACTAATTTTAATTAGAGCACTCTAAATTTGATGGGGCGCATGTCAACTAGAGGCAAAACATAGTTTTTAAGTGGTAGAGATTAAAATAAAATGCCATAGTAAAATGCACATTGTTACTCAGTCCTATTTATGATACAGGAAAATTAGATATTTAAGAACACTGGGTCAATATAAATTCATTCTTTTCTATGTATGCAGGCCAAACTTTACTATGCAGCTTTACGCAATCTGCAAAAATATGTAGATCAAAGATAAGATTCGACACAAGCCATAGCCATTAGAGGGTGAGACCAAGAATGAGCAGTCAAGGATATGTAAGGCACTAAAATTAATATTCTAAATTAGAATTAAATCCAAACACTATTAATTAATTTGCAGCACCTACCTCAACATAGCTTCCTGATTGAAGATTTTTCTAACTCCTCCATTACACCTTTACACCTCTTTTCCTATGCTTCTTTTCTATACTTTTTCTCCTTTCTTCGTTTGTGTTCGGGTGTTTTTCTCCAAAAATTATTCTCTTATTTAAAGACTTCTTTTTATTTTATTTCAGCACTACCCCTTTTTATATGTAAAGTCTCTAAATTTATTTATCCATGCAAATCAATAAAATAATCTAATTTTATCTCTATCATATAAAAAAACAATCAAATTAACTAAAATAATTATAAAATCCATTTTTTAAATAAATATCAAGCTAATTCTAATTTTAGGTTTAAATTGCATTAATACATCTCTATGTAATTTTTCTAAATAATGATACTCAATTATTTAATTGGAAGGTAAAATAAGTCATTAATTACATTTTACTTGTAAGATGATTATTTTCATAATAATTATATTTATTAACACTAATATTTATTTTTTTGAATTAAAATAAGAAACCAAATCAATTAAACTAAAGAAATTAAATGTATACTAAAATTAACTCCACTCACACAAAATATAATCACAAGCAATAATTCATAATTATTTACTAACATTTATGCCTATCATTTAAAATCTAGGGGGTGTGTGTGCAGGGTCACTAGCATTTCTACTGATATTTCTCCCAATCGCTTCATCTAGCTGTCCATCTTTGATGATTCTCTCCCTCATCAAGCTCTGAGGGTAGAACCTATCCTGCATCCACCTCCCAACAAATAGGTAGTTAGTCTAAGTCATCATAAACCAATGATACAAAATTAATAATTATACATCCTCAATGTACAGAATAATCAAAATACAAATGTTATGTAATGTATACTAATCAATAATAATACTATCCCATACTAGCATATGTCACTATGATTAAATCAAATCAATGATAATCAAATATTAACCACACTAATCAATGGATTAAAAGTTAAAAAGCCATAAAGTGAAATCAAGATGTGATAGTCAATGGCAACATTCACTAATGTTTCTTTATCTTTTAGAGGGGTGCACAAAATAGGGGTATCTTACTACCAAGCATGATTGAAATTACGATCCTCAATTTGTCAAGTCATTTGAGGTTGAGCATCATTTGATACATGCACCTAGTTTTTAAGCAAAACTCTTAGTTGTGGGATAATGTCTTCATCTAGCATACACTTGCAAAGCTCTTGGAAGTAGTCTCACACCACAGTTTGAGGATTTGTTCCCTTCTGTATATCAACAAGTTGCATTTCTTCTTGGTCCTTAAGAAATTGAATTTTTCCTTTTAGTTCTCATACTAGCATCATAGTGTCCTAGAGCACATCCTTTTGTTTTTGGGCATCAAGATATTTCCTCACTCAAGACTCTACATGTTGTACCTTCTTAGTAAAAGTAGATGTAGATTGAGATTGTCCTCTACTACGCATAGTGATATTCACTTGTTGAGCTATTGGGATACTAGAACATGCGTGCCAGTGTGGTTTCTTAATATGAATCATACCTGCACCCTTTTCATTTCTCTCTTTCATTATGGCCATGTACAAGTCTAGACATTCTTCCAATCGATTTTTTTTTACAAAAAACACATGTAGGGTAAACTAGATAATCCCTTTGATAGTGGTCCAAGGATCCACATTTATAACATGTTTTGGGTGGGAAATGACCACCTCCTTGTCTTCATTCTCTACCTTGACCATGATAGCCACCATTATCCTAATTGTTGGTGTAGAGTGAAATTCGAGCTCTCTCAATTAAACAATGCAATTTAATCACTAGAACATCAAACTACTAAGTCTAGAGCCATTAGAACCCAATGCAATAAATGAAAAAAAGCATTCAAAATAGAATTTAAATCCTAGATCTAAGTTATCTAAACCATTATTAAATGGATGCAAAACAAGAGGTATGAAATTGATTACCTTAGACTTAATAATATGACATTATAATGGCATGATTAGAGATGTTGATGATGGATGCTTGATTCGTGGACATGGTATAATTCTTCCTTCTTAATTGTGGTTGGCTTGAATGCAAGATTGAGTGGTTTAAATAGAAATAGAATGGAAATATTATTGGTGGATATTTGAAGTTAGATGAAGGAGATCAAGGGTGGAGAATTAAAAGGAAGTTAAAATTCCTAAGAAGTCTCTGGATTTAGAGGCTTCTAGAGAGGAGGGGCTAGAATAGAGAGGATTCTAGAATCTTCCAATTTTATAATCTTCTTAAAGATTAGTTAGGATTAGGTATGGATTATATAGGGATTCGATAGATGATTGGGGACTAGGGGTGTAGGAGAGCCTAGACATAAGCTAGTAGGTGGGCTATTAAGAATTTAAAATTCTCAAACAATAGGTAAATGGGATCAAGATGGAATAATAGGGACTTAGGATAAATTAATGATGAAGTGGGATAGAATAAGGTTAGTAGATGAAGAGTAAAGAAAAAGGGATGTTAGATAAATGACTTGGAAGGAGATAAATTAGTGGGATAAATTAGATTAAGCGAAATTAGTGTTGACTAATAGAAATACTAGTGACAATAATGTAGGCGAGCAAATTTAGATGCATATATTTTGCCCCTCTTTGAAAGGGTATTATGAATGGATAAAAGTGGAAGGATTAATGGTCTTTCAAATAAAAACTATGACATGGATGAATGTTAGTAGATGATTTTAGGGTATATGATGCCCCCTAGAGGGGACATGTAGAGAAGAATGAGATGGATGGCCACTTGAAAGAAGAAACGATGGGTGGGATGAGATGGATAGACAAGGGGATGGAATGTCAAATATGAAATAGATGATGAGGAAGATTAGTTCAACTTTGATCAATGAGCTATACATTGATGATGCCCTTGGCAAAGACACATGCACAAGGAGTAGAGATGACTTTGTCACAGTTGAAGACACATCCCAAGGGGAATCAACTGTAACATGATATGATAGGATTAAAAGGCTGAAAGCTTTAGACATATCCCAATCAAAGATTCATGAAAGGGAGAGATGTGAGCTAGGATAAGATGAGGATTTCATAAGATTAATGATGGGTGTAATTCAAAGCTAAAGTTTGATCAATATGATAAAGATGATGATAGAGAAGAATTAATATGATCGATCACCAAAATTCATGGCAAAAAATTAGTGAGCCATAATATGAGGAATAATGATGATGCCCCTAAAAAGGATAAATGTAAGGGAGTGATAGAGGAGATAGTGGTCGAGCTATCCTTGGGCATTGAAAAGTGGCCAACCATTGCTTATATAGTCTGAAAAGACCGCAGGTTAATGTAGTTCTGACGTGAGGATGAATGATAATTAATGGAGTGGAAGATGATGATGATGATGATTAGAGGATGATGTTATTGATTAAAATATATGACCCAAAAGATGAGATGAGGATAAAAATATTAGATGTTAGTCCAATGGATTGAGAGGATTAGATTAGTGATGAGAACAAGGTTGATGAGATGAGTAGATAAATGATGAGGGTGTAGGTGATATAGCCATCATAGTTTTCATAAATCTCATCATAGTCTAAGCAATCTATTAGATATGGCAGTTGGTAGTATGCCCCATGATATAAGATTGACCAAGAGGAAGTTGTGCCAAAGTGCATGGGCAAATAGTGAACTCTACATCATCGAGGGCACATATAAGAATTATTTTTGTGACCTCATATCATCTTAATTAATCTATAAATAGACAAAAATACATGATACAAACATAATACAAACAAGATATATACATGATAAAAGACATACAATCAAGACAAGCAATAGATAAGCAGCACACACACAAGTATCTACATGTAATGTCGAAATGTCTTGTTTAATTATGAGATGGGCAACTAGGTGATGGGTTGGAAAAAGTTGATCATGATGTGATTTTGGACTTAGGATAGACATGGATTGGGGATAGACTAGCAACAATGATGAGGATTGACTAGTGAAATTCATAAGGACAAAGGTATGGACTTAGATGAGAGACTAGGATTAGGATAACGACATGGATGAGGATATGGATGTGAATATGAATAAGGACTACCAAAATACAAAACCTTGAAAGAGTCTAATCTAGAAAAACATTAGGAGATGATGGGATAAAATACCTTCCATACTAGCAAAATAGTGATTGGATGGGTGTTAGGTATGGAGAGGCATTGATAGAGAGGTGATGGGATCATATACCTTTCATACTAGAAAATGGGGATTGGACGGGTGCTAGATATCAAGATGAAATGATAAAGAAGTGACAGGTGCTAGACTAAATTATTTGACAAGGTTTTTCATGTCGATAATACCTAGTCAAAAGAGATAATGATAAAGATAAGGATGGGTGACCACTAAGATTTAGTTCCAAGACAAAAATAGTATCCAAGGATGAGGAATGGATATTAGATGTTGTTAGGGATGGTGATATGGACAAGGGGAATATATAGGATAAGAATATAAGTTGGATGTTAAGATGTGATGGAGATGGATGTGACTAGGAGATAAGGCATAAGACAATACACAATGGATAATTTTTGGCCTTTTTAGGTTTTATAATTTTTAGTGGTTTTTTTGAAATATTTCAATTTTAAGGGGTTTTTAGAATATATGTACAGTATATAAATGAGGTTACTAGAAAAGGGAATACCAAGCCTAGCAACCAGGATGAGGATGATTGAAATGATGGATGAGATGAGAAAAGTATGAGGGTGATGTTGAAATTGGGATGAGGACCAAAGAAGAAGGAACTAGGGATTGCCAATGACCACATCATGAAGGAACCAGATTATTATAGCCCCAAGTTTTCATTGGAGGATATACCAAGATGGTTTTAGCACAGTTCTCAAGAAACCTTCCACTGCCTTACAAAGGTCAAGGCAGGAAGGAATGAGAGATGCGATGAATGATATGATCGCAGATGATGGGTTAGACCAAGGGATAAGAAGTGGCATGGATGGATGATCTAGATAAGGTTGACAAGGGATATGATGAGTAGTATGGAAAGGATGATTTTTTTCCCCCATGTATGTAGGTATAATGTAGATAATGGATTATTTTACCATGATGCCAGAAACTGGTTTTCATCACGATACTTGCCCAAGATGCCAGAAGACTAGTTTTCACCATTAGATGAATGGTTATTATTATTATTATTAGTATTATTATTATTATTATTATTATTGACTTTGGATGGCATTTTGATTTATTATATGAGTACGAGATGCAAGAATGTTGACATTGGATGGATATTTAGCCAACACTTATTCTAGGGATATTTGAAGTTGGGATCATGTCATCGTTGCTAGATGTATTGGTGTATATGTGACCTTTGATGACACTTTATTGAGATTCCTCCAGATAACTAGATTGGGTATCTTCATTACCCCTAGGAGAGATGATGTATTTATACAAATAGGCCTAAAACCGCCTTGTATTTATACAAGCCTCTTGCTCATATCCCTCTTAGTTTTCCATAAAAAATTGAAAATTTTTATTAACCTTTAAATATGTATTATAAAAAATTCCATACATGTATCAAACATTACAATAGGTCATCCACAACTTAAAAGACTAAAACCTCTTTTAGGCCTTAAGGAGACCTAATTCAATTAGGCCTTCATTAGTACACATTACCTTATGTTCTTCTTGAAATAATATACCTTCATTTATGAAAAATATAATTTCATAAATTGATCAAATATACCTAAATAAACATATTCTAAGGTGAATAAAACTTTTTAGCACCAACCCCTTCATGAACACTCCTTGCAGCACTGTTCATAATTAGGCCTGTGAACCTATAAAAAGTCTACCAAACAAAACTGAAGCATGTACACAATTTAGTCAAATAAATATGATAATAAATCACATTAAAATAAACTAAATGACCTTAAAATAATCACCATGTGATTTATACCTCACAAATCAGGGCAAAAGGACACAAACGCTTCTCTGCAAATAGCCCACTTAGAATTGCCAAAACACTCCAAAACCCAATCATGAACAACTTGATCTTCAACACCTGAAAGAACACTTCCCATGAAAAATGATAATTTTAAAATATCATTTGACATATATATACCACTCTCATCTCAAATACAAAAATGATAACTTCTATTGTCAAATATTAGTCTTATAGACCAATCTTTTGACCTTACTACACACAGTCAAACTAGAACCAGACAAGCCATTTTGGCATCAATATTTCAACTAATTTCACTGAATATCAAACCTTATAAAAAGAATTTATAGGAAATAAAAGTTTAAAAAAAAAACCATGTGCATTATATACTTCAACTCAGGGCATAGAGCCTCAAACTCATCACTGTGACTTGCTTTTCAAGAACTACCAGTTTACCTTAAAGCACAGTCATGATGACATTGACCTTCTACACTTATATAGCCATTTTTAATGAATTATAATGCATGAATATTATATTATTATATCATTATATAATTATTAGATATAAATATGATATATTAAAATGGAAAATATTGATCTTGCAAACCAATCTCATGATTCTATATCTCATTGTCTTGTTTGAACCAGAAAAGTCAACTTATGAGCAACTTTTTCATCATATTAACTAACCTCCAAGACTTATATACAAAATTAATGTCTTAAAATTATTTTAAAATATTTATATATACTTTTTTTCATCATTATATCATGATAACACATTCCCAATCATCTTCTCATTGTTGTCTAGGTTATTCACTATTTACACCATTAGGCCTATTAGTGACTGGCCAATTTGGAACACCAAATTTACACACATAAAACTAGGAACCTATCCATAAACATTAACCAATAGAAGAGACATTAGGTTGCCTTAAAATTCTCTTTTGCCTTCAAATTATCTCTTGTCACATCAAGCACACAAGCTCATACCTCAAAGATCTCTCACCATGCATCTTCACCAAATGCACCTTGGCATAAATAACATCAACCTTGACATCCATGAAATCAAACTTGACATCAATGACAAAACTTATCAAAAAACATTTCTCTTAACCACATAAAAGTAACATTTCAAGTCTGTTCATAGAATTGTCTCTCATGTTTGATCCAAGTGTTCTAGGGTTTAATTAGAGGGATTCCACATGCATGTGATGGTTATTTTAGTTTGTGTAGATGAATTATAAATTTTATTTGACATGTGTCCAAAATTTACCAAAAAACATTCAATTTTAACATATAGGGAAGGACCTTCTTGAGGCCAAAATGGGTGATCCATATCCTAAATGGGCGTACTCCAAAGCAAAAAAAGTGGTCCTAGAGGTTATTTTGCACCTTTAATTTGGTGGTGATGCCATTTTTTATCGATGAGGCCATTGAGGTGGAGATATCTAGCTATGGATTGAATGTTGACAATATTTCCTGATGTCAAAATGAAGTTTTAACTTTTTTAAAAGAAAAAAGTAAATGGATGCATATAGTGATAAGAATGGTGATAGTTTTGAGAGTAAAGAAGTTTTAGTGGATGACTCCTCTTAAAAGTATGGGAATCATTTGTTAAAAATGGGTGAGGTTAGATTTTACTTTATTCTTGATCCTCATTTATGTTTTGTTATGGATGAATTATGTTATATTATACAATATTTAATCATTGAATGAAGTAAATAAGAAAAATATAGTAAAGCCATGGATTAATAATCTCAAGCCTGAAGAAGAGAGTGATGAACATCAAGTGACGTTTACTATAGGTATTTTTTACTTATGGGAGACTTGATGATGGCCATATTTTGTTTCCCATTTGAGGGATATAGTATTTAATTAGACACCATAATCCCCCCATACTACTCAAGTAGGTTCATATTTAAACCCTTACAATAATCACTAAGATAGATAGGCAGAGCATTTGTATTTTTTATGTGAACTGCTTGAATATTTATATTTAGTGATTTGTTAAAAATAATAAATGGGATCATTGCAAGATTGAATATATGTTTATAGATATGACTAGAGTTTTCATTTCTCCATTAGCTTCCTAGACAAAAAAAGAGATAGGAAATGCAGTTAATATTTGAATGATACATCATCCAGGCATCATAGTATACTTCATTCTGTTTCAAAAAATTGTTTTCCCAATGATGTGAAACCACTAGTAATTCAAACTACATTTTATCCTGTTGAACATTGCTTATTAGGTAAAAAGAAATTTGGAGATATGCCAAAGCATTCTTGATGAAATTTTAAAACATATTCTCATTGGATCGGTATACGTTGGATAATTATTTCTATATAATAAGTATCATTATTAATTATATGTGTCTATTAAATTATTATTACAATTCATGTTTATAAGACTATAAACACAATCTTGACAAGGTTAAAAAATAAAATAAGATATACAATTATTAGAATGTGGAAATTGGTCCCCTGAGATGTTCCATATATGCCTTGAGAATAATATAAAAATTCAAATCATGTTCTAAATATAAATATAGGTATAAAAATAAATGAAACAAAGTCTTCTAAAATATTATGATATAAGCTACTTCACTATTGTTATTATAATCTACAACATATGTGTCCCGATATAGGTAAAGTTTTATGTATTAAATTTGTGAATTATGTCTGGTTTAGAAAATATAATGGGGAGGGGAAGAAAGAGTGGGGGTTAGATTGGTTTCAATAGGCCCTTATACATATTTTCCAAGCAATAAAAGCCATAAGGTGAAATCAACGAAAATATTTATTTAAGGTAGTATGTTTCAATATATATATAAAGGCATACAAAATGTGAACATAATAAAATATCTCAAGTCAATGTCTTATGAGCATACAATGCCAAACAACCATACATCAAGCCATATACACATACAACAAAATGCCATAATATATTATTATATTCATCAAAATGCATCTCTCTCTTTTCTTTGCTTGTATAAGGCTCATTCTTAGATGCCTTGCTCATAGATGGAGGTCCGTGAGATGAATGATTGCAAGTACTCTTCTACTTAAAACTCATTTACAAATTAACCTGTTCATATACAAATATTATCAAAAACTTTACATACTGGAACAAGATACTTAAAAAAATAAAAACTTACTTTTAAAATGATAAAGTATTTAAAGGTGCACTTACCAAAATTTGGTGGTCACAGTCATTTTGCATCTGGTGCTCAATAAGATCAATGATAGGTTGAGGCTAAGGAACATGAGTGTGAAGCGAAGAACCAATAGGAGTCGATGACCTACTCATGATAAGGGAAGGGTAGGACCCTCCAAACATCTCTATAAAATAAAAAATAAAAATTATATCATAAACATTAAAATAAACTAACTCAATAATTGACATATAATAACTAAGTTTAAAAATTAAATTTTCTTGTACCACGTCATGCTTGTTAATCATTTGAACATGATTAGAAGACATCTCCATAGGAGTCTATGTAGAAAATTGTTTTATGTTTTAGTTATTTTCACAAGAAAGAAGGAAAATTACAAAATATAGATTTATATTTACACTTAACATTACAAAAAATTTCATACCTCGGTCATTTACTATGTAGATGAAATCATAGTAGCAACCCTACATTTACTCCTGCCTTAATAGTGAACAAATAAAATATCATTATTAATCACTTGAACACACACACACACACACACACACACACACACACACACACAAGTACATACATGTAATGCACCATAAAATTAATTAATCATTAAAAATTACCTCCATATAGGTATGCATAGGCACAATATGTTAGGAATTAAGTGAATGTAAATCATATTTTCATCATGAGGAAATAATTCCTTCAAACCACTGATTAATGAAAGCATAAATTGAGAGAATTAATACCATTAATAATACATAACATAGATATATTGTGATTCACCCAGTGTGAGCTACATCCACTGAGAAAGTCCTCAAATAAATCAGTAATCTGAAACAAGATTACAATGAACTCTCATAGAGATAGAAAATTTTTTTATAAAAATAGTTGCGCGTTCACCTGCACCTGCACAATACTTTATATCACAATATGTTATACCATACCTTATAAATGAACACCTGCACTTTGAAAAATACCTGCACTTTGTAACTCTCTTTTCAAAAGCCACACCTACAAATAAGAAATATCAACAACCTCTAAAAGGTCACTTCACACCCTGTAAAAGTAACAAATGATGTAGTAATCACCCTCCCATGGAGAAAATCACCATCCTCATCCAAGGAGGCCTTATCCACAAGGTGGCACATCAAGTTTCTGCCTTCCAATGCATATTAAAATTCCCCTCCAAGAGGAACATGCCATTCTCCACCAAATGGCACAACTTCCCATGCAAAAGTCCAACACACTTCCATAATACATCAAGGAATTATTAAATGCACCATTTAATAATTTGTCTCCCCCTAATGCATCATATAAATAAGTAAATACATCATTTGATAAATTCTCTTAATGCATCATAGAAATATTAAATACATCATTTAATAATTTTCTCCTAATGCATTACAAAAATATTAAATAAACAATTAATTCCCTATAACAAGGAAATCAATCCCACTTCCAACAACTATGGAAGTATACATGAAAATCTATTAAATAAATATTTAATAGCATCCACTACATGAGGATTGGAGTAAAAATGCACTCCCTACATTCTTGGAGCTCTCTAGGCCCCCAAAGTACACCAAAATGGTCATGTGATAGCCCCAAAGGGATCCACACTCAACAATCTCCCACTAGGAGACCTTTTCCCCTGAATAGATTCTATCATTGCTCCAAGACCACTAAGGCCAACCAAATTTGAGCATAGTCTCAACTTGTCCAATGTGACCACCTTGGTCATCATATCCGTAGGATTATAGCTAGTATGAATCTTCTCCAACTTCAATTTCTCCTCCAAAGTTGTCAAGATGAAGTGATAAATTAACTGAATATGTTTCATCTTCGAGTGGAAAGCAGAGTTCTTTGCCAAATGAATAGCACTTTGAATATCATTGTGTAGTCTCTTAACTTCTTGTTCATGCCCCAACTCTTGAAACAACTCCTTTAACCAAATCATCTCCTTGCTAGCCTCTGTGGTAGTTATTGGGTGAATATTTTGTCGACCAGCTAACTGGCATTCAAAATAGTTCCTATCACCATAGCATAGGGAGATTGGTCATCCAGATGTGTAGGTTTACTGCATCACAAGGGGACAAATCTCTTCTCTCATCAAAGGGAGGTTCCTTATTAAATATGTGGAGCTATATACAATATAAATAAGTAGAAAATAACACATGGGGGGTAGAACAACCATCCATCTCTCTTTTTTTAGAGATGATGCACACAGACAAGGAGAAAATCTTAGCTATAAATACTGAAGGCACTTCTCTTCTTTCATAAGTGTCCTTACAGGAAACAGTTAGGAGTTTCTTTCAAATAGTGAAATAACTAGTGATCAAAAGAATGTAAGAACAACAGGATGAAATAGAGCTCAAAGTCTCTACCTCAACTACCCAAAGGGTATATCACAAAGGATAATGGGGGCACAAAGTCACCCCAGAATCCTCAACACAAAAAGGAAAGGAAAACAGAGACTCAAATCAGTGGTGAAAGCACAAAGTCTTCTTACAGTTGGTTTTAGGACACTTCTTTGTTACCTTCACTAATTCTCTGCACCAAATTAAATGAATAAGGACACCTTCAGATGACACAAGTCAGACCAAGACAAAGTCTAAAAAAACCTACTTTCTCATTCAAATAACAAGGAAAATGAAATTACAACCTAAGCTCAAAGTCTCAGTCTTCTTCTTTCAAAATGGGTAGAGTTTCACTCTTGTAAAATAAGAAGTCTCCTATGTAACAAATGAGAGATTACAATATATAGCGCTCCAAGAAAGACTTGGGCACTTGTTTTCCATAGAATGACCCATGCCGTGCATTCAATGCCTTGAATGCATTTTCAAGTTTGTCAAAGGACTATGTTGAAAATAGGGCAGATGTCTTAACTATGGCATGCCATTTCATACCATAAATATTCTCTCGAGTCTAGATCCTCTGGTTTGTCTCCCCTGACATCTACACAATTGTCCATTCATCTTTACTTCATGGAAGAAAACAAGCCACATCCTTATCTTGGTGAGCTTAGAAGTCTACTCGATCCATTGTTTCATCTGCTGGAAATAACTCATACACAGACATTTTAGGCTTTTCCCTCTTTCTGCTTTTATCTTTTCCAGCTTTATCTCTTCCTGGCTTTGTCTTTTTCTGGCATTTGAGCTCTCGGGGCTAAAGTCCCATCTTTGTTGGCTCTTTATGCTCTTCCATCAGCGGTTCTTCCCTTTGGCATTTTGGCCTTTGAATGCATTCGAGTCTATCATCCTCAGCAATTCCTTCGTGTCTTTCCTGCTTGCTTTGGCTACTTTTCACTAATCTCAAGAAGTGACACGTGGCATGTTCCTCTATGAAATAGGTGAGGACACGTGGCAGCATCTGCTTACTTAGTCTTTTTTCATCGGGCATTTTTCTGTGGGCTTTTCTTTTTTTGGTAGACTTTTCCTTTGGACAAAAGGTCTGAAGGAATTCCTTCGCTTTGTCTTTTTCTGCCAGGCTCTCTTCTCGAGTGAATTCAAAGGAATTTTACCTTGGTCATTTCCATTGGATAAAAATTCCAAACGAATTGTTCCTTTTGGGCCTTGAACCAAATCTGAAGGAATTCTATCTCTTTTGGCTTCTCTTTAACCCTTGAACAAATGCATTAAACCAACTGCTCGTTGAACCTTTGTTGAAGTGATTAATTCATTGAGCCCACCTACAGAAGCCTTTGAACCCATTGAACCTGCTAATCTCAAGCATGTTGATTCTGTAGAAACATATCTGTAGAGTTCATAGATTTAATCATATAGAGTCCATAGATTTAAGCCTGCAGAGTCCGTAGATTTTTGGAAAGCTTGAAAAATGAAGAACCTAAATGCTCGAAATAGTTTTTGAAAGGGGAAGAGATTATTTTGGTCTGTAGGACCAAAATAGTTCAAATGTTGTCCCAAAAATGAGTGATATTTTTGGGGGACAACAATTGGCTCCAGTTGGGGAACTTCCTTCTATTACAAGAAGCGATTGAAGGGAGTAGAATCTAGAATCTCCAGTGCCTTGAAGTGTGCCATAGGGCTACAGAGTCATGCTACCCAAAAAGAAAGGCGACATAAATGAAAATGAAAATCACAAAATAGAACAAAGACTTTACAAATATACAAATGTATAGGTGAATTTATTTGGTACTTTCAAGAATTGAAGTACCTAAGATGTTGCCCCTTGAGAGGCAATGAAAATGGCCTTCTATCTTGATAAACCAACAAGAAGCCATTTTGCCCCCATAATCGGTGATGGGCAAATGGAACTCTCCACCAAGAATAACATTTCCTATGTCCTCGTCTTAGCTTTCTCTTCTTGCCCCGTGGCAAGACGTGGTCTTTAATCTAAAAACCATAAATTTTTGCTCTCTCAGTAAAGAGTTCCTCTGCCTAATTTTAGAGCACATTAGTATGGTCCAGTACCATAATTTGTTGTTCTGATAACTCAGCCCAACACATGTCTTGATTGTCCCCCTTAGATATCTCAGATTCTTCTTCATTTGGAGGGGAGGGTTCTTCTGCACTTATGTTGCACTCCACCAATTCTTCTACTATTTCATCCCTGCTTGAATACTCAAACAAAATTTGGGCTGCAGGGGCAGCCATTTGGGTCTCGACACTTTTGACATGATCAATTATGTCAAATGGAAGGATTAGACTAGGCACAGGGGATGGGGGTTCATCCTTTTGGTTTTTGGGAGGGGTGGGAGGATTGATATGTGATTTTGAAGTAGAAGGTGCAAAGATGTTTGATGTACTTACTTGTGCAACAACTACTAGATCCTTTGGCTAAAGAGGCAGAGTGGTTCCCTGCTTAGCAATTGAAATTTCTAGTTGAGGTTGTTCCTCTATTTTTTCCTTATCATCTTGTTGGGCTGACTGCTTCTTGGACCTAGTGAACACTGCGCATGATCCCTTGGCTGCTTCACCTTTACTTCTAGGTTCATCATGGTAACTCAAAAAACCAATGTGGGAGTCGCTAGCTGACTCTTCTTGATCCTCCCTGAAGAGGTCAGCATCATTTTCTTGATTAAACTCAGGTTGGAAAGAGAAATCATGCTCTATTTCCAAATATCCAACTGCTGAGTTGGCTGAAGGTATGACGAAGATGATTTGGCTGCCCTTGACCCCTGGCAGCATTGCCTTGGTATGCTTGATTCTGAAATGTCCTCCTTGGGGCATCCTGATGAGGAGCAAAAAACATACCTTGGGCCATTTGTCTTTTGAGGGCCAACACTTCATTTGCTAACTTCTGCACCATTGGATCAGTGGTGGCTACAGGTGAGTTATCAGAAGATGAGGAAGATACACCTCTATTTGAATCCCTTCTTATCTTTCTAGCCAAGATAAGGTCATCTTCTACCTCAGTAGCCAAGTCTTGAGCTTCAGTAAGATCTATCTGGCCAGCACACCTTTGCAAAAAACTCACTTCAGGCAGTTGTGAGTTGATGAAGAAGCACTTTAGGTTTTCAGGTGTGGGCTGAGCAACTACAGGAATCCTATTTCTTAACTTGTCAAATTTTACAATGAAATCCCTCATAGGCTCATGAGGCTCCTTCTTCATCTGCGTGAGCTGGGCCAAAAGGGCATGTGCATCTTTTATTGGTTTGAACCTTGCTTCAAAATTGGCTTTGATTGTATCCCAGCCAGTCACTGATCCAGTCTACAAATGGTAAAACCAATCTACATCAGCACCTTGTAGTGTCTCCATGAGAACCCTGACTGCCACATCTTCAAATTCCACCTCTATTACACCACAGGCTATGCTAAAAGCTGCAATGTTTTCATCAAGGTGGATTCTTCCATCACCAAAGAATTTGGGGAAATTCTTTCTTGAACTGAGTGGTAGCTCATGCAGGCATGGAGTTAGATTAAGTAGGCCAAAAGAGTTACCCTAGGGCCCTCGAACTGCCATGATGTGATTATGAAAAATGGGGATAACACATTTGGGTGGAACTGCTAGATGTTAGGACAAAAATGGAAAAGAACTGGCCCTACTTTAGCTTAAAGCTTGAGGCTTCAAACTACGCTTTCTTTCCCAGCAGTTCTGATTTTGCAGACTAGATAATATAATGGAGATGGATGAAAATGGTAAGGCTATAAATGGATAATGGGTAAGACCCAGATGGGAGTTGCCAGACTCTATAATGGATAAGGGTACGGACTGCTTGATCAAGTCCCCAGCGGAGTCGCCAAAAACTGTTGGGTGAATATTTTATCAACCAGCTAATTAGCATTCAAAATAGTTCCTATCACCATAGCATAGGGAGATTGGTCATCCAGATGTGAAGGTTTACTGCATCACAAGGGGAAAAATCTCTCCTCTCATTAAGGGGAGGTTCCATATTAAATATGTGGAGCTATATACAATATAAATAAGCAGAAAATAACACATGGGAGGTAGAACAACCATCCATCTCTCTTTTTTCAGAGATGATGCACACAGATAAAGGAGAAAATCTTGGCTATAGATGCTAAAGGCACTTCTCTTATTTTAGAAGTGTCCTTACAATAAATAGTTATGAGTTTCTTTTAGATAGTGAAATAACCAGTTATCAAAAGAACGTAGGAACAACAGGATGAAACAGAGCTCAAATTCTCCACCTCAACTACCCAAAGGGTATATCACAAAGGATAATGGGGGCACAAAGTCACCCCAAAATCCTCAACACAAAAAGGAAAGCAAAACACAGACTGAAATTAGTGGTGAAAGCACAAAGTCTTCTCACAGTTGGTTTCAGGACACTTCTTTGCTACCTTCACTAATTTTGTGCACCAAATTAAATGAATAAGGACATCTTCAAATGACACAAGTCAAAATAGCACAAAGTCTAGAAAAACCTACTTTCTCATTCAAATAACAAGGAAAATGAAATTACAACCTGAGCTCAAAGTCTCAGTCTTCTTCTTTCAAAATGGGCAGGGTTTCGCTCTTGTAAAATGAGAAGTCTCCCATGTAACAAATGAGAGATTACAATATATAGCGCTCCAAGAAAGACTTGGGTGCTTATTTTCCATAAAACGGCCCATGCTATGCATTCAATGCCTTGAATGCATTTTTAGTTTTGTCAAAGGACTGCATTGAAAATAAGGCAGCTGTCTTAACTATGGCATGCCATTTCGTCCCATATGTCTTCTCCTAAGTCTAGATCATCTGGTCTGTCCCCCCTGATGTCTGCACAACTATCCATTCATCTTTACTTCATGGAAGAAAATAGGTCATGTCCTTGGTTTGGTGTGCTCAGAAGTCTACTCGATCCACTATTTCATCTGCTGAAAATAACTCTTGCATAGACATTTCGGGCTTTTCCCTCTTTCTGCTTTTGTCTTTACTAGCTTTGTCTCTTCCTAGTTTTGTTTTTTTCTGGCATTTGAGCTCTTGGGGCTGAATTCCCATCTTTGTTGGCTCTTTACACTCTTCCATTAGTGGTTCTTCCCTTTGGCATTTTGGCCTTTGAATGCTTTCGAGTCCATTATCCTCCTTATCAATTCCTTCGTGTCTTTTTCCGCTTGCTTTGGCTACTTTTTTATGATCTCAACAAGTGACACATGGCATGTTTCACTATGAAACAAGTGAGGATACATGGCAGCATCTGCTTACTTTATCTTTTTCCATCAGGCATTTTTCCATGGGCTTTTCCTTTTTTGGCAGACTTTTCCTTTAAACAAAAAGTCCAAAGGAATTCCTTCACTTTGTCTTTTTCTACCAGGCTCTCTTCTCGAGTGAATTCGAAGGAATTTTACCTTGGTCATTTCCATTAGACAAAAAGTTCAAAGGAATTGTTCCTTTTGGGCCTTGAACCAAATTTGAAGGAATTCTATCTCTTTTGGCTTCTCTTTGACCCTTGAACAAATGCGTTGAACCAACCGCTTGTTGAACCTTTGCTGAAGCACTTAACTCATTGAACCCACCTACAAAAGCCTCTGAACCTGTTGAACCAGCTAATCTCAAGCATGTTGAGTCCGTAGAAACATTTATATAGAGTTCGTAGATTTAATCCTGTAGAGTCTGTAGATTTAACCCTGTAGAGTCCATAGATTTTTGGAAAGCTTGAAAGATGAAGAACCTGAATGCTTAGAACAATTTTTGAAAGGGGAAGAGAGGATTTTGGTCTATAGGACCAAAATAGTTCAAATGTTGTTCCAAAAATGAGTGATATTTTTGGGAGACAACAGTAGTAACATACTCTGCCTTTGTAGTTGACAAAGCCATAACCTTCTGTATCCTAGAAATCCAACTAACCATTGTATCTCCAATAGTAAATATATATCTCATCATAGTCCTCTTGCTATCAATATCCCCTACCATATCCGAGTCCACATAACCATGCAAAGTGGTATTTGATCCACCATAACATAATGCAACATCAATGGTTCCTCTCAAATATTGAAGAATCCATTTCACTCCTTGCCAATGCTCATAACTTGGATCACTAATATACTTGCTCACAACTCCCAATGCATAGGAAATATCCAACCTAGTACAAACCATGTCATACATCAAACTACCAACTTGTTGTCCCCAAAAATGAGTGACATGTTTGGGACAACCTATGAACTATTTTGGTTCAACAGACCAAAATCGTCTCTCCCCTTTTCAAAAAATTGTCCTGAGCATCCAAGTTCTTCATTTTTCAAGCTTCTCAAAAATCTACAGACTCTGCAGGCTTAATTCTATGGACTCTACAGGCTTAGTTCTATGAGCTTCACAGGTTGATTTCTATGGACTCTAAAGGAAAGAAGCAAGCTCTCAACACTTAGTCATTCCCAAGATTGGCTCGATACCTTGATTCAACCAAAATAATTCAATCAGCAAGCTTCTAAGCAAGGACTAAACCATTGAACCTTGAACCAAAAGGTTCAAGGGTTCAATGGGTTCAAGGTTCAACGTCGTTGGCAAGAGTTGAATGCATTCGTCAAGGTTCAAAGTTCAACCACTTCAAAGTTCCATGGCTTCGAACACTTAATGAAAAACAAAGGCTTGAATTGTTGAATTGTTGAAACTTGAACCACTTTGGTTCAACGGTTCAATGCATTCAACGATGAATTGGTTCAACACGCTTGGTTTAAAAGATCAAAAAGATAGCCAAATAACAAAGAATGAACCAATTGAACCATTGAAATATTGAACCAAAAGGTTCAATGAGTTCATAGTTTTAAAGGTTCAACCAATATGATGAAGATCAAAGAGCTTAGAAAGAACAAAGAAACAATGGGCAGAGGAAGAATCAATGAATCGATTGAACCTTGAACCAAAAGAGTTCAAAGTTCAATGGTTCATAGGTTCAAAAGTTCAAAGGCAGTCTCAATCAAAGAAAGAAGCGGCAAATATATGGTTCAATGGATGGTTCAATCAAGGAGCGGGAAAGTGATTGAACTAGGAAGCGATGGAACAAAAGAGATAGAATGAACCGATGAACCAATGTACTTTCAACGGATTCATAGGTTCAAGTTTTAGCATAGTTCAAGTGGCTAGAGACCATTGATGGCCCCACAGATGTTAAATTTAAAGTAAGGGAATATCTGTGGAAATTTAAATAGAGTGTGGAATTTTAAGGAATTCACTCAGGAAGAAAGCCCGAAGAAATTGAAACAATTGAAACGGCTAAGGAAAAGAAGTGAAGCTTTTCTTCGAACATTTTGTCTAAAGGAATTCCTTCAAACTTTTTGTCTGAAGGAAACTCTTAAAAGCCAAAGCCTGCTAAAGAAGCAAGAACCCTCTGGGAAAGATCAAACCTTAAAGTCAAAGCAAAAACTACCAAGTGTCATCTGTTGGGACACAGTTTCTAATTAGTTTCAAAGATGTGGAACATGCCACATGTTCTATTATAACTCAGCAAAAGTCAAAAAGTGTCAACATTTGTGGTCTCTCCCTTTTGTGTCATAAGGACTGTGGTGGGCCCTAAGTGAGTTGCTAAGGTCAAGCGAAGCGTGAAAAGTGGCATCATTCATGTGAATCCGAATGAGTCCTAAACATTTCTATATTATTTTTAAAGCAGAGTAGACGCTGGCACATGTCATCTTCCATAGGACTCTCAAAAAGTTTCTAAAGCTTCTATAAGTTAAGCAAAACATGCCACGTGTCTCGTTATAACTCAACGGAATGTGACAAGTGTTTGCATCCATGTTCCCCTTTTGACGTTGCCCGAGCAAGAAGTGTCATGGATTCCATTTTTCGTAAGTTTCTAATAAGTTTCATAACAACAGAACTCACCACAGCCAAAGAAGGAGACAAAGGAAGAACCAAGTGACTGGCTGAAAAGAGAGCTTGAAGACTCAAATTGCTATAGGGGAGAGATGAACAAGACCTAAGGACCAGAAATATCTTTAAAAGAGTTATTTCTAGTAGGTGAAATAGTGGATCAAGTAGACTTCTAAGTGCACCAAATCAAGGACGCGGCCTATTTTTCTTCCATGAAGTAAAGACAAATTGGACAGCTTCGCAGACATTAAGAAAAGGACTAGAAAGTCCATACCAAGGAAGGGACATATTAGATGAAGGGACACACCATAGTTAAGGCAATGTGTTATTCCCAACATGGTCCCTCCAAATTAAACTAAAGGCACATTAAAGGCATTCAATTCAGCATCGCCCTTTTTCATGAAAATAAGCACCCAAGTCTTTCTTGGAGCGCTATATATTGTAATTTCTCTCATGATGAGAAAGGACTTTCATTTTTTATAGAAGCAAAACTCTACCTAATTAAAAGGAGAATATTGAGACTTTGAGCTCAGATTGTATTTTATTTTATTTTATTTGAATGAGAAAGCAAGTTGTTTGCAAATTTGTGCTATCATATCTTGTGCCATTTTAGGAGATTGTTCTTATGTCTATCTTCTAGATGCATTCTTGTTTATTTAATTTAATAGGCAGGACTAGTGGAAGTGAAAAGGAAGAGGTCCTGAAGTTAGCTACTTTCAGACTTTGTGCTATTATAGTTGTTTTTAGTGTGTGTTTTTAGTTCTTTTCTGTGTTGAGGATTCTGGGACGACTTTGCGCCCTCATTATCCTTTGTGTTTTACTCTTTGGGTAGTTAAGGTGGAAACTTTGTGTTTTATTTCATCCTGCTGGTTATTGTGCCCTTTTGTTACAAGTTACTTTTACTACTTGAAAGAACTCCTGTTGTTTCCTACAAGAATAATTCTAAAAGAAGAGAAGTGCCTTTAGTGTTTTCACCAAAATTTTCTCCTCTGTTTGTTAACATCATCTCTGAAAAAAGAGAGATGGATGGCTTATCCTACCCCTGTGTGTTATTTTCTGCTTATTTATATATATAGTATATAGCTCCTGCATATTCATAGGGAACCTCCCCTTGATGAGAGGAGAGATTTGTCCACATCTGACGTAGTAAACCTGCATACTGGGCTGACCAATCTCCTTTTCTGTGGATGATAAGACCTATTTTTCTCAATCAAACAGCTGACTGATAAAATATTCACCCAACAGTCTTTTTGGTGACTCTGTTGGGGAACAACGTGTAGTTTGAAGTCTCAAGCTTCAAGCTAAAGCAGATCCTGCTCTTTTCCATTTTTATTCTACAATCTGGCAACTCCATGTTATACCAAAAGCTATAAATCTCAAGGTGTTGTTGACCCTCTTTTGATTTGGTGCAGCAAAGTAATTTTGATTTATTTCCTCCACAACCTCACCTTCAATGAACTAGGAGACTTCCTCCTAGCCCTACCAGGTCACCAACACAAGGCAGAGTTTCTCTTTCTACTGCTAGCAGAGCCTTGCTTATCCATACTCCACCTAGATTTGTGATCCCACTTCTACATAATCAAATCATGGCTCAAGGCCCCTGGGGTAACTCTTTTAATCCACTAAATTTGACCCCACCTCTACATGAGCTTCCACACAGTTTAAGGAAGAATTTCCCCAAATTTTTTGGTGATGGAAAAGTTCACCCTGATGAACATATTTCTACCTTTAGCATAGCCTGTGGTGTAATAGGTGTGGAGTATGAAGACATAGCAGTCAGGCTATTCGTAGAGACACTACAAGGCGCTACTACAGACTGGTTCTACCATTTGCAAGCTCAATCAGTGATTGATTGGGATACTCTTAAAAATAAATTTAAAGCCAGGTTCAAGCTTGCAAAAGATGCACATGCCTTGCTGGCCCAGCTCACATAGATGAATAAGGAGCCCCATGAACCTATAAGGGACTTCATTGCTAGGTTTAACAAGCTGAGGCACAAGATTTCCATGGTCATCCAATCGACACCTCAGAATCTCAAGTGTTTCTTCATCAACTCATAGCTGCTTGAAGTGAGTTTTTTGCTGAGACAGGCTAGACACATAGACCTTGCTACTGCTCAAGACTTGGCTACTGAGGTAGAAGATGACCTTATCTTGGTAGGAAAGATAAGGAGAGGCCCTAACAAAGGTAAATCCTCTTCATCTTTTGAATACTCACCTATAGTCACCACTGACCCAATGGTACAAAAACTAGCAAATAAAGTACTAGCTCTTAGAAAGCAAATGGCACAAGGGATGTCATCTGCTCCTATATAAAGAGATATGCCAAAGAGGACATTTCAGAATCAAGCGTACTAAGGCAATGCTGCCAAGAATCAAGGATAGCTAAATCACCTTCCTCCTCCATAGAGGAACCTTGCCCTTGAAGCACCTCCAACCAACTCAACAATTGGATATTTGAAGTTGAATCAGATTTCTCATTCTAGCCTAAGTTGAACCCTGAAGATGGCGCTAATCTTTTCACTAAAGAAGAAGAAGAATTAGCTGGTGACTCTAACATTGGTTTCCTAAATTATTAAGATGAACCCAGAAGTGAAAGTAATGCAGCTGAGGGATCATATGTTGTATTCACCTAGTACAAGAATCAATCAGCTCAACCGACTGATAAGGAGAAAGTAGAGAAGTGACCTCAACCAGCAGTTTCAATTGCTAAGTGAGGATCCACTCTTCATTTCCAACCAAAGGACCCAGTGATTGCAAGAAAGTTAAGTACCTCAAATGCCCCTATGCCTTCTACTTCAAATTCGTAGTCCAATCCTCCTCCTTCCAAAAATCAAAAGGATGAATTCCCATCCTCTACTCCTAGATCATTCTAGGCATTTGACATAATTGACCATATAAAAAAAATCAAAATTCAAATGTCTGAATTTGAGTTCTTGCAATCCAATCCTGAGTAATTGGACAAGTTGGTTCAATATGTGAAAAACCAAACCATCCCTATAAGGCAAGAAGCTAAGAAGGTAGCTCATGATCCCTCAAGGAACATGTCTATCCCAAACAACCTTGTCATTACTCCTAATGCTTCCCCTGGAAAGATAGAGCCTTTCTATGTTTCCCTGTTGATAAACAGTCACAAGTTGAACAATTGCATCATTGATTCCAAAGCCTCAGACAATGTTATGCTTGCCAAAGTGGCTGAATCCCTTGGCCTTACACTGACCAAAACATTTAGGAGATGTTTCTCCATAAAAACAAGCAAGTACCACTACTAGGGAAAATTAAGGATGCCCAATTCTCATTTATAGTGTTCCCAGACAAGAGGATCAAGATGACTATTTTGGTGGCTGACGTCCCTACATCCTATGGCATCCTTCTTGGCCAAAATTTTTGTAAGGATGTTGGGGGTGAACTAAGCATGGATTTTTCTGAGGCAAGGATCCCAATCAAAGGTGTTATGAATAGATTATTTCTTGAAAAGGAAGCAAAATATGTGGTCACCCAATCATCAGCACCAGAAACTCAAATTTTGTTTGAGTCTTCAGGCATGGGTAACTACTTTCTATCCACGGATGAATTCCATGAAATGCCTATTAAAAATATTGAAGGTGACAACCTGAAGATTAGTTCAGTTGGGACAACAAAAGAACTTGTGGAGCGCAATGCAAGTGTGGAAGAGTCTCCCCCTCTGAATGAAGAAGAATCCAAAGAAAAATAAGTGTCTAACAAGGTATGGATTCTTGAATTTGATGGCAGCTACTCCTCCACTAGTTCAGGAGCCAGAATTATGTTGATATCTCCTCAAGGAGATATTTTTCCTTCATTCTACAAGTTGCAATTCAGCAACACTAATAATACAACTGAGTATGAATCTTTGTTGCTTGGATTGAACGTTGCTCGAGACAAAGGCATCAAACTCCTTCATGCCAAAGGAGATGCTGAACTAGTGGTTTGTCAGGTGAGAAACCTGTATCAAACAAGGAATGAAATATTGTGCCACTACCACAATCTAGTTTGGGATCAACTTGAAAACTTTGATGCTTTCACCATCTCTACCATTCCTAGAGAATTCAATGTCTAGGCTGATGCACTGGCTGTCTCAGCTACTCTCTTGGTCCCTCACCCAGATTTCAAATGAGACAAGTACACTATTGAGTTGGTCTTTAGACCAAGTGTACCTGATAGTGCAAGTCATTGGCAAGTTTTTAACAATGACAACTAAATCATTGCCTTTCTGGAGTAAAAATACAGCTTTGAACAGCTGTATTTTGAAGGTAGTGAACCTCATAAGTGTGAACCAGCTCTGGAATCAAATACAGATGTAGGTGAGGAGTTCCTGCAACTTAAAGGGAATAAGATTTCCAAAGGCCTAGTTTCCCTTGAAAAACTATTTGACAAACATGACAAATTCGTCAAACAGTAGCAAATGGATTCAAACTCATCCCAAGATGATCCCAAGATGGTGAACATTGGGAAATGCTGCACTCCTGAGGAGAAATTCAAGTTCACTACTCTACTCCGTCAGTACATGGATGTCTTAGCATACTCCTATGATTACCTGAAGTCATTCAAGCCTAATGAAATTTGACATGACATTCCTCTCAAGGTTGATTCGGCACCCTATAGGCAAAGATCTAGGCAATATAATCCAAAAATATCAGGTACCATTTTGTTTGAGATACAAAAAATTCAAAATGCTAGGATAATCTTTCCAATCCATCATTCCACATGGATTGCAAATAAAGTGTTTGTAAGGAAGAAGAATGGAAAAATTTGCCTCTGTGTAGATTTAAGAACTTAAATCAGTCATCCTTGAAGGATAACTATCATTTACCAATCATGGATCAAGTGCTTCAAATAGTGACTAGTTTGGAGATGTTATCAATGCTGGACAGCTTCTCAAGATATAATCAAGTCGAAGTTGGTGAGGTAGACCAGCATAAGATTGCTTTCACCATACCTTAGGGCACGTTTGCATATAGAAGGATGTTTTTGGCTTGATAAATATTGGCACCACCTTCCAAAGAGTAATGGACCTTGCCTTTAAAGTTGAAATGGGTAAGTTCATCGTAGTTTATCTTGATGACTTGACCATATTTTATAAGCATTGCCCAGATAATATACGCCACTTGCAAAAAGGGTTGGAGAGCTACCACCAGAATGGCATTTCCTTAAACCCCAAGAAGTTAGTTTTTGGAGTAACAGAGGGGAAACTTCTCAGACACATTGTGTCCTAAGGAGGCATAAAGATTGACTCAAACAGAGTCAAGTATATCCAAGAGCTTACCTTACCCACAAGTAAGACTGTTGTTCACTCTTTCTTTGGAAAGGTGAATTTCTTACAGAGGTTCATCCCCAAGTTTGCTAAGAATACTAGGCACATTGTAAACATGATGAAGAATAAGGCCACCTTCAGCTGGACTAAAGAAGGCAAGTCAGCATTTGAGGATATCAAGACTGCCATTGCCCACACCCCATTTCTAGTTTATCTAGATTATACAAAGGATTTACTCATGTATAGTTATGATTTTGAACACACACTTTCAACCATCCTGGTTTAGCAGAATGAAGAAGGTGTGGAATCTCCCATTTCCTTCATGAGCTATACTCTCAAAGCTCATGAGCTGAAATATTCAAACATGGAGAAGCATGATTATGCGGTGGCTAAGGCAATCAAACATTTTTGTTTCTACATCCTCAATTCACGAGTTATTGCTCTAGTTCTTGATACCACGATTAAGTCCATATTAACTCAATAGGAGTTTGGAACCAAAAGAGGTAATTGGATTGCAAAGATCTAGGAGTTTGATTTGGTCATCAAGCCAAAAAAGTTAGTATGAGGAAAGGGACTATGCCAATTGATTACTGACAATAAACTAGAAGAAGCCAAGGTGGAAGACACACCAAAAGTCCTCTTTGTCTCCACCACGAATGAGTGGTATTCAGGTATTGCTCATTTCCTTACTTATGGTGAGTGTCTTGCTCACCTATCTTTTTAAAAAAAGAGAACTATCAAGCTGAAACCTGCCAATTTTGTCCTCTAAGACAACAGCATGTACAAGAGGAGCCTTGATGGAGTGTTCCTTCACTGTGTGGACAAGGAGCAACAAAGCCAACTTTTGAAATCCTTTCATAATCTAGCTTGTGGAGGACATTTGTTTGCACTTGTGACTGCCCATAAAATTTTGTGAGCCAGATATTACTAGCCAACTCTCTTTCAAGATGCATACAAGTGGTTAAGAAAATGTGAACTATGCTAGCAGTTTGTTGGGAGACCCAAGTTAGTTTCCCTGCCTCTCAAGCCAATGGTCATAGAGGAGCCATTCTAGCAATGGGGAATTGATTTTATTGGAGCTATAAACTCATCTTCAAGTGTTGGACATGATTATATCCTTACAGCAACAGATTACTTCACCAAGTGGGTGGAAGCAATTCCAACCAAGCATGCTACTTCAGAAGTAGTATACAATTTCCTCAAGGAGAATATCATTTCTAGGTTTGGGGTCCCAACCAAGATTGTCACTGATAATGTAGCTTGTTTCACTTCCCAAGAGATTACTCAATTTTTTTCTACTATGGGATTACACTCTCCCACTCTTCTAATTACTTTTCACAAGGGAATGGACAAGCTGAATCAAGTAATAAGAACCTGGTGACTATCATCAAGAAGCTGGTGGATGATAACCAAAGGACATGGCATAAAGCATTGGTTGATGCTCTATGGGTAGACAGAATTACACCAAAGAGAGAAATTGGTGTGTCTCCTTTTCAACTTCTTTATGGTATCAATGATGAGATACCCATCACCTTGGAATTACTAGCATTGAAATTGGCTAAGGAAATTGAGGATCAAACATATGAAACCCCCTTGATAAGAGGATCATGTGCTTGATTAAGCTCGATGAGTAGAGAACTATGGTGGTGGACCAATTTGTTTCTCACCAAATTCTGGGGAAGAAGCTCTTCGACTAGAAGGCAATGAACCATGATTTTTGGGTTGGAGATCAAGTCCTGCTGTGGGATAAGAGAAGAGAACCAAAGGGGATGCATGGGAAGTTTGATTCTCTTTAGAGAGGCCCATTTATTATCCATCAACTCAATGGTGAGAATAGCTTCTTATTGAAATATAAAGATGGCACGCTCTTTTCTCTACATCACAATGGGTAGCATCTAAGGCACTTCAATTCTTAAAGTGTCAGATAAGTTCACCTGTACATATGTATATCTATATATCTTTGTTTCTACTTTGTGTTGTTCATTTTAATTTTTTTGAGCCTTTATTTTTTGGTAGCATGACTCCATAGCGCAATGGCATGATTTGAGGCACTAGAGATTCTAGTTTCTACTCCCCTCAGATGTTCCAAGTCTTTAACTGAAGGAAGTTCTCCAACTGGAGCCAGCTATTGTCCCTAAAAATGAGTGGCATGTTTGGGATAACCTATGAACTATTTTGGATCAACAGACCAAAATCATCTCTCCCATTTTCAAAAAATTGTCTTGAGCATCCGAGTTCTTCATTTCTCAAGCTTCTCAAAAATCTACGAAATCTGCAGGCTTAAATCTACAGACTCTATAGGCTTAGTTCTACAAGCTTCACAGGTTAATTTCTATGGACTTTGCAAGAAAGAATCAAGATCTCAACACTTAGTCATTCCCAAGATTGGCTCGATACCTTGGTTCAACCAAAAGAATTCAATCGGTAAGCTTCTAAGTAAGGACTGAACCATTGAACCATTGAGCTGAAAGGTTCAAGGGTTTAATGGGTTCAAGGTTCAACATTGTTAGCAAGAGTTGAGTGCATTCATCAAAGTTCAAAGTTCAACCACTTCAAAGTTCCATGGCTTCGAACACTTAATGAAAAAAAAGGCTTGAACCGTGGAACCATTGAACCTTGAACCACTTTGGTTCAACGGTTCAACGGGTTCAACGACCAATTGGTTTAATGTGCTTGGTTCAAAAGATCAAAAAGACTTAGCCAGATAACAAAGAATGAACCAATTTAACCATTGAACTATTAAACCAAAAGGTTCAATGAGTTCAGAGGTTTAAGGGTTTAACCAGTATAATGAAGATCAAAGAGCTTAGAAAGAACAAGGAAGCAACGGGCAGAGGAAGAATCAATGAACCGATTGAAGCTTGAACTAAAAGAGTTCAAAGTTCAATGGTCCATAAGTTCAAAAGTTCAAAGTTAGCCTCAGTCAAAGAAAGAAGTGGCAAACAGATGGTTCAATGGATGGTTTAACCAAGAAGCAAGAAAGCGATTGAACCAAGAAGCGATGGAACAAAAGAGAAAGAATGAACCAATGAACTGATGAACCAATGTACTTTCAACGGGTTCACAAGTTCAAGGTTCAACATGGTTCAAGTGGCTAGCGACCATTGACGGCCCCACAAACATCAAATTGAAAGTAAGGGAATATCTGTGGAAATTCAAATAGAGTGCAAAATTTGAAGGAATTCACTTGAGAAGAAATCCCAAAGAAATTGAAATGATTGAAATGACTAAGGAAAAGAAGCAAAGCTTTCCTTTGGACATTTTGTCTGAAGGAATTCCTTCAAAAAATTTATCTAAAGGAATTCCTTCAAAAAAAATTTCTGAAGGAAAATCCTGAAAGCCAAAGCCCGTAAAAGAAATAAGGACCCTCTGAGAAAGATCAAACCTCAAAGTCAAAGCAGAAACTGCCAAGTGTCATATGTCGGGACATAGTTTCTAATAAGTTTCAAAGCTACGAAATGTGCCATGTGTTTCGTTATAACTTAGTGGAAGTTGACAAGTGTCAACATCCATGGTCTCTCCCTTTTGTGTCGTAAGGACTGTGGTGGACCTTGAGTGAGTTGTTAAGGTCAAACAGAGCGTGACAAGTGGCATCATCCGTGTGAATCTGAATGAGTCCTAAACATTTCTATATTGTTTCTAAAGCAAAGTAAATGTTGCCACATGTCATCTTCTGCAGGACTCTCAAAAAGTTTCTAAAGCTTCTATAAATTAAGTAGAACATGCCATGTGTCCTGTTATAACTCAGTAGAATGTGACAAGTCTCTGCATCTGCGCTTCCCTTTTGAAGCTACTCGGGCAAGAAGTGTCATGGATTCCATTTTTCGTAAGTTTATAATAAGTTTCATAATAGTGAAACTTGCCATGGCCAAAGAAGGAGCCAAAGGAAGAACCAAGTGACTGGCTAAAAAGAGAGCTTGAAGACTCAAATTTCTACAGGGGAGAGAGGAACGAGACCCAAGGACCATAAATATCTTCAAAAGAGTTATTTCCAATAGGTGAAATAGTGGATCAAGTAGAATTCTGAGCACACCAAATCAAGGATGTGGCCTATTTTTCTTCCATGAAGTAAAGACAAATTGGACAGCTGCACAGACATCAGGAAAAGGACCAGATAGTCCATACTAAGGAAGGGACATATTAGATGAAGGGACAAGCCATAGTTAAGGCAATGCGTTGTTCCCATCATGGTCCCTCCAGACAGAACTGAAGGTGCATTGAAGGAATTCAATTCAGCATGGCCCTTTTTCATGAAAACAAGCACCCAAGTCTTTCTTGGAGTGCTATATATTGTAATTTCTCTCATGATGAGGAGGGACTTTCATTTTTTACAGAAGCGAAACTTTGCCCAATTGAAAGGAGAATACTGAGACTTTGAGCTCAGATTGTATTTTATTTTATTTTATCTGAATGAGAAAGCAAGTTGTTTGTAGACTTTTTGTTGTCATATCTTGTGCCATTTTAGGAGATTTTTCTTATGTCTATCTTCTAGATGCATTCTTGTTTATTTAATTTAACAGGCAAGACTAGTGGAAGTGAAAAGGAAGAGGTCCTGAAGTCAACTACTTTCAGACTTTGTGTTGTTATAGTTGTTTTTAGTGTGTGTTTTTAGTTCTTTTCTATGTTGAGGATTTTGGGATGACTTTATGACCTCATTATCCTTTGTGTTTTACTCTTTGGGCAGTTGAGGTGAAAACTTTGTTTTTTATTTCATCTTGCTGGTTACTATGCCCTTTTGTTACCAGTTACTTTTACTACCTGAAAGAACTCCTATTGTTTCCTGCAAGAATACTTCTGAAAGAAGAGAAGTGCCTTTAGTGTTTTCACTAGGATTTTCTCCTTTGTTTGTTAACATCATCTCTGAAAAAAGAGATGGATGGCTTATCCTACCCCTATGTGTTATTTTCTACTTATATATATATATATATATATAGCTCGTGCATATTCATAGGGAACCTCCCCCTTAATGAGAGGAGAGATTTTTCCACCTCTGATGTTGTAAACTTGCACACTGGGCCAACCAATATCCTTTGTTGTGGATGATAAGACCTATTTTGCTCAATCAGATACTTGACTGACAAAATATTCACCCAACATAACTATCAAAGAATAAGGTACCTTAGACATCTCAAGCTTTTTATCTTCCATCTTGGGAAACTACTCCTTTGATAATCTAAAGTGGCCTACCAAAGGAGTACCAATAGATTTAGCATCCAACATACTAAACCTTTCCAAGACTTTCTTCACATACTCTAATTGAGATAAAACCAACTTCTTCTCCTTCCTATCATGAGTAATCCTCGTACCAAGTATTTTCTTTACAGCACCCAAATCCTTTATTGCAAAAGAGTCACTAAGTTATTTCTTGAGAATATGAATACGTTGTATGTTCTTTCTTGAAACTAACATGTCATCCACATACAAGCATAAAATAAAAAAGCTACCATCATCAAAATGTTTTATGTACACGCAATGTTTAGAATTACAACTTTGATATTCTTATTCCAACATAAAATAATCAAATTTATTATACCATTATCGTGGAGCTTGTTTAAGGCTATACAAGCTCTTCTTTAATTTGCACACATACTTTTCCTTCCCTTTGACCTCATATCTTTATGGTTGCTTCATACACAACTCTTCATCCAAATCACCATGAAGAAAGTAGTTTTCACATATAATTGTTCTAAGTGCAAATCCTTAACTACAACTAAACCAAGAACAATCTTAAAAGGAAGTCATTTTTACAACAAGAGCTAAATTCTCATCAAAATCAATAGCTAATTTTTGTGCAAACTTCTTGACCACCATCCATGCCTTATATATTTTTTCTCCCTTAATCCTCTTCTTTTATTTTGAAGATCCACCTATTTGGCAATGCACTCTTGCCCTTGGGTAGCCTTACCAAATCCCATGGTTGGTTCTCCATGAGAGATCTATGCTCTTCATCCATGGCTTGTTCCCATTTCAACCTGGTATCTACCTGCATTGCTTCCTCATAACATTATGGTTCTCCATTGTTAGTGAGTAAAAAATAATTTAAAGGAGAAAAACGTTCAGGTGCTTTTCTTACCCTAGAATATCTTCTTACCATAGGAGTTTTGGGTCCTTGTGTAGAATATTCCTAAACAGATTCAATAGATACTTTGCCATCTGCAATGTCATCCAATATTATTTACTATTTATGTTCATGTTCCTTTTCCTACAACTGATCCTTATACATGACTTGTTCATTAAATACTACATCTCTAGACTGAAATATTTTCTTATCTTTAATGCTCCATAAACGGAAACCAAAGTCATCATCACCATGTCCAACAAAGATGTATTTCTCTGATTTAGCCTCTAGCTTGGTTTTATTCTCTTTCTTAATGAGGGCAAAATCCTCACATCCGAAGACTCTAAGAAAATAATAATCAACATTCTTACCAAACCAAGCTTGTTTAGGAATGCCTCTATCTAAAGGCATAAAAGGTCCTCTAGTAATCAGATATACTATCGTGTTAGCTTCTTCTACCCAAAATTGTAAACGCAACCTTGTATGTAACCTCATGCTCCTAACATGCTCCATTATTATTATGCTCATCATTTTAGACACCCCATTCCATTATAGAGTTCCTGAAACTATCTTTTGCCTAAGAATTCCATTGTTAGAATAATAATCAAAGAAATCATTACTACAATACTCACCTCCATTATCTGATCTAAGACATTTCAATTTGAACCCCGTTTCATTCTCAACCAAGGATTTCCACTTCTTAAAAGTATCAAATACATCAAATTTATTTTTAATAAAATACACCCAAACTTTCCTAGTTGCATCATCAATAAAAGTGACATAATAATTGGAACCACCAATAAAAGATACCTGAGTTGGTCCCCATACATCTAAATGTACCAACTCTAACTTATGCTCTTTCTTTGTGGGTCTAACTTTCAGCAACTTAACCCACTTCTATTTTCCATACACACAATCCTCAAAGAAGTGTATAACTAGATCTTTCAATCCAAGCAACTTATCTTTTAAGATCTCCATGCCCTTATGGCTCATATGACCAAGCCTGTAGTGCCACATAGTTGCATCTCCATCTGCAACAACTAAATCAAAAGAATCAACACTAGTCAAATATAAAGTGCCAACTTTCTTACCTCTCAAAATCACAAGAGATCCTTTGGTAACTTTCCAAGAATCTGTAGTAAACATAATTGAACATCCTTCACTACCCAATTGCCCCACTGAAAAAAAATTATGTCTCAACATAGGCACGTGTCTAACATCCTTAAGGATTCATGTGTTCCCATTCTACATTTTCACCTGAATAGAACCTTTCCCTACTATTTCACATGGTTCATCATCACCATGATATACATGTCCTAGATTCTCTTGAACATAATCAAAAAAATAATGCCTATGTGGGGTGGCATGAAAAGAAGCCCCTGAATCTAATACCTAAGACTCAGAAAAATTATCCAAAGAAAAAATTAAGGCATCCTAACTAGTTTCACCTGATGTCACATTTACCTCATTTGTTTCCTCGTTATTGCCCTTCTTATCCCAAAGTGACCAACAATCCTTCTTTGAGTGTCCACTCTTCCCATAATGCCAGCATATCATCTTAGCTTTAGATCTTGATTTAAATCTACCTTTTAACTTTTAACAGTTATCTTTTCTCTTGTCCTTTTGCCTCCCTCTAGTATCAATAGACAAAGCATTACCTAAAGATGATTCACTAGTGTTTATCCTTCTCATCTCCTTGCTAAGAATCACACCTACAACATCCTCAAAATTCAAGCTTCCCTTGGTAGGGACTGCATTACTCATAGCCATAAGCAAACTATCCCAACTATCTGGTAAAAACATAAAATTATTAAAGCTTTAACTTCATCATCAAACTTAATTCCAACTGAAGAGAGTATACTTACAATCATATTAAAATCATTTAAATGATTAGGAATTAAACCATTCTCAAACATTTTCATGTTAAACAATCTTTTCATAAGAAAATTTTTATTTGAAGCTGAGGGTTTCTCATACAAATTTCCAAGTTTATCCTTGAGTAATGCAAAAAAAGTTGCAAGGCATAACCGAATGGCTCCTAATGCCTTCATATCAAGCAATTTCCAATTTACATCACTCATATTTACAGATTATCCTCCTTTTCCCTTCAAGGGGAATTGAAGTTCCTTATGATACAAGTAATCCACCATTTGCATTTTTCATAAACTAAAATTTTTACCATCAAACTTCTCAACACTGATTCTAATTTCTTCTTCCATAGCTCCCACTCAAGTTAATAACCTTTCCTATGACTTACCACTTCATTTGAAACACCACCAAAGCTTTGATACCAGTTGTTGAGAATTAAGTGAATGTAAATCAGATTTTAATCATACGAGACCAATTCCTTCAAACCATAGATTAATGAAAGCGTAAATGGAGAGAATCAAAACTAGCAATAACACATAACATAGATATATCATGGTTCACCCAATGTGGGCTGCATCCACTAATAAAGTCCTCAAATAAATCAATAATTTGAAATAAGATTACAATGAACTCTCACAGAGATAGAAAAATTTCCTATAGAAAATGTTGCACAAATAGCTGCACTTTCACCTACACCTGCATAATAATATATATCACAAGATGATATACCACACCCTGTAAATGAACACTTGCACTTTGTAAAATATTTTCACTTTATACCTCTCTTTCTAAAAGCCACACCTATAAATAAGAAATATCAACAACCTCTAAAAGGTCACCCCACACCCTATAAAAGTAACAAATGATGTAGAAATCATCCTCCCAAGGAGAAACTCACCATCCTCATCCAAGGAGGCCTTATCCACAAGGTGACACATCTCCACCTTCCAATGCATAGAAAAAGGCCCCTTCAAGAGGAACATGCCATTCTCCACCAAATGGCACAACTTCCCTTATGGAAGTCCAACACACTTCCATAATACATCAAGGAATTATTAAATGCACCATTTAATAATTTTTCTCCCCCTAATGCATCATAGAAATAAGTAAATACATCATTTAATAAATTCTCTTATTGCATCATATAAATTATTAAATACATCATTTAATATTTTTCTCCTAATGCATTATAGAAATATTAAATAAATAATTAATTCCCTAGAACAAAGAAATCAATCCCACTTCCAATAAGTATGGAAGTATACATGAAAATCTATTAAATAAACATTTGATAGCATTCACTACATGAGGAGTGGAAGAAAAATGCACTCCCCACATTCTTGGAGCTCTCTGAGGGCCCTAAAGTACACCAAAATGGTCATGTGATAGCCCCAAAGGGCTCCACACTAAACACAATATCAATAACATATGTGTTTGTATAGCATCCACAATCTTATTGCAACATAAAAAATTACATATACATTACTTAGATTTCAATTAAAAATAATTATTACCTTTTAAATTGTAAAAATATTTAAAATTTAACAGGATTAACATTTTTTTAGCAACATGCAAAATATATAAGATATCTAAGAAGTTGTAGCCAAGGTGTCTAGACTAAATGTAGTTGATTGAAACACAACAGTGAGACCGATATCATCTAGGCCATTAGAAAGATCATCATGAGTGGGTTACATGAAATAATCTCCATACTCCTCAAGTCCAATGTATATAATACCACATTATCTATAATGGTGAGGTCTGGTAGTAATACTAGATGAAGACTCCCTATATCCACCCTCACTAGTAACAGTATCAAAAATTGGCTCGTATGCTAAACAAGAGTGTTAATAAGTGTATTAAACACATGTAAAGTATAAATATATACAGTCTCCTTAACTATAGGTGGTATTGTCTCAAGAGGATGTGGTTTTAGGATATGTGCTCTCGTAGGTTGATTAGGCGTATGACATGCACCCAACCTATCCTATATAGATTATTTTCCTCCTCCATGAAACTTTGAGAAATCAAAATAAATTGGAACTTCATTAAGGATGAGTTTTCTCAAAAAAATACATAGGGATCTCATTATTGTTGCAAGGCAAGTGATCAAAGACAATCCACCATTGGTCTCAAAAAAATTATTTGATCAACTCGTGGGTGCATTAGTGGATCAGAATCTTTTGGTTATCCCATCTAGTGGCACTTCACTTTTTCCATCATTAAATAGTGTGTGAACTTGGGCTTTGGTTATTTTTTATCTCATAATAGTCACAAATATTTTTTTAGAATAACATGGCTTGCATCTATCTCTATAATCAGCCCATCTATCAATTTGACCCATTAACAAGTCAACTTCACCTATTAATGTCTCTAATGTATTTGCTAGAGAAGTTTGGTGGGGATTGCTTGAACGGGGATCCCTCATTGTCTTAATCAAATTCTTAATTTTGATTTTATTTTATATTATGTGGGATGCCAATTCCTTCTAACTACCTTGGGGCCTTGAAGAATTATAAGAGGGTTAGGAGGGTTAGGTTCATTTTCACTTTATACTTTTGCTCTACACATGAAGGTGTATTATGCGTTGAAAAATAATGAACAATTTCAACAAAAAAACAATGCAAATGTAGTAAAATTCACTAAATTAGATGCAAATACATTTTCATACCTTTCCTCTTACATGCCATTATTGATTTTCAGTTCTTTGCTTGTCTTTCTAAAATGTGAGTTGAGATATTTGCTTTGCCACTTATGGTTTGCATCAATGCCAAATGAAAGGCATTGATGTTTTTTATAACATCAATACTGCACACATGATTTTAAAAACTAAAATTATGTAATCAAGTTTTATAATTAAAACTACGTACATGGTCTTGGCTTGGTAATCACAAAGCGTATGGGCCAAGACTACATACACACTTTATAAAACTGTGTGCACACTTTTATAAACCATGTACATGAAAATTTTGAAATAAATTTAAATGTAAAAAGTGTCCACTTTTTGGGCCCCCAACTACATGCACTTACCCATTTATTGAGTATTTACACACAATTTCACATTGAGAAAATCTACCCTATTCCTCCCAAATTCAACATAATTCAGAAGGAGCAGCCACAAGCCAAATCTAAAACATATTAATCAATTCAAGAGATATGATTATCAATTATCAAAGCTATATTTATAACTAAATACATATAACCAAGGATCACAATTGTACAATCACTCTAGGCGGGAAAACTACATGTGACTTGATTTCATTTTTAGAGTATTTGGATATGTAGACAATAGTCAATTATCAAAGGGTGATTGGGGTTAGCTCAACGCGTTACATTCCCCCTATTTTATAACAAGTTTATAACTCTTACAAAGACCCTAAGGAAGAGAAAACTAGTCCTATTTTCATGAAATATTAGGAACACATCTCAGTGTACTCAATAAACACATGCATAGAAGTTAAAATAGTTATATTTTCTTCAAGTCATCACAAAAAAGTATGTAGTAACCAAATGCATTTGACCTACATTGTTGTCTATGGAACATGATCGTATCCAAATACATCTTTATATTATGTTCTTGATCCATAGTTAAAGTTTTTATTTTCTCTATTTTCACTATCAGTCATCAATCATAGTCAACTGGGATAGGTCCATAGTTAATAAATGTGACTGCTCTGCACTGTTGTCTAAGGAGTGTTGAACATATCCATAAATATGTTAGGATTTAGTGTCTACATTGAGGTAAATTACTAGTTACTATTTTTTATTTACCTTATGGTTAATATACTTATTATTTGGTTAGTTGAATATATTATAAATATAGTTTGTAATTTATTATTATTTGTACGGGTCTAACGACCACACAATTATAGGAGATAATCATGGGTTATTGACTCCATTTTCATAAGCTATTTTTTTTTTATATTTTTATATACTTAGAGGTATTTAAATGACTAAAATAATATATTGTGTAATATAATATATCAGTTATATGATAATTCTGTGTGTACTCTATGTTTGGCTTCATTAATTTTTTGCATAAGTTAAATATTTACATATAACTCATATAATTGCAGCAATTAGTATCAGAGTGATATGCAATCTTGAGACACTATATGAGGAAAATGTATTAATAGTTATTGACAGCCCTGACTCATGTGAGATTTTGTTGATGAAAGCATCTATGCAAATTATAGGTATTAAAAGTTTCTTTGGCATAGGTTATTGATATATGTTCAATTTTGTCTTATTTATTACATGATACATGAAGGATTTATTCAATGTAATAAATATATTTTGCACCAATATAATTATTTTTATGTTTTTTGTAACATCATTCCAATCTTCTCTAGATCAGAGTGGCACAGTAGAAGTTAGAGGAGAAAGGCATTTTATTTTGTATCTTTCCTATTCAAATGTCATATCATGTGTTCCATAACAGTCTTTTATCAACCTAATCATTCACCAGCCTATCCATGCATTCACCTAAAAAATCTATAACATATTCATATGATTATGTTGTGGGGACATGTTCAATACACAAATTGATCACCATGTAGTTTGTGTGTTAGTCACATGTAAGAACAATCTATACAAAGACTTAGCGTATTAAAAAAAGATTTTGATGAGTTTTACAAGGTTTTGTTGTTATGAGAGAATTAAATCCGGTCAATGACTATCTCTGGTCATAACTATAATTTGTGCATGATTAAGTCCATTTAATTTCAACATCCCTCTATAATTTATGCATGATTAAGCTTTTAACTTGCTAGCTGCTTAGATTCCACGTGTACCATGTTTTGTCAACCATTTTAGATTTGCACTTCTCATTTTACGGTTTAAATTTTGTGCTTCTATTAGTGCATCATTTTTTTCATCCCTATGCATGTTCAACATCAAATCCATCATATGCACCATTTTTTAGAGCCACCAATTTTCTTAGTTGTGTTCTATCAAAATTCAGCTTACGTATCTAATGTTGTCGAGCCTCTTGTTGTATTATTAGAAAATGGTAATTATTATAGTCTTTAATGAGTATATTTAGGTTTTAATGTTATCATTCTTAGATTATTAGTTTGTAATGTCTAGTGATTATAGTTGTTGATTAGTGTATCAAAGTCCAAACATAGTATGGTCATTTCTTACAATATATATTGGTCCAAATAGTCATAAGTTTATTTATATCAAAAGGTTATTATGAAAAGTATGTATGTCAAAAGTGTCAAATGTAAAATCCTCTTGTATGGATAAAATATCAGGCAAACCCAACATCTTATTAAATATTAAAAATTATTGGGGTATTATATGCTAAAATTGATATGTAATTGAGCCTCAAATCCAAATCAGTTGAATAAGCAATAACAAAATGAAAGTTGGAGGCATCGGAAGAAGGAGGCTAAAAATCACCAATTAGTAGCCACTAACAATGAGGTTACATTTTGTTTTGGTGGCACTTTTCATTTTCAATTATGTGGTATGTGAAATAAATAAAAGATTATAATCTTCCCCTACTAAGTTTGAAAAGATGAGAATGTAGATATAATTGAATATGTAAAGAATGTATAGGAGGGCAGTTGATTCCAAAAATTATTTGACTGTAAAGATCCTCTGACTGTTGTACTTTGTTGGAAGATGGTCAACGAGAAAATATGTTCAATTGGAAGTGAAAGTTAGATAAGTTTTCAAATGTAGGTGATCATGTGCATCAAGATCCAGACAATAAGATTCAGACATCAGTATGTAGACCTAAAAGTATGTGTTGGCATATGATTATGTTTTCAATTCATATGATGTACTTTATCCCCATGTAAAAAATAAAAGGGGAATGTTAGGATTTAGTATTTACATTGAGGTAAAATACTATTTACTATTTTTTATTTAATGTATGGTTAATATGGTTATTATTTGTTTAGTCTAATATATTAAAAAATAATTTGTAATATATTATTATTTATTTGAGTCTAATGATTACTGTTGATGCTGTGGATTGCACCATTGATAGGAGGATGATCTCCTGTCTTCCACACATCATAATGGAAACTCCTCTCTTGCCTGTGGGTTTGGCAAAATTGAGGGGAGAGTCTCTAGATAAGGGCTAGCTCCCTTTGATGCATCTCTAATTTACTCCAGTATATTTGCTAATATATATATATATATATATAATGGGGGGGTGAAAAGAGAGAAAGATATTGAAATAGAACCTACACTTTCCACCAAAAAGTTAATCTACTTAGCTTGAGCATACACTTTCCACCAAGAACAAGCTGGCATACACTTCATTTGATATGAGAAACTCTTCTACATCAGTGAGCTAGGGGTCCTCTGGAGATACAGGGAGGAAGAACTACTAGAGGTGTTCTAAGACACAGTATGGTAGCCTGTTCACATATGCCTATACTTTGTTGTAGACACTTTTGGCTGACCTACAAAAGAAGAACTTCACAAAACACTAGACATGCTAGAATCATTCTATGAAATCATAAAATAAAATGTCTTAACACAAAACAAAGCCATAGACATATGCAAAAGTGCAAGCTCTAATGGAGGCAAAAATGCTATGTCTTGATTCAAGGTAAAATCTAGCTGAACTCTACCTTACAAGCTGAGAGATATCTCCTCAAATGAGAAGTTACAATATATATCCTTTTGTAAAAGACATTGGCACCCTTTTACAAGTGGCCCATGTGTGTTGAGAGCATTGGGAAGAGGAAGCTGTTGAAAAAGGATTCTATGTCAGCTGCCAGTCTTGACTTTGGCATTTAAACATTATTGTGAAAGCATGGGCCACACCTCTTTGTTTGCAAACAAGACCACTCCTTCAAGATATTAACGTGGTTTGTCTACTCATCAATGCAAAGTATGGAAAAATAGGTTGAATCTTCACTATTTGTGCTCCCTGATGACCACTTGGCAAAGACTATCTTCTTCTGCACTTGGCTTTTGTCCTTTTCCTAGCTTTTGTCTCTTCTTGGCTCTTTTGGCCCTCAGGGCTATCTTTTGTCATTTTTGCAAGAAATTCAGGCTCCTTTATCATTAGATCATTGAGTTTCCATGTGTGGGTTTATGCCCCTTTGAATTCCATTGGGCCCTTTATAATTCCTTTGGCATTTGGATTTGAACCCTCCCGAAGCAAAGGTATCCCTTTCTTGGCAGCCGAGAGTCCCCTACAAGGGCACTTGCCCTTCAAGATTCTTTAGGATGTCTTCACTCTTCAAATCCTTTGGGAAAAATGTCTGAAGGAATTCCTTCAAACATTTTGTCTGAAGGAAATCTTACCTTCATATTTTGTTGATTGTTTCTTTCGACGGGCTTTTCCTTCAGGCAAATTCCTTCAGACAAAATGTCTGAAGGAATTCCCTCAGACTTTTGTCCAAAAGAATTCACCTTGTCATTTTGCCATAGAATTCTTCTAGGGGAAGCATTCCTGCTATGCTTAGAAACTAGTAGCCTCAAAGTCCATTGGGCACAGAGTCGAGATGTAACTTTGAAAGAGTTAGCAACAACTGTGTGATATCATAAATGCCTATATTTTTTTAGCCATAGAAATCCTTTCAACCATTTATTATCATAGTGCACTGGCAAGCGGTTAACCTCAACAAGATACTCTTAATGTACCCTATAAATGAGATAGTGTGGCTCTGGGATGGTGGAATCCTTTGTATTTAGTTTTATTTGGTATTTTCTCACTATTTATTATTATGATCAATATATTTAATAGCCTACAAAAAAAAACACCCTATCTAGTTACACCTCCAATCCCCTTTGTAAATTCAAATTTTCAAAATCAAAACATGTTTATAGTGAATTAAATTTGATTACATATTTTGATCTAGATAATTAAGTTCATCATCACATTCTATGTTACTTCCCAATGTGTTATTTGGATTCATTATATATGTGCATTAATCAAATTCATATATCATAAAAATGATAAAATTAATAATGTAAAATCGAAAGCATTACTCAAATCACATGATTCAATAGTGGTCCTAGGATACAAGAACCATTAATACAAATCTTTGTAAAATCAAGTATGAATTGGGAAAAATAACATATGTATATTTGGAATGTTATAATGTGTACTACCCTCCTTATGGATGGAATTATCATGATTGTTGATACTAATAAAGATAATACATAACACTCATATGAAATTAGTGACAAAGAATTCATTGCATATATTAATCTTAATCAACATGAGACTAACACATTACTATACATTGCAAGAGATTAGCAAAATAAATTGGCTCAAACTTCTACATTGGAAGAACAATATGTTCCCATTTTAGGTGTTCTAGTTTCCACAATAACTTTTCTTCCTATATAAGCACTTCAGTTACATATGTGACATCATCCATAGGTATGAGGACACCATAAGGTTTCCAATATATTAATTTACCAATTTATACATAGGTGTCATACACACTTCCTTTGATTACTATACATGGTACACCACCAACCTCTCCTAATGAATACTCTCTTGAGAAATTTTTTATAATATTACATGTTAAGGTATTGTAAATAGAGAAAGGTGTCTCTAGATCTAGTCGTTCAATGTATTTACACACTTTTATTAATAATCCCTTGGAACCTGAGATAGCATCTTACTCATGACTAGTAGGCTTTGTAGCTCATAAACTACCACTCTATGAGGGTAAAGGTTAATGTGAACATCATCTTCAATCATTCCATGCAATGTGACTAGATTGTGCATACAATGACAAATTATTAACCAATATATTCACAAGAATTCTCAAATGGTGTGCTTTGTGATGATTCTATGATGTTCCACTTTAATCAATTAAGTAATTTAACCCTTTAGTAGATCAATTTTTGACATATTTATCTATCAACAATGGTGAAAATTTGTCTTACACACAAATTTCAAAACTCAAGTAAGGTTCAAATGAGACAATCAATGAATATATTCTTCGATACAAAACTATGTTAGCTAAGATGACAAATTCTTTGATAAACAATGAGTTAATAGATATCTTCACACAAATTTTAATAGCACCACTCAATGAGTCTATCATGTTTGATAAATTCAAACCTTTTGATGAGTTATGCCATATAGGCAAAGAAAAAAAACTCAAGCTCATAGCTTTGAAAAAACTCAAATATATGCCAAATGATCCATCTACATAAAATATCAAGTTTCAAATCAAACCAAACTACAAGGTCAAATATAATGAAAACAAGAACTAAGAAAAAATAACATTTAATGCAATATCAGAACCAACAAATAAACTTCAATCAATATCTCAACCAAGGAGGTAGTTTACAAGGTTGCCACAACCTCCTCATGTCTTAATACAAAATTACTTGATTTCAATCTCATATCTCTTTCTCCACTAGTAGAGGTTCACATGACCCAACCTCAACATAAAGGATTCAACACTAACACAGATTATGATTACCACAAATGTATTGGACGTTATACAAACATTAATTTAGGCCAAGGCATAAGATACAATATATTATCTATTGACCTAAGCATTATTGAGAAAAGCTAGACCACAAAAAAATGACAATACTATTAAACTAAGCACTATATAGCAACCTAGACCATATTAAAATGATAATGCAAAATTGAAAAGATTCATTAATCCATTTCCATAACATGGCATGGTAGGCAATATAGATAATTCATAAGTACATCATGCATGCAATGTTAATCCTCCTCCTTAGACATTTGGACATTCAATAGATTGTATTATAGGTACATTACCACAACATATAGTGCTAAATGGATACACCAATTTTATATGATATGACATTGATACATATGGATGGAATAGAAAATTTTCACTTGTTTTATGCCCTTTGATGTTGTTATTTTCTTACATGATAGGCTAGACAATGTTTTCTTATTGTGTGTGGCCCTTGGCCCTTGTGTGTAACAAATTTATTGAAGATATCTATGATATTTGTGATTGGTATGTGTGACATTTGAACATGTCCATTACTTAATTCCCTTTTGTGAACATTTGAACATGCCCCTTGTTTATGGCATTCTTAATATTATTTTATGTTTTGAAATTATTTATTTGTCTATCTATTTTTGGGAAAAGCCCTCTTTATTGTCTAAGCTCAAATCTTCCCCACATCATGTGGTATATCTTCTCTTGGATTCATAACATCCACTTAGATTATTTTGAGGTTTGTAATTACATACAAATTAATGTTTTCTTGGTATTTATTATGGGTGAAAATTATCTCCTTATTTTGTGGCATCGAGTATAATAAAGTCATACATGGGGATTCTGGGTCTACTACTAAAATAACCACTCATTATAGCAAAGAAGGAGACTTTTATGTTAGCATCATTAGGGAGAAGAGTGACTAAATGATTTATAAATCCTTAGTTGAGGACATGCATTCTCCCATAATTGGGCTTGTTTAGGATCTCAAATTTATGAAACTACTCAAGCATGGTGTTATGATAGAAAAATTCACAATATTGATTGATGGACAAGCTCTAGATTTATTGAAGGTGTCTTTGTTAGAGGGTATAAAAGATTAAAAACTTCTTACATGGTGCACTAAAGATATGTTATGTGCACAAGTTGTTGATAGGATGGGGGAGATTGTGCATGTGGATTGTTTTATTCAATAAATATGTGATCTTGACTAGTCCACAACTACACACCTAGACTTAACACACTAAAACTCACAAAGATGATTGGTATCCAAACTATTCTCTTTGGTGATATAAAAAATTATAAAATCAATGAAGATGTGAAGCAATTGGGAAATAGTTTAGGCTACAAGGTTGATCAAGTTTTTTGTTTACTTAAGTCCATTGATAATAAGGATATTTTCAAGGGCAATCGGATTGATGCCATATATAAAAAATTATGACCTTAACACTTCATCCTTTGTGGATTCATAGTTGGCTAATATTTTTGTGGTTATCACCTTGGAAGATGACACTCAAGAGTGGGAACCGTCTATGATGGTTTCCAACTCTAGTGATGATCCTTAGTGTCTATTTCTACTACTATATATCTTCTTGTTGCTTCTATATATCACAAAATCTCTATTATAGAAGGTGGCAATACATACAAACTAGCTTACCATGTTTTATTAGGTTTTTTATTCATTTATTACTGGTAGTAGTAATAGATCGTGCCCTTTTTTAGACTATATCCAAATTAGTTATTAATAGAGCTTGGAAAAATTACTTTGTAAGTTCCCATTGAAAGAGAGGTGTTGAAAGTGGCAGTCAACATAGAAGAATGGTTCACTAATAGAAAAGTGATATGTTGATTCAACAGTATATGGTCGAGTCTCTATGATCTACATGCTTAGATCATATAGGTATGGAGGCCTATCCTTCAAAGTAAACTAAAAATCTAACACTATGCCAAGGGATTTTTTATTATGGCTTTTGACAATTTAGAGGACATGAATGTGGTTTTAGATCACATTTGATAATGGGATCAACACCATTTGTTGATGAAACCTTGGTACCTATCCTTCAACCCCATCACTGAATCATTCCCTATTTAGGTTTAAATACTACATCTCCCATTCATTTTTGGGTTAAATACTACCTCAAGACTATTAGTAGTACCTTGGGTGATTTCCTATTGATGAATTAGTGTACAACGAATTGGCATTATACCACATATGCTCAAATCTTTATTAGTATAAATATTTCGAATAAACTAACCTAAAAAATGGATCTAAAAGCATAGGATCAATCTTGGACATAATCCATTCATTACAAGGGTAAAGATGACGTAGGGTTTTTTGGAACATGACATCTAGCTACATTCTATAATATTTTCAAGATAAAAGTGGAGACATTTTGGTAGAAGGAGGCCCTTACATATATTATTATAGTGGGAGGCATTGAAATTTTTGAGAGTGTAGCATCAAATTCAACTTTGGAAGCCCTTGTCTCAGATTAAAAAAATATTGAAACTAGAGAGGTAGAATCTAATCCATCATATCTAGTGATTGATAACTCTTTGGTGAGAAATCATATGGAGGATGGAGCCATGACAGAACCAAAGGCTATCCTAACTCAAGGTAAGGTAACTTCTATTTCAAATTTGTGCAAACACAAGCATGGGGAGACTAATTAAGTTCTTCCATTATCTCTCATGTTACAGAGATTACAAACAATCCTGACACACAACACATTTCATCAAACACTTATATGTCCTACTATAAAGAATTAATTGCATTCATAAATCACAATGTATTAAAATCATATACATGCCACAAATTGGATTATTGAATACATGAAAACATGGAGGAATAATAATCTTACACTTTTTAATTCTACTCAAAACTTCTACCTTCAAATTTTTAGTTTCACAAACACTTACAGATCTCTTAGACTAAGAAAATAAAAAACAATGTAATTTGGTCATTTTTATAGTAAATCCCCTTCAAATGAATGTCATTTTGTTTATATAAGTGGAATGGATGACCTTTGGTACTCTCCCAATGTCTCTTCCCCTTCAACAGTCATTTCATTGTCTAACAAGGACTCTTCATATTCTAAATGACTATTGAAAATGACCAAACCTGTTTTAGGCAGGTATAGGTCTTGTATTTGGGTTTACACTAAGTAAAATAATAAAGGAACATTTTTAAGTTTAACTCAGCGATTACCATGTTCAAAAATGGTTTAAGGAAGAGTAAAAAACATGTTTCATCATCTATAACTGTTAAAAACTGGTTGTAAACATGAAACAAACCTTATACAACACACTTTTTGATATTCCTAGACCTTGTCATGTCAATAACATTGCATAGACCTAGTCAAGTCTTTTCAAAGTGCCCAAAACCATTTCAAAATGATAAGTCCCAGTTGGAATTTGTTTTTTGATTAACACAGATTGAAGAATGAAGTTTGTTTAATAATTAATCGAGTGAATACTCTAATTTACATTGAACTGATTATTGGTTTCTCACAAAACCAATTTAAATTTACTCCACCACATAGCACTTGTTTTATAATCATAATATGTATAGAGACTTGTTTGGGTGTTTACTCCTGCTAAAATCTATCATCCTTCATTAAAAAAAATAATGACTCCATTGAGCCAAATAAATTGACAAGCAAGGTGAACAACTAAACACAACTGCTAAGATTATTTCAATATTTTTATCTCTAAAAAACTTTGTGAAGTTCAACACATCCAATTTGAAACCCATTGGGGTTATGTGTTCCTGCAAAGCAATTCCAATTAGTATTCAATGGAGTATTTTTCTCTCACAATATTAATTCATATTTTAAGCTCCTGATAAGCATTGTCTAAGCTTGAGACTTAATCGTGAATCATATGTTATTTTTCTACAAAATGCAAACAATACTTCTCCCCACCCAGTCTAGTATCTAACTCTAGAAAACAAAGAAAGTTTTCAATGAATCATGTAGACCACTACATAATTAAAATGTGTGGTAGATGATCAAATCACCAAGAGATAATTAGGGATAGAGATTTATAAAGAACTATAATACCATACTTAAAATATTACAAGACCCAATCAGGTTATGAAACCTGATTATCAAAGCAACATCGAATAACCAAGACAAGACCAATTCAAGCCTTTAAAACTTGAATACAAAGGAAAAAGTAAAGAAAACAATGGAAATAAGAATGCACTCTGTATAAGGTGATGCAAGATTACTCAGGACCTTGATGTTCTTGCATTAGACACCTGATGTTTAAAAATGGGAGATTTGGCTTACATGGTCGAGATAAGTAACAAAGCTATTCTTTTGGTCATGAAGCATAGTGACCATGGCATCCACTTCCAACATACCAAGTAAATTAACTATTTTTTTCTTTATTTTTTTCCATTTCTAGATCCTAAATGTTGGTTATAATCTTGGTCTCTTCTAATTTTTGCTCTCTTTCACTCCTTATGGTATTTGACTCACCATAATCTCTCTCCTTTGTGGGCTTTGACCCATCATAGACCATCTTCCTTTGCCAAACACATAACCATATCTCATTCAACTCACTTATGGGCTTAATCCCACTCTCATCTATTCACCACCACCTAAAGCCCACTTGGATTTGTTCACTCATTATCCAACCAACTATTGGATCACCTTCCACAACATCACATATCCATGTTTATAGCTACTCACTCATGGTTGCAATCTCATCTATCACTCCCAATCTCAACACAATTAAACTAACATACACTATGGAATCCAAATGATAACCCATACCATCATGAATCACTTCAAGGATAGTTTTTACCTTCACACCCTTCATTAGCTACATTTCTATAGAAGTCAATCTCTCCATCTCAGCTACAACATCAACTTATTCCTCACATGCTAGGGCTGACATACACTTTAACAACTCCTAATTCATGAGCTCATAAAACTCACTCTTTATACCTATAACACCAGGTTTCTCAACATATGCCTAAGTTGATCTGAAACTCAACTAAGTAACTGATAATAGAGTACAAAGTAACCAACAATCTAAGATGTAGCACAAAGTCTCCACCTTGACTACCCAAGAGTGAGATACGAAGAACAATGGGGGCACAAAGTCATCCCAAGGTCCTTTACACAGAAAGAAACTAAAAACACACACTAAAAGCAATTATGTCAGCACAAAGTCTGAAAGTAACTGGTTTTAGGACACCTTCCTTATCACTTCCACTAGCTCTACTTGTTAAATTGCATAAACAAGAATACATTTAGGAAATAGACATAAGAACAATCTCCTAGAATGATACAAGCTATAATAGCACAAATTTTGAAAGTAACTTGCTTTCTGATTCAAACAAAGAAATATGATAAACAATCTGAGCTCAAAGTCTCAGTGATGCCTTTCAATTTGGGCAGAGTCTTTCTTCTGGTAACAGGATGATCTCCCTTTAAATGATACAAGAGATTACATTATATAGAGGCCAAGAAAGGCTTGGCACTTTGTCCCATGGAGCGACCCATGCTATGCATTAATGCCTTGGATGCATTTTTGGTTCTGTCAGGGAGGGCCATGCTGGAGCAGGGTGACTACCTTAACTATGGCATGTTGATTCATCTCTAATGTCCTCTTCTGAGCCCAAGTCACACATTCTATCACCTATTATCCTTGCAGCTATCCATGCTGCCTTTATGCCAAAAGGGACAAATAGGCTGCACTTTCAATGTTTGCAGGCTCAAATACCTACATGGTGAGATTTGCCTCTTTGTCCCTTCTTCCTTTTGGCCTTGGCCTTAGGGTCTTTGAATGCATTTGGGTCTGCATTTTAAGCCTAGAAAGATCAATAGACACTTTATTGTAGCAAATTTGACATCCATGGGTCTTTCATCTTTTAAAGGTCAATGGCTAGTCAGTCATCCTAAATTTGACATTTATAGACGTGTCATCCTTCTTAATAATTTATTCATGTCTTTCTCGCTTGCTATGGCCATTTTCCACTATGACATAGGTGAGGACACATGGCAGCAGCATCCGTAGCTTTGAAATAAGCTTATCAGAATAAGCTTTGAAACTTGCTAAAAACTTGAAGCATGGATGCAGACACTTGTCACATTCTACTTGTTTACTAGGGACACATGGTAACTTCCACTACTTTGAAACTCATTAGGGACTGTGTCTCAACATACGACACTTGGCAGCTTCCACTACACTTTGAGGCTTGATCTTTCCTGAAGGGAACTTGCCCTTCAGGGTCTTGAAAGAAGGTTCATTTCTGAGTGTCGAGTGTCCCCCCGCAAGGGTACCTACCCTTCAGGATCCTCTAGGTGGATTTTAGGTTCTAATTTATTTGGTTAGGCTAAGTCATGGAAGCTTTTGATACCTTTGAGGGTCCCACAAAAGATGACATGTGGCAACTTTCGCTGGGCTTCCAAAAATTCTACAGAAACATTCAAGTCTCATTTGGATTCATGCAGATGATGAGACTTGGTGTGTTCCATTTTCTCCTATGACTTATCTGGGGTCTAACATAGTCCTTACTCAAAAACTATGGATGTCGACACTCGGTGGCCTCTATCGATTCTTACCAGGGATGCGTGGCAACTTTCACTCAATTTTAGCAATCACACGGAGGATGACACTTGGAGCACTTTGCTTAATCTTTTAGCAATTTTCTCAAGGCCCACCACAGTATTTACTTGATAATGAAACCAAAGGAAGATGCAGTGACCATTGACACTTGGCAACCTCCACTGAGCTTCATCAAGGACACGTGCTGACATCTGCTATTTTTATAAACAAGGTATAAAGGGGCTCAGCAGACGACACTTGGCAGCGTCCATTGGATCCTGAGAGAATCTTAGGAAAAACTTGAATTTGACATCCATGGGGATGTCACTAGTTGCTTGGTGCTTCTTTCCTACCGAGTCCATAGTTTTAATCCCGTAGAAATGTATCTACTGAGTCCCTTAGTGAAAAAGTTTGAAAAATAAAGAATTTGAATGCTTAGAACAACTTTTTGAGAAGGAAAGAGATAATTTTAGCCCTACAGGACCAAAATAGCTCATAGGTTTTCCCAAAAAGGAGTGGCATTTTTAAGGGACAATAGCTAGCTCTTGTTGGGGAACTTCCTTCAGTTGGAAACTTGAAATACAGCTGAGGGGAGTAGAAACCAGAATCTCCAGTGCCTTGAAGTATGCCATTGGGCTATGGAGTCATGCTACCCAAAAAGAAAGGCTCCAAAAAATGAAAATGAAAAGCACAAAATAGAAACAAAAGACTATACAAATATACATATGTACAAGTGAACTCATCTAATACTTCAAGAGTTGAAGTGCTTCAGATGCTGCCCATTGTGAGGTAGAGAAAAGAGAGTGCCATCTTGATACTTCAAGAGGAAACTATTTTCACCATTGAGCTGATGAATAGTAAAAGGACCCCTCCACAGAGAATCAAACTTTCAATACATCCCCTTCGGTTCTCTCCTCTTGTCCCACAAGAGGACTTGATCTCCAATCTGGAAATCATGATTCTTTATTTTTTGGTCAAAGAGCTTCTTCACCAGACCTTGATGGGTAGCAATTCGGTCCACCACTGCAGTCCTCTACTCATCCAGATCATTCAAGCACATGATCCTCTTATCAAGGGAGCTTTCATATGTTTGATCTTTAATTGCCTTAACCAATTTCAATGTTGGCAATTCCAAGGTGATTGGTATCTCATCATTGATACCATAAAGAAGTTGGAAAGGAGACATACCAATTGCCCTCTTTGGTGTAAATATGTCTGCCCATAGAGCATAAACTAATGCTTTATGCCATGTCCTTTGGTTTTCATCCACTAGCTTCTTGATGATAGTTACCAGGTTCTTATTGCTTGATTCAGCCTATCCATTCCCTTGTGGAAAGTAATCAAAAGAGTGGGAAAGTGTAATCCCATAGTAGAAATAGAATTGAGTAATCTCTTGGGAAGTGAAACAAGCTATATTTTCAGTGACAATCTTGGTTGAGACCCCAAACCTGGAAATGATGTTTTCTTTGAGGAAATTGCACACTACTTCTGAAGTAGCATGTTTGGTTGGAACAACTTCCACCCACTTGGTGAAATAATATGTTGCTGTGAGGACATAATCATGTCCAACACTTGAAAATGGGTTTACAGCTCTAATAAAATCAATTCCCCATTGCTAGAATGGATCCTCTATGACCACTGGCTTGAGAGGCAGGGCAGCTAACTTGGGTCTTCTGACAAACTACTAGCATATCTCACATTCCCTAACCCACTTGTATGCATCTTAAAAGAGAGTTGGCCAATAGTACCTAGCTCATAGGATCTTATGGGCAGTCATAGGAGCAAAAAAATGTCCTCCATAGGCTAGATTGTGGAAGGACTTTAGAAGTTGGCTTTGTTGCTCCTTGTCTACGCAGTGAAGGAACACTCCATCAAGGCTCCTCTTGTATAGGTTGTTGTCCCAGAGGACAAAATTTGTAGCTTTTAGCTTGATGGTTCTCCTTACTTTATAAGATAGGTAAGTAGGACACTCACCATAAGTGAGGAAATGAGCAATACCTAAATACCACTCATCCATAGTGGAGACAAAGAGGACTGTTGGTGTGTCTTCCACCTCTAATTCTTCATGCTCTGTTCCTTTTGGCTTGTTATCAACAATTAATTAGCATAGCCCCTTACCATGCACCAGCTTTGTTGGCTTGATGACTAGATCAAACTCTTGGATCTTTGCAACCCAATCATCTCCTTTCATCCCAAACTCCTACTGAGTCAGTATCGATTTGATTGTGGTGTCAGGAACCAAGCTGGTAGTATGTGAATTCAAGATGTAGAAGCGAAAATGCTTCACTGCCTTCACTACTACATAAGCATGCTTCTCCATATTTGAGTACTTCAGCGCATGAGCTTTAAGAGGACAGCTCATGAAGGAAATGGTGGATTCCATGCCTTCTTTATCTTGTTGAACCAAAATTGCTTAAAGCATGTGTTCTGAAGCACAACTGTATATGGTGAACTCTTTGTTATAGTCTGGACAAACCAGAATTAGGGCATGGGCAATGACAGTCTTGATATCCTCAAATGTTGACTTGCCTTCTTCAGTCCATCTGAAGGTGGCCTTTCCCTTCATCATGTTCACAGTATGTCTAGTTTTTTCAGCAAACTCATGGATAAAGCTCCATAATAAATTCACCTTTCCAAAGAAAGAGTGAACAACAGTCTTACTTGTGGGCAAGGTAAGCTCTCGAATAGACTTGACTCTATCTGAGTCAATTTTTATGCCTCCTTTAGACATAATGTGTCTAAGAAGTTTCCCCTCTGTTACTCCAAAGACTAACTTCTTGGTGTTTATAGAAATGCCATTTTGGCGGCATTGTTCTAGCACTTGTTGCAAATGACACACATGATCTGGGCGATTCTTGGAAAATATGGTCAAGTCGTCAAGATAAACTATGCTGAACATACCCATCTCATCCTTGAAGGTAAGGTCCATTTCTCTTTGAAAAGTGGAACCAACATTTATCAATCCAAAAGGCATCTTTCTATATGCAAACGTGCCCCAAGGTGTGGTGAAAGCAGTCTTATATTGGTCTGCCTCACCAACTTCAACTTGATTTTATCCTGAGAAGCCATCTAGCAATGATAACATCTCTGAACCTGTCACTGTCTAAAGCACTTGATCCATGATTGGCAAAGGATAATTATCCTTCAAGGATGACTAATTCAAATTTCTAAAATCCACACAAAGGTGAATTTTTCCATTCTTCTTCTTCATAGGCACTATGATGGATTGGGAAAATGATCCTAGCATTTAGCATTTTTTTTATCTCAGATACAATAGTACCTAATATTTTTGGATTATACTACCTAAATTTTTGCTTGTAAGGCACTGAATCAGTCTTGAAAGGAATGTCATGGCATATTTCATTAAGCCTGAGTGACTTCAAGTCATCATAGGAGTATGCTAGGATGTCCATGTACTGGTTGAGCAAAGTAGTGAACTTGAACCTCTCCTCAGGAGTGCAACATTTACCAATGTTAACCATCTTGGGATCTTCCTTGGTTCCCAGATTTACTTGATCAAACTCCTAAGAGGAGCTTGAATCTGTTTACTATTGTTTGATGAATCTATTATGTTTGTCAAACAGCTTCTCAAGAGAAATCAGGCCTTTGGGAATCTTATTCCCTTTAAGTTGCAAGAACTTTTCCCCTGTGCCTGAACTAGATTCAGGGGTCATTTCAGGCTTTTAAGGTTCACTGCCTTCAAAATGCAGTTGTTCAAAGATATCCCTTTGTTCCAAGAAGGCAATGATTTAGTTGTCATTGTTAAACACCTACCAATGACTGGCATTATTAGGCACACTTGGTCGAAAGACTAGCTCAATAGTGTACCTGTCTCTTTTGAAGTCTAGGTGGGAGACCAAGAGAGTAGCTAAAACAACCAGTGTATCAGCCTGGTCATTAAATTCTCTGGAAACTGTAGAGATGCTGAAAGCATCAAAGTTTTCAATTTGGTCCTAGACTAGATTATGGTAGTGGCACAATCTTTCATTCTTGGTTTGATACAGGTTCCTCACCTAATAAACCACCAATTCAGCATCTCCTTTAGCATGAAGGAGTTTGATGCCTTTATCCCTAGCATCTTTTAATCCAAGCAACAGAGATTCATACTTAGTTGTGTTATTGGTGTTGCTAAACTACAATTTATAGGATGAAGGAAAAATATCTCCTTGAGGAGATATTAACACAACCTTGGCCCCTGAACTAGTAGAGGAGCAACTGCCATCAAATTCAAGAATCCATACCTCATTTGATACTAAATTTTCTTTGGATTTTTCTTTATTCAGAGGTGGAGATCCTCCCACATTTGCATTATGCTCTACCAATTCTTCTATTATTTCTGCTGAACGCATTTCCAAGTTGTCACCTACATGGGCTTCATCAGATGCCTCATGGACTTTATCCGTGGATATAAAGTAGTTACCCATGCCTGAAGACTCAAACAAAATTTGAGCTTCAGGTGTCAAGGTCTGGGTAACCACATATTTTGCTTCCTTCTCAGGGAGCAGCCTCTTCATAACACCTTTGACTAGGATCCTCGCCTCTGATAAATCCATGCTCAATTCACCACCAACATCCCTATAGAAATTTTGCCCAAGAAAGATGTCATATGATGCTAGGACATTGGCTACCAAGACAGTCATTTTGATTCTTTTATCTAGGAAGGCTGCAAATGCAAATTGGGCATCCTTAATTTGTCTTAGCAAAGGTACTTGCTTGTTCTCCATGGACAAGCATCTACCAAATGTGTTGGTCAGTGTGGGGTCAAGGGATTCAGCCACTTTAGTAGGCATGACATTGTCTGAAGCTCTGGAATCAATGATGCAATTGTTCAACTGATATCCATTTATCAGCAATGAGACATAGACAGGTTCAGTCTTACTAGGAGCAACAGGAGGGGTAATGAAAAGATTGTTCCTAGTAGGTGCATCCCTAGGGGGATCATGTGTCACTTTGGGGATTGCTTGTCCTACAGGGATGGCCTAGTTTTTAACATATTGAACCAGTTTGTCTAATTGCTCAAGATGGGACTACAAAAATTCAAATTTAGACATTTGAATTTTGGTTTTTTTTATATAGTAAATGATATCAAATGCCTGGAATGGGCCAGGAATAGAGGACAAGAATTCATCCTTTTGATTTCTGGGAGGGGGAAAACTGGACTACAAATTTAAAGTTGAAGGTGTAGAAATGTTAGGGGTACTTACCTTTCTAGCAGTCACTGGGTCCTTTGGTTGGAACGGTAGAATGGTCCCACACTTAGCAATTGAAACTATTGGTTGAGGTTTCCCCTCTTTCTTCTCTTTATCAACTTGTTGAGCTGATTGATTCTTGGAATGGGTGAATACAACATATGATCCCTCAGCTGCATTTCCTTCACTTCTAGGTTCATCCTGATATTTCAAGAAACTGATATTGGAGTCACTAGCTAACTCTTCTTCTTCCTTAGTGAAGAGATTAGCATCATCTTTAGGACTCAACTCAGGATAGAATGAGAAATTTGATTCAACTTCAAGATATCCAACCACTGAGTTAGTTGGAGGTGCTTCAATGACAAAGTTATTCTTCTGAGGGGGAGGAAGATGATTGGTTTTCCCTTGGTTCCTATCACCATGGCCCTGGTAGGACTGCTTAGGAAATGTCCTTCTTGGTACATCTTTGTATGAAGGAACAGCTGGCATTCCTTGTGCAATTTTTTTCTGAGGGCCAGCAATTCATTTGCTAGCTTCTACACCATTGGATCAGTAGTGGTTGAAGGGGAGTATTCAGAGGAAGAAGAAGATTTACCTCTATTTGGATCTCTCCTTATCTTTCCTACTAGGATAAGGTCATCTTCAACTTCAGTAGCCAAATATTGAGTAGCCTCAAGGTCTATGTGGCTAGTACGTCTTAGCAGGAAACTCACTTCAGGTAGTTATGAGTTGATGAAGAAGAATTTAAGGTTTTCAAGTGTCAGCTGAGCAATAGTAGGAATTGAGTTCCTCAACTTATCAAACTTTTCTATGAAATCCCTCATAGGCTCATGAGGTTCCTTCTTCATCTATGTGATATGGGCCAACAAAGCATGTGCATCTTTCACAGGCTTGAACTTGGCTTCAAATTTGGCTTTGAGTGTGTCCCAATCAGTTACTGATCTAGCTTATAGATGGTAAAACCAATCTACAGCAGCACCTTGTAGCATTTCAATGAAAAGGCTAACTGCCACATCTTCAAATTCTACTCCTATCATGCCACAGGCTATGTTAAAGGCTACAATGTGTTCATCAGGATGAACTTTCCCATCACCAAAGAATGTGGGGAAATTCTTCCTTGAAATACATGGAAGATAATGCAGAGGTGGAGTCAAATTTAATGGACCAAAAGAGTTACCCCAAGGGCCTTGAACTACCATGATTGGATTGTTGAAAGTAGGGATAACAAATCTAGGTAGAGTATGGATAGGCAAAGCTCTGCTAACAGTAGAAAAAGCAGCTCTGCCTTGTGTTGGTGTCTTGGTACGGGTAGGAGGAACACTCCTGGATCATTGAACTCAAAGTTGGGAAGAAAGTAAGTCAAAATTTCCTTACTGCACCAACTCAAAGATAGGGTCAACAACACCTTGAAATCTTTGGCTTCTGTTATAACGTGGAGTTGCCAGATTGTGAAACAAAAATGGAAAAAGACTGGTCTCACTTCAACTTGAAGCTTGAGGCTTCAAACTACTTTTCCTTCCCCAGTGGAGTCACCAAAAACTGTTGGGTGAATATTTTGTCAACTAGCTAACTGGTGAGCAAAATAGGTCTCTTCAACCACAACATAGGGAGATTGGTCACCCAGATGTGCAGGTTTACTACATCAACAGGGGACAAATCTCTCCTCTCATCAAGGGGAGGTTCTCTATGAATATGCAGGAGCTATATACTATATATATAAGCTAAAAATAACACTCAAGGGTAGGATATACCATCCAACTCTCTTCTTTCAGAGATGATGTTCAAAAATAAAAGAAAAAATTTTGGTGAAAACACTGAAGGCACTTTTCTTCTTTCAGAAGTGTTCTTGTAGGGGACAGCAAGAATTCTTTTAGGTAGGATAAGTAACTGATAATAGAGTACAGAGTAACCAGTAATCTAAGATGTATCACAAAGTCTCCACCTTGACTTCCCAATAGTGAGATACAAAGAAGAATGGGGGCACACAGTCGTCTTAAGGTCCTTTACATAGAAAGAAACTAAAACCACAGACTGAAAACAATTATGTCAGCACAAATTCTGAAAGTAACTGGTTTCAAGATACCTTCTTTATCACTTCCACTAGCTCTACTTGTTAAATTGCATAAACAAGAATACATTTAGGAAATAGACATAAGAACAATCTCGTATAATGATACAAGCTATAATAGCACAAAGTCTGAAAGTAACTTGCTTTCTTATTCAAACAAAGAAATATGATAAACAATCTGAGCTCAAAGTCTCAATGATGCCTTTCAATTTGGCAAAGTTTTGCTTCTGGTAATGGGAAGATCTCCCTTTAAATGATACAAGAGATTACATTATATAGAGGCCAAGAGAGGCTTGGCACTTTGTCCCATGGAGCAACCCATGTTGTAATGCCTTGGATGCATTTTTGGTTCTATCAAGGAGGGCCATGCTGGAGCAGGGTAGCTACCTTAACTATGGCATGTTGATTCATCTCCAATGTCGTCTTTTGAACCTGAGTCACTCATTCTATCAACTACTATCTGTGCATCTGTCCATGTTGTCTTTACGCCAAAGGGGACAAACAGGCTGCGCTTTTAATGTTTGCAGGCCTGAATACCTACCTGGTGAACTACTTCACCTACTGGGAATAACTCTTGCAAAGATTTCCCTCTTTGTCCCTTCTTCCTTTTGGCCCTGGCCTTAAGGTCTTTGAATGCATTTGGGTCCACCTTTTAAGCCTAGAAAGATCAACAGATACTTTAATGCAACAAATTTGATGTCCGCAGGTCTTTCATCTTTTGAAGGTCAACAGCTAGTCAGTCATCCTAAATTTGACATTTGCAAATGTGTCATCCTTCTTAATAATTTATTCATGTCTTTCTTGCTTGATATGGCCATTTTCCAATGTGACACAGGCAAAGACACGTGGCAGCATCCATAGCTTTGAAATAAGCTTATCGAAATAAGCTTTGAAACTTGCTAGAAACTCAAAGTGTGGATGCAAACACTTGTCATGTTTTGCTTGTTTACTAGGGACACGTGGTAACTTCCACTACTTTGAAACTCATTAGGGACTATGTCTCGGCATATGACACTTGATAGCTTTTGCTGCACTTTGAGGCTTGATCTTTCCTGAAGGGAACTTGCCCTTCAGGGTCTTGAAAGAAAGTTCATTTTTGAGTGTCGAGTGTCCTCCCGCAAGGGTACCTACCCTTTGGGATCCTCCGAGTGGCTTTTGGATTCTAATTTCTTCGGTTAGGCTCAACCCTTTATTTTCTTCAGACAAAATGTCCGAAAGAATTTCTTTAGAAAATTTGTCTGAAGGAAACCTTTTCTTGGCTCTGCATCTTTGACATGTGGCACGTTCCACTCCTTTGAAACTTGTTTGAGACTGAGACCCACAACATTCCTTGCCCAAGTAGCTTCAAAAGAGAAACGTGGATGCCAACACTTGGCGGCCTCCATCGAGTTAGTATGGGGCATGTGGCGTGTTCCTCTTAACTCATAGAAGCTTTTGATACCTTTGAGGGTTTCATGGAAGATGACATGTGACAGCTTCCAATGGGCTTCTAAAAATACTACAAAAACATTTGGGACTCATTTGGATTCACGTGGACGATGACACTTGACATGTTCCATTTACTCCTGCGACTTATCCAGGGTCTAACACAGTCCTTACTCAAAAATTATGGATGTCAACACTTAGTAGCCTCCACCGATTCTTACCAAGGATGCGTGGCAACTTTTGCTCAGTTTTAGCAATCACACGGAGGATGACACTTGGAGCGCTCCGCTTATTCTTTTAGCAATTTTATCGGGGCCCACCACAGTCTTTACTCGATAATGAAACAAAAGGAAGATGAAGCAAACATTGACACTTGGCAGCCTCTACTGAGCTTCATCAGGGACACGTGCCGACTTCTACTATTTTTATAAACAAGGGATAAAGGGGCTCAATGGATGACACTTGGCAGCGTCCGTTGGATCCTGAGAGAAGCTAAGGAGAAACTTGAATTTGACGTCTGCAGGGATGTCACTGGTTACTTGGCACTTCTTTCCTATAGAGTCCATAGTTTTAAGCTCGTGGAGTCTGTAAAAATGTATCTGCTAAGTCCCTTAGCAAAAAAGTTTGAAAAATAAACAATTTGAATGCTCAGAACAACTTTTTGAGAAGGGAAGAGATAATTTTAGCCTTGCAGGACCAAAATAGCTCATAGGTTGTCCCAAAAAGGAGTGACATTTTTTGGGGACAACACATATGACAGTATTAAATGTTCTTAGGATAACTCTTCTTCCTCAATTGGTTTCAAATGAGCCTCCACCTGCATATCTCCTTGAGAACCAAATTTCTTCCATGCTCTATAACCCTCTCTTGTTTCCATATTAACTTGAAGACACTCAACCAAGGATGGAATATCATCAATAACTATCTCTTCAATCACTACTTCCATATAAATCATGTGGTCCCCTTGGTCAGCTTCTTCACTCCGCTTCTCATACAAATGAACTTCCGAGACTACACCACACTTTGTCCTCTTATTCACTATATTATCCATGATTGGACCTACACATTGCACAAACACATTACGGGAAATAAAATATCCCTCAAGTAACTCATTCACCACTCCATCATGTCCCAAGGACATGATGTTTAACTCCTCTACACTTATAGCATGTTGCTCATGATTTTCTCTTTCACTATGAGCTGCCAATGGTCCATTCTCCACAACTCTCATGGTTTTTTTCTCCTCCATCATACCTCTAATTTCAAATTCTTCACATGGTTGAATCTCCACCAAAATTTCTTTATGTGCACTTATTTGCACAACCTCTACATCTAATGCTTCTACTATAGAAACTTGTAACTCTATTTGACTGCTTTCTTTACTCACCTAAAACTTTACATGGTTTCAATATTATTTCACATCAATCATTTCATTCATAGAAACATATGGCATGCTATGATTGTCCTTAACCCTATTACCATCCAAAATAAAATTGAGAATTGCATTGCCATCATAAACCAAAGAAAAATCAAAATTTTCCCACTCAATGGTCTTCACAACTAATTGCCCATCATCACACAATAGGTTTCCAACTTCTGATGAATAATGTATCACTTCCAATTCATTTGTCATGCAAATTCGATCACCTATGGGCTACTCACAACTCTCATCTATCCCATTGTTATAAAAATCACCATTAGGCTCTACATATAAAACCCTCTCCTTATTTCCTTCTAAGACAACCTACTCTTATGTGCACCTATGCATATCCATGATACTTCTCAAAGTAGTGTTTAGCTTCTCACATGAAAACTTCCCATCCTTATTTCCTCTCTTGGTAAAATTATTCTCACCAACACTCTCAATATTCTTCACACAAAGCTTCTTCAACCATCCTTAATATAATTTTGGGTGCAGAAATTGACCCAACATATTGGAAACCATAAGTTCCCAATCGCAAATATGTTGCTTACATTTCATTTATCTCCTCACTTGGAGATCCTTTCAATACACTGCTTCAATTCCACATAATCGCTTGAACTCAATCTTCACCCTCATGGGGTCAACAATATTCATATGCTAAAAAAACATCTCTAACTCAACTATCCAAGTCATGAGGTATCCTGAACTTTCATTTCCACAAAATAAGAAAACATCATTCAAGGATTTACATTTTTTTTGTACCACAACCTCGGCTGGTCTCTTCCATCTGGTAGTCTCTTTTCCTCCACTTACTTGGGCTCTATCCAAAGCATCTATATGTGTTTGTAGGGACAAAAACCCCACCATCAACTGTTCATCATCACCATCACATGTAGTTGCACCATCATCACCTAGTGCAATCATATCCAATCTTGCTTAGAGCACTTTCAACATCTCTATCAACTCACACATCTGACGTGCCCTTCTTTGATACCACTTGGTGCAAGCACAAGGAGGGGGAGACTAATTAAAATTTTCCATTATCTCCCATGTAGCAGAGGTTACAAACAATCTATTGATACACAACACATTTCATCAAACACTTAGGTGTCCTACTAAAAATATTGAATTGCATTCATAAATCACAATGAATTACAATTAGATACATGCCACAAATTGACTTAGTAAATACATGAAAATATGGAAGAACAATAATATTACACTCTCTAGTTCTACTTAGAACTTCTACCTTCAAATTCACAGTTTCACAAACACTTACAAACCTCTTGACCAAGAAAATTAAAAAACAGTGTAATTTTGGTTTTTTTTCCAATAAAGCCCCCTTAAATGAATGTCATTGTATTCATATAAGTAGACTGGATGACCTTTAGTCCTCTCCCCATGTCTCTTCCCCTTCAATATTTGTTTCATTATCAACAAGGACTTTCAAATAATATTTTGCTTCTTCAAATAAAATTTTAATAATACATTTAACATATAACTCAAAGAAAAAAATAAAAATAAGAATATATTTATTTCAATATTTTTATTTTAAAAAACATATTTGAATTTTTTTTTAAAAATACTTAAAAATAAATTATAAACTTATTTTAATTTTAAATATTTAACTAGATAATTCTATCCACATTTATAATTTATCAATGATTAATAAATATTTAATTTTATTTTAAAAATTTTAAAATAATTAATTATTATTAAAATAAAAATAAATTAAAAATTAAAAAGAAATTTTATAAATAAAATTAAAGACCAAAAACATATTATTAATATTTCCTTATTTCATTTTCAACTTAAATTCTATAATAATAATTTGAGTTGAAAATGATATAAGAAAATATTAATAATATAATTTTAGTCTTTAGTTTTATTTATAAAATTTATTTTTAATTATTATTATTTTTATTTCAATAATAATTAATTATTTTAAAAAAATTAATATAAAATTAAATATTTACTAATCATTGATAAATTATAAATGTGAATGGAATTATTTAGTCAAATATTTAAAAATAAAATAAGTTTATAACTTGTTTTTAAGTTTTTTTTTTTTTTTAAAATTTCAAATCTATTTTTTTAAATAAAAATACTGAAATAAATATATTTTTATTTTTATTTTTTTATTTGAATTATATATTAAATGTATTATTAAAATTTTATTTAAAGAAGCAAAATATTATTCAAGAGTTCTGTAGAGAGGATTCTATAACATGATTAGTCAAACATTAGTCTAATAAATCAAAGAGAAATGCATAAGAGTAAACCAAATAAAGCCTATATATTCATGCGGCTTAAAAGCATGTTCTCCCTTGATCAAGAGCTATTGTCTTCAACAACAATGGTGGCCAACTCCTCCAATGTCTCAAGAACTCCTTATAAAATCTAAGCTCATGATTTAGAATCACTAAACTAACCTATCAATGAAGCTTGCATACAAAATTAATAATCAAATGTGAAAGATTATGGAGACAATTCAACATAACTTTGTACAAATCAAGCTTAAAAATGATGTTCATGGCCTTTCTATTTATATATTTTTGAGATTGATCAAGATCAACCATGACCATCCATCTCAAGATTGAGATGTGTGGCCATGAATTAATTCAATTATGTAATCAAAATTTATAAACACTCATTAATATTTGGGATAGAGGGGCACTTAATGAGGCATGGAGGGTCTTAATGAGGCATGAGAGATCCATAATCCTGATATTTTATGTATTTATGGCCTACAGATGTCTTTTTTAAAAATGATATCATTAAGTGATGCAGTTAATAGAAATCAATTTCTAAGAATAAATGTTCAACAACTCTCATGGAAAATCTACTTAAGCTCTTGATTTGGATCAATTAGTCTTAAACAAAGTTAATCAACATTTATACAATTATTTATAAATTGGCCCTCAATTAATCAAAATGGTCAGAATGTCCTGTTATTGGCCCAAAATGTGATTGGATTGGAATTGGAAGTCGATGTTAGATGTGTTGGATCTACCATCCCATTTAGGATGATGTCAACACTAAATAATAAGGGCACATGTCTTGTGCAAGAGATTTGACATAGAAGAGTAATCTAGAGCACCCTGATGCAAAATTAGTATTTTGACTTGAAATGATCTGATCAAAGTTAGTTAGACCATAAATTGCATTACCCCATTTAAAGATACTTTGACCTAAATCAGCGCTTGTAAATGACATGTTTGAACCATTTAGGGTGTTTTATAGATTTTGACTTGAAATATGTATTTGAGAGTAATTCGAGTAAGATTGATAATTTTAAGACAAATAGTGTTAGGAATTGGATGTCGACACTCTCTCCAAGTCTCTTTCCCCTTCAATGTTTGTTTGCATCTCTTATATTTTTTATTCATTCTCTCTTCCTCATATGTTGTTAATACTTGTTGTTGTCTTCGAGATATTCGTTATCACATTTATTCTTCATATTCTTTTTTCAACTGTTCACTTTTTTTGAAAAAAATTACTGAACTATATTCTTGCATATATATTAAATTAATTTTGTGAAATTCATATAATTATAAATATTTTATAATAACTTTATATTGACACAAATATAAAAAATATATAACAAATTTATATTGACTTCATATTAACATTAAAATTTATGTATACATTAAAACTTATTTATAAAATTATTATATATTTATAATTATTTTTAATATAATTATAACATAATTAATATATAATAATAAATAATAACTATTTTATTACAATATGTATAAAAGACATAGTTCATATATAATAAAATAATATTCTATAATTAAATATGATTTATAATTATATAATAATTTATAATTATATAATAATTTATAGTAGAAGATAACTATCTCTCTAATTGCTCAATGATTTCAATCCAAAATATAAATAATTATAAAATTATAAATATAAATGAGTTTAAATAATAAATATGATTAATCATATAAATTTATAATATATTTATCTTTATATATGAATAATCATAAATTGAGATTATGTTTAATTAAAAATATTAGAACATTAAATTAAGAATTATATTTTTTTACATGTATATCAATTTTATGTTATTTATGTAATTATAAATAATTTATAATAACTCCTTACTAAAGTAAATATAAACTATTTATTGATAAAATCTAAAATCTAAAATCAATTTATATTAATAATATTTATTATAATTTAAATATTAAAAAATTAGTTATGTGCTATCACTAACAATATTAATAATATTTTATTAAAAAACTCTTGTATTAAAATTTAAAATATAAACACTAGAGTGTTAATTATGGCATATAAAACATAAAATTACAGTAATCTTATATTAATATAGGATAATGGTAAAAGACCATAATAGTGTCACAATTCGCAGGTTGGTAGTTGGGGTAAAGTGCTTCTATCAAAGGTGTAGTGCCCAACTCGCATGCCAACATGTTAAAATATAAATTTTAATTAAAAATAATAAATATTTGAATGATATAAAAATTTAAAAATAAAATAATTAAAAATTAAAATTCTTTAATAATATTAAAATTTTGGGTTATATGCAATTACATCATAGAGGTTATAATTAGATTAGAATTTTTAAATATGAAAATTGGAATTTGTTAATTTTAAATATAAACTATATATTTTTTTTTTATAAATATTTTCATTAAATGATTTAATATATATTTTTAACTATATATCATAAATTTTAAAAATAATTTATTTTTTATTTTATAAAATATTAAACTTTTTGAAATAATATATAATTTTTAATAGTATATATAACTCAAAAATACATTAAAATATTTATTAAAAATTAATATCAATTAAAATAAATATTATAATAAATTTATTTTTATTAATATTTTACTTAAATAAAATTATAATAATATAATTAACACATAACTCAAAGAATAAATAAATAAATATATACTTATTTCAATATTTTTATCTATATTTAAAAAAAAAATTCCAAATTAAAGAAAAAATTAAATACTTAAAAAACAAGTTATAAACTTATTTTGATATCGAAGAACGGATGACAGGCTGGGTCGAGCTCTGCTACTCGACGTCCAACTAGGGCAGTCGTGCCCTAGCTAATAGGAAGGTTATCTCTGTGTCTGCATGGGTGGTCGAAGGAGCGTGGGGGGAGAAGAGGTGTCAGATTGGTGTGTGGCGCAGCTGGTTGTTTTTGTAGAAATGAAGTGATGGCGCTGAGAGAGAAGATCAAAGTCAGGGGGAAAGGAGCTATAAGGAGGTGATAGGTAGTGATTCCCAGAGGCAGGATGCCAGATTGAAGGGTTGGTCTGAAGCTAGTCAGTATGCTGGATTGCAAGTTAATGGCACTGTGGGAGGCTCAAAAATTACAAAAATTAATGGTTGTCTGGAGCGGTGTGAGGAGAGACCTAAGCTTGTTATCCCTTTTGACATGATTGCAGAAGATGTGGAATACTATTCCAAACACTCGTTATACTGTAAGTTTTTGGCACTGAAACTTTCTCTGCCTTTCTTGGAAAATTGGGCTAGAAGAGTTTGGGAGCCAGAAGGGGAGATGGAAGTAGTGTTGCTGGCCAACAGCGTCTTTATGGTCACTTTTAATTGTCTAGCTGATAGAAACCGGGTCTTTGAGGGGGGACCGTACTTCTATAACCAGGCTGGTCTCTTTGTGAAGCCATGGCAAGCCGGATTCAATCCTTCAGAGGAGCTACCTAATCAGGTCCCAATTTGGGTTCGGCTCCCTCGAATACCGATTGAATGTTGCAGGGAGGATGTTTTGCAAATGATTGTTGCGATGCTTGGGAAACCGGTGGGCTCGTCCTCACAGACCTCAGGTAAGAGAATTATGTCCTTTGCTCATATTTGTGTCGAAATTGATTTGAGCAGGCCTATACCGGATGCGATAGAAATCAGTGCAAGGTCTCATGCCTGGGTTCAGCAATTAGATTATGAAACTCTGCCCTTTAGATGCCGTCTGTGTCATGAGTACGGACATCTGGCTAGAAGATGCCCAAAGGTGAAATTGGGAGGACAGCAAAATTCATCCTCACCACAAGAGAAGTATGTGGCGTCTGAAGACAGAAGAAAGAAAGGGGAGTTAGGGGATGATAAAGATGTGGAGGGTTTTGTGCAGGTTAAGTCCCAGAGTAAAAATAGAGGGCTCAAGCGGTCCTTTAAGGAACGACACGAAGAGGAAATTTTTAACAGATTTGAGATTTTGGAAGAATTGGGTCCACAGGAGATTCACCCTGGTATCCTTGTTGACGAGCAATTAGGTGGAGATGTTGTAATGGATGGTATGGCTTCCTCCTCTCTAGCAATACAAACAAAGGAAACCCCTTTGCCTATGATTTTGGAGGAGCAAGGAGGAGGACAGGTTATGATTGAAGGGACAAAAGAGACGAGCCAGCTCATAGAGGTTAAGCGGTTGTCTACACAACAGTCGATGCCAGGAGGGGAGAAGAAAGGGAAGGTGACCCCTAGTCTGGGAATTCTCCAGAAGGAAGGAAGGGAGCAACGGATAAAGGAGTAAAGGTAGGCAGGAGAAAGGATTTGGAGGTGATAAAGATGATTGGGGAGAATCTGGTGGAATCGGGGTCAGTCAAGACCTCAGATGAGCACTTCTCGAACCCCATGAAATGATTACAATCTCGTGGAATGTGAGGGGCTTGAATAGCGGCCCCAGACAAAAGGCTATTCAAGAACTAGTCAGAAGTAACAATCCAGATATTCTCTTTCTATAGGAGACCAAAGTTTCTGTGGAATTCATGATGGATATAGCACCCAAGCTTTGGAAGTAGGGTTTATGCCAGTGTATTGGAGCTCACGGGATGGCTGGAGGATTAGCCTATTTCTGGAATCGTCAAAGAGTGCACCCGGTACCTTGGATTGTCTTCAGATGTGTGATATCCATGGTTGCTTTGTGCATAGATTCAGGAGAATATGTTCTTCTGACAAACGTATATGCCCCAAATGACTTGTAGGGTAAGCAAATGATGTGGAACAACTTGCAGTTGATTCGGAATGAGCATCCCTACCATCCTTGGATCATAGCAGGTGATTTTAATGTGATATTAGACCTTTCAAAAAAAAGAGGAGGTAACCTAGAGTCGAGCCGTCTTCTCTTCTGCTCAGGGATAAGATAGTGGAATTCAACTTGGTGGACATTAAGCCAGGCAATGGAAGATTCACATGGAATAACAGGCGTTTGGCAGAGGACTGTATTGTGGAGCATATTGATAGATTTCTAACATCTTGCTATTGGGTGGGCGGCCGGTGGACTCTGAACTTTGAGATCTTAGACTGGCGTGGGTCGGATCATTGGCCAATTCAGTTGACCATCTCATTAGCAAGTGTTGAATGATATTACTAGAAAGATCAAAGAAGAGGGGTTGTCAGTGGTTCCGCTGAAGGAAGAGGAGAAGGCTACCCAAGCGCTGGAGGAATGGGAGCTGAGAGAAGAAATTTTCTGGAAACAGAAGGCTAGGATTGATTGGTTGCGAGAGGGGGATAGAAACATAACCTTCTTCTTCAATTCGGTCAAAGCAAGGCGGCATGGTAATGTTATCACTTCTTTGAGGACAGAAAGGGGAGAGAGGATTTATTCTACTGGGAACATTTGTACAGAGGCGGAGCAGTATTTCAGCTCCCTCTTCCATGATAATGGGCAACGGGATGAGGCAGCAGAGGAATTGATATTATCGAGCATTCCTTCTATTGTCACTCCGGATATGAAGATGCAGCTGATGAAGCCAATAACTATGGAAGAATTGAAGAAAACGGTTTTTATGATGAAGAAAGGGAAAGCTCCTAGATCGAATGGTTTCCCGATTGAATTTTATCAGGAGTTTTGGGAGATAATTAAAGATGACTTATTGGCTGTAGTTCGAGAGTCCCGGGAGAATAAACAAATGCGGCGGGCCTTGAACTCTACTTTCCTAGTGCTTATCCCCAAGGAAGAAGGGGTTGATTGCTTCAACAAATTCCGTCCCATCTCCCTTTGTAATGTGATTTACAAAATTATCTCAAAATTGATTGCTGAAAGGTTAAAGGGATGTTTGAAGGGGCTGATCTCAGAAGAGCAAAGTGGCTTTGTGGAGGATCGGCAGATTTTGGACGGGATTGTTGTAGCTACGAAAGCCGTCCATTCCATGACCAAGTTTAAGGAGAAGGCTATGTTTATTAAGTTGGATATGTCCAAGGCATATGACAGGGTTCGCTAGTCTTTTCTTCGAAGGAGTCTGGAGGCATTCGGCTTTGAGGAAGGGTGGATTAGCTGGGTGATGAGCTGTGTTACTTCTACATCATTCTCAGTTTTGGTCAATGGTGAGCATTCAGACCTTTTCGAGGCAACTCAGGGAATGCGGCAGGGTGATCCTCTCTCCCCCTATTTGTTTCTTTTACTGGCGGAGGGGCTAGGGAGGCGAATGAAGGAATATACCAGGGAGGATGTGATACATGGCTGGAGATGGGGAGGGAATCTTACGGTTCTCTCTCATCTTCAGTTTGTTGATGATGTGGCTATGATGGGCTTGGCCACACTGCAGGAGGCCAGTAATATTCGCAGGTGCCTAGACGCCTACTTAGTGGCTTCAGGACAGATGATTAATGAGGAGAAGTCATCCATTTTCTTCTTCAACACGCTGCAAGCTATTCACTGGAGAATTGGGGATATCCTTCAGTTTCAAGTTGGAAGCCTTCCAGTTTTGTATCTGGGGATCCCCATCTCTACGGGGCGTTTCGCTAAGGAGTCATGGCAAGGGATCCTGAACAAATTCAGAACCATGGTTAATCATTGGACGAATAGGTGGTTGTCCTTTGTTGGTTGGGTTCAGCTGATCTAGTTTGTGGTTCAGGCCCTTCCTATCTACAGGTGTATGGTTCAGGTTGCACCTGTCAGTTTCGTAAAAGCGTTGGATGCCATGGCCAGACAGTTTTTGTGGGTTGGTAACCTGTCTATGACTAAGTGGAGCCTTATTCGATGGGATGTTGTCTACACTCCGAAGAAGTATGGAGGTCTGGGGCTTAGACAGTCATTGCTTGCTGGCACGGCTATGGCCGCGAAGTTGTATTGGAGGTGGTGTAATGAATAGAGCAGGACATGGGCCAAGATTTTGACCCATAAGTATTCTCCTGGCACCTCTCAGGAGGATCTTCCTAGGTGTGGCTTATTTGGCAGGGGGTCGGTGATATGGGATACGCTCAAGAAGGGAGTTGCCCTGATTAAATGGGGCCTGTTTTGGATTTGTAAAAGCGGGAGGAAGGCAAAATTTTGGGACGACTCTTGGGATGGCTACACCCCTATAGTTTCACAATATCAACATCTGGCAGTTCTGGCCCGAAGATTCAAGGAGGTCGGCTGGGACAATGTTGCCGATTTCAAAGCTTATATGATCCAGGACCAGTTGATGGTGGCGAAGTGGAAGGAACAAGAGGAATGGCCGATCACTGATATGGATGCAGAGTGCGCTGAATTGTTCTCGATCTTGGGTGATCGCAATTACAGCGCCCTTAGGGGAGAGGACGAGTTGGCTTGGTTCCCGAACCCTAGAGGTAAATATACTGACTCTTCGGGTTACCAGGGGTTAATTGAAGAAAATTTACCTATGGAGGGGGAGGTTCCCTGGTGGCGTAGAGCGTGGAGCAGCTTTGGATGGCCGAAGTGTAATTGCTTTGCTTGGTCGCTAGCATGGAACCATTGCTTGACGTGGGAGAACATTAGGAAAAGGGGTTTTGCTAGCCCCTCGAAGTGTGTTCTGTGTGGGGAAGAGGAAGAAAACACGACTCACCTTTTTTTTCGATGCCAGTATACTAGCCAACTGTGGCATGCTTGGTGGGGCGTTTAGCACAGCAGATGTGTTCACGCCTCTTTTTTGGTGGATTTTTGGTCGAAATAGGGGAGGCCAACATCTGTTTCGCATTTTTTGTTGGACCCCTGGTATGTAGGCCCGATTTTCTTACTTTGGCAGGTTTGGTTAGAGAGAAATCAGAGAATTCTTGCTGAGGTTAAGCTGGGGGTGCAATAGGTGTGGAGCAAAGTTTTGAGAATGGTTCAGGAAACTATTAAAGCCAAAAGTGAGATATTCCTTCCCATGATCAAGGAGGACGCTGAGGTGGTTGGCAGGCTGGGTTTGCAGCAGATCGCGCCAACCTCAACCTGTGTGAGAAGAGGCAATGGGGGTAAGCAGCGGATTCAGAGGGATGGTAGATGGCTGCCCCCTAGAGAATTTCTTGAAAATTAATATTGATGGATCATCGAGGGGCAATCCAGGTCCGGCGGGAATTGGTGGCATTGGACGTGATGCTTCGGGGATGGTTGTTTTCTTCCTCTCAACCCATATGGGAGAGCAGACGGTCAACAGGATGGAGGGGCTGGGGGTTTATATGCCCTAAGGAAGGCTTATGAGCTTGGATGGCATAGGGTGATTTGTGAGGCGGACTCGCAAATTTTAATCGACATGATTGTGGAAAGGAGAATAACGGATGTTAGCTGGCAGCTTTTCGTGGTTGTTCAGCAGGTATTACAGATTTGCTCATTCATGGAGTCTGTGAGTTTTGTCCACATTCCAAGAGAACAGAATGGGGCAGCGGATTGTTTGGCTAAGTGGGCCTCAGAAGGGACGGTTGGTTGTGTTGTGGAGGTGTGGGAGCAGTTGCCTGAGGAGATTCAACAGAGATTGGATAGGATTCTGAGAGAGGACAGTTGTGGCACGAGATTGTGATGGGCTAAGGCTGTTCGCGTTGTAATTATTTGTTTTTGTTGGGCCTCGGCCTTTGCTGGTATTGTATCTTGGTTTTCTGAGTTTAATAAAGTTTTTACCCCTTTTAATTAAAAAAATAAAAATAAACTTATTTTAATTTTAAATATTCTATTATAAAATTCCATCCACATTTATAATTTATTAACGATTAATAAATATTTAATTTTATATTAAAATTTTTAAAACAATTAATTATTATTGAAATTAAAAATAAATTTTATAAATAAAACTAAAGACTAAAATTATATTATTAATATTTTCTTATTTCATTTTCAATTTAAATTATCGTAATAGAATTATAATATGACTATTAAATAAGTTCAAATATAAATTTTAATTAAAAATAATAAATGTTTGAATAATATTAAAAATTAAAAATAATATAATTAAAAATTAAAATTCTTAAATCATATTAAATAATTTTAATCACTGAATGATCGTTTTGGCGCGATGGCTGTACGCAAGGAAGGGCACGGGGAAGGGCATGGAGGAGACCAGCTGATAAGCGACCCGCCAGCAGTTCCCAGCTTGGTTGGAGAGGGCGTGGGAGGACGAGATGCAGCTAAGACTGCTTTCTATTCTGGCGAAAAGGTAAAACTGAATAAGTTAAATGGTTGTTTGCTCAGAAGGCAGGACAGACCAGTTTTAATTATCCCACAGGAAACAATTCAGGAGGATATTGAATATCTCTCCTCACAAACTTTAATTTGCAAGTTTTTGAGAATTAGAATCCCTCAGCCGGCCTTGGAAGCTTGGATCAGGCGCTCCTGGGCAGTTGATGGAGATTTCGACATTATGTTGGCAGCAAACAACTACTTTCTGGTGAGTTTCTCCTCTGTAGCGGATCGTAATCGGATTTTCGAAGGAGGGCCTTACTTCTATGAACGGGTGGCCTGTTTCTAAAGCCGTGGCATGTGGGTTTCAACACGGCTGAGGAAATCCCAGCGTGTGTCCCGGTTTGGGTGAGGCTACCCCGGCTGCCGTTGGAATTCTGGCGGGAAGACATTCTCAAACAAATAGCAGCTTTGCTGGGAACCCCAACAGCAATAGCCCATCAATCCCTTGACAAGAAAGTTATTACATATGCTCGGGTGTGTGTGGATATGGATTTATCAAAACCTCTTCCTGATTCCCTGGAGATTTGTCTGGGTTCCCTGACATGGATTCAACAGATTGACTATGAGTCCATTCCTTTCAGGTGCAGAATCTGTCATGTTTACGGACACCTCCATAGACAATGCCCTCTGGCTGCCAAAGATAAAGGACCAATGACAGAGAGCTCAAAGCCTTCTTCAGTACCTGCTGATAAGTTACCTGGGAGCGCGGCTCAGAATCAAAAAACAAAAGCTCTACAGGACAGCGTGAGTAAAGGTAAAAATCTTGCTGTTGGAATTGGGGCGCAGGACTCTGCTGATCCCTTTAATAGTGGAGTGGAGGAGTTTACTCCAGTCAGAAAGCGGGCTAGAGGCCGTGGAACTAGGAGAGGGGCTGTTGATAGGCATTTGGAGCAGAGTTTCAACAAATTCGACGCCCTTGATAATATGGTTGTGGAAGAGGGTTTTCCCTTTCAGGCTCTTGGGGAAGCTTCAGGGCAACAACAACATTGTCCTGAACCCATGGAAGACCAAGATAGGATGGATCAAACACTCCCAGCTGAACCTCTAGGTCTAGAGGAAGGACAACTGATGAATGAGACTGAGATTAAGGAGAAAGAAGTCAAATGGGCCGATTTGGTGAAGGAGGGCGATGCTTGGAAAAAAGACAAAAATTCTGTTCTGGCCCTTGGGCTAAGTCAGAAACATTTCAAAAAAGCCACATCCTCTGGTGCTCCCAAGGTTGGAAGGAGGAAAGACCAGGATAAACTCAAAATTACAGGTGATCATTTGGTGGTATCTGGGGTGGTTAAGACCATGGAAGAGCACTTCCCCCAAACCACCCAATGATAGTGCTATCTTGGAATGTACGGGGTTTGAATAGCTACCCCAGGCAAAAAGCTATTCGCAGTTTGGTTTGGGATCACTCTCCGGACATTTTTTGTATCCAGGAGACGAAACTTTCAGTTGATTCGTTTATTGCTTGTATGCCAAATTTTTGGCAGAATGGGCAATGGCAATGTGTGGGAGCTAAAGGCAGCTTGGGAGGGCTTGCTATGGGATGGGACCAAAGGAAAATTTTGCCACAACACTGGATCTCCTGTCTCTCGGCCTTGTCAATGGTGGCATCTTCTCTGGAGACCGGGGAGTTATGCTTGGTTACCTCCGTCTACGCCCCTGTTGACATTGTTGGGCAGCAGCAGCTTTGGGCACATATCTGGTACATCAGGCAATGTTTTCCCTTTCTACCATGGATATTAACTGGGGACTTTAATGCTGTTATTAGCCTGGAAGAGAAGCGTGGTGGACTAAACCGTTTAGGCTCCTCTTCTGAGTGCCTGCGCCATCATATGGAAATGCTTCGTATCTCCGATGTGAAACCGTCCAATGGACTTTTTACTTGGAGTAACCGAAGAACAGGTAATGAGGCGATTTCTGAATGTCTTGATAGATTTTTAGTCTCTTCTTTCTGGCAATCCAGTGCTTTCACTCTCACATGTGAGATCTTAGATTGGAGGGGCTCGGACCATTGGCCTATTAAACTTTCCATAGGCCAGATTGGGGGTCCTAAAAAACCTCCTTTCAAATTCCAGTTGATGTGGTTGCGGGAGCCTTCCCTTTACGATCTCATAGGTCAATGGTGGAGATAGGGAAGCCCGCCTTATGGCACTGCCATGTTCTCTTTCATGAAAAAGCTTCAATTTGTTAAAAGAAAATTACAGATTTGGAACAGGACTTGTTTTGGGAATCTGCAGAATCAGAAGAAGCTTGCACAAGACCAGTTGGACGGCATAACCAGGCAGATAAGAGAGTTTGGACTCTCGGAAGACCTTCGCCTCCACGAAGTTAGAGCGGCCTCTTTGCTTGCGGAGTGGGATCTTAGGGAGGAGATCTACTGGAAGCAGAAGGCGAGAATTGACTGGCTTCAGGAAGGAGATAAGAATACGGCCTTTTTTCATAAATCCGTACAAGGGAGGCGCAATGGTAATTTTATTACTTCTCTTATCACTCAGGATGGAACTCACCTCTCATCCTCTCATGATATTAGTAGAGAAGCTGTCCGGTATTTCTCCGATCTTTTTGACAGTAACACTTTGATAGATGAAGGGGCAGAAAATGAAGCGCTGTCATGTATTCCGTCCTTGGTAGATGATAGAATGAATGAAGATCTTTTGCGTCCGATTGGCATAGCTGAAGTGGAGGAAGCTTTGTTTAGTATGAAGAGAGGTAAAGCCCCTGGACCTGATGGATTTCCTGCTGATTTTTTCCAAGACTTCTGGGATATAATTAAGCAAGACCTGTTAAGTGTTATACAGGAGTCCTATTCTAACAAAGAAATGCTGCGGGCTTTGAATGCTACCTTCCTGGTGTTAATCCCAAAGAAGGAGCAGGCAAATAAGCTTGATATGTACAGACCTATTGCGCTTTGTAATGTTGTCTACAAAGTGATTACTAAGCTCATAGCGCAAAGGCTGAAAGGGCTCCTTCCCAATCTTATTTCGGAGGAACAAGGAGGCTTTGTGGCAGGTAAGCAAATTATTGACGGAGTTGTGATAGCCTCGGAAGCTATTCATTCCATGAAAGGTTCACATGAGAAGGCTATGTTTATCAAGCTTGATCTTGCTAAAGCCTATGACAGGGTTAGCTGGAGGTTTGTGCAGAAGGTTCTTTCTGCTTTTGGGTTCAAACAGGATTGGATTAGGTGGGTGTTAAGCTGTATCACTACGCCTTCCTTTTCTGTTCTTGTTAATGGAGCGCCAACGGAGCTTTTCGGAGCTTCTAGAGGGCTTCGGCAAGGGGACCCAATCTCTCCTTACTTGTTTATCCTCATGGCGGAAGGGCTGGGAAGGTTCTTCAAATACAGAGTCTCTCAGAATGCTATTCAGGGATGGAAGTGGGAGGGCAGAATATCCACCTTATCCCACCTTCAATTTGTTGATGACACTATTTTGGTTGGAGAAGCTAGGATCAAAGAAGCTAAGGCTGTCCGCACCACTCTTGATAAGTATTTGGCGGCTTCTGGACAGCAGATTAATGAGCATAAATCTTCTATTTACTTTTTCAACACTCCTGAGTCCATCCAGAAAAGAATAGCTACAATTCTTCGATTTCAGATTCAGACCCTCCCTGTGATTTATCTAGGCGTTCCTATTGTTGTGGGACGCCAACCTAGGCTATTTTGGCAGAACATTCTGGACAAGCTGAGACAGAAGGTAAGCCACTGGACTTATAGATGGTTATCTACAGCAGGTAGGGTGATTTTGTTACAATCGGTTATTCAGGCTTTACCAATATATAGGAGCATGGTTCAGAGTGCCCCAGCCTACTTTCTTGAAGAATATGATGCTCTGTCCAGGAAATTTTTGTGGAATGGTAATCTGCAATCTTCTAAATGGAGTCTCGTCAATTGGGACATGGTGTGTAGACCTAAGCAGGAAGGTGGTCTGGGACTACGCTCGGCTAGTGTGGCTAGCATTGCCCTCGCTGCCAAGCTTTATTGGAGGTGGTGCACTAATCATTCGCCCTGGTGGGCACGTATCCTGACTGCCAAATACTTTCCAGACATTCATATTCATGATATTGCCAGATTTCCTCTTGAGGGGAGAGGGTCTATGATATGGGAGACCCTCAAGCGTGGAGCGCAATTGGTTAAGCAAGGCTTATTCTAGATGTGCCGCAGTGGTTCTGAGGCTCTATTCTGGATGGACTCATGGGATGGGATTCCCCCACTTTTACAGTCCCACCCGCATCTCCAAACCATGGCGAACTCTTTTCATTTGGCTGGGTGGAGTGAGGTGAAGCATTACAAAGAACTTTATAACATAGGAATGACTATTGGTTTCAGGTGGAAACACTCCTCGGATTGGCCGCCTGGAGGCTCGGCGGAGGAGAGAGATGAATTAGCCCTTATTCTGAAGAATAGAAGGTGTGGAGCGCTGCAAGGATGTGATGAATTGGCCTGGAGTGGGGACTCTACAGGGAGGTACTCTGTTGCTGCTGGCTACAAGACTTTGCTTAAGCAAACAAGAGAGTTTGGGCAGTTTCAATGGGGAATGAAAGTGTGGAATCGAATGGCGTGGCCCAAATGTAATTTTTTCCTCTGGCTCCTCACGCACAATAGATGTCTCACCTGGGATAATCTTTGTAGGAGAGGATTTCAGGGACCGTCTATTTGTGTGCTGTGTTTTAGCAATGAGGAGACAGTGGCCCATATGTTCTTTCAGTGTTCGTTTGCTCAACAGGTTTGGCACCTGTGGTGGAGCGCGTGGAGAACCCCTTGCAGACATGTGTCCTCTGTTAACGAATTTTGGGCCCGAATGGGCCATGCTCCTCTTAAAAATTCCTTGTTACAGACGGCATGGGCGGTGGGGCCATCCTTCATACTCTGGAATTTATGGTTGGAGAGGAATAGGCGCATCTTCAGGGGAGCGCGGATGGATTTTAGACAGCTGTGGAACAAGATTGTTGTTTCGCTGCAGGAAACGTGCCTGGCCAAGTCTGCGCTGGAAGTTAAAGTGGAACAAGTTGCTGCTGATTTGCTTGGACGCCTGGGAGTTGACGTCCCCAGCGATGGCGTGGGAAGGAAACACTCTGGTCTGCCAAAGGGAAGGAGCCAGTTGGCGCGACCGGTCAACAGAGCTGGGCATTGGACGCCCCCAGACAAAGACTGCATCAAAATTAACACAGATGGTTCTTCTCGTGGGAACCCAGGTGCTGCGGGTATTGGGGGAATTGCTCGGGACAGTGTAGGTAACATTAAATTTTTGTTTTCCATTTACAGAGGCTGTTATACTAACAACCAGATGGAAGCTGAAGCCATTCTTGAGGCGGTTGAAAGCTGTTGTCGGGAGCGCCATCGTAATGTCATCTGTGAATCGGATTCACAAGTTGTTAATTTGCTAAATAACGGCAATTCTGGTAAGATTGATTGGAGTTTACAAGTTATTATCCAGCACATTAAACTTTTTAGTTCGTCTTTGAATGAGATTTCTTTTCAACACATTCCACGGGAATGGAATGAGGTTGCGGACTGCTTAGCTAAGTGGGCCTCGGAGAATGGGGCAGATTGGAGAATTACGGAGGAGAATCTCCTTCCGCTGAATTTGTATCAAAAGCTGGTCCATTTGGTGGATCAAGAGAAAAACTTGTAATTGGCGTTTGCCTGGTTTCTTAATAAATTTTTACCCCCGTCTTAGTTAAAAAAAAAATAATTTTAATCACTAACGTTATATTATCAATTAAAAATAATATTTCAAATTACATAATTAAAAATATTTATATGAATAGAGGAATAATATTTTTTAATATTATATATATATATATATATATATATATATATATATATATATATATATATATATAATTGTGTAAATTTTTATTATAAAATTTAATGGAATTATTAATATTAATTTTTTAAATTTCTTATTATTTATTTTTTTAAATAAAATTTTATAAAAAATACAATAAATTGTAAAAAAATAATATAAATGAATAATTATATATATGAAAACTTAAAATTGAAATTATTATTTTATTTTTATTTAAATATTTAAATATAAAATTAAATTTTAAAAATAAATATATCAACTTTAAATACATGTTAAATCAATATTAAAATAAATTTTAAATTTTTATATATAAAAAATATATAATAAATAATTTAAGATATATAAATTCTTTTAAAAATATTTTATTGCATAAAATTAATTAATAATAATTTTATTTTAAATATCTTTATATATATAGATAAATAAACATAAGTAAGATTGACAATTTAAAAGTAACATAAAATTAAAAATAAATATTTATAAAAAAAAATAATATATCATAAAATAATTTATATTAATTTAAAATTTAAATTAGTAAATTAGATTAACAATGTTTACATTCAAAATTAAATTTTTAAATTAGACACTTCAAATCCAAACATATATTACAAATATTAAATCAATATTATAATATATCTACATTTTATATATAAATAATAATAATATTATTATTTTATATATTGTTTTTAATATGTATATTGCTCCATTTAGATATAGGATACACTTACTATTTAAAAATAAGATATAATTAATTTAAAAAATAATATAAAAATAAATAATAATATTTTTTTATAAAAATAATTTATATTAATTTTTTAAAGATATAATTAATAAAAAATAATAATATAAAAATAAATAATAATAATTTTTTTATCAAAATAATTTATATCAATTTAAAATTTAAATTAGTTCAAAATTCTTCTTCAATTAAAATTAAATAAAACTGACTATTTAAAAATAAATATAATTAATTAATAATAATAATAATAATAATAATAATAATAATAATAATAATAATAATAATAATAATAATAATAATAATAATAATAATAATAATAATAACTACTTTTATCAAAACAACTCAAATATTAATAGAAAACCGTTACATGTTAACTCCATGCAGAGAAAATAGAGGTTGCCTCTCTATAAACACTTGAAGATATACAATTAATAATTAATATATGTATATGTTTATTAAAATTTTCCTTTTCAATTATTTCAAGGGAAGTATTAGTAAAACCTTATTAAGTGTAATAATAGTTCTAAAATATTTATATAATAATTTTATTTGTTTTGTATTTATATATGAAGGTTTATTCATTATTTGAAGTAATTGATCTTAATTTTTTTTTTAAATATATCTTTTATTAAAGTATATAGAAGTTTATCTATTATTGGAGATAAATTGGTTATATATTTTGTATGTCATTATTTTTCATATTAACATTAAAATTTATGTATGCATTAAAACTTATTTATGAAGTTGTTATAAATTTATAATTATTTTTAATATAATTATGATATAATTAATATATAATAATAGATTATAACTATCTTATTGTTATAATATGTGTAATAGGCATTTTATATATAATAATATAATATTCTATAATTAGATATTATTTATAATTATATAATATTTTATAGTAGAAAATAATTTTCTTTTTAATTTATTAATGATTTTAATCTAAAATATAAATAATTATAAAATTATGGATAAAATGGGTTTAAATATTAAATATGAATAATTATATAATGATATATTTATCTTTAAATATGAATAATTATATATTGAGATTGTGTAAAATTAAAAATATTAGAACACTAAATTAAGAGTTATATTCCTTACATGTATATCAAATTTATGTTATTTATGTAATTATAAACAATTTATAATAACTCACTAAAATAAATATAAAATATTTATCAATAAAATTTAAAATTTAAAATCAATTTATATTAACAATATTTATTATAATTTAAATATCATGAAATTAGTTATGTGCTATCATTAGCATTATTAGTAATATTTTAATTAAAAAACTCGTATTAACAACAATGAATAATTATATATATAAACTTGAAATTAAAATTGTTACTTTATTTTTATTTAAATATAAAATTCAAATTTGAAAATAAATATATCAACTCTAAATATATGTTAGATCAATGTTAAAATAAATTTTAAAATTTTATATATAAAAATAGGTAATAAATAATTTAGAATATACATTTTATTTAAAAAATATTATATTGAAAAATATTAATTAATAACAATTTTATTTTATATATATATATATATATATATATATATATATATATATATATATTCGAAATATATTCGAAACAAATATGAGTAAGTTGACAATTTATATAAAAATAACATAGATATATAAAAATAATATATCTTAAAATAATTAATATTAATTTAAAATCTAAATTATTAAATTAGACTTGCAATATTTATAGTCAAAATTATTTTTTTTAAATTATATATATTTAAAATTTCAATATATTACAAATTTTAAATCAATATTATAATATATCTATATATTAAAAAATTATAATAAATAATTTAAAATATAATACTAAAAAAATTAAAAACTAATAACATTTTAATTTCTTAATATACATATTACTCTATTTATATATAAGATAAGGTTGATTATTTAAAAATAAATCATAATTAATAAAAAAATAATAATATAATTGAAACAATTCATATTAATTAAACTTTAGATTAGTAATATATTCTCCAATTTAACGCAGGATAAGGTTGACTGTTTAAAAAATACAAAAATAAAATTTAACAACAGTGACTTTTATCAAAATAATTCATATATATTAATCTAAAAACGTTATAGGTTGACTGCATGCATGCATGCAGATAAAATAGATGTTAGCTCTCTATATAAGCATATGAAGATAAACAATAAAACAACCAAGCCATTTTAAGCATACATTATAGTACAGAAGTTCATAGAAAGATGGGCAGAATTATGATGAAGATGGGCGCAACTAAATTAGTTTGGATTGCCCTACTTTTTTTGGTCTCTGTTACAAAAAATAGTGTCGTTAATGGAAGTGGTTGTTTTTCAGCAATTTACAGTTTCGGTGATTCATTGACGGACACTGGAAATGCAATAGTTTCCAATCCTGCTATCTTCCATCAATTTAACAGTCTTCCTTATGGGGAAACTTATTTTGGAAAACCAACAGGTCGTTGCTCAGATGGCCGTCTTCTCATAGATTTTCTAGGTGAGTATATCTTATAACAATATGTTATTATACACAAGTTTTGAATTAATAATTCTGATCATTCCTTATCATTCATATTTATTGTTATATGTTATAATGTTTCTGACCACTCTTTCTTTGTAATTTATGTTTGTTGTAATATGTTTTATCAGCCAATTCACTGGGGTTTCCTTTCCTCCCACCTTATCTTAAAGCTGGGAATTTGCCATTCTCTTCAAGACCATCTGGAGTAAATTTTGCAGTAGCAAGTGGCACTGCACTGAATTCTTCTTTCTTAAATAGCAGAGGTGTTATAAGTGAAACACCTCTTTCTTTAAGTGTGCAGATGGAATGGTTTATGCAGTTACAAAAGTCTACATGTGCCCAAGAATCTGGTAACCCTTTTTATAATATATTAAGCTCTCTTTATTAGTGGGGTTTTATTCTAATCAATAGTCTCCAACTGATTTCACTCAACAGGTTGTGAAGACCACTTTTCGAGAGCCTTGTATGTGATGGGTGAGATAGGAGTGAATGACTACATAGATGCTACCATTCTTTCAAAACCATTGTCACAGATACAAAGTTTTACCCCTCTCATCATAACTCAGATCCATACAGCTTTAGAGGTAAGTTCTATTATATTAGAAAGTTTTACTCTCATCTTAATTCGGATTCATACAGCTCTAAAGAACATTTTTTTTCTTTTCTGAAAGAATAAATTCAAGTGATTGGATCCTAGAAATCAATTTATAGTATAGGACATTGATGTTTTACAAACTGATAAATAGTTTCAATTTTTTTCTATTGACAATTCTGATAAATAGAACAAATTAATTAATAGTATAAGATATTGATGTTTTACAAACTGATAAATAGTTTCAATTTTTTTCTATTAACAATTCTGATAAATAGCTTCAATTTTTTTCTATTGACAAAACTGATAAATAGCTCCAAATTTTTTCTATTGACAAAACTGATAGATCACTCCAATATTTTTCTATTGACAATTTTAGTAGAGATCGGTCATGTGTGGGATCAAAATTATATTCAGCTTGCAAATGTACTTTTAAGAAAGTTTCATTAATTTGGAAGTACTGAATGCAAATGGTAAAATTGCAAGATTTTTAAGATTATCAAAATTAATGGCAGGCCTTCGTAATTCTTACAGACAGACTTCATAATTCCTGCATATACTTAGGCATGGAATTCATATGATATTCAAATAAGAATGACAGAATACATAAAAGAAACATTCGTGCATGTGAAGTTTTTTTTGTCTCAATATTTTACAATGTTATTTTATCCGAGTATTTTACATTTTTGGGATCATGTTTATAGATGATCAATCTGGTTTTCATAGTTTAATTATATTTTTGAAATGGGTAATGCAGGGGCTTATACAGCAGGGAGCTAAAAGTATTGTGGTTCAGGGTATTCCACCATTGGGATGCTCCCCATCAATTCTTACAATTCTGCACCCCTCTGCATCCAATCTTGATGAGAATGGGTGTCTAATATCATATAATCAACTTGTCCAAAACCATAATACGTTATTGCAACAAACATTGCAACAGCTGAGCAACAAATATTCAGGGGTCACTCTAGTTTATGCAGACTACTACAATATTGCTTTAAATATTCTCAAAAACCCTGCTAAATATGGTAAGGCAGTTACAACTTATTCCTTGTGTAACTTAGGTAATATGGAAGTCATGGAATTTAATGAGTTTGGTTATGCAGGTTTTGAAGAAACATTTGAGACTTGCTGTGGTAGTGGGGGAGGACAATACAATTTCAACCTTCTTGGTATGTGTGGTACAAGTGGGAATGTGTTAGCTTGCCAAAATCCAGCAAAATATATCAATTGGGATGGACTACATCTCACAGAAGCTACCTACAAGATTGCTTCTGATTCTCTCTTAAATTTCAAGCCTCTTGCAGACTTGATCACTAAAAGTTGTTCATGAATCCTGAAAATGGATATCATCATTTAAACTTTTGTTTCAAATTTATTATATAAATTCTGTTGAAATTGAATAGAATATAAAAACAATATTATTACTATTTTATTTTATTTTTATTACTTGAACGCATCCATTCTGGGGTCTTCTTTTTGATTTCAATGAGTCATTCGAGTTTCTTTTTCTTCAGAACTGTAATTTTGTTAAAAAAAAATTCATATTTCCATAACATTTATTTTCTTCTTATATTTAAATTCTTTATATTTTTATATATTTAAATGAAAGATAAAATATTTCTCTCTTTGTTTTAAGTGTGGTGGAATTTTTATCCATTATATAGTCTTTTACAAAACACTTAAAATTTATGATAATATATTATTTTATTTTTCAATTTAATGGTAATTTAGTTTAATAACTTTTATATTAAAATATTTAACAATTAAATTATTTATTTATTTTATAGTTTTTAATTTTTTTTAATGTTAATTCATAAAAAGTTAAAAAAATATATTATTTTATTTTTCAACTCAATAATAATTTATATAAATTATCTTGTTCTTTAACTTACCGACAACTTAATTTCGTATATTAGGAAGCAACTATTAAGACTAAGGAAATTACAAATCATGTAATGCAAACTTCCACTTGCATGGACTTTTTTAATATATTAAAATTACTTTCACAATTTGTATTACATTTTTAATATATTAAAATTACTTTCACATTTTGTATTACACAGAAATTAAGCAACAAATAAAGTAAAGTTATATTGTTGAAAAATATTTTCTAACATAAAACAATGATAATGAAAGGAAGTTGAAAATTTTATGTTAAAATAAAAAAAATAAAAATAAATAAAATTATTAAATAGTTTTATAATATTTTATTTTGCTTATAAAATTAATAGAATTTTTATATATTTAATTAGATGATATATATGTTAGTAAAGAAGTGTAATGTAGTGAGTTGTTTACAATTATTTTTTATTTTAGTAGTAAAGGAATGTAACGTAGTGAGTTGTTTTATTTTAGCAATTATTTTCGAAATTAAATATAACATTCATTTCGATTATGAGAAGAAGATTTTAACCTTAAGTTCGACATCTATTTAACTGTTGAATTTATAAGTTTTTTTCTTTTGCTTGAAAAATTCAATCAAATAATTTAATATCTTGGCCATCCAATAGAGTTTGGAGCCCCTTTTTCTTAGTTTGTTTTTTCAAGCCTAATATAAAGCCCCTTTTTCTTAGTATTTTTTTTAAGCCTAATATAATAGTGTTGCTAGATTGATATCATTTGCCACTAGTTAGTGGAAAATTTGCTTAGAAGGAAATGCAAATATTAATCAATAAAGTATATGAAAATTTCAAGATAAGAATCTTTACATTTCTATCTCTCGTGTATTTCAAATAGATGTATTTGAGATATATGCGCTAGTTTGTATATAGAATTAATAAAAAAATCTATTACATCTTAGTTGACTACAATGTTGTGAGTTGTCCAAAATTATATTTGACCTAAAATTGAATGTGTATTTAATCATCACATAAAAATTTCAACTTTGTGAATTTTGGAGCCCTCAATTTTTTTTGAGCCCGACATTATAAAAAAAGAGGTTGAATGTCATATTGGGGAAAACAATTATACTTGAACCCACATGTTAGGGAAGAGAAATTCCTAGTACTTCAATGTAGATACCATCCACATAAAATATTCGAAAAATAGAAAGAGATTCACCAATAAAAATACATTGTATTACCCTAAATGGAATGTATAATATACAAGTGCAACTAAAACAAGACTCTTAAGAGACTACATCTCTACCAACTCAGGATAAGCTCTTTTAAGATCCATTCTAAACCAAGACCCAAAGATCCCTTATATAGGAAAAATAAGAGGTGAGTGAGAGATTATTATTAGTGAAGTGAAAAGTGAGATTATTCTCTAGAGTGCACCTAACCCGTCTCATAAATGTAAGGATAATTTTCAACATTAAAAACGTGCATTAAATAATGTTCTGCACACATTTGCAACACATATATCTAAGGTGGACTTCATAATATGTATGAACATGACACATGCCAACATCTCCCATGAAAATCAATGTAAGTGATTGATGTGGATATCTATCTTCCAGAGACCATACATTTTGATCTAGGAACCTGTTTGAGCTCTCATTTGCACCAAAATAAAGATTTTGAAAGAATAATGCAGCCATAACCAACTACACCAGTTAGGGTCAATTCGAAGATGTTTGGAGGGTTATAAGAGATTATTTAGAGGTGAGTTTACCATAGAGTTTTGATATTTATCTAGTATTTGATGTTTCATATTTATATACATTGCATAGAGAAGATGATGAAGGGAAAAAAGATAAATAATTAGATTAGAAGCAGTAGGTACCGAGGAAGAACAAAGAAAAGATAGTGCATGTTCTAGATAAGAAGATAGTGAACACATGACAAGACAATTATAACATATATTTGGTACATTGGGAAGGACTACATCAGGAAGACAACACTTGGATTTCAAAATGGGAGCTAAAAATATTAAAAAGAGTAAAAGGTAGGAATATAATTAGGGAAACTCATAGGAGTTGAGTTATTTTTAAGACATTGAGGTGTTTTCAACTTGAAAAGAATGATGAAGACATCTATCTTTCGTAGGCCATAACTTTTGATCATGTTTGAGCTATCGTTCATACCAAAATTAATATCTAAAAAATAAAAATATGGCCATAACCCGATATAATAGTTAAGGTCAATTCCAAGATGTTTAGAAGGTCATAAGAGATCATCTAGGGGTTCAAAATTACATTTTAGTATTTTTTATCAAGAATTTAAAGTTAGAAACTAAATAACTTTGTAACCAGTCATGAACTTGATTTGAAACTCACCAAGCATCATGATTTTTGGATTAAGGGGATAACTAAATTTTTTTAGGTCCATCTAAGTTTACATGTAAAAGTTATTAAAAATAGCAATGACCAAGCTTACATGTAAAAAGTTACTAAAAATAGCAGCTAGGTTAGTTAACTTAGGCAGCTTTTTTATTTATTTATATTTTTAATTTTTCATATCAATTCCAATTTTGAGTTGAAATTTATTTAAAGACTCTTCTGTAATGTTTTTAATTATTCACGAAAAATCAATAAAGATTATTGTTTCATGAAATTTGGATTGTACCTATTGAAATTTTTACTTTGCTAGTTTTTTGTCCTATCAACGAAGTGGTAAAATGGAATAAGTCTTAAGCTCATAAGTATAGGTCCAAAAAACTAAGCTTGATGAGGTACCCATGTACAATGAAAGTGAAAAAAATAATCAAGCTATTATAGATTAATGTTAAATTTGATCAAGCCTCTAAGAGAATGAAGAAGGAGTTAGAAAAATTAGTTTCCAAGAATTTGATTATGTGAACAAGAGTGACTATAGATATGTGTTTCATTTGAATGGAATGCATGGTAAAAACCAAGTAGGGTTGGCTCATAAACTATTCAAAATTTTAAAAACCACAAAAGGGTTGACTAAATTATAGTCTTGGAATGAAAATAATTTTCAAAACCCCAAAAGGATTGGCACAAAAATGCTTTAGCATAAAAAAAAAAAAATAAACCCATGCTCTTGATTTGATAGGAGTAACCACCAAGTACATAACACACTCAAACAACCAAAGAAGCATTAGTAGTACATAAACACTACCTATAATGTTGACTAGGGAGTGAAGACAAAGCATAACAATATCTCATAAAAGTGTTAATGTGGTAGATGTGCATAAAATAAGAACAAAGTCCTCAAGTGAGAGTTCCCAATATGTAACATGATGAAATAAATAACTAAAACATGAAAATGAGTGTGACAAATCACACATACACATGAAGATAGACAAATCTAGTAAACCCCGTATAAACTAGTTTAAGTACAAAGCACATCTAAAAAACTCACCTAATGCAAAGTAATATGATTTACAATTTAAAAATGAGCAATTATGCTAAAATACAAATATGAGAATGATTATGATAAATATATGTTATACCAATAAAGAGCATGAAAAAAAATATACTTTCAAAAATATAGAATACAAATTAAATTAACTAGTCAAACGTTATGGCCTCATGAAGGTCTAAAATACTTAAGTTCGCCGATAAAATAGAAAAAAAATCTAGAAATATAATCTATCAAAATGTAAAAATGAACACACCAATTGTAGATGTTGATAAAATAGGAAAGGTGAAAAAAATAATCACCCTCCTAGGATTCTCAGATCAAAATTTATGAGAGTTTGAGCTTTATTACTCTAAAAAAGGCCCAAAGTGGCAATAGTCAATGCCTTGGGGGATAAATCCATCCATAAGACATTCATGTGGTAGGAGGTTCGTCATACCAGTTCGTGACTGCTAGTAGTCAGGATGTAGGTGGTCACATGCTGTGGTTAACACAATAAGATGTGAGCAATGCAACATGTCATATGGAAAAAGGGGTTGGTGACTAGGGGGAAAAAATGTGAGAAAAAGATTAGGTGGTGATGGTGTTGCAGGTTGTGTCCACATGGGTTATTTTGGGGGATCTAGGAGGCACCATCCAAATATTACCATGGGCATTTTGACCATACTCTCCATCACACATTACTCAAAATTTAAACACACATCATAGGTGGCTTGCTTTGGTTTTTTCAAACCAATAATTTTAAAAAATATAATGAAGAGAAGAAACCAAAAAATACACTTTCAACTAACATTTTTTTTCTAGAAACCCCTCTATGCCATTGTTATTTTAGAATGAAACCTCATCAAACTTATGCAAATGAAAATGACATTGAGTGAAACAGAGGTCCCCTTAGGGTTTTTTGACATTATGATCACAATGGAAACATCAAATTTTCTCCAAGATGACCCAAAGTTGTATAAAATGACAAATTTTCTGTCAAAACTGAAGTTCTTTCTACATGAGTTCATAGAGTCCGATTTAGGTGAAATGAAAGTTAAAACTGATTTTCTCTTGCATGTTGAATACAATGGAAATGTCTGATATGCACCAAAGATAATCATAAAAAAAATTGGTATAAATATTTAAACAAAACTCCTCTATATGTATATCTACAATAGGTAAAAAAATCCAATGAAGGAAGAAACTGGATCTGAACATATAATAGATGCTACACATGGATAACTCATCATAAATTGAACTTCCTCCATGAAAATTTCCTTGAAATTACAAAAAGGAAATGGACAAAGTAATACTCAATTTCCTCTACATCTGGCTCAGTTAAGGTTGCAAACAGATTAGATGAACATAATTTCTTTTTACCTGTTGGATCCTTTTATTTTCTTATTTTAAGTCACATTCTTATAATCCTAACAATTGCCTTGTAAACACAGCCAATTCTAAAATTGAGTGATGGAACAAATTTGGGCATTGTAGGCATGATATCTTTATATCCCATTGAGTCTAATTTGTCAATTACAAATATCGCATGGTGAGGTATATTCTTTGAATGATCACAACCAAAATGGTGGTAATCATCTTTAATGTAACCTATTGGGCTTGTATTCATGTCAGTTCAATGAATGGAATCATGCCATAACTTCTCAGTACAATATGATTTTTGAATATAAAACCCGCCATCCAATTATTTATCATGCTCCTTTGATCTACATTAATGATTACAAAGAGAAAACTACTCTTGATCTTCTACATTGTAAGGATCAATAAACCTTAAATATTTCTAGTATGTCTCGTGAGTGAATTCATCTTTTGGAATATCAATAGTAAGACCAAATTACCTAGTCTCATACCTAGAACCATCATAGAGTTTGCTTATACAACTACCCTTTTTATCATAGGCATCACAAGCAACTAAATGGATATGGCCTCTACCTTGTGCCTTACAATGCATATTACACATCTCTGTCAAATTTATTTCTCCCCCCATGTACTTGCACTATTGAATGTCAATTTCTTCACATTCTAAAATAAATCTCATATTTCCATGTATGGTATTATGTAAGCTAGGATGACCCATTAGAAGCTAACAAAACTTTGTTTTTGGTTTTCTCAATGTTGTGTAAGTGCAACAATTATTTTTTCTTTCTTTCAAAGGTTTTGTCAAAATATGCTCATTTTTAACTGAATATGGGTGGAGATAAACCAATAACTAATTTCTAGGGAGATGTACATTTAGCATGGTCAGATAATTTATTTTTCTTCATTTTTTTGAATTTTTGTCTTGATTGTTATTTTTTTTAGGACTCTATTATCCAATTAACAACCTCACTTGGAGAAAATGGACAACCAAGGACTTCTCTTGTTTGGCACCTCTAGTATTTCTTTAATAAAGTGATTCTCATTGGATATTAGCATTTTATAATCGTGATAAATTTTTAATAATGGTAGAAAGAATGGGATAGGTAGTCTAAGGTTTCATTTCATTTCCCTGTAATGAAAACAATAACCTATGATTTAGTAGATAGCAAGTAGAGTAAGATTTAATTATTATTAATACTAGAAAGAACATAGTGGGAATTGATAGATCATAGGCATGAAACTCAAAGATACCACATGGGCCAATGAACATATTTGTTAAAATTAGAGGGATAATATGGCATAAATGATGTCAGGATTCACATTAAAATGAAAGCGAGATTTCATAATATGTGCTTAGGATTTAAATTATTATGTTTGTATATTCTATTACATTTTATAATTATTAACTATTTATTAATATGTTGTAAACTGGTTTGAGTATGAGAATATGCATTGTCCATTTTTATGTGTATGGAGTTGAACATGCCTCTAGTTTTAGATTTGAAATTAGTTTAAAGTTTATGATGGTCAAATTTGTGGTCTGAAATTTTGCAGTCTCTTGTTTAGCTAGAAAGTGTTAAATGTGTGGCTTCTATCAATGTTAGATATCATATCCGATGGAAACAAGTCTAAACAATAGTCAACAAAGAAAGAAGAGTAAGTTTTTTGAATTACACTTAGGAGCATGTTTGATTTTTTTTAGCATTTCTAATTTTAATTTTGACACTCTCTTTGAGCTTTGTATAGGAAGTGTATATTATGCTAGTGCGAATATGAATGTGGAAACCATATAATGTCCTTGCCATGTACTCACACCTTTTATATGCTATAATAGGATTCACCCTCAAAACTTTTCCTCCTTTTTATTCCATAAAACCGAATTTCCATCACCTCTGTGTACCCAAAAAGAGGTATTACAAGCAATCCAACTGAGACCTAGCCTATATACCTATCTGATCTAAATGAAATGCCTCTAAAATGGTTATTTAACATGTGTATGTTACTTTATACTTATTGCATGGGTGTCCATAGCTACAGTTATCGTAACAAACATGAGATTGGAAGTGATGATGAACTCCAAAGCAAAAGGTTGGTTGTAGCTTCTTGATAGTATGGTAACCCCACCACTCAAATATGGATGAAATATGATCTCAATGCAAAATATGCATATATTGATGCTAACATTTGTGCTCCAATTTAATCCAAAACCTAACAAAAATAAATTATATAGGCCATTTATTTCATTATATTTTCTTACAATATATATAATATTTGAAAAGACAAATCCAAGATATAATATAGTTTTACTTGAATCTAAGGAAAATGGCAAAGAGTTATGAAGGAAACAGTGAGTGAGAGATTGAGGTGTGCCCCAGATATGTAACCGGTTGATAATATGACTATCATTACATCTAAGACACCTATAGCTACAAGGCCTATGAGGGTCATCTAACACTATGTTTTTCCAATTACAATGACCATTGTAGTGCCATCAACTATGAGCATGAATGTCCGAATGAATTCCACTACAACCTTGAGTTAAGTTCATTAAACCATAAGTTGGAGATAATATTTAGGGCAAGTATAATGAAAAAGGACGTATCGCACCCTTTTTTTAATGATGTGGACAAATACGTATGTTGGGTTTTTATTCTTAATAATGTTTAGAGCATTGAAGTGTAGCCCTGATGAGCTAATGCACTAGCCCTTCATGCAATATTGTGGTCTTACACTCACCTGAAGTGCACAACTAGAGATTAGTTCCCTTGGGTTATGTTGCACAGTAACATATTAGTCATATTCTTTGCGTTAAAACTTATATTTTATTAGAAGTTACATATAAAAATAGATACACTACTTTGATCTTAGTATCATTATGCTCAACAACCATAATTATGCAAAGGAGTGCCATGAATTTCAGATATTATTACTTAAAAAAAGTAAAAGTTGGCATAGAACTCATATTATGTATAACAACAAGTACTCAACATAAACCTACCATATGCATAATTATCAATTAATTATAAAAAGAACATCAAAAATGACTAAAATATCTATAGCTTTTATATTATGCTTAAGCAAGAATGATATCCAAAAATCCATCATCATGATGCTTTCATACATGGGTATTTACACTTGTTTATCCTTGACCAAGTAATTATAACATAAATGACATTAGTAAGTGGCCAACGAACTCTTTATGAACTGAGAATTGTGGCGGTCTATTAACTAGTGTCTCCTAAGGACCCAAGCCTCTATGCCCCATATATACTCGATCTATGCTAAATCATTGTTTCCATTTGTCTATCTCCTTGTAGTCTAGTGCAAAAATCTTGATGGATAAGGTCTGGGTGACCCTTGAGAATCCTTCATTAACCATCTCCCACTTCCCATGCATTCCCCAAGTCTTTTGTTATTATTATGAGTCCTATCATCTCAGCTTCTTCATGGTTAATTCTCCTCTTTGATTGGGTCCTCTCGCATGCGTGCCTCTGTGCCCTTGTTCTTTCATGCCTTATTAGTTTCACACCATGGTACTTCTGTGCTAGTCTAGTTATGTGGCATAGTGTTTCTACACTATGCTTCTTTCATGCCATGTCGATTCCATGCCAAAATATCAAAATACTTAGACAAAATTTGGGGTCCAACATCACATATTAATCTCTTAGTTCATCTCAGACTAAGTCTCAGTGGTGGCCTGTGTCAAAAATTTAGGCCCCATTTGTCTAATCTACTTATTGACATTATCCTAATGTGACAATGTGTCGAGCAAATTTGTAGTATTTCTTCAATGGTCACCTTAGCTTTCTTCATTTCCTTTGGTTGGTCATATGTCTCATTGGCCTTTTTTACCAATTCATTCAAAGACATGTTTCATCCTTATAGACTTCTTCTAATGTCAAGACTTCACTGACAACTTATCCTCAAAGGGCTAAAAAATTGGCATTCAATTGTTGGTGATGTGCATTTATTTTCTCTTCCATTGTTTCAACATCCTTGAATGATTTTGCATGCTTAGAACAATCCCTTGTTAAGAGGGAAGTATAAAACATTTGATACCTCTAAGATTCCTCTACATGGATCTGAGCCTTCAAGACTTTATTTGATGATGTTAGCCTTTCAAAAATCCCATCCAAGATGGGGATGACTTACCCAACTCTTTTGAGGGCACATTTACATCTATCACCTTGATGAATTTCTCTACTAATACCAGTGCCTCATTCCTCGATACAGGATGCTCTTTACAATGCTTCAAAAGGAGATTCACCAAGGTTTCTAATTTATTTATTGTGTCCCCATCGAGAGGCACTCCATCTACTAGTGTTGGCTCTTATCCCAAAATTTTCTTGCATAAATTTAGAGTTTTGACCTCAAAATATGTGGCCTCCTTTATTTTTTCTTCAAAACATCCGCTTCTTTAATGAGTGCCTTTTAGGTGGTAACTTTTTTCTCATACATACCCACTGCCTGGGCATGTTTCTTCTCTGCATCATGCATATTAGAGTTTAACAATATATTCTGGTGCGTGATTTTGAAAGCCATTTTATAGAAAGTTGCACTGGTTTGTAGAGGAGTGATCTTTTGGGGATCAACCCATAATGGTTTTGTCAATGTTGGAGCTTCAGGACCCAAGAGGAGGTTATCTTAAGAGATCTCAAAATGGCACTCCTCATTTTACATGTCCAATAGAAAGTACATATATCACCTTATGTTGAGTGTTGCATCTTAGGGTAGGAAGTGTAACCATAAGTATATCATCCTATCAGGGATGCCCATTTGATACTGAACACATAGATTGGTAGATGTATCAATAGTAACTTCTTCTTTAGACCCATCAAAATCCTTCCCTTTGTTTGGGTCATGCTCCAATATTTCAACCTCTACATTAATCGCTAAATAAGTGCTACCGATAGCCATTTTACTCATCTGTTGATCTTCACCATCCCCCTCTTTGCCATATGGACCCCCAATGTCCAATGGTGAGTCTTCAAAGGTAGATTGATCCTCTTGCACTAAGGAGGGTGTCTTTTTAGAGTCAGATTCAGACTCTTCCTTCCAAGTTGTAGGTTATTCCTAATCGGGCTCTTGTGTTGGTATTCCTTGTGGTATATTCCTTGATGATGAAACTTTTAGGGGTGATGCTTGTGAAGTTGTCTTAGGAGGTGAAGGCAGGGGTAGAGGAATGTGTTGAGGAGAAGATGGGGGTGGAGGGACTTGTGGAGGTGTAACTTTGGGTGGATAAGGTCAAGGAGGATAAGACCGAGGAGGAGTAGGTTAGGGAGGAGAAGGTCTCAGTGGAGAAGGACAAGGAAGAGAAGGTCTTGGTGGAGAAGGGATAGATGCAATGCTTGGGCAGTGCTCTACCATTTTGGAGGAACCTACTCTAAGCTTGTGTCAGCATCGTGCCCAGCCTACTTCTTCTTTGTCAAATGAGGTACTAGTGGGAGATTTTCTCTTGTATGCTTTTTGCCCTTTGAGATCTTATTCCTGGCCTGTAGCATGTAGAATAAATTATGCACATATTCTCCCATCAATATTGGTTTAACCTTAATGTTGGTTTGGTTAGTTTCCCTTTTCTCCCTATAGGCATTCTTGCCTAGGTAAAAAAACATCTTCCAGAGAGTGTGAATCTCTAAGTCAATTTTGTCTACCTCTAAGGCAATAAACCGTCCATCAAATATGCATTTTACTAGGTTGATAAAATAATGCACTGAAAAGGCATATGCTAGCTTCAACCATATGGAGAATTATATATAAGGGACCATCTGGATCCATGCCAATGAGAAGTGTTGCTTCACATCGAATTGAGCTTGCTCACCAACTAGGGTCGACAAGTCTTTTAGAATGCACCATTCATTCTTGAATGCCTCCATTCCATCAAACCAATACATCATTTTTATTTTGTATGTGGGGATGATGTTTCCTAGGTACATGAACACCTTACACCATTCATAAGGAGACTTATTTTTGGGTAGGTATTCCCACTTCAGTGACATTGTGGTGTAATCAGGTACATTGATCTCATTAGACACTATCAATAGCAAAAATACTGCCCATGGAAACCTATGACTAGGTATCTAATGGGTCTTCTCCACATCCTCAATGTTTTTATGGCTAAAGCACATAACCAAATTATACTTCAATCCCTTATTAACTTGGTTGGTGATGTAAACGTGGGCTATTTATACATCTTTTTAATGATTGGTGTCACTGAGCTTGGTCATTATAATGTGTGCCACAACTCAGAGGGTAGGATCCTACAGGTTATTATTATGCATGGTGTGGCCCTAATTTTAATACATCAGTGTTGTGTTTGTTTTTTTATCTCATCAAAGTCCCATAGGTCATATGCTACATCTAATTTTTAACATTGTAGTGCCAACACCTTACTTATCCTCTCAGGTGTGATCTTCATGTTGTGCTTGGTGAAGTAGAGGTAGTCCTCATAGATGTGTGAGAGTAGGAACTTGATTACCTCCATGGGTTTTCTAAAGTAGGGTAGATTAAACAATTAGAAAAACCCTATAATTTCTAAGGTTTTGAAGATCTTGAGGTCATACACCAATTGGTTCTCGGTATTATGGTGGTCAACCCAGTAGTCATTCTGCAACTCAACCTCATTCCCAAGTTGATGATGGTTGTAATAAAAAATTATGAAAGTGGTACCTTTGAGAACCAGTTCTCCATGTGCAAAACCATCTTTGGGTAATGCATTTCTTTGATCATCAATGACAAGGGTGGAAATGATTGTGTCTTCTTTCCCTGATGCACCATACTAGCTTCTTCTCTTTCTATGCATTGTGCCTACTCTTCAAGGGTTTCTCTCTGATGAATATTGCTTCTACCGCAAGTGCTTCTTATTCCTCTATTTTCAATGGTAATGGATCAGTCCTTAAGGCCTTCTCCTTAGGTTGCATCACCCTCCAAGGAGCCTGAAGGTTGAGGCACAATCATCCAACATTCTCAAAATAATATGTGATTATTGTGTCAATGACTTTGGCTTTTCATGCTTCATTGCCCTCTAATGGTGGACTTCCCCTGCAACTTGTAACTACAATTTTTCCCTGTCCTGGTCATGTCTTGCAGTTAACATTTGTTTTACTTGTGTAGATTGATGCTTGGCACAATACATGTTTATTGACTTGTGAAGCTTCATATACTCACTTTGGAATCACTCTAGATCAAATCATTCTTCAACTCTGTATTCATAAATGAAAGCAAAGGTAAAATGTAAAAATGAGCTCACTTGTACTTTTATAGGCTCGAGGGGGTTAACCCACATTTACTACCCCCATTCCTATCATCCATCACCTCTCATCATTAATTCAATTTCAATAGCCACTATTCTTCGACCATCTCTTCTCATTATAAATGCATTTAATGGTTTTGTCTTGTCACGATGTTGGCACATTTATTATAACAAATATTTTTTCACATTAATGACACATCCCATCTTGTGCCTTCCTTTGAAGTGGAAGATAGTTGTGTCCTGCACTTTTTTATAGAGTGTAAGATATTTGTTCTATTTATTTTTAATCTTCAAACTATTTGGCGAGAATACCCTATCATAGCATTAGATAACATGTGCCTTAAATAACTTGCATGACTTAAGTAACTTGCACACTTTAATAATTTGCACGCCTATCTTTAATCATGAATTCAGATACCTTTTACCCCACACTAAAATTGTGTCATTGTCCTCCCTGAAAAATACAAGTACAAAGCTTAAGCTACTCTATAGTAAAGACATGTTGCACACACCAAGGCAATGATTTTATTAAAAATAAAAATCCTAGACTAATGGCATAAAACTTATTGTTATAAAAACTTATTGTTATACAAATCTAACACTATGCCAAGGGATTATTTATTGTGGCTTTTGACATTTTAGAGGACATGAATATGGTTTTAGATCACATTTGGTAATGGGATCAACACCATTTGTTGATTAAACCTTGGTACCTAGCCTTTAACCCCATCACTGAATCATTCAATTCTAGACCAATATAGGTTTGAATGCCACATCTCCCATTCCATTTTAGGGTTAAATACTACCTCAATACTATTCGTAGTAACTTGGGTGATTTCCTATTGATGAATTATTTTACAATGAGTTGACATTGCACCACATATGCTCAAATCCTTATTAGTATACATATTTTAAATAAACTGACTAAAAAAATGGATCTGAAAGTAGAGGATCAATCTTGGACATAATCCATTGATTACAAGGGTAAAGATAACGTAGGTTTTTTGGAACATGACATCTGGCTACATACTATAATAGTTCCAAAATTAAAGTGGAGACATCTTGATGGAAGGAGGCCCTTACATATATTCTTAGAGTGGGAGGCATTGAAAATTTTGAGAGTGTAGATTCAAATTCAACTTTGGAAGCCCTTGTCTCAGATTAAAAAAATTACTAAAACTAGAGAGGCATAATCTAATCCACTAGATCTGGTGATTGATAATACTTTGGTGAGAAATCATATGGAGGATAGAGCCATGATAGAACCAAAGGCTATCCTAACTAAAGAATTAACACTTATATGTCCTACTATAAAGAATTAATTGCATTCATAAATCACAATGTATTACAATCATATACATGCCATAAATTAGATTATTGAATACATGAAAACATGGAGGAATAATAATCTTACACTTTCTAATTCTACTCAAAACTTCTACCTTCAAATTGGTAGTTTCACAAATGCTTACAGACCTCTTAGACTAAGAAAATAAAAAACAATGTAATTTTGGAATTTTTTATAGTAAAGCCCCTTAAAATGAATGTCATTTTGATCATATAAGTGGAATGGATGACCTTTGGTCCTCTCCCAGTGTTTTTTCCCCTTCAATAGTCATTTCATTATCTAACAAGGATTTTTCATATTCCAAACAACTCATGAAAATGACCAAACCTGTTTTAGGCAAGTATAGGCCTTGTAATTGGGTTTACACTAAGTAAAATAAGAAAGGAACATTTTTTAGTTTAACTCAGCCATTACCATGTTCAAAAATGGTTTAAGGAAAAGGACAAAACATGTTTCATCATGCATAACTATAAAAAATGGGTTCTAAACATGAAACAAACATTATACAACACACTTTTTGATATTCCTAGACCTTGTCAGGTGAATAACATTGCATAGACCTAGTCGAGTCTTTTCAAAGTGCCCAAAACCATTTCAAAATGATAAGTCCCAGTTGGAATTTGTTCTTTGATTAACATAGATTGAAGAATGAAATGTGTTCAAGAATTAATCGAGTGAACACTCTGATATACATTGAATTGATTATTGGTCTCTCACAAAACCAATTTAGATCTATTCTACCACATAGCACTTGTTTGATAATCATAGTATGTACAAAGAATTGTTTGGGTGTTTACTCCTACTAAAATCTATCATCCTTCATTAAAAACAATAATGACTCCATCGAGCCAAATAAACTGACTATCAAGGTGAACAACTAAACACAACTGCTAAGATTGGTTCAATATTTCTATCTCTAAAAAACATCGTGAAGTTCAACACATCCAATCTCAAACCCATTGGGGTTATGTGTTCCCACAAAATGATTCCAATTAGTATTCAATGGAGTATTATTCCCTCACAAGATCAGTTCAGATTTCAAGCTCCTAATAAACATTGTCTAAGCTTGATACTTAATCTTGAATCATATGTTATTTTTCTATAGAATGTAAACAATACTTCTCCCCACCCAGTCGAGTATCTAACTCCATAAAACAAAGAAAGTATTCAATGAATCATGTAGACCACTACATAATCAAAATACATGTTAAATGATCAAATCACCAAGAGATAATTGGGGATAGATATTTAGAAAGCACTATAACACCATGCTTAAAATCTTACAAGACCTAATCATGTTATGAAACCTGATTCTCAAAGCAACGTCAACTAATAAAGACAAGACCAATTCAAGCCTTTAAAACTTGAATACAAAGGCAAAAGTAAAGAAAATAATGGAAATAAGAATGTACTTTATATAAGGTGATGCAATTACTTAGGGCCTTGGATACTCCTACATCAGATGCTCGATGTTTAAAAATGGGTGCTTTGGCTCGCATGGTCGGGATAAGTAGCAAAGCTACTCTTTTGGTCATGAAGCATAGTGACCATGGCATCCACTTCCAAAATACCTAGTAAATTAAGTATTTTTTCTTTATGGGCTTTAACCCATCATAGACCATCTTCCTTGGCCAAACACATAACCATATCTCATTCAACTCACTTGTGGGATTAAACCCAATCTCATCTGTCTACCACCACCTAAAGCGCCTTGGATTTGTTCACTCATTATCCAACCAAATTTTGGATCACCTTCCACAACATCACATATCCATGTTTGTAGCTACTCGCTCATGGCTACAATCTCATTTATCACTCCCAATCTCAACACAATTGAACTAACATACACTAGGGAATCCAAATGATAGCCCATACTATCATGAATCACTTCAAGGATAGTTTTAACCTTCACACCCCTCACTATCTACATTTCTATAGTAATCAATCTTTCCATCTCAGCTACAACATCAACTTATTCCTCACATATTAGGGTTGACATGCACATTAACAACTCCTCCTAATTGATGAGCTCATAAAACTCACTCTCTATACCTATAACACAAGGTTGTTCAACATATCCTTGAGTTTAATTGAAACTCAAACACATTATATCATATATCACCATGTTACAAGCTTGTTTCACATCAAGATTTGGCTTTCTAAATCCTTCACCATTCTACCTAATCCATATGATAGTATTAAATGTTCTTGGGACAACTCTTCTTCCTCAATTGGTTGAAAATGAGCCTCCACCTACATATATCCTTGAGAACCAAATTGATTCCAGGCTCTATAACCCTCCCTTGTTTCCATATTAACTTGAAGACACTCACCCAAGGATGGAATATCATCACTAACTATCTCTTCAATCACTACTTCCATATAAATCACTCGGTCCCCTTAGTCAACTTCTTCACTCTGATTATCATACAAATGAAAATGATAAACTACACCACACTTATTCCTCTTATTCATTATCTCATCCATGATTGGACCTACACATTTGATCTAGGCAACACTTCAAGCAACAATTTGGGTGACACTTCATGCGATAATTTAGGGAAACGATTTTACCCCAATTGGTGGCAGAACTTTTGGGAGCCATAACTTTTGAACCATAACTTTGTTTGAATCCCCATTTGAACTGTTGGAAAGATAAGAATCAGGAGAACATGATGAGATGGCACAAATTTATGCTCAGTGGGTTTTGACCCTCACAAACCCAATAGAAGTGCCCATAATTTCAATTTTAATAGTGTTGTCTAAAAATAGAAAGTTTATAAAAATAATAATTTTTTGAATCATGTGTTGTTGTAAATCATGGAAATCAAACCATATCATCTCCCTCAAGATTGATGACCTTACATATCCTCCTCCTACCTTCAAAGTATGTATAAAAATAGTTGTAGCCTGAGAAGGAGAACAAAAATCTCTTTCCAAAGATAAGAATATGTTTTCTGTAATTTTTTTGAGCAATAAAACATCTCTTCCCAGAGATAGCATTATATGATTGTGTCATTTTGTGTTCTTGAATTATCTTTCAAGCAAAACCTATGATTTTTGGATTAGTGGTATCAGATCGGTCTGTCTTGAGAGTGTATGATCCCAAGGATGAGGTCAGAGTACAAGAAGCTTGGGTGGAAAACAATAGAGCTCACAGACTATTCATCTATTCACTTCAAACAAACTCAAATGACAGACAACACCGAGACATATGATCCATTAAAAGAAATGTTGAATGAATCCATTTAGTAGTAGTAAGCACAAATGCTATAAAATTTCATTCAAATTCTCCAATAAATCTCGATGGGAAATTTTGGCTCCTCATCTGCACTCCGTGGCCATAAAACGTCCTTTCAATGCCCCAACACCCTTCAAGGTTTAGGTGAATTTTGATATCCATACATTTGAAGCCAACATCAAGGTTGATGTAGTATAAAATTAGTTGGATCTATTATCTTCCCATTTTTTTGTAAATAAGTTCACCGACGGAGAGAAAATTACTTTTGCTCTTCTGAAAGCATCATTGCCTGTCAAAAATATGTGGGAAGTGTAAAAGAAGAGGTTCAGTATGGATGACATTAGCCTTGACATGGAACCTATCTGGGATAATTTAATGGAAGTTTTAAAGGAAGAATACTACCCCATTGGAGCATATGATGATAGGTACTTATAGTGGTAACGAATTTGCGAAGGTAAGGAATAATTTGTTTAAAATTACACTGACATTTTTCATTCTCTATTTATGAGATTGGGCATCTAGGAAAGTGAGAAACATAAGACCCAAATATTATGGTGGAATACAATGGTATATATGGGGGGAAATTAAACTCTTAAATTTGGAAACCCTCGGTGAGGTGTACAAGTTCATGGTGAAGATTGAGCAGAAGCATGGAAGGAAGAATATGAAAAATCAGCCTTCAAAATGGAAAAATGACAAAGAAGGTCAAACATGAGGCCAAAATTGGAAGAAAAAGGAGTTTCAAGTCAATAAACACTAGAAGGGGAATACTGGAAAATGGTGTGATTATCACAAAACTAGACCTCACTCTAAAGAATAATTTTGAGCCATCAAGTCCATACTTTCTAAGTCACAATCCTCAACATCTACTACTCTGCCTTATACACACCCTACAATCAAAGAGGATGAAGAACAGATTGTAGATGTTAAGTTTGATACCATCGTTACTTCATCATAGACCTATGAGGAAAGGCTAGATGATAAGGAAAGGTTGTTTCACTCTAGGTTATGGGTGAAAGGTAAGACCTTGCATTTCATTCTTGATAGTGGGAGTCAAAAGAATTTAATCTTTGCTAATCTTGTGAAAAGTCTAAATATGTCCATGAAGCCTCACCCGAAGCCATACAGTATTGGATCATTGAGCCCCAGGAGAAACCTCCATGTCACCCACTAGTTTCTTCTTTCATATGCAATAAAATGTTTCCAAGATAATGTCTTGTGTGATGTGATCAATCTGGATGTTTGCAATGTACTTCTCGATCAGGCATTCATGTATGATAGACATGGAATATATGAATCAATAACCCAAAGGATCACCCTCACTCTTATAATGTGGCACTATAGGGTACCAGAGGTACCACCTCCCACATCTATCTTCCTGATTATTACCAAGAAATGTAAGAGGTTGGTGGAGAAGATAAAGCAATTCATTCTCATGATGGTCAAGCCATAGAGATCCAAGAATGCCGATGTTGTAGCCTTGACTACATAATCAACATAACAAAATTAGATGGTTCAAATCATAGGAGAATATGATGACTTATTCAAATCATCCATTGGAGTTCCACTTCATTATCAGGTAAAACATTCTATCAATTTGGTCCCAGGATCACCTTTGCCTAACATCCCTATGTATTATAGATCAATTCTAGAGAATGATTAGCTAAAAAGGTAGATTCAAGAATTGATTCAAAAGGGTCACATTAGGCCAAGATATTCACCCTATGAAAGCCCAATTATCTTGGAGCCAAAGAAGGATGGAACATGGAGACTTTGCATTAACTATCAAGCCCTAAACAAAATCACTGTGAAGAATCACTACCCGCTCCCCAAGATTGATGACCTACTGGACCAACCTGACCTAGAACTTAAACCATATGGGTATGGTTTTACACAATGTCTTAGATTACTAAAACGTTACCCATAGCATACCGTTAAATTAACAATCTATCTTTCCAAAAAAGCTCAATATAATTGGTTAATAGGATGTAACCAATAATCAACTCAAACTATTATATTATGCCTCATAATTATACTCAATATTTAATATTATTTCTATTTATCAAATTTTTATATTTTAATAATCCCTTCTTAATTCATGATACTTATGCTCAAACCGTAATATGGAAATCCGAAGCACAGACTTAAGTTCCACTGAACATTCAATATAACATTTAAGAGGAAACATAATTTATTTTACCAATTTGCTTTTTCGAGAGAAGCGCAGTTTTTAAATTGAATAAAGTTTATCCTAATAAACTCAATGATTTATTTATATGACTAAGCATTTAATAAGTAACTCACTATTTTTATTTACATTTTTGACTTGAAAAATAAAATAAGACTCAAAAGTCTATATATATACCCAGCTATAATTAGTGATTTACTACATGCTTCTAATTTAAATTATAGCTTAGTTTTTAAATTAAATACAAATTATTTAAATAAGTAACTTATTCAGCATTCAATTATGGTTTAATCCAGCATTCACAATTATAGGCCCAATGACTTTACCTAAACAAGAAATATACACAGTTACTCATAATTAGGCTTGGAGCCACCAGTTTGATAACTTCACCAACTAATTTAAACTCAGTCATAATATACTTTCTAGCAACTCCTCACTGACCTAGCACTCTAAATCGAAAACACAGTTTAATATATACTCAATGTTTGATACACACATATTAAAAACAATGATTTATTTTCATATGACTCATCATCATTTAATAAATGTACAAGAACGTATTTTTTTATTGACACAATACTATCTAATAAATATATTCATTCTTCTAAGTTTGGCGACTTCTACAAAGTGACCCTACACTCAAAAGGACTTCAACGATTTATACTAAGATAGTAATTTCCTGTTAAATACATAGTTCAAAATAGATATATTTAAATATGATGAAATCAAAACTTATTCTCAATGCCATAGTCACCTTATATTCAAACTAGATGTCATATATCATTATGCTTGGGCATTTCAACATTACAAAAATAAAGGAAATAATTTTTTATAGCAAGATTAACATGAGGGAGAGGTTCAAATCAATTATGTCTTTATTTGCTTATTCAATATGTCCCAAAAACATGGTTTTCTAGGACTCTTTTATGTTGTATAGTAAGATCCTTGCACATGAAAAATATGAAATCTCAACTCATGAATAAGCTCAAGGGGAGAATATCACTCAAATAGTAGTATATTAAAAGAGAAATGATATATAAAATAAACCATAAGCTTTATCCAATTATAAGTTCAACACAGCTTTTTGATAAACACTACACAGCTAATACAACATTTGCAGGCTTGAATAAGGAGTTTGGTAAAAAAATAAAATGCAGCTGTAACAATTCAATCACGTAATCATTGAAATTACTGACCAAAAATTAATATGCTAATAATTTTAATTAAAACACACCAAATTTGATGGGATGCAGGTCAATTAGAGGCAAAATGAAATTTTTAAGTGGCAAAGATTAAAAATAAAATGTCATAGTGGAACACACATTGATACTCAATCATATATATGATGCAAGCAAATTAGATATATAAGAGCACTGGGTCAATATAAACATAGTCTTTTCTATGTATGTAGGCCAAACTTTAGTGTGTGACTTTACATAGTCTATAAAAATATGTAGATTAAAGATAAGATTAGATACAAACCATAGCCATTATAGGGTGAGACCAAGAATGAGCAATCAAAGATATGCAAGGCACTAAACTTAAAATTCTAACTCAGAATTACATCCAAACACTATTAATTAATTTGCAACACCTACCTCAACATTGCTTCATGATAGAAGATTTTCCTAACTCCTCCATTATGCCGTTACACCTCTTTTCCTCTGCTTCTTTTTTATGCTTTTTCTCCTTTCTTTGTCCATGTCCATGTGTTTTTCTCCAAAAAAAATTATCTTATCTAAAGACTTCTTTCTATTATATTTCAGCACTAACCCTTTTTGCATGACAAGTCTCTAAATTTATTTATCCATGCAAATTAATAAAATAATCTAATTTTATATTTATCATATATTAAAACATGCAAATTAGCTAAAATAATTATAAAATTCATTTTTCAAATAAATTTCAAGCTAATTCTAATTTTAGCTTTAAATTGCATTAACACATCTACATGTAATTTTACTAAATAATGATAATTAATTATTTAAATGGAAGGTAAAATAAGTCATTGATTACATTTTACTTATAAGATAATTATTTTTTGCAATAATTATATTTATTAACACTATTATTTATTTTTTTAAATTAAAATAAAAAACCAAATGAATTAAACTAAATAAATTAAATGCATACTAAAATTAATTTCACTCACACAAAATATAATTGCAAGCAATAATTCATAATTATTTACTAACATTTATGCCTATCATTTAAAATCTAGGGTGTGTGTGTGTAGAGTCACTAGTATTTCCTCCAATCGCTCCATTTAGACGACACTCTTTGATGATACTCTCCCTCATCAAGCTCTAAGGGTAGGACCTATCCTACATCCACTCGCAACAAATAGGTAGTTAATCTAAGTCATCATAAACCAATGATGCAAAATTTATAATTATACATCCTTAATGTATAGAATAATAAAAATATAACTATTATCCAATGTATAATAATCAATAATACTATTGTCCCATACAATTATATGTCAATTTATTTAAATCAAAGCAATGGTAATCAGATATTAACCACACTAGTCAATAGATTAAAGGTTAAAATTTTGTAGGGTGAAATCATGATGTGACATCCTCAACCCCTAAAACTGGTCACCACCCCGATGACTCTTATTTAGGGAAAAGTTTTAATTAACAAATAGATTTTAATAGTGTAAAAACATAGTATCAATTATTATATCATGCAATTAAATGCAAAACTTACCTGAAGAACTTCTACTAGATATCCTAATTAGCACTATTCTTAGAGAATTGGTCCCATATGACCCTATTTTGTGACATTTCCTAATATGTGACCAAGTTTCATGAAATTCACTTTATATTGATTGGTACTATCATAACCACTCTGAGGTCTAGAACCATAAGAAAACACTAATAATAACTTGATACAAGTTTAACTGATATCTCAACAACATATGATTTCATCACAAAAGTCAAAACAAATGATCATACAATTGAATTTGGCAAGTTCTACCGGTCAAGTCCCAAATTCGACAAGTATGTCTGTCAAATCCAACTCAGTATCAATCAAGTCAATATGAGGCTAAGTAGGATATTATCCTATCGCTTAGAACTCATGTTCCTATCTCATCAATCATCCCTCAGGTTTCCATGATTAGACGATCTTCAAAATCTGTACAAGGTTCACAAATCTATTCTAATATATCATAAAAATCAATATAATATGATAAAATATTCCATACATACTAACATATACATAAGAAAAATCATACAATCATCCTGAGATTAAATTCAAAGTTTCTACTAATCAATCAAAACTAGTATCATATCCTATAATTTAACCTACAGTATAATATTCATAGTAAAAAGGAAATAATACCATAATTAACATAGCATACAAAAGCCAAGGATAATACCATCCTTACAATCTTACAAGTGAGACAATGTATCTTTTCCTATGCAACAATTAAAAAAATTATATCAACCCTTAGGCTTACCAAGATGTTCTACACATCTTATACCTTACATGCTCTTGGCAAAAAGGTACACATAGTACTCTTCAAAACAACATGCTTCAAAAAGAGAATACTATTAGTCTGAATAAAGGTATATAATAACATAATAGTTATAATCAACTATAGTATAAATTCATTATTAGCCACTCCTCATGATCAAGTCTATAATTTATAAAAAATGATGACTCTAAAAAGCCACAATTAGACAGTAGAGAACTAGCATCGTATAAACCAAAACTTCCTACATACCCTCACATGGTAGAAGGAACATCGTAATCCAAGTTGTCAATCACTATTCAATTACCAAACTTCTAAGTGTAGTACGATAAACTACTTCTACAACTGGGAAAAAAATATGAACCACAAGGATGCATCAACAAGAAGTAGAAACACCATCCCACAAACTCAAGGGAATAAGATCAAGCAACAATTCAGAAACAAGTTTCTGCCTAAGAAAACTCTAAAACAACATCTTGTACATAAGAATCTTCTTGATAGCTCAAAAGGGCATAAGAGGAGATTGAAAACATAACAACTCACTTCGAAGCTAAATAAGAAAGATAACACTTCTCCAAAGTCCATAAAAATATAAGGATGTTAATCTACACAACAAACTCCTATCACAAAGGAATATCAAACAAGACATCTTTATTCAACTACAAAAAAATTTCCACTGAGCCAGGTGGTGCCAAACTAAAATGGTCTCATAGGATTCCTACTCTTAGAATCTATGTAAATAAGACACAAAAATAATGCATATAAACCTTATCATAGTTACTTAAGTGAGAAGCACTCCATGCTTTTAAAACACTTACAAAACCTAAATGGTGAAGGTGATTCAAGAAAGACAAAAACACACTCAAAGTGTTCAATCTAAAGATTGAAAACATGGTAGGAAACTCTAGTTCACAACTCAAGAGCTAAGCTATGAACTCACCTACCCAATCACTATACACAACCATCACCAACAAGACACTCAATACCATTTAGTAATTCCAATGGGGAATGAACACTCTAAGGTACACACTCAATAAATCAAACATACATTCACAATTCTCCTTTATGTTAAACAAAAGGTAAGAAAATGTCAATGGACTCATTAGGTCTTAGATTTCAAGCCATAACTCTGATATCGCATGTTACAACCCCTCAAGTTGTACTTAGAAAATGTAGTAGATTTTTTTTTATCAATAACAATTAACATTCATTTCACAAAATAAACAATACAATATACCATAATCATAACAAAGAACAATAGTACTTCATATTCAACAACCGCATAATATAAATCATGTACAACTCGATAGAAAGTCAAATACAATAGGACACAGATATGGATGGTCTGACTATACAACATCTGCTAATCAAATATACAAGTACATAATATAATTATATTCCTTCAGGCATACAAACTAATACAATAATAGATACCAAACTCTCTAGAGCTCGAGTCATACCAACTCATATATCCCAGATAATCTCAATCATCATCTCCAAGTAGTACTATAGTGGAGGAGGGAGAGTATCATTCAAGAGCTTTACCACACCAACCATGGACCAATGATCCCCCACACAAACCCCTATCAGAAAATGGCCCTCCCTTAACAAATAGGCACATAAAATGGTGTGAGAATCCAGTGAAACATGCTAGTACCCTGTGTGCTTATAAGATTTATAAAAATATCCAGTGTAGCATAAACAAATTCATTCTAACATGATATCCCACAACATGCAAATAAAACATATGAAATACTTAGGCCCAAGTTTTCAAATAATATTCAATCACTAGATTGATCAATTTCACACACACTACTTGATTGAATTATCCTACATTGGTGCTACCTAGGCTAGTGGAACCTATATCACTACCTGTTAGTATCATCAATACGAACTCTATATATATATATATATATATATATATATATATATATATATATATATATATATATATATATATATATATATATATATATATATATATATATATATGATTCAAAACTCATATAGATTACATCCTCCATGCAATAATATCATAATTAAATCAAAGATTCATACATATTTCTTCTTCCTAGTCATAATATCATATCACATGTTATACATAAGAATAAGCAACGAAGACTTTTAATTCAACCATGCATAAATGAATCAGGCATTAATCTAACTCATTCAAGAATAAAGCCTATTGTTCATACCACCCGAGTATGTTTCACATTCATATAAAACTATAGATTCAAAATTACTACAATAAGACCCAAGCAATAATTGCCATGACAACCCATATCATCATAGTCCAGGGTTCTAAGGTATAGCTACTAGTTTTCTCATAATTGACAACATTAAGTAGTCACATAAACATGAAAGCATATGCTCCTAATCAAGCAATCATAACTATAACGAACAAGTCATACTATACATATAATTCTATCTTACAATATTGTATGCATATCTAAATGATATCCTATCAAATGCTACACCTATTATTCAAGCAACAACCACTACATATATGTTTATTTAGGTGTGGTTCAAATAAAGTATGTACCATCTAGGTATTTTTCATACTATAAAACTCTACGTCATCCCACTGTCATAGCTCAGTGTGTCCGACGCACCCTACTAAACATGACAAACAATCTTACACTGAAATTATTAAATGAGATGATAGGTAATTATACCAGCAGAGTATACACTTTATCTTCTTGCATAATAATAATAACATAGTGCACCCAATTATGTATAAATTTGAAGTAGTCATTCAAATTAATAGTAAAGAATCAAATATCACATAAACTCATTATGATCTTCCATTCATTTACTTTATCTATTCCTAAGAGGTTGTACCAAAAAGATTAGTCTCTGGTTCCAAAACTAGTTGACAACCTATTGTGCAAAGATATAGGCATATGTCCCAAAATACCTTTATAAGTTTATTTGACATCTGAATATTTATATGGGTTATCTCAACCTGACCTAGAAAATAAACCATCTAGGTATGTTTTTACACAAGGTCCTAGATTAATAAAATATTACCCATAACATACCGTTAAATTAACAATCTATCTTTCCAAAAAGCTCAATATAATTGGTTAATAGGATATAACTAATAATCAACTCAAACTATTATAGTATGCTCCATAATTATACTCAATATTTAATATTATTCCTATTTGTCAAATTTTTCTAGTTTAATAATCCCTTCTTAATTCAGGATACTTACGCTCAAACCATAATATGGAAATCCAAGGCACAGACTAAAGTTTCATTGAACATTCAATATAGCATTTAAGAGGAAACATAATTTAGTTTACCGATCTCTTTTTCTGGGAGAAACACAGTTTTTTAATTGAATAAAGTTTATCCTAATAAACTCAATGATTTATTTATATGACTAAGCGTTTAATAAGTAACTCACTATTTTTATTTACATTTTTGACTTGGAAAATAAAATAAGACTCAAAAGTCTATATATAGACCCAGCTATAATTAGCGATTTACTATATGCTTCCAATTTAAATTATAGCTTAGATTTTAAATTAAATACAAAATATTTAAATAAGTAACTTATTCAACATTCAATTATGGTTTAATCTAGCATTCACAATTATAGGCCCAATGACTTTCCCTAAACAAGAAATATACACAGTTACTCATAAATAAGCTTGGCGCCACTAGTTTGATAACTTCAGCAACTAATTTAAACTCAACCATAATATACTTTTCAGTGACTCCTCACTAACCTAGCACTCTAAATTGAAAACACAATTTAATATATACTCATTGTTTTATACACACATATAAAAAACAATGATTTATTTTCATATGACTCATCATCATTTAATAAATGTACAAAAACCTATTTTTTTATTGACACAATACTATCTAAGAAATATATTCAGCCTTCCAAGCTTGGCGACTTCTACAAAGTGACCTTGCACTCAAAAGGACTTCAATGATTTATACTAAGATAGTAATTTTCAATTAAATACATAGTTCAAAATAGATATATTTAAATATGATGCAATCAAAACTTATTCTCAATGCCATAGTCACCTTATATTCGAACTAAATGCCATATATCATTATGGTTCAGTGTTTCAGCATTACAAACATAAAGAAAATAATTGTTTATAGAAAGATTAAGATGAGGGAGAGGTTGACATCAATTATGTCTTTATTTATTTATTCAATATGTCCCAAAAACATGGTTTTCCAAGACTCTTTTATGTTGTACAATAAGATCATTACACAGGAAAAATATGAAATCTCAAGTCATGAATAAGCTCAAGGAGAGAATATCACTCAAACCATAGTCTACTAAAAGAGAAATGTTATATAAAACAAACCACAAGCTTTATCCAATTAAACATAGCCAATTATAAGTTTAGCACAGCGTCTTGATAAACACTACGCAACAAATATAACATTTGCAAGCTTGACTAAGGTGTTGGGTAAAAAAATAAAATACATTTATAACAATTCAATCACACAGTCATTGAAATTACTGACCAACAATTAAGATGCTACTAATTTTAATTAGAGCACACCAAATTTGATGGGATGCAGATCAACTAGAGGCAAAATGCAATTTTTAAGTGGTAGAGATTTAAAATAAATTGTCATAGTAGATCGCACACTAATACTCATTCATATATATGATGCAAGCAAATTATATATATAAGAACACTGGGTCAATATAATCAAAGTCTTTTCTATATGCATTAGAGAGTGAGACCAAGAATGAGAAATCAAGGATATGCAAGGCACTAAACTTAATATTCTAACTCAGAAATAAATCTAAACACTATAAATTAATTTACAACACCTACCTCAACATAGCTTCCTAATAAAATATTTTCCTAACTCCTCCATTACGCCTTTACTCCTCTTTTCCTATGCTTTTTTTCTACGTTTTTCTCCTTTCTTTGTTTGTGTCTATTTGTTTTTCTCCAAAAATTCTTCTCTTATTTAAAGGCTTCTTTTTATTATATTTCAGCACTACCCTTTTTTGCATGAAAAGTATCTAAATTTATCTATCCATGAAAATCAACAAACATATTTAATTTTATCTTTATCTTTTTTTTTTGGATAGTTACAGGGTTGTATTGATGGGCCTCCTACCCCAAAAACAAACTGCAACCAAATACATCCAACCAGAACCAGCCAAAAGACCAAGAAAACCTAACAATAAACAAATCACAGCTCCACCCAAGAAGACATGATGACCAATAACTGACAAATAACAAGACCTAAAAGCCAAAAAGCAAAAAGACAAAAAACTAGCGACCAATTAATAATTGCCCACGATAGCGTCTTCCTCTAAATCTAGGATATAAACTATTTTGCCACCCCTGTGTTCTACCACCTTTGCCTCGAATGTGTTTTTAGCTTTGATAATTATGCTCAAACCAGCACCCCCTCCAATCAAAGGCCTAGATAGACATGTAGCTCCCAAGAAGAGGTTTCCAAACACTTATTCCCATGGCTTGTTACACCATGGTGACACTAACACATCCCTCTATAGAACCCATTTCACCAACTTCTTTACCACCACCACTCTATTCTTACCATGTTGACATTCATGCAGCTTCTCCATTTCCAAAATTTGACCCTTAAGTTGTGCCAAAATGGGCATGGAGATTAACTGACCCTCTTTCAACCCAAGGTCTGCTATCTTCTTTTTAAGTTTCTTCATGAAATCAAATAGAATCATGAAGTGTATCTCTAGTGACCTGAACACTGATAATGAGATCACTCCTAGGCTGTCTTTGCTTGAGAAGGGAAGATTGGGCAGTGGAGAAAAGTCATAAAGCAAAATCTTCTTGATTAACCCAACTCGAGCTTCTAGACACATGCAAAACACTATCACCTGAGTGACCACTTCTGCATCAAAGACCAATGCCATAAGATTTGAGGCAAACACTACCATAATTTTTGAATTCACTCGACTACACATACTCTATAGCATAAAATTGTGCCCAAAGACCTCTGAAATAGCCTCCAAGAAATCCTTTGATGGGAGCTAAAAGATGAGGGATAAATGGTTTCATGAGATTTTACCTTTGAAAACCATTTCTCACACCTTACTCCCCCCAAAAAGACATAGAGTTGTCAGGGTTACTTAGCTAAGAAATTTATGGTTGAATTTGCCTCTTAGAAATAGTGTTTGCACTCCCACTCTGATAAGAACTCTAGATTTTTCAATGTGTTTGTTAGGATGTTCTCAAAATGCCACGCTTTCACCTCTTGTCTTTTTAGCGTTGAGATCATAACCTAGGAGTCTCCTTCAATTATCAACCTTGAGATTCCACATTGGAGAGCCATTTCAATACCCAATTTAAAAGCTTTGTCTTCTACTTAATTATTTGTTCCATCTTAAAGTTTTTATGACATAGCTTATATTAGAGAACCAAAGCAATCCCTAATAACGTAACCTGATCCCGAGGCTCCAAGATTACCTCGAGAAGCTCCATCAAAGTTGAGCTTAAACCATCCTCCTGGAAGAGGGCTCAATTTTTTCTTATTTTTCTGATCTTTCTTACCTATTGTGATTGACCCATTAACAGGGTATCTTTATCATATATTAAAACATGCAAACTAGCTAAAATAATTATAAAATCCATTTTTCAAATAAATTTCAAGCTAATTCTAATTTTAGCTTTAAATTGCATTAACACATCTACATGTAATTTTTTTAAATAATGATAATCAATTATTTAATTGGAAGGTAAAAGAAGTCTTTAATTACATTTTACTTGTAAGATAATTATTTTTGCAATAATTATATTTATTAACACTATTATTTATTTTTCCAAATTAAAATAAAAAATTAAATCAATTAAACTAAATAAATTAAATGCATACTAAAATTAATTTAACTCACACAAAATATAATCACAAGCAATAATTCATAATTATTTACTAATATTTATGTCTATCATTTAAAATCTAGTGTGTGTGTGTGTGTGTGTGTGTGTGTGTGTGTGAAGGGTCACTAGCATTTCTACTGGTATTTCTTTCAATTGCTCCATCTAGTCGACCCTCTCTGATGATGCTCTCCTTCATCAAGCTCTGAGGGTAGGACCTATCCTACATTTACCTTGTTGTCCCTGAAAAGTGATTCCTCATTTTTTAGACAACATAGGGCTATTTTGGTCCTGCATGGCCAAAATTGTTTTTCCCCTTTCAAAAAAATTGTTCTGAAACATTCAATTTTGTCATTTTCTCAAACTTTTTGGTAAAGGGATTAGCAGGTTCAATGGGTTCGAAGGCTTCTACAGGCGAGTTCAATCAGAAGGGACTAGTTTCTTGCACTTAGACACTTTTGGGACACGTTCAACAGGTTCAAAGGTTCAAGTAATTCAAAGGCAGCCTCAGTCAAGGAAAGAAGTAGTGAGCAGTTGGTTCAATCTACAAGTTCAATCAACAGGTTCAAGAAAAATTCTGCAGAAGCTGCCATGTGTCCCATTGAAGTTTCGTGGAGCACGATAAGTGTCAGTGTCCGCATCTCCAGCCTTTTCATAAGCTATGAGGCTTCTTTCGATAAGTTTCTTAGAGTCCTGCGGACAGTGACAAATGGTAACTACAAAAGGCCCTAATGTATTCATTCAAATGTATTCGGACCGCGCCACGTGTTCCTTGCAGTGATCGACAAAGGCTAACAAGTGTCATCATCCGTAAAAGCCTGACTGAGCCCCAGACATTTCTATGATGTTGCAAAGGCTCGAGGAGGTGGATGGTGCCAAGTGTCGCAAGTTGAGATAGTTTCAGATGAAGCCCCAAAGCGTGGAACTCACCACATGCCCCCTCCCAGCGTAGCAGAAGCTGCCATGTGTCTGCGTCTGCACTTCAAGTCTCTAATGGAGTTTTAAGGCTTATTCTAATAAGCTTATTTCAAAGATGTGGATGTTGACAAGTGTCCTCATCTATGTCACAGTGGAAAGTGGCCATAGCAAGTGAGGAAGACGTGAAGGAGTTGCTAGGAAACATGACGGGCCCGCAAACGTCAAATTGGTCGCAATAAAGTGTCTATTGATTCCAGCAGACTCAAGGTGCGGACCCAAATGCATTCAAAATACTTTAAGGCTAGGATCAAGAGGAGGAAGAGACAAAGAGGGAAACTCAGTAGAAGTTATTTCCAATAGATGGAGCAGTTCATCGGGTAGATAGTTGGGGCTTGCAAACATTAAAAGCGTTGTCTATTTGTCCCCTGTGAGATAAAGGCAGAATAGACAGTTGTGTGGCTAAAAAGGTGATGGAATGAGAGATTCAAGCTTGGGAGGAGGCACTAGAGATAAATCAACATGCCATATTCATGGCAGCCGCCTTGCTCTAGCATGGCCCTTCCTGACAAGACTAAAATGCATTTAAGGCATTGAATGCACCGAATGGGTCACTCCATGGGATAAAGTGCCAAGCCTCCCTCAGGCCTCTATATAATGTAATCTCTTGTATCATTTGAAAGGAGACTTTTCATTTTACAAGAGCGAAACTCTGCCCATTTTGAAAGAAGAAGATTGAGACTTTGAGCTCAGGTTGTAATTTCATTTCCATTGTTATCTAAATGAGAAAGCAAGTTTTTCATAGACTTTATGTTGTTCTGACTTATGTCATCTGAAGGTGTCCTTATTCATTTAATTTGGTATCTAGAATTAGTGAAGGTATATTTTTTCGGCCAGCTAACTGGTGACCAAAATAGTTCATATCACCACAGTAGTTTTTGGTGACTCCGCTAGGGACTTGAACAAGTAGTCCCTACCCTTATCCATTATAGAGTATGGCGAATCCCATTTGGGTCTTACCCAGTATGATTATAGCCTTACCATCTTCCTCTATCTCCGTTATATTATTTAGTCTGCAAAACCAGAGCTGCTGGGAAAGAAAGCGTAGTTTGAAGCCTCAAGCTTTAAGTTGAAGTAGGGCTAGTTTCTTTTCCATTTTTGTCTTATAATCTGGCAACTCCACTCAAATGTGTTATCCCTATTTTTCATAATCCGATCATGGCAGTTTGAGGCCCCTGGGGTAACTCATTTGGCCCACTTAATCTAACTCCACCCCTGCATGAGCTACCACTCAGTTTAAGGAAGAATTTCCCCAAATTCTTTGGTGATGGAAGAGTCCACCCTGATGAACACATTGCAGCCTTCAACATAGCCTGTGGTGTGATAGGGGTGGAATTTGAAGATGTGGCAATCAAGCTTTTTGTGGAGACACTACAAGGTGCTATTGTAGACTAGTTTTACCATCTAAAAACTAGATTAGTGAATGGTTGGGACACTATCAGAGCCAAGTTTGAAGCAAGGTTCAAACTTGCAGAAGATTCTCATGCTTTACTATCCCAACTTACACAGATGAAGAAGGAACCTCATGATCCAATGAGGGATTTTATTGCAAAATTTGACAAGCTGAGAAACAATATTCCCGTAATTGCTTAGCCCACACTCGAGAACCTCAAATGCTTCTTCATAAACTCACAGCTGCTTAAAGTGAGTTTTTTGCTAAAACGTGTTGGCTGCATAGATCTTGAAGCTGCTCAAGACTTAGCCACTGAGTTAGAAGATGACCTTATCTTCACTTAAAGATAAGAAGGGATTCAAATAGAGGCACATCTTCCTCATCTTTTGATAACTCACCTATAGCCACCACTGATCCAATGGTGCAAAAGCTAGCAAATGAAGTGCTGGCCCTCAGAAGACAAATGGCACAAGGGATGTCATCTGCTCCTTCATACAAAGATGTACCAAGGAGAACATTCCCTAATCAGGCACATCAAGGGCAACCTAATCGTCTTCCTCCCCCACAGAGGAACCTTGCCATTGAAGCACCTCCAACCAAATCAATAGTTGGGTATTTGGAAATAGAGCATGATTTCTCTTTCCAACCTGAGTTTAATCAAGAAAATGACATTGGTCTCTTCACGTAGGATCAAAAAGAGTTAGTTGTCAACTCCCACATCAGTTTCTTAGATTACCAAGATGAACCCAGAAGTAAAGGTGAAGCATCTAAGGGATCATATGCTATCTTCACCCAGTCCCAGAATCATTCAGCTCCACAAGCTGATAAAGGAGAAGCAGAGGAGTGACCTCAACCTACAATTTTGATTGCTAAGCATGGGGCCACTCTGCCTATCTAGCTGAAGGACCCAGTGATTCCTGAGAAAGTAAGTATCCCAAACATCTCTGCACCTTCTACTTCAACTTTGCAGATCAGTCCTCCTACCCCTCCCATAAACCAGAAGGAAGAACTCCCATCCCCTGTGCCTAGTCCAATCCAGCCATTTGACATAATTGATCATGTCAAATGTGTCGAGACCCAAACGATGGCTCTTGCAACCCAAATTTTGTTTGAGTCTTCAAGTAGGGATGAAATAGCAGAAGAATTAGTGGACTTCAACATAAGTGTAGAAGAACCCTCCCCTCCCAATGAAGAAGAATCTGAGATATCTAAGGGGGACAATTAAGACATGTGTTGGGTTGAGCTATTAGAACAACAAATTATGGTACTAGGCCATGCTAATACACATCAAAATCAAGAAAAGGAACTCTTTGCCAGGAGAGCAAAGATTCATGGTTTTGGACCAAAAGTCAAGTCTTGCTTTGGGGCGAGAAGAAAAGAAAACCAAGGGGAAGACATAGAAAAGTGGTTTCCTGGTGGAGAGTTCCATTTGCTCATCACCAATTCTTGGGACAAAATGGTTTCTTACTGGTTTATTAGAATGGGATGCCATTATCATTGTCTCACAATGGGTGGCATCTGAAGCACTTCAAATCTTGAGGCATCAGATAAGTTCATTTGTACATATGTATATTTATATAGTCTATTATTCTATTTTGTTCATTTTGTTTTCATTTTTTGGAGCCTTTCTTTTTGTGTAGCATGACTCCATAGCCAAATGGCACACTTTAAGGCACTGGAGATACTGGTTTTTACTCCCCTCAGCTATTCTGAGTTGTCATCTAAAGAAAGTTCCCCAACAGGAGCCAATTGTTGTCCTTGAAAAGTGATTCCTCATTTTTTAGACAACATAGGGCTATTTTGGTCCTGCATGGCCAAAATTGTTTTTCCCTTTTCCAAAAATCTATTTTGAAACATTCAATTTCGTCATTTTCTCAAACTTTTTGGTAAAGGGATTAGCAGGTTCAACGGGTTCAAAGGCTTCTAGGCGAGTTCAATCAGAAGGGACTAGTTTCTCGCACTTGGACACTTTTGGGATAGGTTCAACAGGTTCAAAGGTTCAAGCAATTCAAAGGCAGCCTCAGTCAAATAAAGAAGTAGTGAGCAATTGGTTCAATCAATGGTTTCAAGAAAAAGTCTGTGAAAGCTGCCATGTGTCCCATTAAAGTTCCATGGAGCGCAATAAGTGTCAGTATCTGCATCTCTAGCCTTTTCATAAGTTATGAGGCCTTTTTTGATAATTTTCTTAGATTCCCATGGATGGTGACAAGTGGCAACTACAGAAGGCCCCAATGTATTCATTCAAATGTATTTGGACTGCGCCACGTGTCCCTTACAGTGATTGGCAAAAGCTGACAAGTGTCATCATCTGCAAAAGCCTGACTGAGCCCCAGACATTTCTATGATGTCTCAAAGGCTCAAGGAGGCAAATGCTGCTAGGTGTCGCAAGCTAAGACACAGTTTCAAATGAAGCCCCAAAGCGCAAAACTCACCATGTGCCCTATCCCAATGCAACAAAAGCTACCAAGTGTCTACGCCCACGCTTCCAGTCTCTAACAGAGTTTTAAGGCTTATTCCAATAAGCTTATTTCAAACCTACAGATGCTGACAAGTGTCCTCATCCATGTCACAATGGAAAGCAGCCATAGCAAGCGAGGAAGACATGAAGGAGTTGCTAGGAAATATGACAGACCCGCAAATGTCAAATTGATCTCAATAAAGTGTCTGTTGATTCCAGTAGACTCAAGGCATGGACCCAAATGCATTCAAAAGACTCTAAGGCCAGGATCAAGAGGAGGAAGAGACAAAGAGGGAAACACAGCAAGAGTTATATCTAGTAGATGGAGCAGTTCATTAGGTAGATATTTGGGGCCTACAAACATTGAAAGCAGTCTGTTTGCCCCTATGAGATAAAGGTAGAATAGATAGTTGTGAGGCTAAGCAGGTGATGGAATGAGATATTCAAGCTCGAGAGGAGGCACTAGAGATGAATCGACATGCCACAGTCAGGGTGGTCCCCCTGCTCCAGCATGGCCCTTCTTGACAAGACCAAAATGCATTTAAGGCATTAAATGCACTAAATAGGTCATTCCATGGGACAAACTGCCAAGCCTCCCTCAGGCCTCTATATAATGTAATCTCTTGTATCATTTGAAAGGGGACCTTTTTTATTATTAGAAGCAAAACTCTGCTCAAATTGAAAGGTATTACTAAGACTTTGAGCTCAGATTGTAATTCATATTATTTTATCTAAATGAGAAAACAAGTTACTTGCAGACTTTGTGCTATTATAGCTTGTGTTATCTTAGGAGATTGTTTGTATGTCTATTTCCTAAAAGCTTTCTTGTTCATTTGATTTAACAAGCAGAATTAGTGGAGGTGATCTAGGAAGGTGTTTTGAAGGCCAACTGTGGGATGGCGTTGTGCCCCCATAAGTACATTCAGTGTGTTTACATTTTCCTTTCCTATGTAAAGAACCTTGGGACGATGTGGTGCCCCCATTGTTCTTCATTTTTCTTTCTCGGGTTGTTGGTCACTCAGCACCCCTGTTACCGGTTACTTGCTACCTGAAAGATTCTTGCTGCCTACTGAAGAACACTTTTGAAAAAAGAGAAGTGCCTTCTGTCATTGCACCAAGATTTATACTATTTAGGAAGGAATCTGGCTCTTGGCTAAAAGTCGCTTCTGAAAGAAGAGAAGCACCTTCCCCATCACCCAAGATTTCTTCCTTGTTAATCAACATCATCTTTGAAAAAAAAGAGATGGATGGTTCATCCCACCCCTATGTCTTGCTTTTTGCATATATATATTGATATAACCTCCGCATATTTAATAGGGAACCTCCCCTTGATGAGAAGAGAGATTTGTCCCCTTGTGATGCAGTAAACTTGCACATCTGGATGACCAATCTCCCTATGTTGTGGTGATAGGAACTATTTTAAATGCCAGTTAGCTGGTCGATAAAATATTCACCCAACACACCTCACGACAAATATATCTTTAGTCTAAGTCATCACAAACCAATGATGCAAAATTAACATTTATACATCCTCAATGTACAAAATAATCAAAATATAACTGTTATGCAATATCTACTAATCAATAATACTACTATCTCATACCAGTAAATGCCAATATGCTTAAATCAAAGCAATGGTAATCAGATATTAACCACACTCATCAACATATTAAAGGTTAAAAAATTGTAGGGTGAAATCAAGATGTGACATCCTCACCCCCTGAAACTAGTCATCACCTCGATGACTCTTATTCTAGGAAAAATTATGATTAACAAATAGATTTTAACAACATAAAAACATAGTTTCAATTATTATATCATGTAATTTTATGTAAAATTTACCTAAATAACTTCTACTAGATCTCCTAATTAGCACTATTCTTAGAGGATTGATCCCATATGACCCTACTGTGTGACATTTCTTAATATGTGACCAAGTTTCGTGAAAGTCAATTTATAGTGATTGGTTCTATCATGACCACCCCAAGGTCTAAAACTATAAGAAAACTCTAATAATAACTTGATACAAGTTTAATTGCTAGCTCAACAACATATGATTTCATCACAAAAGCCAAAACAAATGATCATACGACTAAATTTGGCAAGTTCTATCTGTCAAGTCCCAGATTCGACAAGTTTGTCTATCAAATCTATTTCAGTATCAATCGAGTAAATGTGAGGTTAAATAGGATACTATCCTATTGCTTAGAACTTATGTTCTTATCTCATCAATCATCCCTCAGGTCTCTATGATCGGATGATTTTCAAAAGGTGTACAAGGTTCACAAATCTATTCTAATAGATCATAAAAAGAAATATAGTATGCTAAAAGATTCCATTCGTACTAACATACACACAAGAGAAATCATACATTCACAGTTTTTGTTAATCAATCAAAATTAGTATCATATTCTACAACTTAACCTATAGTATTATATTTATAGTAAAAAGGAAATAATACCATAATTAACATATCATACAAAAGCCAATGATAATATCTTCTTTACAATCTTACAAGTGAGACAATGTCTCTTTTCCTATACAACAATTAAAAAATTTATATCAACCCTTAAGCTTACCAAGATGTTCTACACATCTTATACCTTACATGCTCTCGGCGAAAAGGTACACATAGTACTCTTCAAAACAACATGCTTCAAAAAGAGAATAGTATTAGTCTAAAAAAAAGGTGTATAATAACATAATAGTTATATTAAACTATAGTATAAATTCATTGTTAGCCACTCCTTGTGATCAAGTCTATAATTTAAAAAAAATGATGACTCTAAAAAGCCACAATTAGACAGTAGAGACCTAGCATCAAATAAACCAAAACTTCCTACATACCCTCATATGGTAGAAGGAACATCGTAATCCAAGTTGTCAATCACTATTCACTTACCAAACTTGTAAGTGTAGTACGATAAACTACTTCTACAACTGGAAAAAAAATATGAACTACAAGGATGCATCAACAAGAAGTAGAAACACCATCCCACAAACTCAAGGGAATAAGATCAAGCAACAATTCAGAAACAAGTTTTTGCCTAAGAAAACTCTAAAACAACATCATGTACATAAGAATCTTCATGATAGCTTAAAAGGGTGTAAGAGGATAGTGAAAACATAACAACTCACCTCTAAGCTAAATAAGAAATATAACACTTCTCCAAAGTCCATAAAAATATAAGGATGTCAATCTACACAACAAATTCCTATCAAAAAGGAATATCAAACAAGACATCTTTATTCAACTACAAGAAAATTTCCACCGAGCTAGGTGGTGCCAAACTAAAATGGTCTCATAGGATTCCTACTCTTAGAATCTATGTAAATAAGACACAATAATAATGCATATAAACCTTAGCATAGTTACTTAAGTGAGAAGCACTCCATGCTTTTAAAACACTCACAAAACACAAAACATAAATGGTGAAGGTGATTCAAGAAAGATAATCACACTCAAAGTGTTCAATCTACATATCAAAATCATGATAAGAAACTCTAGTTTGCAATTTAAGAGCTAAACTATGAACTCACCTACCCAATCACTGTACACAACCATCACCAACGAGACACTCAGTACCCCAACCCTTTAGCAACTCCAATGGGGTATGAACACTTTAAGGTACACACTTAGTGAACCAAACACACATTCAAAATTCTCTTTTATGTTAAACAAAAGGAAAAAAATACTAATGGACTCATCAGGTCCTAGAGTTCAAGCCATAACTCTGATATCACATGTTACAACCACTCAAGTATACTTAAAAAATGTAGTAGATTTTTTTTACCAATAACAATTAACATTCATTTCACAAAATAAACAATACAATATACCATAATCATAACAAAGAACAATAGTACTTTAGATTCAACAACTGCATAATATAAATCATATACAACTCCATAGAAAGCCAAATACAATAGGACACAACTATGGATGGTCTGACTATACAACATATACTAATCAAATATATAAGTACATAATACAATTACATTCCTTCAAGTATATGATCTAATACAATAATGGATACCAAACTCTCTGGAGCTCGAGTCATGCCAACTCATGTATCCCAGATAATCTCAATCATCGTCTCCAAGTAGTACTACAGTGGAAGAGGGAGAGCATCATTCGATCGCTTTACCACACCAACCATGGACTAATGATCCCCCACACAAACCCATATTAAGAAATAGCCCTCCCTTCATAAATAGGTATACAAAATGGTGTGAGAATCTAGTGAGACATGCTAGTACCCCATGTGCTTATAATATTTATAAAAACATGCAGTGTACCATAAACAAATTCATTCTAACATGATATCCCACAACATGCAAATCAAACATATGAAATACTTAGGCCCAATTTTTAAAATAATATTCGATCACTAGATTGATCAATTTCACACACACCACTTGATCAAATTATTCTACATTGGTGCTACCTAGGCTAGTGGAACCTATCTCACTACCTGTTAATATCATCAATACAAACTCTATATATATATATATATATATATATATATATATATATATATATATATATATATATATATATATATATATATATATATATATAACCTAGTGTATAGTTCAAAACTCATATAGATTACATCCTCCATTCAATAATATCTTAATTAACTCAAACATTCATACAGATTTCTTCTTCTCAGTCATAATATCATATCACATGTTATACATAAGAATAAGCAATGAATACTTTTAATTCAACCATGCATAAATGAATCAGGTATTAACGTCACTCATTCAGGAATAAAGCCTATAGTTCATACCACCCGAGTATGTTTCACATTCATATAAAATTGTAGATTCAAATTTAATATAATAAAATCCAAGCAATAATCATCATGACAACCCATATCATCATAGTCTAGGGTTCTAAGGTACAACTACTAGTTTTCTCATAATCAATTACTCTAAGTAGTCACATAAACATGGAAGCATATGCTCCTAATCAAGCAAGCATAACTATAACGAACAAGTCATACTATACATATAATTATATCTTACAAGATTGTATGCATATCTAAATGATAGCCTATCAAATGCTACACCTATTATTCAAGCAACAACCACTATATATATGTTTATTTAGGTGTGGGTCAAATATAGTATGTACCATCTAGGTACTTTTCATACTATAGAACTCTACGTTATCCCACTGTTATAGCTTATTGTGCCCAACACACCCTACTAAACATGATAAATAATCTTACACTAAAATTATTAAACCAGATGATAGGGAATTATACCACCTGAGTATACCCTCGATCTTCTTGCACAATAATAATAACACAGTGCACCAACTTATGTATAATTCTCAGGTAGGCATTCAAATTAATAGCAAAGAATCAAATATCACATAAACCTGTTATGCTTTTCCATTCATTTACTTTATCTATTCTTAAAAGGTTGTACCAAAAAGGTTATAGTCTCTGGTTCCAAAACTAGTTAATAACATATTGTGCAAAGATATAGGCATATGTCCCAAAATACCTTTATAAGTTAAATTGACATCTGAATATTTATATGGGTTATCTCAACATGAGCTAGAACATAAACCATTCGCGTATGTTTTTACACAAGGTCCTAGATTACTAAAATGTTACCCATAGCATACCATTAAATTAACAATCTATCTTTCCAAAAGCTCAATATAATTGGTTAATAGGATATAACTAATAATCAACTCAAACTATTATATTATGCCTCATAATTATACTCAATATTTAATATTATTCCTATTTTTCAAACTTTGCTAGTTTAATAATCCCTTCTTAATTCATGATACTTACGCTCAAATCGTAATATGGAAATTCGAGGCATAGAATAAAGTTCTATCGAACATTCAATATAACATTTAAGAGGAAACATAATTTATTTTACCAATCTCCTTTTCTGGGAGAAACATCGTTTTTAAATTGAAAAAGTTTATCCTAATAAACTCAACTTTTTATTTATATGACTAAGCATTTAATTAGTGAGTCACTATTTTTATTTACATTTTTGACTTGAAAAATAAAATAAGACACAAAAGTCTATATATAGACCTAACTACAATTAGTGATTTACTATATGCTTCTAATTTAAATTATAGCTTAGCTTTTAAATTAAATACAAAGTATTTAAATAACTTATTCAGCATTCAATTATGGTTTAGTCCAACATTCACAATTACAGCCCAACAACTTTCTCTAAACAAGAAATACACATAGTTACTCATAAATAGGCTTGGTGCCACCAGTTTGATAACTTCAACAACTAATTTAAACTCAACCATAATATACTTTCCATCAAATCCTCACTGACCTAGCACTCTAAATCAAAAACATAATTTAATATATACTCAATATTTTATACACACATAAAATCAATGATTTATTTTCATATGACTTAGCATCATTTAATAAATGTACAACCTAATTTTTTATTGACATAGTACTATCTAATAAATATATTCAGCCTTCTAACTTTGGTGACCTTTACAATGTGACCCTGCACTCAGAAGAACTTCAATGATTTATACTAAGACAACAATTCAAAATAGATATATTTAAATATGACACAATCAAAACTTATTCTCAACGTCGTAGTCACCTTATATTCTAACTAGACGCCATATATCATTATGGCTGGGTGTTTCAGCATTACAAAAATAAAGGAAATAATTGTCTATAGCATGATTAAGATGAGGGAGAGGTTGAAATCAATTATGTCTTTATTTTCTTATTCAATATGTCCCAAAAAACATGGTTTTCCAAGACTCTTTTATGTTTTATAGTAAGATCATTACACAAGAAAAATATGAAAACTCAACTTGTGAATAAGCTCAAGGAGAGTATATCACTCAAACTGCAGTCTAACAAAAGAGAAATATTAAATAAAACAAACCACAAGTTTTATTCAATTAAACGTAGCCAATTATAAGTTTAGCACAACCTCTTGATAAACACTACGCAACTAATACAACATTTATAGACTTGAATAAGGCATTGGGTAAAAAAAATAAAATGCAACTATAACAATTCAATCACGTGGTAATTGAAATTACTGACCAATAATTAAGATGCTACTAATTTTAATTAGAGCACTCTAAATTTGATGGGGTGCATGTCAACTAGAGGCAAAACATAGTTTTTAAGTGGTAGAGATTAAAATAAAATGCACACTGATACTCAATCCTATTTATGATACAGGAAAATTAGATATTTAAGAACACTGGGTCAATATAAATGCAGTCTTTTTTATGTATGCAAGCCAAACTTTACTATGCAGCTTTACGCAATCCGCAAAAATATGTAGATCAAAGATAAGATTGGACACAAGCCATAGCCATTAGAGGGTGAAACCAAGAATGAGCAGTCAAGGATATGCAAGGCACTAAAATTAATATTCTAAATCAAAATTAAATCCAAACACTATTAATTAATTTGCAGCACCTACCTCAACATATCTTCCTGATCGAAGATTTTTCTAACTCCTCCATTACACCTTTACACCTCTTTTCCTATGCTTCTTTTCTATTCTTTTTCTCCTTTCTTCATTTGTGTTCGTGTGTTTTACTCCAAAAAATCATCTCTTATTTAAAGACTTCTTTTTATTTTATTTCAGCACTACCCCTTTTTATATGTAAAGTCTCTAAATTTATTTATCCATGAAAATCAATAAAATAATCTAATTTTATCTTTATCATATAAAAAACATGCAAATTAACTAAAATAATTATAAAATCCATTTTTTAAATAAATATCAAGCTAATTCTAATTTTAGCTTTAAATTGCATTGATACATCTCTATGTAAATTTTCTAAATAATGATAATCAATAATTTAATTGGAAGGTAAAATAAGTCATTAATTACATTTTACTTGTAAGATGATTATTTTCATAATAATTATATTTATTAACACTAATATTTATTTTTTTGAATTAAAATAAAAAACCAAATCAATTAAACTAAAGAAATTAAATGTATACTAAAATTAACTCCACTCACACAAAATATAATCACAGGCAATAATTCATAATTATTTACTAACATTTATGCCTATCATTTAAAATATAGGGGGTGTGTGTGCAAGGTCACTAGCATTTCTACTGATATTTCTCCCAATCGCTTCATCTAGTTGTCCATCTTTGATGATTCTCTCCCTCATCAAGATCTGAGGGTAGAACCTATCCTGCATCCACCTCCCAACAAATAGGTAGTTAGTCTAAGTCATCACAAACCAATGATACAAAATTAATAATTATACATCCTCAATATACAGAATAATCAAAATATAAATGTTATGTAATGTATACCAATCAATAATACTACTATCCCATACTAGCATATGTCACTATGCTTAAATCAAAGCAATGATAATCAAATGTTAACCACACTAATCAATGGATTAAAAGTTAAAAAGCCATAAAGTGAAATCAAGATGTGATAGTCAATGGCAACATTCACTAATATTTCTCTATCTTTTAGAGGGGTACACAAAATAGGGGTATCTTACTACCAAGCATGATTCAAATTACGATCCTCAATTTGTCGAGTCATTTGAGGTTGAGCATCATTTGATACCTGCACCTAGTTTTTAAGCAAAACTCTTAGTTTTGGGATAATGTCTTCATCTAGCATACGCTTGCAAAGCTCTTGGAAGTAGTCTCACACCATGGTTTGAGGATTTGATCCCTTTTGTATATCAGCACGTTGCATTGCTTCTTGATCCTTAATAAATTGAATTTTTCCTTTTAGTTCTCATACCAGCATCATAGTGTCCTAGAGCACATCCTTTTGTTGTTGGGCATCAAGATATTTCCTCACCCGAGACTCTACATGTTGTAACTTCTTAGTAAAAGTAGATGTAGATTGAGATTGTCCTCTACTACGCATAGTGATATTCACTTGTTGAGCTATTGGGATACTAGAACATGCACGCCAGTGTGGTTTCTCAATATGAATCATACCTACACCCTTTTCATTTCTCTCTTTCATGATGGCCATGTACAAGTCTGGACATTCTTCCAATCGATGTTTTTTTACAAAAAACACATGTAGGGTAAACTAGATAATCCCTTTGATAGTGGTCCAGGGATCCACATTTATAACATGTTTTAGGTGGGAAATGACCACCTCCTTGTCTTCATTCTCTACCTTGACCATGATAGCCACCATTATCCTGATTGTTGGTGTAGAGTGAAATTTGAGCTCTCTGAATTAAACAATGCAATTTAATCACTAGAACATCAAACTACTAAGTCTAGAGCCATTAGAACCCAATGCAATAGATGAACAAAAGAATTCAAAATAGCATTTAAATGCTAGATATAAGTGATCTAAACCATTATTAAATGGATGAAAAACAAGAGGTATGAAATTGACTACCTTAGACTTAACAATTTGACATTATGATGGCATGATTAGAGATGTTGATGATGGATGCTTGATTCATGGACATGGTATAATTCTTCCTTCTTGATTGTGGTTGGCTCAAATGCAGGATTGAGTTTTTTAAATAGAAAGAGAATGGAAATATTAATGGTGGAGATTTGAAGTTAGATGAAGGAGATCAAGGGTGGAGAATTAAAAGGAAGTTAAAATTCCTTAGAAGCCTCTGGATTTAGAGGCTTCTAGAGAGGAGGGACTAGAATAGAGAGGATTCTAGAATCTTCCAATTTTATAATCTTCTTAAAGATTAATTAGGATTAGGTATGGATTATATAGGGATTCGATAGATGAATGGGGATTAGGGGTGTAGGAGAGCCTAGACATAAGCTAGTAGGTGGGCTATTGAGAATTTAAAATTCTCAAACAATAGGTAAATGGGGTTAGGATGGTATCATAGGGACTTAGGATAAATTAATGATGAAGTGGGATAGAATAAGGTTAGTAGATGAAGAGTAATGAAAAAGGGATGTTAGATAAATGACTTGGAAGTAGATAAATTAGTGGGATAAATTAGATTAATCGAAATTAGTGTTGACTAATAGAAATATTAGTGACAATAATGTAGGTGAGCAAATTTAGATGCATATATTGTGCCCCTCTTTGAAAGGGTATTATGAATGGATAAAAGTGGAAGGAGTAATGGTCTTTCAAATAAAAACTATGACATGGATGAATGTTAGTAGATGATTTTAGGGTATATGATGCCCCCTCGAGGGGACATGTAGAGAAGAATGAGATGGATGGCCACTTGAAAGAAGAAATGATGGGTGTGATGAGATGGACAAACAAGGGGATGGAATGTCAAATATGAAATAGATGATGAGGAAGATTAGTTCAACTTTTATCAATGCGCTATACATTGATGATGCCCTTGGCAAAGACACATGCACAAGGAGTAGAGATGACTTTGTCACAGTTGAAGACACATCCCAAGGGGAATCAACTGTAACATGATATGATAGGATTAAAAGGCTGCAAGCTTTAGACATATCCCAATCAAGGATGCATGAAAGGGAGAGATATAAGCTAGGATAAGATGAGGATTTGATAAGATTAATGATGGGTGTAACTCAAAGCTAAAGTTTGATCAATATGATAAAGATGATGATAGAGAAGAACTAATATGATCGATCACCAAAATTCATGGCAAAAAATTAGTGAGCCATAATATGAGTAATAATGATGATGCCCCTAAAAAGGATACATGTAAGGGAGTGATAGAGGAGATAGTGGTCGAGCTATCCTTGGGCATTGAAAAGTGGCCAACTGTTGCTTATATAGTCTGAAAAGACCTCAGGCTAATGTAGTTCTGACGTGAGGATGAATGATAATTAATGGAGTGGAAGATGACGATGATGATGATGATGATTAGAGGATGATGTTATTGATTAAAATATATGACCCAAAAGATGAGATGAGGATAAAAATATTAGATGTTAGTCCAATGGATTGAGAGGATTAGATTAGTGATGAGAACAAGGATGATGAGATGAGTAGATAAATGATGAGGGTGTAGGTGATATATCCATCATAGTTGTCATAAATCTCATCATAGTCTAAGCAATCTATTAGATATGGCACTTGGTAGTATGCCCCATGATATAAGTATGACCAAGAGGATGTTGTGCCAAAGTGCATGGGCAAATAGTAAACTCTACATTATCGAGGGCACATATAAGAATTACGATATGAGTGAACTCTACATATACGAACATAATACAAACAAGATATATACATGATAAAAGACATACAATCAAGACAAGCAATAAATAAGCAGCACACACACAAGTATCTACATGTAATTTCACAATGTCTTGTTTAATTACGAGATAAGCAACTATGTGATGGGTTGGAAAAATTTGATCATGATGTGATTGTGGACTTAGGATAGACATGGATTGGGGATAGACTGGCAACAATGATGAGGATTGACTAGTGAAATTCATAAGGACAAAGGTATGGACTTAGATGAGAGACTAGGATTAGGATAATGACATGGATGAGGATATGGATGTGAATATGAACAAGGACTACTGAAATACAAAACCTTGAAAGAGTCTAATCTAGAAAAACATTAGGATATGATGGGATAAAATACCTTCCATACTAGCAAAATAGTGATTGGATGGGTGTTAGGTATGGAGAGGCATTGATAGGGAGGTGATGGGATCATATACCTTTCATACTAGAAAATGGGGATTGGAAGGGTGCTAGATATCAAGAGGAAATGATAAAGAAGTGATGGGTGCCAGACTAAATTATTTGACAAGGTTGTGCATGTTGATAATACCTAGTCAAAAGAGATAATGACAAAGATAAGGATGGGTGACCACTAAGATTTAGTTCCAAGACAAAAATAGTATCCAAGGATGAGGAATGGATATTAGATGTTGTTAGGGATGGTGATATGGACAAGGGGAATATATAGGATAAGAATATAAGTTGGATTTTAAGATGTGATGGAGATGGATGTGACTAGGAGATAAGGCATAAGACAATACATAATGGACAATTTTTGGCCTTTTTAGGTTTTATAATTTTTAGTGGTTTTTTTGAAATATTTCACTTTTAAGGGTTTTTTAGAATATATGTATAGTATATAAATGGGGTTACTAGCAAAGGGAATACCAAGCCTAGCAACCAGGATGAGGATGAATGAAATGATGGATGAGATGAGAAAAGTATGAGGGTAATGTTGAAATTGGGATGAGGACCAAAGAAGAAGGGACTAGGGATTGCCAATGACCACATCATGAAGGAACCAGATTATTATAGCCCCAAGTGTTCATTGGAAGATATACCAAGATGGTTTTAGCACAGTTCTCAAGAAACCTTCCACTGCCTTACGAAGGTCAAAGCAGGGAGGGAATGAGAGATGCGATGAACAATATGATGGCAGATGATGGGTTAGACCAAGGGATAAGAAGTGGCATGGATGGATGATGTAGACAAGGTTGACAAGGGATATGATGAGTAGGATGGAAAGGATGAATTTCCCCCCCCCCATGTATGGAGGTATAATGCAGATAATGGATTATTTTACCATGATGCCAGAAACTGGTTTTCATCATGATACTTGCCCAAGATGCCAGAAGACTAGTTTTCACCATTAGATGAATGGTTATTATTATTATTATTATTATTATTATTATTATTATTATTATTATTATTATTATTATTATTATTATTATTATTATTATTATTGACTTTGGATGGCATCTTGATTTGTTATAGATAAGTACGAGATGCAGGAATGTTGACATTGGATGGATATTTAGCCAACACCTATTCTAGGGATATTTGAAGTTGGGATCATGTCATCGTTTCTAGATGTATTGGTGTCTATGTGACCTTTGATGACACTTGATTGAGATCCCTCCATATATCTAGACTAGGTATCTTCATTACCCCTAGGAGAGATGATGTTGCTCGAGAGGGTGATGGGAGGTATGGATGTGATTAGATCTTGATGGGTATGTATGGGAATTGAATGGATGATAGGATCTGATAAGATGGTGTCATGGGTGATTGAGAATCAGGACTAGCAGTCACAAACATTTTTGGAGATGTTGGACATTCTTCATTTTATTGGTTCTATGTGACAAAAGATTGTAAGAGATCCAAGCGCTTGGACTTTGTGATTCATCTCTAGTCTGATTAGTTGAAAGATGATCTGCCATATCGATAGTGCTATTGACATTATTTTGATTGTCCAACTGGATTTGACTTTGACTTCCCCTTGGTACTTGATTTTGGGCTTCACCAAGGGATATTGATTTTTAATTTAATATATAATGATTATTTTGATTTTGATGGTCTCTTAGTGCCAGATTTTGGGATTCACTAGGAGAAGACACATTTGGATTAGGTTGATGATTTGAATTTTCTTGACTTTTACTTATGGGATAAAATATGATTTGACCATGATTTATGACTTTTGGAATAAGGTCTTGGACCTTTACATTGGTGGCACACACTATAGGGTCAAATGATGTATGTTCTTGTTCATCCCCATGGAGGGAAGTGATTAAATGACCATTTATGGGAAGAAAAGGGTGTATCATGGATGAAGGTGAGTGGGATGGTATGATGAGGTCAATGAGTAGTGATGGGGTAGTATGGTCCTCATAGGGGTTTCTAGGAGACCCAGTTTTGACATCGAAGATCTCCTCAAGATCAGTAAAAGGATCACTAGGACTAGCTATGGTAGGTGCATCCATAGGAGGATCATATTCATGCTAACAATATTCAACATATAAAGCTTGAAAGAACTCTATTATGACTTCATCATCTTGATTAGGATCCACAGGTATGCTTGGTGATGTATTAGAGGTAGCTGGATTAGAGGCATCCTAAAAAAGATAGGCATTATCAACATCTATTGTAATATCGATGAGGGATGATGTTTTCGATGAGGAATTTGATTTAGATATTGGTGTTGAACATGATCATGATGCAGATAAGACTTATGTTAACTATGATGCATAAGATGCAATATTACGAGTAGAAGATTCATTATCTGCAATTGACCTCTCAACAAGGGGTATTTGATGTGATGGGTAAGAGGGTTCATGAGAGATGGGAGAACTAGGCTCATGGGGAATAGACTCAGATGCGATGGAGGATTTGATGATGGGAGGATCATGGAGGATGGACATGATGTCTTGACATTGGCTTGGAAGGCGATGAGCTTGATTATGATTAGGAATGGAATCTTGACGTGCCACTTCTTGTTCACCCAATGATTTATACTCATCTGGTTTGTCATCAATTACTATGTCACCAGGGTTGATGAGGTCTTGGACATAGTCTTGGAAAGGTCAACATCGATTAATGGTATACCCCTAGGTTCTATTATATGGATAATATTGGTCAGCTTTATACCTAGATAGTGTAGGGTTAGTGGGATCAAAATGTCGTATATGTGGATAGACATCATGTTAGCAATGACTAGTTGTTGAAAAAGGGATTATAAGAATATAGGAAGGGGAATATAAGGACCCACTTCACGTTGTGACTTAGATTCAAAAATGTCATAGGCTTAGTGGGATCAAAATGTCATATGTGACTAGGTGGATGAGCTAGTAGTAGATGAGGTGGCTAGGATAGGATTCCCTTTGCTACTGCAAGAAGGAGTAGATGATAGGTTATGACTAGTGGATGCAGGATTGATACAAGACTCACATGAAGGGTTTTGGATGGGAGGTGTAATGAGTTGAAGGGGATTGACACCTTCAAGAAGTCGAACACCCATCATAATGAACAGTAAGAGGATCTTATCCTTGTTGGTGAATATGTATTGGTCTATGAAAGTAGGGTCTAGCTTCATGGTGATGGTTGAGGAGAGATGGATAAGGATGAAGGTATGCTAAATATTGGGGAAGGTTTATTAGACAAAGTAGGTCCAATGATCAAGCTAGTATGATAGGTGATGATAGACAGATAGATAGACTTAATGGATTAAAGACTAGGATCGAATTTCAGACAGATAGTACAATAGGTGCTAACGACCTATCAACAATGTCTAGTCTTCAAGATAGCAAAAGGATGGGGAATTTTATGGGAAACTATATTAAAACTAGCAGGATGATGATTGGATGGGTTCTGGTTATGAATAGGCAAGATGATTTGACTAAAGATGATTAGATTGATGATTGATGGGTTGCTAGATTTGAAGACGATAAAGTGATGAGATGCTAATAGACTACTGACTAGGTATGAGATCTGACCAAATGATAAGTGATAGTGGATTAGGATGATATAGATGGGACAAAAGGACTAGATCAAGACCTTAGACCTATTTGCTCAATATGGGATAGGATGTGACTATGTGATGAAGGTGGTAGGATGGTGAGATAAGGATACGTATAGATAGGTGATGATGAGATGTGGATGGTTTAAACACGTATGTGACCTAAAAATCCAACTAGGATAAGATAGGATGGGATTAGATTAGATGGGTAATGAATACAAGGTCAAGACAAAGGATTTTAGAATGAGATGTGGATGATGCGACAAGATGTGGTTAGGATATGTAGGTGATGGGGGGATGACTAATAACAAATGGGTCTAGGATAGGGTGCGACTATAATAATGTACAATAGAATAAATATATGTACAAGGTGAGACAAGGATATACAAGGTGTTGATTAGAATGTGAGTGATGGGGTGATGTCTAATGATAGATGGATATGATTAGACTATGAGGGAGATTGAGGTGACTATGTGAAGGCAAGGTCAATATAAGTGGTTGATGACGTGGACTTGGGTCAAGGTGTAAGATGTGATTGGGGTATGTAAGTGATAAGGGTGTGACTAATGATGGGTGGATATGGCTAGACTAAGATGTGTAAGGATATGCAAAGGTAAGACTAGGATATACAAGATGATGATTAGGATATGGTGAATGATGGGGTGATAATCAACAATGAGTGGGGATGACTAAACTAAGATGGGGATCAAGACAAGGTGATGATGGGAGATAATATGTATAATGGGATGATGTCAAGGATATAAAAGAGGCAAGGATGTATGAGAGGATGATGGGGCAAGGATGTACAAGACAAGACAAGGATATACAAGATGGGTTGTGTAAAGACCTAGATAAGTGTGTATAAGTTTGGGTGAAGGTTGACTCGACTCACAAATAGCATAGATTTAGCACAACACACACTCAAGAAATCAAACGACAAAAATTATGATTAGTAAACTCAAAGGTGTGTAATCCGATGCTCGTACCATCAAATGACTTCACGGGTGAGGCTATAGGCTGGTGACCCATTCCAAAATCAACTAAACCATTTCGACCCCATTTGCACATGATGGCTACTTAGGAGCTGATATTGATTTTGGCAGTGAGGTGTATGTTATGATCAAAGGATCCTATGTTAGGTTTGTAGAAGGTTTTTAGGTGCATCCCCTATATACATGAAGGTATAGTGGCACCCAAGTCTGTATAGGATGTAATCTAACTACCTTGTATCTTGTAGATAAACCACCCCTCACTCCATGGAACCCTTTATGGGGAATTTTGCTTTGGCATCTAATGAAAACTCTCTTGGTTATTAGACTTCGTCAGATCACAGAGTTTGGTCAATTGCATACTAGTGAAATCCACGTCATCGACCCCTAAAAAAGGAAAATAAAGGGGGTTTATAGGTGGTTTTTTATCCCCCAAGAATCACCATAAGGACACAAGGGGGAGAACATATGCCACCATAGCCCTCGGGATAAAAACAGGCAGACAAAAGATTAATTAGCCATTTAAGATTATGATGAGATGTATTTACAAGATGAAAGACAAAAATATACAAGACAAAGAGATATATACAATATAAAATGATGAAAATGACATATATAAGACAAGGTGATTAAAATTATTCAAAATGATTTTAAAAGTGCCACAAGGAGTCTTTGACAAGTGGCCTGCAAGCACACGGTTAGTAGTTTAAGTTGCACTTGTAAAAGGGCAACCTGCAAGACAAGTGACTAGTAGTTTTGATTAATAATCTTGTGGGGCACCCTGTAAGACAAAAATGTTAGACCAAAATAATGACCTGCAAAAAAAGGTGTTAGACAAAAAAAAGTAGCCTATACGTTCACTCCTACAAGAAACAAGATGTTAGTCTAACAAGGCTTAATAAAAACACCTTAAAAAAAAATTGATTTGGATCTATAACTTCTTTGGGTGAGGGGGGCATGATGCAGGGGTCTGGGGGCGACATCCCTTGTGGGGTCTGAGGGTGGTACAGAGTGGGGTCAAGGGGTGGAGCCCACAATGCCAAAGGTAATTTGGGTCTTTTGGGAGGCCCAAAATGACTCAAAATTCACCAAATTTCATCAAAAAAATACCACACTCAAAAACAAGAATTTGAAGGCAAACAAACAGTTAATAACTTGAAAATGATGTTAGTAGACAAGGGATTTTAATGTTAATAATTTTGATTCTTTTACGATTTTGATTGTTGAATTTGAGAGGTAACCTACAAAGAGAATGTTAGTAATTTTATGATTTTTGTTTTTTAACGGTCATATTACCTACAAATTAGAAACTTAACAAGATGATAATTAAAACGATATTAAATCCTAAAACTACAATACTTTAACAAGATTGTTCACATGATTATTTTACCACCACAATATAAAATCTAGACTTAAATATTTTAAATTTTAATAACAAAATTAATATTGACCATCTTTATCTATAATATTCAAAACAATATCTAACAATGACTAGCCAAAAAAGACATGACCCAAAAGGTAATAGGTAAAATCATTGATATGCCAACTTAACTAACAATGATTTTTACCATAAATACAAAGAACACAACCATGTGATCAAATCATTAAAACAAAACTTGGGTTGTTAAAATGTTTATAAAGCGTTATAATTACTATCGGTAGTATTGACATGTCTAAAAGCACAGTTTGAAAAATAGGAATTTCCCCAGACCATGTGATTGCTAGGTAGAGCCATTAGCAGACAGGTAGGACATACATGACCTATGTTTAACAAAAATAACACATGGTATGTCTGCATTCTATAAACCAAGGCTTAACCTAGATCCTCAAAAGGGGTATGGTTGTATGCGAATGTCAAACCCTAATCAGTCTTTGGCTGAGGGTGTAGTGTCAGGCCCACGACTGCCAATACCTAAATGATGACTGTTCTTGACATTTGGTAGTAGTTGTGCAAGAGATGAATGTTGGTTGGATTCATTCACATTGAAGAGGGGGATTCAAACTCGAGACCTGTGAGGCCTGAAAATACATGAACGATATTCCCAATTTGTTGCACAATTACTACGGCCTCAATCCACAGGGAAAATCAATGCCCATGTCATCTTCATCATTTTGCAAGGGAAAGTAGGCTTGGTCACATGGGGGGCTCTAGGGAATCTATTTATGATGACATTTTTGGCGGCCCACCTAAGTTTACAACACGGTGTTTTTAAGCAACTAAAGCAAGGGGAGGGTATGATGATATTTTTAGGAGCTAGTCGGTGCCTATAAAAAATTCTTTTAGTGCTTATTTTTGATGCGTGATTTTATAATGATAATAGTTTTGGGGGTTTGAAATGGGTGAAGAGCCCTAGGGTAAACTATCATTGGCCAACATACACTATGTCTAAAACCCTACAACACAACTTTTGTGGGACCTGAGTCACAAAATCACTGCCCAATGCCACTAACAGGGCATGTGGGCGTTAATACAAGGCACATGGACTTCTCTAGGTTTTAAAAAAGAGAGAATACTTTGAAGTTTTTATTTATCTATATAATAGATTAGATCAACCCAACAATAGGGAATATTAAAAAGGAATCACACAAATTAGGTTAAATCAACAAAGTATAATGTCATGAACTATATCATAGTGCTTACTTTGATCACAAAAAGAACCAAAAAATTACTATGATAACATATAAATCGGTCTTTACGAAAATTATGGATTTTTACAAAGATGTAAATTTTGAAATTACTGACAACAAAGGGGATATGACACTTGGAGTCATCGACTTCATCCTAAATCTTTCTTACAAGCAACCTTATTAACTTCACACGCACAAGATTAGTCCAAAGAGGTTGTCCCCAATGGAGTCACCAAAATGTAAATTGAAATTTGAGATATACAGATTAAACAATGCAATTTAATCACTTGAACATCAAACTACTAAGTAAAGTCTAGAGCTATTAGAACCCAATGTATTAGATGAACAAAATCATTCAAAACCATTCACAATATCACTCAAATCTTAAAGCTAAGTGCTCCAAACCATGATTAAGTGGATGCAAAACAAGAGGGATGAAATTAGCTACCTTAGACTTCGCAATTTGATATTATGATGGCATGATTAAAGATGTTGATGATGGATGCTTGATTCATGGACTTGGTATAGTTCTTCCTCCTTGATTGTGGTTGGCTCCAATAGAAGATTGAGTGGTTTAAATAAAAAGAGGAGGGAAAGATCAATGATGGAGATTTGAAGTTGGATGAGCGAGATCAAGGGTAGAGAATTAAAATGAATTTAAAATTCCTTGGAAGCCTCTGAATTTAGAGGCTTCTAGAGAGGAGGGGCTAGAATAGAGAGGATTCTAGAATGCTCCAATTCTAGAATCTTCTAAAGGATTAATTAGGCTTAGGGATGGATTAGATAGGTATTAGGTAGATGATTATGGACTAAGGGTGTAGGAGAGCCTAGGCATAGGCTAGTAGGTGGGCCATTGGGATTTTTAAATTCTCAAATAATAGGTAAATAGGATCAGGTTGGGATAATAGGAACTTAGGATAAAGTAATGATGAAGTGGGATAGAATAAGGTTAGTAGATGATGAGTAATGAAAAGGAAATGTTAGATAAATGATTAGGAAGGGGATAAATTAGCAGGATAAATTATATTAATAAAAATTAGTGTCGACTAATAGGAATATTAGTGATAATAATGTAGGTGAGCGAATTTACATGCATACAGTTGGCCACAAAGGTTGGCACATACTGTGCACGCATACTTCATGGATATCACTAATCAGCCGACAATCATTTTTGTCATGGATGTCAGCATCACATATTTTACAATATTTAGACACCTTAGACTATGTGGCTCACTACAAAAGAGGATAGGAGCGTACATCATGCTCTGCATGGTAGATTTCACATGATTGCTTCAGTACAATGCAAACAAATTTTACACAGGCAATTGCTTTGGTTATGTCCTTCAGACTCGCAATCAGTGCACCAAAGACCATTACAAGTATCATACGCATTGTTTGTAGTTAATTTTTCAAGATGTGATGCCATTGAAGCTATTTGGGCTTCCATGAAGAGACTAATCTCTGTGTCAATAATGCCTACAACTTTAGCATGGAGGGCAAATTCCAAAGCTTCACATAGGGTAGTAAAAATATTTTGGGACAATGTTCATCGAAAAGGAAGTAACAAACCTCCCACGAACCATTAAGTGTGCTAAGCAACATTGATTTCAAATGATAGCTTTGATAAAAGTGTTTTGAACCTTGCATCATATTCTGGTACACTTTCAGTAAGTTCATGTTTTATATCCTTCAATGTGACAATACTTTGTTGTTCAAATTCAGGAATGTCAAATTCCTAAAAATAATGCCATTTTGAGCTGATCATAGTCAACCACCATTTATTGAGGGTCAAACTTTCTATACCATTCATTCACTCTCTCCAAAAGTGTAGTGGTAAATTGTGTGGCCTTTTGCTCAGAAGAAGTGATGCCTCACACCCTCTAAATAAGTTTGCACTTATAGACATGTTCAAATGCATCCTCTACACCTTGATATTTAGGTAAGTGAAGCATCATTTCATAATATATTGTTGGCAGCTAAGGTGCTTTTGCTAGTGGTTGTTGAGAACCTCTAGATCTTGTCCCTTGAGGGGGAAGTCCACCACTTCCTCCTGTGCTACCTCCTAGTCTACCTCCAACGCCTCCAGTAGTAATGCCCGTACCATGGGGTGCGATCGTTGGTTGATTAATAAGGTTTGGCCCTATATTCAGTCCACTTTGAAGGCCAGGTCCTCCAAGTATCCCAAATTATGCCATGAAATTCCCTTGAAGAGGGAGAAAAAGGTGTTAAGTCCATATGAGCTATAATTGGCTCAGCTACAAAATCCCTTATAGGATCAATTTGTGATTCCACGCTATTTGTATCCCAATTATGTATACATAATTCATCTAATTCAAAAGCACGAATGTGCATTATGGTTGGGGATCTTGGTTGGTTCAAACTTGGTTCTTCAATTTTAGTTGTCCAACTAGTTTCTCCTTTTTATGATAAAAATGGCATGGGGTGTGGTTCAAAAATGATGGGGTCCTCTTTGTGTGTTTTCGCTTCCCCGTGGATCTTAAAAACACTTCCTGAGTTCTCCTAGTCCCTTCTTATTGACCATTTTGGCCTTGCAGGCCAAAATTGGTCTCCTTCTTCCCCTGTTGTTGTGAGCCAGTTCAAATTTGGTTGCACAAGTCTTTCGGCAAAAGGAGGAACTAGTTCAATGGTTTGACGTTAGGGTCCAATGCCATGATTTTTTCCAAGAACTTTGAACCATTGTTGGTTCAAAGGTTTGGTTCAATAGCTTGGTTCAAAGGCTTAGTTCAACGGTTTGGTTCATCATCTTGGTTTAAAAGCTTGGTTCATCAGCTTGGTTCAACGGTTTGGTTCATCGGCTTGGTTCAAAGGTTTGGTTCATCAGCTTGGTTCAAAGGCTTGGTTCAACGGCTTGGTTCAATGGCTGGTTCAACGGCTTGGTTCATCGGCTTGGTTCATCGGCTTGGTTCAAAGGCTTGGTTCAAAGGCTTGGTTCAACGACTTGGTTCAACGGCTTGGTTCATCAGCTTGGTTCAATGTCTTGGTTCATCAGCTTGGTTCAAAGGCTTGGTTCAATGGCTTGGTTCAAAGGTTTGGTTCAATCGCTTTGAACTTGGAAATATTGAACCGTTGAACTGTTGAACCATTGTTGGTTCAAGCGCTTGGTTCAATCACTTTGAACTTGGAAATATTGAACCGTTGAACTGTTGAAACATTGTTGGTTCAAGCGCTTGGTTCAATCGGTTGGTTCAATCAAAGGGTTCAGTCAGTTGGTTCAAGCGGTTAAATGAATGAGTAGAACACAGTATTGAACCATTGAACCGTTGAACCAATTGTTGGTTCAATTAGACGATTCAATGGAAAGGTTCAAGGGAGTCTCCCAAAGCCTGAAGGACAAGTGCCCTTGTGGAGGGTAGGGAACACTTGCAAAGGGATCAAAGAAAAGGCCAAAAGAATTGACCAAATGGCGATGGGCGCACAGACGTCAACTTTGCAGAAATGAAATAACTGTTGGCTTTTAATGAAAGGCGTGAACTCGAAGGAATTCAAAGGCTTAAAGCCAAAAGGAAGAAATCATTGAGGAGGGAGTCTAAAGAGTTAAAGAATTAGCAGAAGATAGCCCCCAAAGGACGAAGGAGCCAGAAAAGACAAAGCCAGGAAGAGGCAAAAGAGCCAAGTGCAGAAATGGACAAAATAGTCCAAGTGGCAAAGGAAGGTGTCGACTCAAGGAGTTACTCCAGCAGTTGACACAGTATTTGTGAATTGGTCATCAAGAGGCGTGAATAGTGAATGGCACAACCCATTTTTCTTCACTTTGCATTGATGAGCAGACAAGCCACATGAATGCCTTAAAGGAGCGGTCTTGTTTGCAGACAAACGGTGCGGCCCATAATTTCACATATGATGTTTAATATATCTTAAACGCCTAAAATCAAAATAGGAGCTGACACAACATTATCTATCAAGCAGCTTCCTCTTCCCAATGCTCAGAATGCACATGGGCCATTTGTAAAAGGGTGCTAAAAGGCCTCTTTCTTCCTCTATATATGAAAAACTTCTCATTTTGAGAAAGGGAACTCTTGGCTTGTAAGGCGGAGCTCTATCGGATTTTACCTTGAATCAAGACATAGCATTTTTACCTCTTTTTGAGCTTGCACTTTCGTATATGTCTATGTTTTTGTTTTGTGTTAAGTCATTTTCCTTATGCTTTCACAAAATGATTCCATCATATCTAGTGTATTGTGAGATCTTCTTTTGTAGGTTACCTAGAAGTGTCCACAGCAGGAATATAGGCGCATGTGAATAGGCTGCCAAAGTGTGTTTTAGAACACCTCTAATAATTCTTCCTCCCTGTATCTCTATTGGACCCCTAGCCCACTAATGCAGAAGAATTTCTTGTATCAAATGAAGTGTATACCAGCTTGTTCTTGGTGGAAAGTGTAGACTCAAGCTAAGTAGATCAACTTTTTGGTGTATCACCGTTTTAGTTTAGGTTCTATTTTTCAGCATCCTTCTCTCTTTTCACCCCCCCATTGTTAGCAGTAGGAAATCCAGGACCATAGAGATACATCAAAGGGAGCTAGCCCTTATCTAGAGACTCTCCCCCCAATTTTGCCAAACCCATAGGCAAGAGGGGAGTTTCCATTGATGATGTGTGGAAGACAAGAGCTCAATCTCTTGTCAAGGGTGCAATCCACTACATCAATAGTTTTTGGCACGCCTAGTGGGACCATGTTTTAACACTCAAAAAAGTTTCAGGATTGGTGTTAGTCCTGTTACAATAGAACGAACCATTAATACAACATCTGACCTTTAATCAGGTGATTATGGGACAAGTGTTGTCCAAAGAGTTGAAGAATTTTGGTGTGTCCTTCAACCAACTAGCCTTTGGAGGCTTTTTCATCAATACCAATGGCGACTCTAAGTTGAATCATCTGGTTAAGCAATTTTGGTGCCATCAAAAAATCATATTTTTTGTATGTATAATCCACTGCTAAGCATAATGGGCCTTTTATTCCTTCATTTAACTATGATCAGGCTCAGGTTGTTCATGGAATCACCTCAAGCAGCTCTCTTAGTTACCCTTCAACAATAAGGGAAGTAATGTTGGAGTTTTAGAAGCAAGTGATGGAGATAGACAGATTAGATGCACATTATAGATAGGAGTAAGAGCTTATGTACAAGGAGGAGTGTTTGTTTAGGCAGGCTCAAGTTTTGAAATCCATGGAGGAGGAGGTAGCAAAATGGAAGAGTCCATTCATTCAAAGCAGTCAACCTTCTGTGCCCCCTCCTATTCTAAAAAAAGCCCCCTCTTGTGCACCAAATTCTTTCTACCAGATAACACTTGCTCACTCTAGCTCATCTGATGCATTAATCAATCCTGCTCTTAATCCCTTGCACCTAGCTTTTCAGTATCAAAGGGAACTAGAGCAAGCCCCTATGGAGATGAACCTTCTCAATTCCTTAGATTGTGAATCCTCCTTTGAAGGAAATACCATGAACCAACACATCTCTCTTCAGGAATTTCTTCCTGTGCATGAGCAGACCCTCCCTAGTCTTCCTCAACTTCCTCAAGTCTCTCAACATGATGTCAAGATTCCAAGTTGGAAGAGGGAATATCATGAACCAGCTCAGGTCCTTGAGGAGGATAAAGTTGATGCCTATTCACAAGGAGAAAGTCCCAATCCCAAGGTCATGAGTTTGAAGCAAACAGTGGAATCATGGGGCAAGGAGGAGGAAAAGCAAGTTTTTTCTCAAAACCTTGAAGAAGACGAAGCTACTCCTACTCATCATGATGATGCTTGTGACCTCCAAGAAAGGCTCTTCCAAGAGAATATAGCCACGAAAATTGCAGAATTGGAATCTAGAATGAGGTTCCTCAGCCAAAGTGTGATGGATGAATCAGATCAAGCAGAAGATCCTACATTTGAACACACCTCATCTACACCCCTCCAAGAGAGTTATCAAGCCAAATCTGATATAGATGAAGTGCTGGCCAAATGGAAGGAGGAGAATCAATCGATTTTAGCTCAAAGACTGCCTCCTCTTACACATGAGTTCATTCATCAGCGTTCCACTTCACCCCTTCTCAAGGAGGAACCTGTTTTGAAAGGGGCAAATAAAGAGTATACTCAGTTTATGATTGATCAGGGAGACCCCATGAGTACAGATGAGAAGGAGATCACCATAGATGTCATGGAGGAGCATGGACAATCTCTTGTTCATGTTTTGAATGATTTAATTGAAGTCATTGGGGCAGGTTGCACTCCTCTTCAAGGAGGCTATGAGCTGACCAAGGGTGGAGAAGGCAGCATTGGGACTCAAATAAGTATGCAAAAGGGCTGCAAGCTTTCAGATTTATCCTGTCAAGAGGTTGGTGAATCTAAAGATGATATTTTTGAAATCATCAAGGAGGAACATGTTTTGAAAGAGGCAAGTGAAGAAGAGAGGATCCAATTTGCAGTTGATCAAGAAGCTCTCATGGATGTCAATGAGGAAGGAATCCTCATGAATGCTCCTTTTGAAGACATCATCAACAATGGAGAAGACACAGGTCATAAATACATGCGGATGTTCTAGCAACATGAAGAGGAACGTAAGCATGGTGAGCTCTCTCCTCCCTTGTTTGATGAACTTTCTTGTTGCTTTGATGAGGAGGATGACCATGCTATGGAGCCTGAGTTGGAGGAGGATCAGGTGGATGTCTTTGGACAACTAGAGACTCTGATCTTTGAGCAGGAAAAAGAGAAGCCTATCTATCTTGAGAATAGCCTTGAAGAAGAGAGCCTTCAACAAGAAGGTGATGTTATGTGGGATGAGCAATCAGTCCGTGGTTCCATTTCAGACATCACAATAGTCACCCTTCTTCAAGAAATCCATGAAGGAGCAGAAGGTGAGTTTGATAGGGTCTTCAATAAAGCATAAGGGAATGGGTCAAACCATGATGCATGTTAAAGGAGCTATGCATATCAAAAGGCTTATGGTGATGAGCCAATAGCCAATGATTTCTTGGTAAAACACGCCAGCATGAAGAGCCAGCATTCGACAAGATTTCAAGAACAAGAAGAGTACATATATGTTGGGAGCATGTTTGACTCTAATCCACTTGGATGCAAGCCAATCGAGGTGGCAGGCAAGAGAAGCAGGTCACCAAATCTCCATTCCATTCAGCCACTTATCTAGCACCATAAGTTTCCTTGCCATGAAGGAGACTTAAGAAGTTTTACCTTTGATCTAGAAGGGAGGCAAATATATCTGGTTAGTTGTATATAGTAGTTTGCTTTCAGTTTTCTTTCCTTGTTTTCCCTAAGTGTTGTTTGCACAAGTAGTGTTTTTAGCCTTATGTGTGTTTTCCTTTGTGTTTGGGGTAAAAGCTTCATGATTGATACATGGATCCATCGAGGTTGTTGCTAACTTTTTTCAAGTTGTGTTCTGACTCTGTGCCCAAAGGACTTTAAGGCAACTGGTTTTTAAGCATAGCAAGCATGCTTCCCCTAGGAATCACCATTTTGTTGACCATTTTGACCCTACAAGCCAAAATTAGTCTCCTTCCCTTGTTGTTCTGAGCCAGTTCAAATTTGGTTGCACAAGTCTTTTGGCAAAAGGAGGAACTAGTTCAATGGTTCAACGTCGGGGTCCAATGCCATGATCTTTCCAAGAACTTTGAACTTGAACTTTGAACCATTGTTGGTTCAAAGGTTTGGTTCAACAGCTTGGTTCAAAGGCTTGGTTCATCAACTTGGGTCAACGGTTTGGTTCATCGGCTTGGTTCAAAGTCTTGGTTCATCGGCTTGGTTCAACGGTTTGGTTCCTCGGCTTGGTTCAAAGGTTTGGTTCATCGGCTTGGTTCAACGGCTGGTTCAATGGCTTAGTTCAACAGCTTGGTTCAAAGGCTTGGTTCATTGGCTTGGTTCAAAGGCTTGGTTCATCGGCTTGGTTCAAAGGCTTGGTTCAACAGCTTGATTCAATGGCTTGGTTCAACAGCTTGATTCAATGGCTTGGTTCATCAGCTTGGTTCAACGACTTAGTTCAACGGCTTGGTTCATCGGCTTGGTTCAAAGGCTTGATTCAACGGCTTGGTTCCTCGGCTTGGTTCAAAGGTTTGGTTCAATTGCTTTGAAGTTGGAAATATTAAACTGTTGAACCGTTGAACTATTGAACCATTGTTGGTTCAAGCGATTGGTTCAAGCGGTTGGTTCAAGTGGTTGGTTCAAGTGATTAGTTCAAGCGCTTGGTTCAATCGGTTGGTTCAATCAAAGGGTTCAGTCAGTTGGTTCAAGCAGTCAAATGAATGAGTAGAACACAGTATTGAACCATTGAACCGTTGAACCAATTGTTGGTTCAATCAGTCAGTTCAATCAAAAGGTTCAAGGGAGTCTCCCAAAGCCTAAAGGACAAGTGCCCTTGTGGAGGCTAGGGAACACTTGCAAAGGGATCAAATAAAAGGCCGAAGGAATCAACCAAATGGTGACGGGCACGCAGACGTCAACTTTGCAGAAATGAAATAACTGTTGGTTTTTTAATGAAAGGTGCAAACCCGAAGGAATTCAAAGGCTTAAAGCCAAAAGGAAGAAAACGTCGAGGAGGGAGTCCAAAGAGCTGAAGAATTAGCAGAAGATAGCCCCCAAAGGACGAAGGAGCCAGAAAAGACAAAGCCAGGAAGAGGCAAAAGAGCCAAGTGCAAAAACGGACAAAATAGTCCAGGTGGCAAAGGAAGGTGTCGACTCAAGGAGTTACTCTAGCAGTTGACACAATATCTGCTAGTTAGTCATCAAGAGGCATGAATAGTGAACGACGCAATCCATTTTTCTTCACTTTGCATTGATGAGCAGACAAGCCACGTGAATGCCTTAAAGGAGCGGTCTTGTGTACAGACAAACGACGCAGCCCATAATTTCACATATGACGTTTAATATATCTTAAATGCCTAAAATCAAAACAAGAGCCGACACAACATTATTCATCAAGCAGCTTCCTCTTCCCAATGCTCAGAATGCACATAGGCCATTTGTAAAAGGGTGCTAAAAAGCCTCTTTCTTCCTCTATATATGAAAAACTTCTCATTTTGAGAAAGGGATCTCTTAGCTTGTAAGGCGGAGCTCTGCCGAATTTTACCTTGAATCAAGACATAACATTTTTACATCTTTTTGAGCTTGCACTTTCGTATATGTCTATGTTTCTGTTTTGTGTTAAGTCATTTTCCTTATGCTTTCACAGAACGATTCCAACATATCTAGTGTATTGTGAGTTCTTTTGCGGGTTAGCCAAAAGTGTCCACAACAGGAATATAGGAGCATGTGAATAGGCTGCCAAAATGTGTCTTAGAATGCCTCTAGTAATTCTTCCTCCCTGTATCTCCATCAGACCCCTAGCCCACTGATGTAGAAGAATTTCTCGTATCAAATGAAGTGTATACCAGCTTGTTCTTGGTGGAAAGTGTAGACTCAAGCTAAGTAGATCAACTTTTTGGTGTATCACCAATTTAGTTTAGGTTCTATTTTTCAGCATCCTTCTCTCTTTTCACTACCCCCCATTGTTAGCAATAGGAAATCCAAGACCACAGAGATACATCAAAGGGAGCTAGCGCTTATCTAAAGACTCTCCCCCCAGTTTTGCCAAACCCACAGGCAAGAGGGGAGTTTCCATTGTGATGCGTGGAAGACAAGAGCTCAGTCTCCTGTCAAGGGTGCAATCCACTATGTCAACACTTCCCACACCACTTACTCCTATGATCCTTTGCCAAGCTTCATCATATTTCTGCGTCTGCAATGCCCATTGACTGGCTACCATTCTGAACCTAGAATCCTTTACCAACTCTTCTCTATTCCCTTCCCAGATGTGCAACTCTTGCAAAGAAGGATTTAAATATCTATTGGCATATTTTTTAGCCCACAGTCAATAAACAACTTCTTGATTTTTAATGAGAAATTGCTAATATATTGGACATGTGGTTGTTTGAGAAACTGGAACTTCGCTTCTTCAGGACAAGAATAGGTAGTTACAACACACTCCATAATGTAGCTATTCAATACTCCTCTCCACCAAATGTTAACAGCTCATGTCTATGGTGTTCCAATTTGTGCTAAAGCTCTTTGTCATTCTAACATCCAAGACTATCTTCTCCCAAAGTTTTATGATCAACCTTGAACATAAGTGGATAGCCAAGTATGCAAATGAACTGAGATTTCAACAAAGAAAGTTTCGTATAATGCACTGTAGATTTTTGTTCTGCCCACTGAGGTATGGAAACTCCTGATTCAAGGTAAGGAATTGCAAAATTATACTCAACTCTAGTAATCCATTGCTCAATACTCTCAAGGGTGATATGTTCAAGCATCTTTCATTACTGTGCAACAAGTGCTACGGGTCTCGACAATGGAACCAAATAGTTGGGTTTTTATTCTTAATAATGTTTTGGGATTGAAGTGTAGCCCTGATGAGCTTGCGTGCTGGCCCTTCACGCAAGATTACGGTCTTGCGTGCTCACCCGAAGCGTGCAACTAGAGACTGATTCTCGTGGGTTATGTTGCACAGTAACATATCAGTCATATTCTTCAGGTTAAGATTTATATTTGATAAGAAGTTACACATAAAAAGAGATACACTACTTTGATCCTAATATCATTACGCTCAACTCCCATAATTATGCAAAGGAGTGCCATGAAGTTCAGAGATTATTACTCAAAAAAAGTAAAAGTTGGCATAGAACTCATATTAAGTACAATGACAAGTACTCATCACAAACTACCACATGCATAATTATCAATTAATTATAACAAGAACATCATAAATGACTAAAATATCTAGAGTTCTTATCTTATGCTTCAGCAAGAATGATATCCAAAAATTCGATCGTCACAATGCTTTCATACAGGGGTATTTATACTTGTTTATACTTGACCAAGTAGTTACAACATAAATGACATGAGAAGTGGTCAACAACTATCTATGAACTGAGAGTCATGGTGGTCTATTATCTAGTGTCTCCTAAGGACCTGGGCCTTTGCACCCCGTATATACTCATTCTATGTTAGACCCTTGCTGCCATGTGTTTATCTCCTTATGGGTCGGTGCAAAACTCTCGATGGATAAGGTCTGGGTGACCCTTGAGAATCACTCCTTACTGTCTCCCACTTCTCATGCACCCCCCAAGTCTTTCGTTATTGTTTCGAGTCATATGCTCTCGGGTCCCTTGTGATTAATTCTCCTCTTTGACTAGGTCCTCTCATGTGAGTGCCTCTGTGCCCTTGTTCTTTCATGCCTGGTTGGTTCCATGCCATGGTGCTTCTGCACCAATCTAGTTCCACGCCATAGTGTTTCTGCACTATGCTTCTTACGCGTCGTGTCAGTTTCATGCCAAAATATCAAAACACTTAGCCAAAATTTGGAGTCCAACAGTGTCAGATATTATTTGTATGCTTCATATTTATTTACCCTGACCTTTATTTCAAATTTTGTAATGTTTATATTTTTTCTTTTAAACTGTAAAAAGATAATATTTTTAGGGCCCATAAATAACGAGTTTCCCAGGATTTTTGTCAAATCATTGGATTTTAGTAAACAAAAGGACAACAAATTAATTTATTTCTTATCTTTTTCTAGCAATATATTCTTAAGCTAATGTTCAGATTCAAGGAAAAGGAAAAATACATTGGTTCTATTGATTGCACAAATTTCAATGCAAGAATAATATATGTAATAAAATACAATACTACATGCACAATAGGTACTAATAATATAATATGTAAGTGTATCGTGTTTGTGTGTGTGTACGCGCACATGCATGTGCGTGTGTAAAATCAAACTATTTAAATGATTTGAATGAGGATCATTGCTTGGACTTTAGTTACTTGTAGAGTCAAACTTAGGGGATGCACTACTGCTTAAAGTGAATGGTTATTTAATGTGTCAATTAGTGGTTGTAAGTAACTTATGTAATGTTTATATAACTGCTAGTTTGTAACAACTAACTAATAATTAACATTTGCCTCTCGGATGGACCCACATTATTCTTTGTATTTGTAGAGAGTTATCTCTATAAGGTAGTGGCCCATAAAGGGGGACCAAAGGATTACTTTCAGCCAGTCCTACTAAGATGTTTTAGGATAGCATTTATATAAAAATCATTCCATGGTGTTTCTCTTTGGACAATGCTAAAACAATCTAAGATTTTTTTACAAACTATAAACTAATAAAATAACATTTTTTGAAAAATTGACCATTCCCAGAGTGTTATTTGGAAAAAAATATATCAAGTGGGTGTCAAAAACTTCCAACGACTCATTTATTTTCATTATCAGGATTATAATTCCTATTAGATCACTAATCCTCTTTCTCTGGCTAGGAAATTCCTAATTTGCTATATGTTTCTCGTCAACTACCCATGTTATTTATATTGGGCTCCTTCTAAGATTTCCTATAACAGGGTAGATAAGCTCCTTAAATATTGCTTATGGGCTAACTCTTAAGGTGTCTGAGGATTCCACTAGGTTCCTTAAGATTTGTGTTATGGAACTAAATGATGTAGGAGTCATGGAACTTATCAATATAAAATTTAAAGGGAATGCTTTGTGTGCGAAGTGGATTGTTAGGTAATTAGGAGGAGAGGAAGCTTGCAAAATTTAATTTAGTAATTGTGTTGCATAGGGTTCTCTTCATGGTGGTTGTATTTGGAGAGGCTTTAGTTTTCACATCCTCCTAATTTTCATGGTGCTTATCAAGATCATTGGCACCTTTGTAACCAAAATATTTAGAAATCTTATAAGGCTATTAAAACTTGGTAACTTTGGAATGTAGATGGCTTTAGATCTATAATTTCTATTAGTTCTTATTCTCTGTGGTGGTCCCTCATCATTAACTTCAATGGCATCCCTTTCGCTGAAGTCCCATGGATAAAAGCTACCAATGCTTTCAAGAAGGATATACACACCATTATTGATCCTTTTAGCAGGGCCACTAGATCTTGTCTTCCTTACCCTAAGTTGAAAGCCAAATTTGGCCTTAATGTTAAAGATCTCGAATCTATTAGTGAAATTTAGATGGTGGAAGGACTGGTAGTGGCATGATGATACATCACACTTCTCTCAATATGAACCCTCACAGGGTTATCAATAGTAATCTCCCATGTTGGTGTCTTATAAAATGCTTACCATCATTGGAATGTATATTCTTCTCGCCCAATTTGGAACTGTCATATTGAGACTATGTGGAAAGCCATTGTTGAGTCTTAAAAAACTCACTTCTCATGGTGTCTTCTATACCATGATGACCGTGTGGGTGAGGGACGTATAAATATGGGTTTATCTAACCTAGGTTATTCAACTTGTTAGCATCCTGGATCTATCAAGCATATCTTTTGCTTTTGTCAAAGGACCCAAAATGCTCGGTTTTTGATACAATACTTTTTAAAACCTTTTAAACACGAGCCATTCCCTTGGAAGATTGTTTTACTGACAAATTTTACCATGATACTCGCAATAATCAAAATTGGCACATTATTCACACTAATATTCTATGTATGATGTGGATGTATACAAATACTGTTATTTTCAATCACCATTTCATAGATTCTCTTTCTTAGTTGCTAACATAAGTATGGTCATCTCAAATATACTACAAATTCAAGCGCAAAAGGGAAAGATGAAGTCAAAGGTGGAACACGTCTAACCCATATTAGCCATTAGGGAAATGCCCCTTGTGTTGTTAGTCGAGTACACACTCCCCCAAACATAGCTCCCCTACATGGGGGTGTGGACATGGTGACTGGTTACAAGTGTCAGTCACGCAATCTGCCAGGGGTTTCCCATAAATGCCATGTCAATAACCTCTGCTCTGTGTTTTTCATAATTGGGCCTTGTTGGTTCAAGACGATAAGTTTTCATCACCAACTCTTACTATTTCTCTAGCTCATACTCAATAGATCGAGGAAGGAAACCTATAAAAAAACACCAAAATGGGATATGAGCCTTTACTTGATACTATTGACACTGCAAACCATTGCAAGTGGGAGGATAAGTCACATACCCACCTTTGTGTCCACCCGATGTTGGGTTTATCACACCCATGATGTGTTTATGGATTATGCTTTTATAGAGCTCGCTATTTTACATGTATTTTCTATGTAACCATTTATTATTAAAATTTTGAAGTATGAAACTTTTTATGACTTGCCCATAAAATGCAATGTCACTCTAAGTCATTCTAACAAGCTATATACAGCCACAATTAACTTCGCATACTAAATTTAGTAACGTTAGACACAACCAAACCTATTTACCAATTCACTCAAATCTCTTTTAAATATATCTAAACGTTTTTGAATGAAAATATATATTTATTAAAAAATTGTGTGAAATTGAAACATGCAAACCCTAGTCCTCGAATGCTCTGATAAACCCTCTAAATGCTTCATTATCCATAATTCCTTTCATATCGGCTTGTATGTATTTGAAACCCTAAAACCCTGGCATCTGCTGTGTTTATTCTTCCTCGCCTGCTATGTGCATTTCTTCATCGCATGGTACTGAGGCCCAGATTATAATTCATATTCTTTGGCGCCTAATCTACAATGCGTATACTGAACAGAGATTTTCGCTTTGCAGCCTGAGTTTTTTTTGGTCTCTTGTTGCCTGTTAAATCTCGACATATCCGTTATACCTTATTTTAACGTTCTCAACGACTTATTTAATTTTAAAAAGCCTAAATTTAATGCCCAATTCTTCAAATGTGATAATTTCATTGCAGAGAAATTAGTGGAGAAATAAAAGATTCATCATCAATTTTTTTCATATCATTTACTGTTGATGCAATTTTGAAGCGCTATATAAGGCTCTTTAAACTGTTTGATTCATTATAATCTCATTTTTTATGAAATTAGGGTTTGTGGGCTGTGATGCCCTTTGATTAGGTTTTTTGTTTTTCAGGAGTTTCGATAAGCTAGATTGAAAGATTTATTTTAGGTAGTTCAAAACAGGGTTTTTCCTTTGCTGCAGCATTATTTATTTTCTCTGTATGCGGATTTAATAGTCATACGGTGAAAGATATTGTAAATGTTGTTTTAGATTCGAGATATGAATATTGTTTTAGATTTTATTGTTTGTTTTTAAACCTATGTATGTAATTTTTTTAATTATATGGTAGCTTTGAAAAAGGTGTAGTTTGGATATTTGTATCATGAGACTTTACATTTTATTAATTTTAGAGACTTTTTATTTTATTAATTTTAGAGACTTTATATTTTATTAATTTCAGATCACAACACGTATTTTATTAATTTCAGATCACAACACGCAATGCAATCGGACTGCAAAAATTTCAATTGTTAAATTTTAATAATCTTCAAATTTGCACAGACCTTAAAATTTAGTGGTAAACTAAGAGCTTAGTTCCAAATTAGGGTTTTGGGTGAAGCTCTAAAAATACTTCCTACTTAGGGTTTTTGGTGTAGATGTAAAAGTAATTCGAAATTAGGGCTTTGAACGTGTTTCTCAAGTTACATTAAGGGTTATGATCTAAGGATAATATTATTAAAACTTATGATGTAAGGATATATAAATTAGATGTGTGCAAGACTGATTTATGCTTAGTTGCATATATTTTCCCAAATGATGTTGTGGCTTGACTGATTTGGTTTGTGTGTTTTCTCTGTATCTCTAGTGCGGGAAAGTTGTCAGTGCAATAAGCGTGACCAAACATATATTATTAACTTACATGGTTATATATTATTATATATTATTGACCCGAGTAGTTCTATATATGTGTTTGATAAAAAATAAAGCTTCACCCTGAACTATATAGAGTGGTGGCGGGTGCTGCTGGAAAACTCAGGACCCTTTTCCCGTAACATTGTCACCCTAAGTACTATGTTCTCTTTACGCTACACCTTTTTTTGAATCACTATATCAGGAAAGAAAACTAATGGTAATGTTCTTGAAGAATAGTTTAAAAAGCTTTGCTATTGAGATAAAAAAATCACTCGAAATATATTTTCTAAAAAATTGAAGATGCAGCATAATTGAAAAAAATTAAGAAATCAGAATTCAAGAATCAGAGTATGGAAGGCCCCCATATGGGAAACAAGTCAGGTGGAACCAGTCTTTAACAATTATAGAAGAGCCTCGTAATCGGAAACACGTTGGAGTAAAAGTGAAACAAGAGATGCACTAACTACAGAGACAGTCTGCTGTAAGAGTTTGAGGTAATCCATGATCTTAGCAATAATCACAATGGTGTCCTAGCTTTGCGTTGTGACCTGCTTCAACTGCAAAATAATATAAAAGAGTATATGAGTTTATTGAATAGCTAAAGCAGATCCATATTTAGATTACAGCTGTGTGCATCAAAATTTTCAGATTTGGAAGATAATAACCAGCCAATTAGTGTTCCAAATGACAGAGGGTAGGGAAAAGAAGACAAAGGATAGTGGTTTTTGTTTTTGAAATAATTGGGAAATAAATTAGGAAGTGAGGAGAAGAGAGAGGACCACAGCTGAGAGGAGGAAGGGCAGTGCCAGAAAAGATGAACAGTTTCAAGAGGGGGGAAGAAAGAACATCTGCCAATAGGAAGGCCAAATTTGGATAATGCAAGGCTAACAGGGAACTTCTTTTGAAGAATATGCCAGCCCAATAATTGACATTTGGCTTTGGCGGGGGATTGTCAAATATTAAAGCCACACTCCCAATGAAAGCAGGGGAATGACATTGACCACTTAGTAAGAAGAGAATTTTCCAACAGAAGTGGATGTTGAATCGGTGATACAAAATTCTGTGTGGTGAAAGAGATAACCAGCTGGTTTGACTAGCGCCAATATTTCCACGGGGTGTAAGATTGGCAGTGATATTGAGGACTTTGGGGTAATCAGTCGAATGAGCAAAATATAGACCTGATTGAGAGTGGCAGGCAGCTTAAATATATGGTGCAGTAGATTCCAGGGAAGCCAAATATGATTGCCTAGATGCCAAATATCTTTAACACAGATAATGCCTCTGGTTGCAAAAGAATGGGATCTGAAAGGCTGGACATCAAGAGGAAGGGCATTGACTTGTTTAAACTGATTCCACCATAGGCTATAGTTGGGGATATTCAGTCCATGCTGAAGGGACCGATGGTGCCATTGCAGAAGAGGAGCTACCTTCTACCAGGCCGCCCATTTACCCCTGAGAGGAAGAGACCCTGGGATATTAAAAAACTGAGCATTAAGAATTTTATCATTCCAAGGGTGGAGGAGGCCCAGGGCCCAGGAGTTTTTATAAGTGACAAGTCTAATACGTTCTTCGACTTCAATTTCCATGGTTCGGTACCTTGAGTAGCTCTTGCAAACCACTTGGCAACAAGACATTTCTACTGCTGTAAAAGGTGGATAATTCCAAGATCACCGGCAGATTTAAGCTGAGTAAGAAGATCCCAAGGGATGGCAGACATCCCCTTTTTACCAAAGTTGATTGTTCAAAGGAAGTTGTGGACCACGTGAGTGAGTTTGTAGTACACTGATTTAGACGGGAACCAACAAGATGAGTAATATGCATCGCTGGCCAAAAAGATACGATTAATAACTATCAGCTTGCCAGCTAAGGAGAGAAATTTACAAGGACCTTTTGCTGAATTTTATTGAGTACCTAATCCCATGTCACATGGCAAAAGGTGGATACCAAAGGGAATACTCAGGTAGAGAGTAATTTCCCCATGGTCATGATGTTCCAGGCTGAGGGAATCCAAGTAGGTTTAGGAGCAGCTTTGATGAGCAGGACTTCAGTTTTGTGATTGACCCAGACATGTCACAATAAACATCAAGAATTGTCTGGGCATTACCAATCTCATGTTTAGAGTTCTGCAAGAAAAGCATGGAATCATCTGCAAAGTGAGAGTTAAGAGCATGGGCACCCTGTGGAGGGAAATTTCTTTCAGATCTCCTTGATAATAGGCTTGTTGAAGCATATAACCCAGAGCATCAACAGCTAAAACATACAGAAATGGGGCGAGGGGGCATTCTTGATGAATAGAGTGTTGGAGGTCAAAGGATGCTGCGAGGCTGCCATTGACAATGACCTGAGCTTGTCTTGTGCCTCTGTGAACACCATTTAAATTCACTACCTGAAGTGAGGACCGAAACCCAACCACTGAAGCATTTTGAGAATGAAATGCCATTGAATCCGATTGTAGGCTTCACCTTAAATATAAGTTACCACTGCCAGAACCACAAAAATCCCTTCCTAAATAAAGGTCTGCTTCTTTTATTTGCAGTTTAACATTTCGATGTTAAAAGGTTGTGGGGGACCACCTCTGCCAAAACAATAAATGCTCACTCTATAGGAAATACCCCTTCTACAGGACCCCTGGCTAGGGATTTTGAGTATCTGGTAACAGATGGGGCCTGGAGCTTTGTAGGGTTTGGAGGGTTTCGAGCATCTGGCACAGTCAGGGCCTGAAACTTCACTGTGCCTCTGTTAATTTAAATTTTGTCAAATGGAAACGACACATGGCATAAAAGATTTTGATATTTTTATTCAAAACAGTATAAAAGGTTTTGATAATTTTATTCAAAAGTATATGCTTGCAGATTTTAATCTTGGTTTTGAAAATGCTCTAGCAGAGTAGGACATATTATATAGTAAGGTACCGTTTAACCAGAAGATAATCCTGAAAATTTTAAGCAGTATTTGCTGAGTAAATTCTGGAATCCCATCCATGGGACTGGGAGGTAGGCCACCTCTAGAGTCAGGGCGAGTCCTAAGTCACCTCTAGAGTCAGGGTGTGTCCTAAGCCACCTCTAGAGTTAGGGCGTGTTGTCTCCTAGAAGCCCCAAAGATGAACCAATGAGGCTTTATTGTTTCAGGAAATAATATATCAGTGATAAAGATGATTGAAAGAAATGCCTTAGGCTATTAGGATGAGATTTCGCAATACACTTACGGCCTGGCCTTATGGAAGGGGCACCTGCAACTATTATAGTGTTGCAGGTGGTCCAATGCAACAGCAAACCTTAGGGGATAGCAAAAACCAGAATCTTTCCCTGAAAAATAGGAGTAGCGGCTGCTTAGAGGAAATATAGGGATTTATAGCAAGAAAATATTTAAACTGCAGAGAATAATTTGTCACTAAAAACTCACTTTACAACAAATTATTTTAACTGCAGAGAATAATTTGTCACTAAAAACTCACTTTACAACAAATTATTATTTTTTTAAATATCTTTCTATTATGTTTCATCATCCAAGCCTCCTAAATTTTCTCTGCAGTTGTAATGTTATCACATTTAAAAATCCACTGGACCATTTCACTGCAAATATGCTCTGGAATAATCTCAGTGGCACCTACTGATTTTTTTGCAATGGGGCAGAATGGCACCTACAAAAAACTCACTTTACAATAAATCATTTTTTTTAAAAATATCTTTCTATTATGTTTCATCATCCAAGCCTCCTAAATTTACTCCGCAGTTGTAATGTTATCACATTTTAAAATCCACTGGACCATTTCACTGCAGATATGATCCGGAATAATCTCAGTAGCACCTACTGATTTTCTTGCAATGGAGCAGCATGGGACCAAGCCATTAGGTTAGCGAACAATGTTAACTTGTGGAAAGCAAATGTTGCTTTGCAGTCTGAGGTTCTCTTCTATGCAGGGTTTCTGCTTGTATCCTCCTAAATTTTGACACTAGTTTTTGTGTGGCAGAGATGTCATCTCAGTAATTGGTTTGTGAGGCCACTTTGTTGGGAAATCAGGGCAAAATTCCTGCTTAGTTTAAAGCATTAAGTGTAGAGAGGTACTCTCTCGTGACATGCCTATTTGTTTGCATGAAGTGAAAAATGCTAGCTTCTGTATTGTCAAAGGCATTTCATCATTTATCTGATTTGCGATTCATATGAGTGGAGAAAGTGAAAGGTTATTATATTTTCATTAATATCTTCAATTTTTTTTAAAGAGTGAATCATTTTTTTGAATTTTAGGAGAGACTTTAAAATTCTGTTTGAAATCAAAGCTTTCTAACCTAGTGGTCCCATGGAAGGAGAAAATTGGATTTATCTAGTAGATGCTTCTGAGAGAATTTAGGAGATTTTAGTTGAAAGTTGGTTCTATGCACCTTTGAATTTTGAATTTTCTTTCTTTTCCGTGCAAAACATCAGGAAGTGTTTCCAAAACCATAGCAATAAAGTTTCCAAGCAGATGAGGGAAAGTTCCAGGCCCTCCTTTTTGACATCTGCATAAAATTTCTTACTAAAAAATAGCTGCTCCTGGTTTTCTTCTAAGGACTCAGTTTTTTCCTGCAGCTCCATGCAACAGCATTCATGGGACCCTCTAAAGAATGAAGTTAGCTGCAGTAGACCCCTGCATAGGACCCTCTGAAGAATGAATGTAGCAGCAGCAGCCCCCTGCAGGGACCCCTACTTCTGAAGTTTTATTGGATAATATTCTTTTTAGGGGCTCGTTTCATACTAGTACCATTAACTGAACTCTTGAGGTAGGGCATGCTCTCTTATGGCATGCAAAGTTAAATTAATGGGGTCTTTATTGTTCCAGGATCTAGCTTTGGGTTCCTAGAAGGAATTCAGATAAATCCCTTGAATTACTAGGGCATGAGGTCTTCAATTTTCCAAGGCTGGTGCATGGGAGAAGAAAATCTGGTAATGTCGTTTGACTACATGGACACTTGTTGTTGGAGATGAAGTTTGTGGAATGTCAAGCTTTTGATATTCACCCACTGTTCTGTAAGATTCATGTTCTCAATCCTTTCAAACACCTTAACTAGAACTTGAAGTATTATTATAAATTATGAAGAAAGCCAAAGTAAATCTCATAGATTCTGTCATTGTGGATGCATGGGTAATCTAATAAAGCAGTCTATTTTACAATAGCCAAAATCACATTAAATTTCTGAACTAATGGATGATAGCTGAAATAAAAGAGGAATTTACCATGTCAAGAATGATAGTTTGGGACAGATAGAAATACAATACAGGAGTGTTTATTCCATGGCTTGAAACGATATATTAGTTGTAGGAATTAAGTAGGGATGTATTGGTTTCACTTTGACGGGAACTACTGTAAAGAGAAATTATGTATTCCCGTCAGCTTTCAGTAAGCCATAGACATCAAACACCACATAGAGAATATGTGTACACTAGAGTTCTTGTTCTGGTGCAGTTGATAATATGAGAATAATGTCTGCAAGAAAGCCAGGACGAGCAGAGTGCATGCTCCCACGACTCATGCCGCTCGCCATGGCTTTGAGAAATGTTCCTGTAAAAACTCACCTAATAAAACTCCGTACCTGCTTCTGTAATAATCATTGACATCCTTGATAGTCTGTTCAATAGGTTCATATGCGCTCCTCCATATTGATGTGCTGATGCCATTCCACAGATTGCTTACCTCTTTATCACTTCCTAAACTACTATAGATGATGCCATATTTCTTCAGGCCTGCAACATCATTAGGAGTGTTGATCAGTCTGTTCATCAGATCTGCATAGCAAGTAAACACTCTGGTTTTCCCCTTTATGAATGCTTCCACTGCCACCATATTTCTCAAGAAAACATCTGCTCTGTAATCATCTCTATACAAGGCAGGAACAATGTATAACTGGCTTTATCAAACCTTATTTCTTCAGATGCCCATGTGAAAGGAGTGAATTTCACCCCTCTTGTGTAATGCTGTGGCCGAAGGGAGATTTTTGTCAGCTATCTTATATTATTTTGGAGACAAAAACACCCTAATTCTTGATAATATCTGGTGGAGAAATGGAAAATTGGTAAACCTAAGCCCAATCCCATTAGGATCATCTTTAACAGGGACATTAATCTGACCATCATCTTTCTTTGGGATGACAAAATTGTGAAGGCATTGCAATATATGCCTTTCATCCAGGAAATTAGCATATTGTGCTAGTGTAACAGAATGATAAAGAATCTCTCACATGTATGAAAGGAGAGAACTTTGTACAGGCACTTGAAATTGTCACTTTAAGCCTGTCCAATGGTTGCCTTTCTTAGCCCGTCTGCCATGCCAAGATTTTTTTGAAAATGAAAATTGGGACTCGGTTCTCCAGCTTAAATATATCAGGCTGACGTGGGAAGAACAAATGGCTCTGCCTTTCTGGATGAAAAATAGCCTCTTATGTTTTTAAAATAAGGATTTGCCTACTGAAGTCTAGGGTTTTCGCATTGGCCATAACAGCCAATAAACTCTAGAATAAATACACATGGCGAGCCATCATCCAACCTAATACTTCATCTCCACGATCAATGCGATCGTTGTGGCTGTTCTTAATCTCCTCTGCCATATTAATTCTCTCTTTAACCAAAGCATCAAAAGGCCCCCGCTTTGCATTTTTTTCAACCGTGAGTAAGCCTAGATATATATCTTTTGGATTTATGCAGTTCAAGATTATGGTGAAGTCCAAGAGAAACTACCTGTGGCAAGTAGTTTCTGGCCTTTCGATACGCTGGGCCTCTGGTATGGTAGAGATGTATGGATGCACATGAGATTCTATGCCTTCTTCTTCTCCATTCTTGTGTGTGTTTTTAATTTGTTCCAGCCATTGAGAAGCCCCTATTTTAGGAACGGGTATTTTTCTTAAAGGAAGGGGATTCAGCACCTTCATCTTTGTGGGTGTATGCAAAATACTTGAATTTTATAGCTTCATCTTTTGGAGAGGTTGCAGTCTTTTCACTTCGCCGACGTTAGAATGGATTTTACCCTTGCTGTTGGATTGATTTTAATGCGATTTGACCTGCCCTGAACACACCATTTTTGTATATTGAGACGATGATCACAATGTATTCGGAACTTTATTTTCATTGAACATGAATTTGAACTCAATCTATTATTTTTATATATTAATTTATACGTGTATATTTATACAAATTAATTGAAAAGAGAGAACTGAAAGCTCGTATATATATATTTTTTTAAATTAAAATGATAAAAATAAAATCATATCATTAAAATTTAATATTATTTTTTATTCAAATTTTATTTATTCGCAAATTTAAGTTAAAATTGAATTCAAATTCAAATTCAAATATAATGATTTAGGTCTTAACCATAAGCAAATCATCATAATGTATATGGAATTTTATTTTTGTTGAACATAAATTTTATCTATTATTTTTATATAAAAAGTTTTATCATGTTTTTTATTATTTTATAAATATGTAATATATACAAATTAATTGAAAAATATTGAGAGTTCCAATATATATATATATATTTTTAATAAATTGGAATAATAAAAGTAAAATTTTATTATTAAAACTAGTATTTATTTTTTTTCAAAATTTATTCATTGACAAGTTTACCTACAATTAAATTTGGGTAAATTATTCTATAGTAAAAAAAAAAAAACACAAGATATAAAATTAAATTTAAGTAAATTATTCTACAATAATAAAAATGACAAGATATTGAATATTAATAATTAGTGATGTAGGGTAATTGTTTCTGTTGACGCTGGAGATTGCACTCGGGGCAAGGAGGCCTAGCTCCTGCCTTCTCCTCGCAACATGGAAACTCTCCTCTCGCCTGTGGGACCGGCGAAGCTGGAGGAGAGAGTCTCTAGATAAGGGCTAGCTCCCTTTGATGCATCGTGTTTTTTCCATCAAGTGCTAACATACACATATATATATATATATATATATATATATATATATATATATATATATATATATATATATATATATATATAAAATGGGGGGGGATGAAAAGAGAGAGAATGTAGGAAAAACAAGCCTACTATAAAAGAGGTGATGCACCAAAAAAACAAGGGTCGGCCTTCACACATCCACTCTCAGAACCAGACAAATACAGACACACTACACATTTGGTAGAAAAGACCAAGCTGCAAAAGACCGGCAGGGAGGCTTTCATGAAAACACAGGAGACAGAAAATCACTGAGGTGCTGTGAAATGCACACTGTAAGTAACTCTTTCTGTTCTGGTCTTCTCAAATGTCAACGCTTCTCTTTTCAGCTGCAGAAATGGCGCCTTGTAGATGACAGGTCTGCTGGTATTAAACCTATGAGAGCATCAAGAAACGATGACTGGACACAGACAAACATTCAATGCATACTCTGAAACATCTATCCAAATGGAGGTAAAAAATTGCAATTTATTTGATTCAGGTGAAATTTTGCCAGGGCTGCGCCTTTGCAAAAGTGGAAGAACCGATCATTCTCAAAAATGAGAAGTTACAATATATAGAAGAAAAGAGAAAGAAACTTGGCGCTTTTTTTGATAAGTTGCCCTGTCGCGTCCCATTTGAAAGAGGAAACACTGTTGTGTTGTCATCGTCCTAGAAGAAGCCTGCTGGAACCATGTTGTATAATCGCCAAATTTGACTTTGGTGTTCGAGCTTTAATGTGGAAGCGTGGATCGCGCCTCTTTTCTGCCAACAAACTGAAATTTGTCCCCTTTTCAAAGCACGGGTCATGTTGCTTGCTGTTTGCGCCATTTGGGGACTATCAGGCAATAAATCCCCTACACTTTGCCACTTGGGCTGCCTTGTCACTTCTACGCCATGTCATGCTCCTTGTCTGTCACTTTGTTTTGTCTTCTTCTGCATCCTTGTCTTTTCTGGCTTATTCGGCCCCTGGGGCAAACTTTCTGGCGGGTCGCTGCGTTTTGAGCCCCTTTTCATGGCTATCACTTCTCATTTGAAAAACAAACGGTTATTCTATTTCGTTAAAATTGACGCTTCTGCAGCCGTCATGCTTTTAAACATTAACGGACATTTCATTCTATTAAATTTGACGGCCACTGCGACGTCATCGGGCCCATGTGGCATCATATCGGATCCCTTATCGGCCTTCGCATTTGTAGCGGCCCGAATCCTTTGAAATATTTGAAGTGTCCACCCGCCCTCCAAAGGGCACTTTGACTTTGACTGTGCCTTCGGCCAAGGGCAGCCCCTTGAACCAAACCGTTGAACTTAGCATTGAACTTTCCATTGAACCCGGACCGTCCTTGAACCAAGCGATGAACTGAGATGAACCAGGCTGAACCAATGAACCAGGTTTGAACTGAGCATGAACTTGAAGATGAGCTCGCCCCTGAAAGTGACTGGCTTCGAAAAGCCACAGAAGAAGTTGACCACAATTTTGCCAGGGGGCAAAATTTGGTCAACAGATTGGCAACTCACAAGGAAAGCATGCCTGCTATGCTTAGAACCTGGTTGCCTTAAAATCCATTGGGCGCAGAGTCAGGTGCAGCCATGAAATAATTAACAATAGCCCGAAAGATCGAGAATCAAACATGAAGCCTTACCCCACACGCAAAGGGAAACACACAAGGCTAAAAAACACTACCTGTGCAACTGCACTTAGGGAAAGCAGGAAAAGAAACTGAAAACAAACTACTATATACAGCTAACTAGGGATGTTCGCCTCCCTCCTGGATCGAAGGGAAATTTTCTTAAGTCTCCTTCCTGGCGAGAAGACTTATGGTGCCAGGCAAGTAGCTGAATGAAGAAGAGAGTTGGTGACTTGCTCTTCTTGCCTGTCACCTGCATTCGCTGGAATTCGAGTGGATCAAAATCGAACATGCCTCCGACATATATGTAATATGTTTGTCCTTGGAAGCCTGTTGAATGTTGGTTCTTGAAATTGGTGCTCTTCACCAAGAAATCAGTGGCTGCTGGTTCATCACCATAAGCCCTTTGATCTGCACATTCCTTCTGCATTGTATCATGGTATGACTTGTTTCCTTTTTCTTCGTTGGAGATCCTGTCAAACTCATCCTCTGCTCTTTCGAGGCCTTTCTCAAGGAAGACAGACCTCTCCTTTTCCTCCTCAAAGATCAGGATCTCTAGATGTTCAAAGATATTCTCCTGATCCTCCTCCAACTTAGGCTCCTCAGCATAGTCGTCCTCATCATCAAAACAGCAAGGAAGTTCATCGAACAAGGGGGAAGAGAGCTCACCATGCATTTGTTCCTCTTCGAATTGCTGGAACATCTGCATATATGCAAGACCTGCATCTTCTCCACTGTTGATGGTGACTTCACAAGGAGCATCAATGATGATTTCTTCTTCGTCGTCGCTCGTGACAGCCTCTTGAAAGACTACAGATTGGATTTTCAGCTCCTCACTCGCATCCTGCAGAATAGGTTCTTCCTTGAGAAGGGGTGAAGTGGAAAAAACATGTGGAAGAGGAGGTAGTCTTTGAGCTAGAATTGAATGATTCTCCTCCTTCCACTTGGTCAACACTTCATTAGTATCAGGTATGGCCTGATATGTCTCTTGGAGGTGTGTGGACGGGCTGGGTTCAGACAGGTCCACCACACGTTGGCTGAGGAATCTCATTCTGGATTCCAACTCTGTAATTCTTCTGGCTATATCCTCTTGGAAGAGTCTTTCTTGGAGATCATAGGAATCATGGGTAGGAGCAGCTTCATCTTCTTCAAGGTTTTGAACAAAACCTTTCTTTTCCTCTTTCCTGCCCCGTGATTCCACTATTTCCTCCCAAGTCAGGAATGTAACATTAGGGTGAAAGATCTTGGGATTGGAAGTTTCTCTTCTGGTTGAAGGGTGACTAGGAGGGCTGCTTGAGGGGACGCCATAAAGAGGCCGAGTCTGATCAAAACTATAGGAAAGACAACAAGGTCCATGATTTTGTGCAAAAGAATTATACATATAAAAGAAATGATTTCTGAATGACACCAGGCTGCTTAACCAGCTGATTCAACTCGGATTCGCCATTGGTGTTGATGCAAAAGCCTCCAAAGGCTGGTCGGTTGAAGAACACACCAAAAATTCTTCAACTTTTTGGACAAAACCTGTCCCAGTTGGTCCCACCGGGCGTGCCAGAACTGTTGATGCTGGAGATTGCACCCGGGGCAAGGAGGCCTAGCTCTTGCCTTCTCCTCGCAACATGGAAACTCTCCTCTCGCTTGTGGGACTAGCGAAGCTAGAGGAGAGAGTCTCTAGATAAGGGCTAGCTCCCTTTGATGCATCGTGTTGTTTCCAGCAAGTGCAAAACACATATATATAAATGTAAAGGGGGGGATGAAAAGAGAGAGATTGCAGGAAAAACAAACCTACTCTAAAGAGGTGATGCACCAAAAAAATAAGGGTCGACCTTCACACATCCACTCTCAGAACCAGACAAATACAGACATACGCTACACATTTGATAGAAAAGACCAGGTTGCAAAAGACCGACAGGGAGGCTTTCATGAAAACACAAGAGACAAAAAATCACTGAGGTGCTGTGAAATGCACACTGTAAGTAACTCTTTCTGTTCTGGTCTTCTCAAATGTCAGCTCTTCTCCTTTCAGCTACAGAAATGGCGCCTTGTAGATGACAGGTCTACTGGTGTTAAACATGTGAGAGCATCAAGAAACGATGACTGGACACAGACAAACATTCAATGCATACTCTGAAACATCTATCCAAATGGAGGTAAAAAACTGCATTTTATTTGATTCAGGTGAAATTTTGCCAGGGCTGCGCCTTTGCAAAATTGGAAGAACCGATCCTTCTCAAAAATGAGAAGTTGCAATATATAGAAGAAAAGATAAAGAAACTTGGCGCTTTTTTTGACAAGTTGGCCTGTCGCGTCCCATTTGAAAGAGGAAACACTGTTGTGTTGTCATCGTCCTAGAAGAAACCTATTGGAACCATGCTGTATAATCGCCAAATTTGACTTTGGCATTCGAGCTTTAATGTGGAAGCGTGGATCGCGCCTCTTTTCTGCCAACAAACTGAAATTTGTCCCCTTTTCAAAGCACGGGTCATGTTGCTTGCTGTTTGCGTCATTTGGGGACTATCAGGGAATAAATCCCCTACACTTTGCCACTTGGGCTGCCTTGTCACTTCTGCACCATGTCATTCTCCTTGTCTGTCACTTTGTTTTGTCTTCTTCTGCATCCTTGTCTTTTCTGGCTTATTCGGCCCCTGGGGCAAACTTTATGGCGGGTCGCTGCGTTTTGAGCCCCTTTCCATGGCTATCACTTCTCATTTGAAAAACAAACGGTTATTCTATTCCATTAAAATTGACGCTTCTGCGGCCGTCATGCTTTTAAACATTAACGGACATTTCATTCTATTAAATTTGACGGCCACTACGACGTCATCGGGCCCATGTGGCATCATATCGGATCCCTTGTCTGCCTTAGCATTTGTAGTGGCCCAAATCCTTTGAAATATTTGAAGTGTCCGCCCGCCCTCCAAAGGGCACTTTGACTTTGACTGTGCCTTCGGCCAAGGGCAGCCCCTTGAACCAAACCGTTGAACTTAGCATTGAATTTTTCGTTGAACCCGGACCGTCCTTGAACCAAGCGATGAACTGAGATGAACCAGGCTGAACCAATGAACCAGGCTTGAACTGAGCATGAACTTGAAGATGAGCTCGCAACCCGAAAGTGATTGGGTTCGAAAACCCATATAAGAAGTTGACCACAATTTTGCCAGGGGGCAAAAATTGGTCAACAGTTTCAAAATCATAAATAATAGAAATTTTTAATCAAATGATTTGACAAATTTAATAGAAGGTTTAGAAATAAATAATTGAATTCATATTAAAAATAAAGGTGATGTCCATTATAAAATGATAAATCTTATTTATTATACAAATTCATTAATTAAATGATATATACATTGCTAAATTATATATAAAACAAATTTAATATAAATAAAAAACAACTATAAAGGAAATCAATAACTCCAAATTAATAAAAGAATGTACAAAGTAAACCATATGGGACAAATGCATCTTTTTATGCAATCTATGTTATTGTTGGCATGCTTTTTTAATATAAAAGATTAATTTAATGATTTTTTAATGTTTTATTTTGAAAATATGAATTTGAATTAAAATTGAAATAAAAATAATAAAATATATATTTTTGATAATGTAATATTACTATTCATTCATGATGCTCTTATATAAGTTATATATGTTTCTAGAACATTGCTTAGTTATTTACAACTTAAATTGTTGAACATCAAATTCCAACATTGATGGTGATTTATATACTTGTGTAAAGGGATGGATATGAACACTTCCACATCATAAGCATGGCTATGATCATTATTATATTGTAGAGGCTTGTAACTTGTGAAAGGGAGTGTATTAATAAAGGTTGAAGTATATAGATATAATCATAACATGGATGGTGTGTTATGATGGTTGTAACTTGTGAAAAGGGATAATATTAATATAAATTAAAGTGGATGGATAATATTGGTATTATATTATTGAGGTTTATAATTTGTAATTGGAGAAGGTGTTAATAAAAGTTTAAATAAATTTACTTATGAAAATTTGAATAAATTAATTTATTATATTTTTTAATAATGAGTTGTATTTTTAGATTAGATTATTTTTTCTTTTTAATATAATTTTATTTGTAAAATTTGTTATTGTAATCTTACAAATATATATCCTCTCAAATTAAACATCATAAATCATGTAAAATGAAATAATGTTCAAGTAATCGCTCAATCAAATATATATATATAGAGAGAGAGAGAGATAAAGGTGTCTTAGCTCTTTAGAATGTTATCACAAGGAATTGGAGTTGTTTCTTGACTAACTGCCTTATTTTGAACATGTTCGTATTAATTTGAAACTCCTTGACTTGTTGTCAATCAGATTTAGATATTTAATTGTGGCAATATTAGGGTTGTACAAATAGCCAACAATGTATAGAAAGTCTTGGTCAAATGTCAGGTTGTATCATTTTTTTGTGCTTGCTTGTTTACAGTCATCTCTTCTCTTAATTGTGTGCCTTGAATTTTGATCCTCTAAAATGAGTTAATCCTAAAATATTGAAATGAATAAGGATAAATATTTAAAGCTTCAACAATCCATATAATAACAACAATCTTTTTTGGAGATACTGTGTCAAGTTTAGATGATCAATGCATTTCGGATCAACCCTTGTGATCCTTCATCAGGAAATGCGTCGATCATCTAAACTTGACACAGTATCTGCAAAAAAGATTGTTGATATGAATAAGGATTTTGGTTTAGGCGTCAACTTTAGGATTACCCTGACACTTGTAATTTTTAAAACCACTTAAGTAATACAAAGAAATTGCAAGTTGATAAACAATAATCCATAATAGAAATAGTGCCTACAAAGTGCTCCAACAGTGTTTTTGATAGAATGCTTGATAAGTACATTATACTTGATCAAATGACCCTAAACATCTGTCTATTTATACATTATTAGAATTCAATTGTTGGTGAAATTGGCGCACATGATCAACCCGACGGCTAGAAATCGGAAACATGAAAAAGATGCACGAACCCTCTTGATTTAAAAGGTGACATGATAAAAACACACCACAATCGTATGAACCATATTTATAGGTGCCAAGATTGTACAAACGATCTTGACAAGCCCAAGGTCTATATAGACGTCCCTGGCATGAGATATGTTAAACCTATTACAAAGGTGAGGGTTTGCATTGGGATTCACGAAAGGTTTAATGCCAAACTTGGACCAATCACTCATACATAGAAAAATGTACATAACGTATATGAAATAAATGTTAAAGTGGCATATTTTAGTGTTTACAGTTTCCCCTACTTGAGGTGCATGCGTAATTACATGCTTTAACTACAAAGCAAGTGACATGAGTACACACTTCAAAGTAGGACATATAAGGAGCACTAGAATGCCGAATATTGAAACTTGCAAAATCACACTTACTTTTTTGCATTTTTGCATAAGTGTGGGCGATTGAAAAAATTAAATGTAGAACACAAATTAAGATAACTTATGTGCCTACAATATGTAGTGGTAGTCCTTTGGGTCTGTTGTAACATTGAAGGAGGTAAGAGGATGGAATAAAGTTGAAACCTTGTACGTCATTAAGACCCTCAATTCCAAACCAATAAATATATATGATGAGTCACATGCCCTTATGCCTTTGATATGCAACAAAAGTCCTTTTGGTCTTTCATGTTGTTGAAGAAAGTATGTTTTTTTTTTTTTTTACATAGTGAATAGTATATACCCCATTTCAAAAAAGAAATTATATATAACATTAAAACATAGCAATCATATAATCAAATGGTATGGAAAGATATAACATTGTTTTTCATTAGAATTTAAAAAATAACACGGTAAAATCATGGAGTTCTAAAACAAAGTCAGTTAATTACAGCTATACAACAAGAGTTTCAAAACAATTTATTAAAAAACATTGACAAGTGTGAACATCAAACGTAGGCTGCAACAACATAGGTAGGTTGGTGCAGATTGTCTTTAGAAGGAAGAACATTCCAGGAAGAGGGCTCTCTCAAAGGTGGCTCTAAAGCCACCTAACCATCTTAAACATTATCTAGAGAAGCCAAAGGCACAATAATGCCTTACCTAAATGGGAGAGGCACCACCATACCAATTTGTTCACTATCTTGTACTAAAGAGGACCAACGAGACGATCCAATAGAAGCTTTGCCATGTCACGGAGGGCTCTATCCCTTAATGATGAGGGGAAGGAGAAATGGCTATAACATTTAACAAACTTGCACAAAAATATATTTTGCCACATATTAATTAAATATATATGCAATCATTCCAGCATGTAATATACCAATCTTAGACAAATATCTCATTATATATGTCATAACAATGAGTCGTATGATACATAAAGATATGGCAATAAAGAATCTCAAGCAAATGAATGAGAGATGAAATAATAGAGAACTCTACCATGCCAAGAATGATTGTTTGGGACAGAAACACATTAAACGGTTCACTCTACAACTTGAAATGATATCTTACATAAAGTAGAATTAAATAGAGATGTATTATTCCATTCACCTTTTTAAAGCCACATTGTAAAGACATTCGATATATACCTTTCATCAAGGGTATTATCATATTTTGTTAGTGTATTGGAATGATAAAAATCTCTCACATGTATGAAAGGAGAGAACTTTTTACAAGGACTTGAAATTTGTCATTTTAAGCTTGCGCAATGCTTGCATTTATGACCCTGTTTGCCATGCCAAAACATTTTTATAAAATTAAAAGTGGGATTTGGTTCCCCGCTTAAATATATTTCTTTGTAGTGGGAAGAACAAAGAGTTCTTTTAAAGTCTTATGTTGGAGATTATTGTCTCTCTAGTCTAGATAGAGCGGTTTCATGCATTATTATAAGTTTAAAAATTGTTTATAAAATATCTGTATTTTAAAAGAGTAATTATTTAGAAAGATTTTTTTAAAAAATAAGAAATAATTGAAAGCTAAACATTTACATAGTTGCCAACTATATATTTAAATCTTTTTTTTTTTTTAATTTTCAATTTTTAAAAAATAAAATACAATTTTGTTTTAGTAAAATACAACTATTTTTTCTTAAAGAATGTATCACCTAAAATTTAAAGAATCATGAAATCATTAATTAAAAAGAATTTTTACAATTTCTCAACAATACCCATTAAAATAACTAACCAACCTTCAACATAAAACCCTTAATTCTTTAATTGAAATATATTTCCTTCAAGCAAAAATTACATAAAATCTTTATTTTTTAGATGATAAACAATTTTTATATTTTAAAAATAAAAATTTCCTTAATAAAATGTGGGGCTTTCACATTAGTCATAACAACCAATAAATTCTACAATAATAATAATAAGCATCTTTGGCAAGAACCAAAGCCTTGTAGTTGTGATCATTGTAGTTGTTCTTAATCTTCCTTCCCACACAAATTCTCTCTTTAACCATAGCCTAAAAAAAATCCTTGCTTTGCTCTTTTTTTTACTTGGATGGTGTTGTTTTAATAATTAATTAGTATATAAATAATTTTAAATAATATAAATAACTATAACATAATTATTATTGAATATAAAAAGTTGAAATCATTTTATTTTTAATATATAAAATAAATAAATATTAAATTTTATTAATAAATAATTCAATCATAAATAAACCATCAATATATATATAATATTTTAAATAAAAATTATAATACCCTTTGAAAAGGGACTAATAATTAAATTTAAATTGAATGAAAAGTTTTTAACTTGTATGGAAACTTCCACTTATCAAGTTTCCACGATTTGATGGGTATGAGTGCACATGTTATGTGCTTCACTAGACTAAGATGGAGGGCTGAAATGAAAGAGGAATCTACCCTATCAAAAATAACTGTTTGGTAAATGACAATTATAATAAAATATCTATACTAATTAAATAATATATTTAATTATATATAATTTAAAATTAAAAAAAAACACTTACTAATTTAGTAAGGAGAATAGAAATTCAACACAGGTTCAACTTACAAAATAAATCATATTAACCATGTTGCTATCGAATATACATTATTGGTGTTGTACATGTTTTGTTTGACACACAGTAAAAAATATATTTGTACAGTGGCTGTCATATTTTTTTTTGGTCCATAAAAAATTTAATAGGGATCAATTTTTATTGTTAATAAACCCTGACACATGAAAAGAGATGAAACCAGAATCATCATATATTTACAAATAAATTAGTGAGGCCACTTTATAGATCAAGGCGAAATTCCTACCTAGTTTAAAGCATGAGCTCTGGAGAGGCACTCATACACAAATGCATACTGGTTTGCATGAAGCGAAAAACTTTAATCTTCATATTGTCAAAGGCATTTCATTATTTATCTGATTTGGAAGTCATATAGGCAGAGAAAGAGAAAGGTTAAGATTATATTTTCATTGACATCTTCAAATTTTGAGTGCAACTTTTGTTTTAGTTAAAATTTCTGTTTAAAATCAAAGTTTGAGAAAAAATTGAATTAATCTTATTTTAATTTAATAAGATGCTTCTGAAAGAATTTAAGAGATTATAACCTGAAAGTTGGTCCTACGCAATTCTGATTTACTTTATTTTCCTTGTGAAACACCAGGGAGTGTTTCCAAAAATATAGCAATAAAGTTTTTAACATTTACATAAAATTGCCTACTGAACATAACGGCTCCTATTTTTCTGCTAAAGATTAAGTTTTTTCCTGCAGCTCTAATCTAGCAGCATCTATGGGACCCTCTGAATAATGAATAACTTAACTCTTGAGGTAGGGCATGCTCTCTCATGGCATGCAAAGTAAAACTAAAGGGGACTTTTATGGTTCCAGGATCTAACTTTAAATACTATCACATGAGATCTTCAATACTCCAAGACTGGTGCATGGGAGAAAAAAATCTGGTAATGTCATTTGACAACATGGACACTATTCTTGTTGTAGGAGATGAAGTTTGTGGGATGCAGAGCTGTGGAATCCCTTTAAACACCTTAACAAGAAGTCTAATAAAGCAGTCTCTTAATCTAATAAAGCAGTCTCTTTTACCATAGCTATATTTACATTGGATGAAAAACAGCTTCTATGTTCCGCAAATAAGGATTTGATTGGTGAAGCCTAGGACTTTCGCATTGGCCATAAGAGCCAATAAACTCCAGAATAAATACAGCATCTCGAGCCATCATCCACCCCAATACTTCATCCCCACAGTGTATATGATCATTGTAGCTGTTTTTAATCTCCCCTGCCATATTAGTTATCTCCTTAACTAAAGCCTCAAAAGGCCCCTGATTCGCTCTTTTTTCAAGTTGGACAGTAAGCCGAGATTTATATCTTTCAGATTCGTACAGTTCAAGTTTAAGATGATGGTAAGGTCCAAGAGAGACTACCTGTGGCAAGTATGCTTCTGGCCTTTCGGTACGCAGGGGCTCGGGTATGGTGAAGATGTATGGATGCACATGAGATTCTATCCCTTCTTCTTCTCCACAGTTTTGTGTGTTTTTAACTTGTTCCAGCCATTGAGAAGCGCCTACCTTAGGAACAGCCATTTTTTTTTAATTTCCAAATTCCAGAAGTTGGAAATGGGAAGGGAATTCAGACCCTTGGTAAGGTCTCCACCGCCTTTTACAGCCCTGTATCTAGTGGATAGTTATATGGTAGTGCAAGGAATATTTTTATAACTTGGCCAGCATACCAAATCAAAGTTTGATGAGAATACACCATTTTTGTCTATTGACTGACTGACAAAAATGGTGGATTTTAGTACGTAATTTTCTATATTATGTTATTTCGCTTTTAAGTATAAAAGATTGTTTAGAAGGAAAAATCTGTTCTCGAAAGTTGTACGTCAACATTTTTGGTAACGTGTCAGTTTTAAGAGAGATTTTTGGTTCCTTGAGATTGAAGGGACTAATAATTGGGAATAAATGACTCAACAATAATTTTCAAATGAATATATTATTATATCATTGGTTTGTAATTTTAATATATAAATTTTGAAGTGTAATATATGTCATTAATATGAAATGATGTGTTATGTTAGAAGATACTTGATTCATTAATGTGGAATCCAACATCATTTCCAAATAATTCAATAGGGTTTTTATGACGCGTATGTGCTATCAAATTCTATACACGGTGTCTCACATGTTGTAGGGATAAGTATCAAAAATAGATATGCAACGTCAAATTCTATGTTTAGTTCTAGAAGAATAATTATTACTTCAGAAGCATATTCATTGTGATGTATTGAAAAAAGATTCTTCTAACCTCTGCATTGATTTCCATCACATGTAGGGCTATTGTAAATATTCTTTAGTTGTTTAAAAAAAATCTAAATGTTTAAACAATGACACTTAGTATTAGGTATTATTCAAACAATGTTGAATCAATAAATATAAATATAAATGTACAAATATTTAGTGTTTGAGTTGCACGTGTCTTCAACTGTACACTTTCCCCTCCATTAAAATTGACAAGGAGGATTAGCAAAAACAATAATGGGTATGCACAAGTGAAACGAAAGTAGAAGAATCCGTCATATTAAAACCAATGAACAAGAACACGCTCGATGTTTAAGCTTAACCTCTAGTGGGTATGCACTTTTATTAAAAATAAGGTCAAAGTGGGATAATTTTTGGGACATAAGTGCATGGCACATGTTGCATGGATCCCTCCAAAACTATGTTCTTTTGATGGCAATGGCTTCGACTTTCCATTCACATTGAAATTATTTAAAACAAATAAGGTCAACTTTACTTATGTACATTCAAATGAAGAAAGAAAATGTTACCAAAGCTTTTGCTACTTTCAAAGTTGTTTTCTTTCTATTCTCCTTGAACATACAAGAGCCATTCTCCCAGTGGCTTTCTTTCTATTTTCCTTGAACATACAAGAGCCTTTCCCCTTTTGAAGTTGATGTTAGGGGAAAGGTTCTAGTAGTGGTGCACTCTAATTTTGAATAGGAAATTAAGGTGCCATAATATTACACTAGACTCTGAAATTTTTATTTGTTTTAATATATCGTCTTAACTATTTATAAATAAGGTTTTAAGGTCTAACTCATTATACATTTTACAATATAACCGATTTTATCATGAGATATTATAAAATACATGTTTTAAACTTGTGACCAAAACTTAACGTTTAGAGTACAAATAATTGTATATTAGAATATCAATACTTGAGTCTTACTTGTTAAGATGTGATTGGTTACTTTTAATTTTATAGAGTAAATGTTGAACAAGTATTAGATACTACATACGCCACTATTAGTGTACTTTAATAGTTATACATACCAATATGTTCCATCAATAGAACATACCTGAACAAAAACCCTATTTCACCATTGGTAGGTGTATCACTACTATAAAACCTTTTCTCTATGTCAACACAATAATTTTGTACCATATTTCATCATTCCTCAATTAATCTCTCCATATTCGTAAACTTGACATACGAAATAATATTTATATTATTAAACTAAGAAATGGTAAAACAAAAGCTCTAAAAAAAACATTCAAAATTTTCAAATATTGCGTTGTCTTCATCTCCCCTGACAATATCATTCATGCTAATAAATATTATTAAGCCAAAGGCTTATACGGTGGGGCGAAGCCTCTGGGTCATCTCACAAGAGAAAAAAAAAAGGAGAATATTCAGTTAATACGAGATAAAAAAAGGAGAATATTCGGTTAACAATGAGTAGGTAGAAGTTTGAGATGGTTCTTTGACAGCGGGTAAGCAAAGTGGATTTATATTTTACGTAATTAAACAATTTTATGCTTTCAGTGTTGGCAGGTCAACTGATTCTTCTTAATCTTATAATGTTTCCTTGATAGTTAAAAAATTGTCGAGTGAACGTACACTACTACAGTGTTTAGAATTTTGATTTGTTTGCACAATTTATTTGTGACATAATTATTCGAAAAACAAATATATATTTGGAATCTTTTGCCACACAGTAAAGCCAAGCATCCATTGCCTACAGTGAATGGAAGATATGATTGATTAAGCTAAAACGAAAACATATCAAATACAAAGATCATCCTTCTCGAAACCCCCCTGAGTCGTTAAGTTAAAGAATCACATTTGTTTGGAGACGTTTAAGAATCACATTTGTTAAGTTAAAGAATTTCTTAGCGGCTTCGAAAAGTTTTTATGTTGTTTTTTTAATTTTTTTTCAAACCGGGAATAGCGGAATTTAGGGTTTTTTTTTTTTTTTTTGGTATCTTTACTTTGACAATTTAATTAAATTTAATAATAAATATTTTTGTAAAAATCAGGGTAAATTTACTTGTCACTATTTTTAAGTATCTGATCTTGAGTTTTCAACAAAAATAATTGGTGAAGTTTTCTAAGTTAAATGTCAAGAAGTATTATGTATATTTAATTTGTGTAAACTTAGGGTTTTAATAAAATAAAAAAGTTAAAAGCTAATAATTATATAGAAATTGGTATTCATATTTCGTCCTCGTCATATTAAGTTAGGATTTTTATTACTAAAAGTTCAAAATATCATTTTTATTTTTTTTTCTTATTTTTATTAATATTATGTATTTAGATATATAAGATTTATAAATTAAATATAGTCAGTACAACAAATGGGGGTATTTTGAGATAATATTAGAGAAAATACTTCAACAAATCATATCAAATTGAGGCAAAAAAAGTTGTATATTGTCTCTAATATTGTTTCAAAGCGGGTGTCTCTAATTACTCTCTCTCCAGAGACAAATATAGACACTAGAAATCCGCATGCCGTGATTCTGAATGTCATAGCTCCCTTGGACTACCCTAGGACCCTCTTAGGACCAATATCACCTTCTAACCCCTAATCAACCTAACCAGCAATCAAATTTACTAAACTAGCTTAACCTAGCTTTTTCCCACCTGTTTACCTTCATCATCGACCGTCGACAGTCAGGTTCCACATCTTTAACTAAAAGCATGCAAACTACCCACTTTGTTTTTCTAATTATAACTTGTCTTAATCCTATTGCGAGCTATTGCATGGACGAGTTAATTTTAGAAGGCCCAGATCACGTGTTGTTGCAACTCTCTTGCCTTACCTATAAGAGAGGAGTAAAGAGGTGAGAAGGCATCTGCAAAACATCTATGAATCTGTAATTGTTATCAAGAGCTTTGTGCATCCAGGAGTTTCTTTCTTGCAGGGCAAATCACCATCCAGTAATCATATCAGAGAATCAATGTGCCACCGCCTCTCCAACAAACTTTCAAGCATCGTTACTCTATCGAAATTAAGATAAATTCCACCAATAGATCAACTACCTCAACCATCCACCCAATCAACTTCTAGTAAGGCAAGTACTTGATTCTCAATATTGATCTATTTTGTTTCCATTTCACAATCGACCCAGACTTTACCTATCTCTCAGAATCCATCTTTTGATCTCGTCAATCAACGAGGTTATCAACTCAGATCCTCACATAGTAACCGTCGATGATTGATTCAATCCCCGACGGTCTGTCTAACTACCGACGGTCAACTTGACGACCAACGGTCACCTTAACCGCTAATGGTCAGTCCAACTGTTGATGGTCACTGTGGCAGTCAAAACCAACAAGTCAATTTCACCTACCTACACCCAATCAAACCTGGTTTTTTGTGTTCATATTTGTTCACAGATCCCTTTCTGATTTTCTAAAGCATACCCCAACCCTCTAACACTAGTATTAATTAGTTTATCACTAATTTAATCTTTTTTAGCATCTCTTAGCAAGCATCCTTGCATTCAATTTCATTACCTTTTGATTATTGATGCAAATACCTTCTATTCTATTTATAAATGTAATTGTTTAAAACGTGCAGATTGACAGCCCCTAAGGAAGCCCTTGTTTCTGGGTTATAGCTATCGCAAGGCAATCCACTCAACTATTTATCAAACAAATAAGTTTGTTTTAGTGCTTTCTTATTTGCAAATCTTCTAATTCAACATGTGCACTATCAATTAGGGTTTTTAACCATATCCTACTTAGTATTTTCTTTTCCCTCTTTCTAATAATAAGCAAGAAATTCATTGAAACATTTTGGCATGCCCGGTTGAACCCTTGTGTCTTTATTTAGGTTCTTGTTTGCTTGCATTCTCTCTCTATTCTATGCTCATTAACGAACTCAAAAAGTTTCATTTGGGCTTAAAATCAAGTGCATACATCGATTACTTGAAATTTTAGTTAATCTAATTAACTTAAAAGGCAAAGTAATTTATTATAGCTTAACTCTTTATTGCACACATTAAACTAAACCACTTTCACCAATTGAACATCAAACATACTTGAAACAAGGCTCGACTAGGGTTTCATCACCTAATGGTTACCTTACCCTTTTTTAGTGATCCTACTTGGAGGTCATTACCAGGGGGAGGACCAACTCAGCTCCCTGGATGGGTACAATCTTTGGATATCAATATATATTGGCTAAGCATCCAACACCCTTATCATTGTGGTGTGTGAAGTAAGGGGGTTAGGCCCCAATACCAAGCCACATATTGATTCCAATACAAATTCTTTATGAGCGCTTAAACACAACCTGAAACCAACCATGGACTTCTTTTCAGTACCTGATCTACAAACCAATTTTAGTCACACATCTTAAAGCATAAGCCAAAAGCGAGATTAATTAAAACTTTAGGGCTTATTGTATCTTTTAGAATGTGATTTGATTTATTTAATCTTTTCTTGTCTTCTCTTTGTTATAGTAGTGAGGTTGTTTGTGCTTTCTATCTCTCCTTTATCGCATGGTTCTCACTTGCCAGCAGCAAAGAGACCTTGCAAATCAAAACCCATCACCAATCCAACCTACCTCTTCTACTTCTTCATCCATGGACTACGTTTCTAAACCAGCAAACTCTCCTCACCCCTTGGGAAGTCCAGCTTCCCTCGAGAGGTCCCTCAAAGAGATGCGGATTTTGTTGTTTTCTTAGATAACAATCATGTGGCTTTACAACATTACCTTATAACCACATCTTATCGTATCCCAATTTCGACTCCATCCGTAAATCCACCTAATGGCATCTCTCCCCATCTCATGGGGAGTACCTCCATTGCCACGGTTACTACCCAACCATTGACTACCCAAGCTTCCTCTACAACCAACAACCCCTTTGAGACTACCATTGAAAACCAACCAACTCAAACTACCACTACCCTTATACCTTCTACTCCTACCAACCATTCCTCCACAATAGGAGTACCTACCTCTAGCACTACCAAACTTCCTTTAGCTACCTTCGACTCATCAACCACTACTCCATTTCAAAGCCTAATGGTGTCCATACCTTCCTTCCACCTTGCCACGAATTAGCATAAGGATTAACACCCTTCCATCGGCTACCAACCCAACTACCGCTCCTATCCAACAAGCACCCCTTGGACCAACCTTTGGCTATATCCATAATCTATAAGGGCATGTAGCCACTACCCAACCACCTACTTACTCCACCCAACCATTGACATCCACTTACCCATAAATGGCCACCTCCTAGCCTTCTACCCACTATCAACATGTCTCCCAACTACCACAATAATATGAATCTTACAACCTTTCGGGTGGTCAACCCCGAGCTAACCTAATGAAGATGCTTATGGACAAGATGACCACCTTAGAGTCATCCATTTTAGGGGCTCACAACATCTTGTCATATGACCAAATCTGTAATGAGCACTCCCTTTTCTCTTTCACCTAACTGGCTTAAACCTTCATAGACCACTTTTTGATCAATATCTCCAAGGAAGTTTATATCATCGACCTCTACTCTATCTGATAGTTTGAGGATGAATCCATTTCCGATTTTGTGACTCGTTGGAGGAGTATTTTTATCCAACTTTCCATCTCCTTGCCTCAACCCGAACTCATTGAGCTCTTTGCTCGAGCGTGTGCCAAGCATATCTCCTCCATACTACATGTCCAAAGCTTCTGAACCTTTGATGAAGCTTTTACCATGGCGCGTAAGTTAGAGAATCAAGCCATTGATGAAGGAAAGCTAAAGCTCAAAAATAAGAACTCAACCTATAAAACCAATAAGGCTTCTTCCTCCAAGTCAAGCAACCAATCCAATACCAACACCAAAAGCAAGGGAACTGTGAATGCGGTTGTCATAAAAGTTGCTCCTCCACCTTCTGTCAACCAATATAATCCCTCTAGTTCCTCAAAGCAAAACCCGAGAAACCAAACCCAGAACAACCAAAGGCAATTCACTCCACTTGGAGAATCTTATGCTTCCATCTTGGAGAAGTTATTGAAATCCAATATCATTCAACTTCCTCCTATCAAGCCACCCCAACAATTTGACTCCTCTCGCCCTGCACCTAGTTGGTACAATGAGAATGACTTGTGTGCCTTTTATCGGGTTATAGGACATGATGTCAGTAGGTGCAACATTTTTAAGACCCTTGTCCAATCCCTCATTGATAAAGGGGAGCTTACATTAGACAACCCTAATGCACCATCAATCTAAGCCCTTAACATATTCAAGTAACCCTTCTCAAACCATGCTCCTTCCAAGAATGAGAGAAACAACATAGAGTGCTCTCATGATACCCATACAGTTAACATGGTCCTTGATGCACTCATTACCGAACCACTTAGTACCTAATCTTTTGATCCTCCACCTCCTCCATCTATTGAGATAGTGGACTTACCCTCCTTTATTTTGGACACTCAAACTAAGGAAGTGCCATCTTCTCTCCATCCAATTATCGAGGTAGTGGAGCCACCAACCTCCCTTTCAGCTGATATACCGAAACAACCAACCATTGTTGCCTCACCTTCACCTTTGGCTATCAAGCAAACCATTCCTCCTTTAAAACTCACTCCCAAGGAGGAAACCCCTATGCCTACTCCTCCCATAGATAAATCATCTATCTCAACCTCACATCCTTTGATTGAGGAAGAGGATGAGGTTACCATCCCTATGTCTCCACTTCGGGGATTGTCTTTTAGATCTACCATTCAGGGATTCAAACCTGTTGTCCCCGAAAAATGCCACTCATTTTTTGGACAACCTACAGACCAAAAATTTCTCTATCCCCTTCTCAAATTTGTTCTGAGCTTTCAAATTCCTCATTTTAAAGCTTTTTTCGTAAAGGGGATTCACAGGTTCAACAGGTTAAAAAAGCTTCTGCAGGCAAGTTCAGTCAAAAGAACAAGCTTCTAACACTCAGTCGTTTCCAGGATTGGTTCAGCGCTTCGATTCAATCAAAAGGATTTTAATCGACAAATGATAAAGGACTTAGGCTTGAACCATTGAACTTTGAACCACCTTGGTTCAAAGGTTCAATGGGTTCAACACCCAAGTTGGTTCAATGCACTTGGTGCAAAAGAATAAAGGACTTTGCCAAATAACGAAGAATGAACCGTTGAACCAAAGTTGGTTCAATCGAAAGGTTCAAGGGGTTGCCCCAAAGCGAAAAAGGCAAGTGCCCTTGCGGAGGGAAGGCAGCATTGGTTCGAAGGTCAAAGAAAAGATAGAATTCCTTCGGATTTGTTCAAAGGCCCAAAAGGAACAATTCTTTCAGACTTTTGTTCGATGGAAACAGCTAAGTCCAAGGGGTCGAAAGAATTCTCTCGAGAAGATTTTCTCAAAAAAATGTTAAGGTGAAGTTCCTTCGGACTTTTTGTCCGAAGGAATTCACCCGGAGAAAAGTCTGCTCAAACAAAGAAGAACAAACGGCTAAATCACATAAGCTTTCCTTTGGACTTTTTGTCCGAAAGAATTCCTTTGGGCTTTTTGCTCGACAAGAAAATCCTGAACAAAGACACAGAAAGGAACTTCCACGGACTTAGACAAAAAGGGGCTTCAACGGATGAACCATTGAACCAAAAGGTTCCATAGGTTCAAGGTTCAATCAAAGCTTAGAAAGATAAAGGAAGTAGTGTTCGAGTGAGACACAGAATAAGCCAATGAACCGATTGAACTTTGAATCGAAAGAGTTCAAAGTTCAATGGTTCAAAAGCTCAAAGGTGGTCTCAGTCAAAGGAAAAGCCCGACTGAAGAGAAAAGCCCATGGAAAATGCCCCATGAAAAAAGACAAAGCAGATCAGAAGCCGCCACGTGTCATCTTCTGCAGAACCCCCAAAGGTTTCTATATGTCATGTGTCTGGTTACGACTCAGCGAAATGTGACAAGTGTTTGCATCCGTGTTCCCCTTTTGGAGTTACTCAGGCAAAATGTGTCGTGGACCCCAGTCTCCATAAGTTTCTAATGAGTTTCATAACATCGGAACATGCCACTTGTCAAAGACACAGAAAGGACCCCCCAAAAGACATAGGCAAGAAGGGCTATAAAGAGCAAAGAGGCGTTTAAGCAGTGAAGAGAGGAGCGAGACCAAAGGACCAGAAGTATCTTCAAAAGAGTTACTCCTAGTAGATGAAACAGTGGATCGAGTAGACTTCTGAGCGCACCAAACCAGGGACGCGACCTATTTTCTTCCATGAACTAAAGACAAATATGCAAAGGCCCAGACGGTCCATATGAAGGAAGAGACATATCGGATGAAAGGACACGCCATAGTTATGGCAGCACACTGTTCTCAGCATGGTCTCTCTAGACCAAACTGGAGACGCATTGAAGACATTAACTGCAGCATGGGCCGTCCCATGGAAAAGGGCGCCAATCCTTGCGTAGTGGCTATAAGTTTGTTAATTCTCTCATTTGTAAGAGAGACTTCTCATTTTTTACAAGAACGAAACTCTGCCCATTTTGAAAGAAGACTGAGACTTTGAGCTTAGGTTGTAATTTCATTTCCATTGTTATCTGAATGAGAAAGCAAGTTTTTCACAGACTTTGTGCTGTTTTGACTTGTGTCATCTGAAAGTGTCCTTATTCATTTAATTTGGTGCGTAGAGTTACTGAAGGTAACAAAGAAGTGTTCTAAAACCAATTGTGAGAAGAATTTGTGCTTTCACAATTGATTTTAGTATGTGTTTTCCTTTCCTTTTTGTGTTGAGGATTCTGGGGCGACTTTGTGCCCCCATTATCCTTTGTGATATACTCTTTAGGCAATTGAAGTGGAGACATTGAGCTCTGTTTCATCATGTTGTTCCTACGTTCTTTTGACCACTGGTTATTTCACTACCTGAAAGAAACTCCTGTTGTTTCCTGTAAGGACACTTCTAAAAGAAGAGAAGTGCCTTCAGCGTTTATAGCCAAGATTTTCTCTTTTGTATGTGTGCATCATCTCTGAAAGAAGAGAGATGGATGGTTTGTCCCACCCCTATGTCTTACTTTCTGCTTATTTATATTGTATATAGCTCCGCATATTTAACAGGGAACCTCCCCTTGATGAGAGCAAAGATTTGTCCCCTTGTGATGCAGTAAACCTACACATCTAGACGACCAATCTCCCTATGCTATGGTGATAGGAACTATTTTGAACGCCAGTTAGCTGGTCGACAAAATATTCACCCAACAAAACCAACCTATAAACCCTTCTCTAGACTAGTGCAGAAATTGGAATTTATCTCCAACCCTGACATAGATCGAGCCACCTTCTAGCAAAAATTAGGCCTCCCTTCTATTACTCGATCGGAACCTCCAACCCTTTCTCAGTCAGACCAACCCACCACTTCCATTAACTAACCCCCTACCATATCTACCCAAACAACCAAACCCTCTAACCAACCAACTGAAGCCTCCACCAAACCAAACAAACCTCAACCACTTAAGCCAACCAAGACCCAAGTAGCCAAGCCCTCTCCTATCATCACAATTAGGTTTACCAAGAACCTTGGTATCATCCCTACACCAAGCCTTGGTCACCCATTTGTGAAAGTGGACCTAACCCACTCAAACACACCTGTAGAAGTCGTGAAGCCCGTTGAACTTGTAGAAATGACCCTGTTTGCAATCCATAGATTTTTTAAAAGCTTGAAAAATGAGGAATTTGAATGCCCAAGACAAATTTTGGAAAGGAAAGAGATCATGTTGGTCTGTAGGACCAAAATAATTCAAATGTTGTCCCAAAAATAGCTGATATTTTTGGGGGACAACAAGACCAAATCCCCACCATAGACCCTTTGAAATCAATGTTTCATCACCTTTCATTGGGAGAGTACCGCCTTTTCGCACTTGATGCTTTCCCTACTCCTCACGAGTATGGACAACTTACCAACCAACTAGGGTATGACCCCAATGTCAGGACTATCGTTTCCTTCGAACCTCCCCACCGTCAGACCCATTTTATCTATGTGGGACTTGATAAATACCTTGGTGCTTCTACCACCTCTCTTCCACCTCAACCATTCACCATCAGTTTCTCTTACCCAAATAAACAAAGCTTCACCAAGACATACCTTCATCAGTGTGCTTGGAAAGGCTTCGATCTTGGGCAATATGAGCATGACCCACATGAATTGGTCACCATCGAAACCAAGAAGCCATATGAGAAACACAAACTTGGTTTCATCTTATCCAATAAGAAGAAAACCAAACAACCCATTGTTACCATTATTGAGAAAGATATCCCTTCCCCACCAACCTCACCTTCGCTTGCGTGTGAGGATGATGACATCATCCCACCTAACTTTTTTTCATCAACATGATCAGCCTTGGGCCCTTAACTTATTAGAAGGAGGGGGCAATCGTAACCATCTTTTTGACCCATCCTAAAATGATAAGAGAAGACTCTCTTACCATTAACATTATTTAGTGCCAGGATGATGATTCTATTCACCTACCTTGGTGCCCTAGATTCTTCAATCCACAAATCCCTTCCTCTCGAGTCTTTGACCATGTTGAACGAATCTACCATAGATATCAACTTGGGCACTCCAGATAATCCCCGCAATGTCAAAATTGGCTAATCATTGAATGCTAAGGAACTTTGGGACTTCCCCTCTTTCCTCCAATACCACAATATAGCCTTTGCTTGGTCTTACAGTGATATGCCTAAGATTGACCCCGCCATTGCTACCCATAACATTGTCACTCACCATGACACCAAACCTGTCAAGCAAAAGCTTCGACGCATGAATCCTCGCATAGCCCTTCTCATCAAAGAAGAGCTTTAGCATCTCCTATCTGTCAACTTCATTCAACCTATTGACTACCCCCAATGGGTCTAGAATGTCATACCTGTCACTAAAGTCACATGGGGACTACGCATTTATGTGAAATTTCATGACCTCAACCTCACCCGCCCCAAAGATGACTTTCTTCTACCCAACATCGACCAGCATGTTGATCTTACAGCTGGACACGAGATGTTATCTCTCATGGATGAATTCTCAAGTTATAATCAGATCTTAATCACCCCTGAAGATCAACATAAAATTGCCTTTACCACCCCATGGGGGACTTTCTGCTATAGATTCATGCCTTTTGGGTTAAAGAACGTTGGTGCAACCTACCAATGTACCATGACCTACATTTTTCATGACCTTGTCCATAAGATCGTATAGGACTACGTGGATGACCTTCTCAAAAAATCAAAACTCTGAAAGGATCACTTGGTCGTTCTTAAGATCATCTTCAAGCAACTTATCCACTATCATATTCACCTTAACCACAATAAGTGCATTTGGGGGTTTTGTTGGGAAAGCTTCTTGGTTTCATTGTCTCCCTTTGTGGAATTGAAGTCGATCCTGCCAAAATCAAAGCACTTCTTGACATGCTTCCCCTAACCAACCTTAAGCAACTTCGTAGCCTACAGAGAAAGCTTCAGTCCATTCACCATTTTATTTCCCAGCTTTCGAACTGGTGCTAACCATTCCACCACCTTTTGAGAAAAGATGCATCTTTCAAGTGGAATAACGACTGTCAAAAGGCCTTTGATTCACTCAAAGAATACCTTTTATCACCACTTATACTTACTCCTCCCAAGGACGACCAACATTTCTACCTATATATCTATGCCACTGATCATTCCCTAAGGGTAATATTGGCTCACCGAGACAAATAACACAAAGAGCAAGCCGCATATTACATTAGTCGCATGCTCATAGAATACGAGACTCGATATACCCATACTAATAAGCTTTGCTTAGCCTTAGTCTTCGTGGCCACCAAACTCCACCACTACTTTCTTAACCACAAAACCTATGTCATTATCAACACTGACCTACTCAAGTAGATGCACTCCAAACCATACCAAAACTAGCGTATTGCCAAGTGGCTCATGCTATTCGCAGAGCTTGACCTTGAGTTCCTTAAGCAAAATTCAATTAAATGGCAAGTCATCACCGACCAATTGGCTAAGGCACCTTTAGCAGAAAACCACCCTCTTCCCCTTGAGTTCCTCGATGAGTCCATCACGACCCTCTCTTGAGTGGATTTCACCTATCAAGTCACCATGTTCTTTGACATATCAAAGTGTCAATGTGGTTGGGGAGCAAGTATCATCCTTATCCCCTTTGACAGTGAACCTCTCCCTTTGTCCTTCAAGCTTGATTTTGAATGTACCAACAACATGGTTGAGCATGAAGCCCTATTGACTGGCCTTCAGAGCGCCTTAACCCTATGAGTCAAAACAATCAATATCTTTGTTGACTCCCAACTTGTGGTCAATCAAATCAACCGTTCTTACTAGTGTAAGAATGATGTTTTGCAACAACACAAGCAACTAGTTGATGAACTCTTAGCATCATTTGAACACTACCACATCCAATCAACCCCGTGATCTACCAACAAGTTCATCGACACCATGGCCTCCCTTACCTCTTAGATACCATCCGCACCATCGGATTCTAAGTTGTCTATAATTATTCACAAATTACCCAATCGTCCTATATCAAAACAGATTCTCCCACCATTTTCAATGTGGAAGAAGACCCAACCTGGTATTTGGTATCAACAAACCTTCGACTACCTCAACCTTGGCATAGTTCTTTCTAGCCTCTCTAAAAATGTTCGAAGAGCATTTATTCAGATTACCTCACACTATACCATTGTGGGAGTAATTATTTATAAACACGGCTTTGATGGCCTCCTCTTCTGTTATGATGATGTTCTAATATGATGATGTTATCCAAAAATGTTACAAGACTTGGGGAACAATTATCAAATTCGAGATACATAAAAGTGTTCTTTCCCTGGCAGAGTGTTGCATTGATATCCTGTGTCTTAGACCCAATGATTTGATTCAACTAAACCTTATTCTAGAACATTCCACAACAAAGATTATCAGAGTGTTTTCATTAACTCAAGCATACTCAAACTATGATTACCCTTTGTTTAAAATTCTATAGTGATATCATCTCTACACTAAATTCCTTCAAAACATTTATCTCATTCGAGATACTAAAAATCATATTTGTTTCCAATAATGAGAGAGTTGGGGTTGGTGTTAGCGAACATTTCTTATGGATAAATGTGTTGTCCCCGAAAAATGCCACTCATTTTTGGAACAACATATGAACTATTTTGGTCCTACAGATCAAAATCCTCTCTTCCCCTTTCAAAACTTGTTCTGAGCTTTCAAATTCCTCATTTTTAAGCTTTTTCTATAAAAGGGATTCACAGGTTCAACAGGTTAAAAAAGCTTCTGCAAGCAAGTTCAGTCAAAAGAACAAGCTTCTAACACTTAGTCGTTTCCAGGATTGGTTCAGCACCTCGGTTTAATCAAAAGGATTTTAATCGGCAAATGATAACAGACTTAGGCTTGAACCATTGAACTTTGAACCACTTTGGTTGAAAGGTTCAATGGGTTCAATGACCAAGTTGGTTCAAAGCGCTTGGTGCAAAAGAACAAAAGGCTTAGCCAAATAACAAAGAATGAACCGTTGAACCAAAGTTGGTTCAATCGAAAGGTTCAAGGGGCTTCAACAGATGAACCATTGAACCGTTGAACCAAAAGGTTCAACGGGTTCAAGGTTCAAAGGTTCAACCAAAGCTTGGAAAGATAAAGGAAGCAATGTTCGAGCAAGACACAGAATATGCCAATGAACCGATTGAACTTTGAACCGAAAGAGTTCAAAGTTCAATGGTTCAGCATTGGTTCAAAAGCTCAAAAGCGGCCTCAGTCAAAGGAAAAGCGGCACACAAGTGGTTCAACGGATGGTTCAACCAAGAAGCGTAAAAGTGATTGAATCAGGGAGCGATAAAACAAACAGACAGAATGAACCAATGAATCGATGAACTTTCAGTGGTTCAACGGGTTCAAAGTTCTACATGGTTCAAGCAACAGTCAAGCAATGACGTCCTCGCATACGTCAAATTTAAGGTAAGGAATATCCGTTGAAATTCAAATAAAGCACATAACTCAAAGGAAGAACCAAGCGACTGGCTGGAAAGATAGCCCGATAGCTCAAATTGCAGCAGGAAGAGACAAAGCTGGAAAAGCCCAACTGAAGAGAAAACCCGTGGAAAAGTGCCCAATGGAAAAAGACAAGTGCAGCAAACGTTACAAGTGTTTGCGTCCGTGTTCCCCTTTTGAGTTGCTTGGGCAAAACGTGTCGAGGACTCCATTTTCCATGAGTTTCATAACAGCGGAACTTGCCACTTGTCAAAGACGCAGAAAGGACCCCCCAAAGACTTAGGCAAGAAGGGCTATAAAGAGCAAAGAAGTGCTTAAGCAGCGAAGAGAGGAGCGAGACTGAAAGATCAAAAATATCTTCGAAAGAGTTATTTCTAGTAGGTGAAACAGTGGATCGAGTAGACTTCTGAGCGCACCAAACCAAGGACGCGCCTTGTTTTCTTCCATGATGTAAAGACAAATACGCAAAGGACCAGACATTCCATATTAAGGAGAAGACATATCGGATGAAATAGTTAAGACATCTGCCCTGTTTTCAATGCAGTCCTTTGACAAACCTGAAAATGCATTTAAGGCGTTGAATGCACAGCATGGGCCATTCTTTGAAAAACAAGCGCCCAAGTCTTTCTTGGAGTGCTATATATTGTAATCTCTCATTAGTTACACATGAGACTTCTCATTTTTACAAGAACGAAACTCTGCCCATTTTGAAAGAACACTGAGACTTTGAGCTCAAGTTGTAATTTCATTTTCCTTGTTATTTGAATAAGAAAGCAGGTTTTTCCAGACTTTGTGCTATTCTAACTTGTGTCATCTGAAGGTGTCCTTATTCATTTAATTTGGTAGGCAAAATTAGTAAAGGTAACAAAGAAGTGCCTTGAAACCAACTGTGAGAAGACTTTGGCTTTCACAATTGATTTGAGTCTATGTTTTCCTTTTCTTTTTGTGTTGAGGATTCTAGGGAGACTTTGTGCCCCCATTATCCTTTGTGATATACTCCTTGGGCAGTCAAGGTGGAGACTTTGCACTACATTTCAGGCTGTTGGTTACTCTGCACTTTTGGTTACCTGTTACCAAAAAGATTCCTCTTGCCTACAAGAACAAGCACTTCTGAAAGAAGAGAAGTGCCCTCTGTCGCTTCACCAGGATTTCTACTATCCAGAAAGAGATCTGGTTCTTGGTTGAAAGTTGCTTCTGAAAGAAGAGAAGCACCTTCCCCATCACCCAGTATTTCTCCTTTGTTTGTCAGCATCATCTCTGAAAGAAGAGAAATGGATGGTTTGTCCTACCCCCTGTGTCTTACTTTCTGCTTATATATATATATATATATATATATATATATATATATATATAGCCTCCTGCATCTCCTGCATATCTATAGGGAACTTCCCCTTGATGAGAGGAGAGATTTGTCTCCTACTGATGCAGTAAACTTGCACATCTGGCCGACTGATCTCCCTATGATGTGGTGATAAGAACTATTTTGGTCACCATTTAGTTGGCTGATAAAATATTCACCCAACAGTTTTTGGCGACTCCATTGGGACACAGTAATTTTGTGCAATTTGGAACCTCAAGTTTCAAATTGAAACATCACCTATGTCTTACCCATTATCATTTTAACCCTTATCCATTTTAGAGTCTGGCGACTCCCATCTGGGCCTTACCCATTTTTATTATAGCCTTACCATCCTCCATATCCATTATTTTATCTGGTCTGCAAAACCAGAGCTACTGGGAAAGAAAGCACAATTTGAAGCCTCAAGCCTCAAGCTGAAGCAGGGCCAGTTCTTTTCCATTTTTGTCCTACCATCTAGCAATTCCACCCAGATGTGTTATCCCCATTTTTCAATAATTAAATCATGGCAATTCGAGGCCCCTGGAGTAACTCTTTTGGCCCACTTAATTTAATTCCACCCCTGCATGAGCTACCACTCAGTTCAAGGAAGAATTTCCCCAAATTCTTTGGTGATAGAAGAGTCCACCCTGATGAACACATTGCAGCCTTCACCATAGCCTGTGGTGTAATAGGGTGAAATTTGAAGACGTGGCAGTCAGGGTTTTTGTAGAGACACTACAAAGTGTTGTTGCAGATTGGTTTTACCATCTATAGACTGGATCAGTGACTGGTTGGGACACTATCAAAGCTAAATTTGAGGCCAGGTTCAGGGCAGTAGAGGATGCACATGCCTTGCTAGCCCAACTCACACAAATGAAGAAGGAGCTCCATGAGCCTATGAGGGACTTCATTGCCAGGTTCAATAAGTTGAGGCACAGGTTTCTCATGATCGCCCAACCTACACCTCAGAATCTCATGTGTTTTTTTATCAACTCACAACTTTCTGAAGTGAGTTTTCTGTTGAGATGGGCTAGACATATAGATCTTGAAGCTGCTCAAGACTTAGCTACTGAGTTAGAAGATGACCTTATCTTGGCTGGAAAGATAAGAAGGGATTCAAATAGAGGCACATCTTCCTCATCTTTTGATAACTCACCTGCAGCCACCACTGATCCAATGGTGTAGAAGCTAGCAAATGAAGCATTGGCCCTTAGAAGACAAATGGCACAAGGGATGTCATCTGCTCCTTCATACAGAGATGCACCAAGGAGGACATTCCCTGATTAGGCAAATCAAGGGCAACCCAATCGTCTTCCTCCCTCACAGAGGAACCTTGCCATTGAAGCACCTCCAGCCAACTCAGCAGTTGGGTATTTGAAAACAGAGCATGATTTATCTTTCCAACCTGAGATTAATCAAGAAAATGACGTTGGTCTCTTCACGGAGGATCAAGAAGAGTCAGTTGGCGACTCCCAGATCGGTTTCCTAGATTACCAGGATGAACCCAAAAGTAAAGGTGGAGCATCCGAGGGATCATATGCTGTGATCACCCAGTCCCAAAATCAGTCAGCTCAACAAGCTGATAAAAGAGAAACAGAGGAGCGACCTCAGCCTACAATTTTGATTGCTAAGAGCGAGACCACTCTGCCTATCCAGCCGAAGGACCCAGTGATTGCTGAGAAAGTAAGTATCCTAGACATCTCTGCACCTTTTACTTCAACTTTGCAGATCAGTCCTCCCACCCCTCTCAAAAACCAAAAAGAAGAACTCCCATCCCTTGTGCCTAGTCCAACCCAGCCATTTGACATAATTAATCATGTCAAATGTGTCAAGACCCAAACGGATGCCCCTGCAGCCCAAATTTTGTTTGAGTCTTCAGGGAGGGATGAAATAGCAGAAGAATTGGTGGAGTGCGGCATAAGTGCAAAAGAACCCTCCCCTCCAAATGAAGAAGAATCTGAGATATCTGAGGGAGACAATCAAGACATGTGCTGGGCTGAGTTATCAGGACAACAAATTATGGTACTGGACCATACTGTTGCGCTCCAAAATTAGGCAGAGGAACTCTTTGCAAGGAGAGCAAGGAGTTATGGTTTTCAGTTTGAAGACCACGTCTTGCCATGGGGCAGTAAGAGAAGAAAACCAAGAGGAAGGCACAGAAAAGTGGTTTCCTGGTGGAGAGTTCCATTCGCCCGTCACCGTTTATTGGGACAAAATGGTTTCCTGCTGGTTTATCAGGATGGCACACCATTTTCACTATCTCGCAATGGGCAGTATCTGAAGCGCTTCAAATCTTGAGGCATCAGATAAGATCATCTGTACATATGTATATTTGTATAGTCTTTAGTTCTATTTTGTGCTTTTTGTTTTCATTTTTTGGAACCTTTCTTTTTGGGTAGCATGACTCCGTGGCCCAATGGCACGCTTCTAAGGCACTGAAGATTCTGGATTCTACTCCCTTCAATCAATTTTTGCAATAGAAAGAAGTTCCCCAACTAGAGCCAGCTGTTGTCTCCAAAAAATGCCACTCATTTTTGGAACAACATATGAACTATTTTGGTCCTACATATCAAAATCCTCTCTTCCCCTTTCAAAATTTGTTCTGAGCTTTCAAATTCTTCATTTTTAAGCTTTTTTCGTAAAGAGGATTCACAGGTTCAACAGGTTAAAAAAGCTTCTGCAGGTAAGTTCAGTCAAAAGAACAAGCTTCTAACACTCAGTCGTTTCCAGGATTGGTTCAGCGCGTCAATTTAATTAAAAGAATTTTAATCGGCAAATGATAAAGGACTTAGGCTTGAACCATTGAACTTTGAACCACTTTGATTCAAAGGTTCAATGGGTTCAATGAACAAGTTGGTACAACGCGCTTGGTGCAAAAGAAACAAAAGGCTTAGCCAAATAACGAAGAATGAACCGTTGAACCAAAGTTGGTTCAATCGAAAAGTTCAAGGGGCTTCAACGGATGAACCATTGAATCGTTGAACCAAAAGGTTCAACGGGTTCAAGGTTCAAAGGTTCAACCAAAGCTTGGAAAGATAAAGGAAGCAATGTTCGAGCGGGACACAGAATATGCCAATGAACCGATTGAACTTTGAACCGAAAGAGTTCAAAGTTCAATGGTTCAGCATTGGTTCAAAAGCTCAAAAGCGGCCTTAATCAAAGGAAAAGCGGCACACAAGTGGTTCAACCAAGGAGCGTAAAAGTGATTGAACCAGGAAGCGATAAAACAAAGAGACAGAATGAACCAATGAATCGATAAACTTTCAGTGGTTCAACGGGTTCAAAGTTCAACATGGTTCAAGCAACAATCAACCAATGACGTCCCCGCAGACGTCAAATTTAAGGTAAGGGAATATCCGTTGAAATTCAAATAAAACCCAGAACTCAAAGGAAGAACCAAGCGACTGGCTAGAAAGATAGCTCAAATTGCAACAGGAAGAGACAAACCTGGAAAAGCTCGATTGAAGAGAAAAGCCCACGAAAAAGCACCCGATGGAAAAAGACAAGTGCAGCGAACATGACAAGTGTTTGCATCCGTGTTCCTCTTTTGAGTTGCTCGTGCAAAACGTGTCAAGGACTCCATTTTTCGTGAGTTTCTAATGAGTTTCATAATAGCGAAACTTGCCACTTGTCAAAGACACAGAAAGGACCCCCCGAAGACTTAGGCAAGAAGGGCTATAAAGAGCAAAGAAGCGCTTAAGCAGCGAAGAGAGGAGCGAGACCGAAAGATCAAAAATATTTTCAAAAGAGTTATTTCCAGTAGGTGAAACAGTGGATCGAGTAGACTTCTGAGCACACCAAACCAAAGACGCGCCCTGTTTTCTTCCATGAAGTAAAGACAAATACGCAAAGAACCATACAGTCCATATTAAGGAGAAGACATATCGAATGAAATAGTTAAGACAACTACCCTATTTTCAACACAGTCCTTTGACAAACTTGAAAACGCATTCAAGGCGTTGAATGCACAGCATGGGCCATTCTTTGAAAAACAAGCGCCCAAGTCTTTCTTGGAGCGCTATATATTGTAATCTCTCATTTGTTACACAAGAGACTTCTCATTTTTACAAGAACGTAACTCTGCCCATTTTGAAAAAAGAACACTGAGACTTTGAGCTCCAGTTGTAATTTCATTTTCCTTGTTATTTGAATAAGAAAGCAGGTTTTTCCAAACTTTGTGTTGTTCTGACTTGTGTCATCTGAAAGTGTCCTTATTCATTTAATTTGGTGCGCATAATTAGTAAAGGTAACAAAGAAGTGTCGTGAAACCAACTGTGAAAAGACTTTGTGCTTTCACAATTGATTTCAGTCTGTGTTTTCCTTTCCTTTTTGTGTTGAGGATTCTGGGGAGACTTTGTGCCCCCATTATCCTTTATGATATACTCTTTGGGCAATCGAAGTGGAGACTTTGCGCTACATTTCAGGCTGTTGGTTACTATGCACCTTTGGTTACCTGTTACCAGAAAGATTCATGTTGCATGCAAGAACAAACACTTCTGAAAGAAGAGAAGTGCCTTCTGTCGCTTCACCAGGATTTCTATTATCCAGGAAGGGATCTGGTTCTTGGCTGAAAGTTGCTTCTGAAAGAAGAGAAGCACCTTCCCCATCACCCAATATTTCTTCTTTGTTTGTCAGCATCATCTCTGAAAGAAGAGAGATGGATGGTTTGTCCTACCCCCTGTGTCTTACTTTCTGCTTATATATATATATATATATATATATATATATATATATAGCCTCTTGCATCCCCTGCATATCTATAGGGAACCTCCCCTTGATGAGAGGAGAGATTTGTCTCCTGTTGATGCAGTAAACTTGCACATCTGGCCGACTGATCTCCCTATGTTGTGGTGATAGGAACTATTTTGGTCACCAGTTAGCTGGCCGACAAAATATTCACCCAACAAAATGTATATTCGCTATACTATTTCTTGACATTGAATTCTCAACACATACTGCATATATCTCTTAGGTTCAATTTCTCTACCATATAGACAATTTCTGTAGATTTCTTAATTCGTAGATGCCTTTTGTGTGACCAAAGTAACCTCAACAAACATAACAATTTAAAGCATAGATTAATTTGGGAAGTTAAACACACCTTTCTTTTTTGTCAAACTCAAACCGTGCACCAAAATAATATACCCTTGCAAGAAACCACGAATCATGTAAATTGCTACCAGTGCAAGCTAATTCATTTCCCTACATGCCATCCCTTAGAAAGTCGATACACATCAAAAATACAAATTCTTTTTTAACATAATAACATTAGATATATATTCTTAATTCAAAGCTGCATATTCAAAATGTTCAAAATGAGGGAGGCCTTGAGACTGCTGCTAAAAAAAATTGCTTCTAATGCACCTGCAAATTTGTGAACTATACATGCACAGATGCCGATAAATATATTATGCATTCTTCACACCTAAAAATCTAAGTGGCATGCTGGTTCTATTGCAATCATAAAATATAATGATGTTTAACTTCCCAAATTAATAGTAATTACAAAACCATTATGTTGAGAAAATTTCGCTTTTTGTTATTTTTATGACATCACTCATTTGCGCTTCAATAACATCTTTTTAATTTTCACCAATAAAAATCTAGTTAAATGTCCTTTTTTATATTTTTTGTTTTAAAAAGTATAAATTAATTATTAGAAAGTTTTAAATATTTCAATGAAAAAAAAAAAAAAAAAATTTATTGGTGGAGAATGGATTGTTTAATCGAAAGTTAAATAAAATCGATGCTTTTAGTTATCCATTCGGGACTAATAATATATCTAAAGAAAGTCATAGGTTTAGTGGTCTATGTTTGGGCCCTAAAAATCAATATTTACCATATCGGATTTTGACCTTAAAAAATAGTTAAATTTTTAATAATTAATATCTCTCAACATTTTTCAAATAAATATGTTTGAGATATCTATAATAATTAAATAATACTTTTAATTATATAAATAAATTGAAAAAAAAAAAAAAAACACTTACTAATTTAGTACAGAGAATAGAAATTCAACACTGGTTCAACCTACAAAATAAACCATAGGAAACATGTTGCTATCCAATATATATTATTGGTGTTGTACATGTTTTGTTTGACACACAAGAAAATAGTCACTTAATGATATAAGTATCCTAACAAAACATAATATTTAAATAGAAAATAATAAGAAAAAATTAATTGAAAATAAAATAATTTTTAGATAATGAATAAAATTGTAGCAAATTTATGTCATATAAAAGAAAGTAAATTTTTGTAAAAATAAAATCTTAAAAAATATATATATATATAAAATTACAAAATGGAGATCAATTGGTTTAATCATAACAATAGTAAAAGATAATCCAAGTATTTTCTTTTGCTCGTCCCATCAATTGATTTAATTGTAATACTCATGATTTTTAATTTTGGGATAATAACATATTTCAAAAAAATTAGAATAAAATTAATCATACTTTAAATTGTTTCCTATTTATAACTTCAAAATTAAATTCAATACATTTTATCCTAATCTCTTTATAAAGAAAGTCTTTATAGAAGGTTGTATGCTGCGCATTAAAAATAAAACCTTTAAATGATATATGTTCTATAAATAAAATCTAAAAAAATTATTGGTTGAAACCCAAACATATATTATATTATGGCTTCAACAGCGTCAACGTAAACTAGTCACTTAATGATATAAGTATTCTAATAAAACATAATATTTAAATAGAAAAAAATAAAATAAAATAATTAAAAATAAAATAATTTTTAGATAATGAATAAAATTGTGGCAAATTTATGTCACATAGGAGAAAGTAAATTTTTGTAAAAATAAAATTTTAAAGATATATATATATATATATATATATATATATATATATATATAAAATTACAAACTGGAGATCAATTGGTTTAATCATAATAATGCCTCCCCCTCACCCATCAATTGATTTAATTGTAACAACAATACCTCCTTTATATGTATGTTGGGGGAGTGATGCTTCTATTTTGTAAGAAAATATATTATCAAATAAGAATTTATGAAGGTAAGTTCAGTTTATATTTTTATTGTAAATAAAAATTTAACAATTTCAAATATTATTTATTATAAAATTAAAATATAATTTAAAAAAATTATACCATGCAACAATTTTTAGTACAAATGATCATCTCCTAGAGGCCTCAAAGATGAACCAATGAACCTTAATAGGTGATTGAAACAATTAAATAGATTTTGCCATAAACTCAGGCTCGTGAACAATGTTAACTTCAAAAAATAGATTTTTCTTTGCAGCCTGGGGTTCTCTTCTTTGCAGGGTTTTTCTTGTTTCCTTTAAAATCTTGACTTTTTCTTTTTTCCTTTAAAATCTTGACATCTCCAGGAAACCTTCAATCTACAGCAATTACCAATTAAGCTAACAAGTTAAACTAATTTTTCTGTGGCAGAGATGTCATCTCAGTAATTGGTTGGCGAGGCCACTTTGTAGATCAGGGCAAAATTCCTGCCTAGTTTAAAGCATGAGCTCCGGAGAGGCACTCACACACAAATGCCTACTGATTTGCATGAAGTGAAAAACATTAGTCTTTGTATTGTCAAAGGAATTTCATTATTTATCTGATTTGGAATTCATATAGGCAGAGAAAGGGAAAGGTTAAGATTATATTTCCATTAATATCTTCAAATTTTAAGTGCAGCATTTTTTTAAACTCTAAGACAGGATTAAAATTTCTGTTTGAAATCAAAGTTTGGGGAGAAATCGGATTAATATAGTAAGATGCTTCTGAGAGAATTTAGGAGATTTTAACGTGAAAGTTGGTCCTATGCAATTCTAAATTTTATTTTATTTTCCTTGCGAAACACCAGGGGAGTGTTCCCAAAATATAGCAATAAAGTTTTTAACATTTACATAAAATTTCCTACTAAACACAGCGGCTCCTATTTTTCTGCTAAAGATTAATTTTTTTCCTGCGGCTCTAATTTAGCAGCATTTATGGGACCCTTTGAATAATGAATAACTTAACTCTTGCTGTAGGGAATGCTCTCTCATGGCATGCAAAGTTAGACTAAAGGGGACTTTTATTGTTCCAGGATCTAACTTTAAGTTCATGGAAGCAATTTGGACAAAACCCTTCAATTACTAGGACATGAGATCTTCAATACTCCAAGCCCGGTGCATGGTAGAAAAAATCTGGTAATGTCATCTGACAACATGGACACCGACAACATTGTTGTGGTAGGAGATGAAGTTTGTGGGATGCAGAGCTGTGGTTATTCGCCCACTGTTCTGTGAGAGTTATGATCTCAATCCCTTTAAACACCTTAACAAGAAGTTTAGAAATAATTATGGAGGCAGCAAAACTTAATCTTACAGGTTCTGTTCCTTGTGAGCGATTGAATAATCTAATAAAGCAGTCTCTTTTACCATAGCTATATTTACATTAAATCTCTGAAATAACAGATGAGAGCTGAAATAAAAGAGGAATCTACCATGTCAAGAATAATAGTTTGGGACAGAGAAATACAGGTGTGTTAACTCCAACTTTAAACGATATATCACAGAGTAGGAGTTAAGCATAGATGTATTGCTTTCACTTTCAGCTAGCCACAGACATGAACTACTGTAAAGAGAATATATATATATATATATATGCCATAAACACGAATTACCATATAGAGAATTTGTGGAATAGATTTTTTGATCTTTGTGGAGTTGAAAATATGAGAATAATAAAGCCAGCACGAGCAGAGCACATGCTCCCACGACCGATCCAGCTCGCCATGGCTTTGAGAAATGTTCCTGTAAAAACTCACCCAATAAAACTCCATACCTACTTCTGTAATAATCATTGACATCCTTGATAGTCTGGTCAATAGGTTCATATGCGCTCCTCCATATCAATGTACTGATGTCATTCCACAGATTGCTTACCTCTTTATCGCTTCCTAAACTACTATAGATGATGCCATGTTTCTTCAGCACTGCAACATCGTTAGGGGTGTCGATCAGTCTGTCCATCAGATCAACATAGCAGGTAAACAATCTGGTTTTCCACTTCATAAAAGCTTCCACTGCCACCATATTCCTCAGAAAGACATCTATTATGTAATCCATCTCTATACAAGGGAGGAACAATGTAGAGGTGGCTTTATCAAACCTTATTTCTTCCGATGCCCAAGCGAAAGGGGTGAATTTCACCCCTTTCCTGTGTAATTCTGTGGCTGAGGAGAGATTTTTGTCGGCTTTCTGATATGATTTTGGAGACAAAAGCACCCTAAGTCTTGATGTTATCTGATGAAGAAACTGTAAATTGGTAAGCCTAAGCACAATCCCATTATTATCATTCTCAATAGGGACACTAATCTG